>CM076583.1:243121293-243837374 GCA_034641835.2 Pinus albicaulis | reverse complement strand
TGACAGGTGAAACTCAAGAAGACATAGAGTGCATACCTGTGCTCTCAGATTCTAGTGACATGGCGCCCCTGCTATCTCGGAGGAAGGACAAGAAAAAAGTGGAAGAGATTGATGAGCTGGAGGTGGTGTCCCCACCCCCAATATTCCGAGATACACTATGTACTTTTTCAAAAGACGACAGCATGAGATGGTACCAGATTTATCATGAGTTCTCCACACCAGAAGAAGAATTTCCAGAAGATCTCCCAGACCGGGAAGTATACTTGGCGGTAAAGAGGTCCAAACTACATCTGGCAGGGGCGCATCCAGCCATATTCCCATGTCCGGAGATCATAGACTGGATCATACAAAAGACAGACCCCGAGAAGTTTGTGATCAGGGATCACCAAGGCAGAGCTTTCGCTACACTGGTAGGCTCGGATGCACACATTTATTATTCACTGCCTCGCCCAAACGAGCATTTCTCTCCAGAATGGGCTGTTGCTCACGCCGTTCCAATAGTTGATACTATTAGACAATGGTGGGAGGAGCCCGAGAAATTCAAGGTCAAGAAAGACCAAGAGTACCCAGTGGCGAGCCTGAGGAAGGTTTACAAATTGGTTGCCGCCATGCTCTGCAGACTTTACGGGCGCCCAGATTGCTCCACCTTCAGCGGCAGTTGGGCTACTATCATGGAGTATGTGACAACACAGGGCACTCGTTTCAACTGGGCCGGCATACTGATGACGTCGATGCAGACCAACTTGAACTCGGCATTGGCCCCGGAGGAAGGAATGCCCGTAGAATTTTACATGGCCTCTTACCTACTAGACGCTGTCTGCGCCCGAGTAGAGTTTGATGGATGGCCGCACAACTGGGACCCCGATCAATCACGCGCAATTCATCTGCAACTCAAGGTATTTTGGGAGTCCAAATAAAAGCAGGATATAGATCAGATTTCCCAAATATTTATTCCCTCTCTGTACAGACATTTATTTGGCCAAGACGCCCCTTGCATGTCGTGGCGGGCCAAGGAAACTCTAGTTAAAGTGGGACACTGGTTCCCTTTCCCGGGATACACCTTCATCCGAGTTTTTGGAACTTACAAGGCGCCACATGCTATGCCTCACTTCGTGACAGACAAAATGCTTATCCAGGAAGTATGCTTTCAAATGTCACACGGATTCTCCAACATCTTGTCTAAAGGAAAAAAGAAGCCGTGGCCCGCGTTACCCCTCAGAGGCGCGCCAAAAGAGTGCAACAGCAACACAAAAGAAGAAGCTGGCCAAAGAGGCCAGGAAAGAAAAAGAGGACAAGGAGGCACAAGCGCGGCTGAGCAGACGCAAAGCGGCCCCGGACAAAGCGGAAGAATTTGAACGCCAAAGAAAGCAGGCAGTGCGAAATTGAACAACGAAGGGCAGAAATAGAAGCGGCCCGAAGTAGAAATGGCGGAGGAAGGAAGAAGAAGAAAAGAACACAGAGGAAAGGGAGGATGACATGTTGGACGACCTTGAGGTAACTCCTCTCGATATACCTCTGGGCCGTACAAAACTCTCTGATGTCAGATCGCCCCATGTACAGGAAGAAGATGTGTTTGACTTGACCAGGCTCACATTTGATCAGTTTTCATTCAAAATCCGACAAGAGAAGAGGAGGTCACTGGCACAAAGCCCTTCTGCCGCATCCACAGTGGCAACAGGCAAAGATATAGTCCTTGACACCAGGACTAATCCGGTAATGATAGCGTCAGCAGGTACTGCTTTCGCTGCGGCTACGGAAGAGAATGTAACCCGAATGAGTAGAGAAATAGTATCTCTACAAAACAGACTGCACGCAGCTGAGCAACGCGAAAAGATAGCAGAGCAGGAGAAAGCAGCATTGCAAGCAGAAGTCCAGCAACTTCGAAACCAAGCTCTACCAGCAAATGAAGTCTCGCTTGCCATTTTCAAGGAGTGTGAGGTGTTGGAAATGACTATGAGATAGGTATATGGTGAAATGTTCACCATCAAACAAACAGTCGCTCCCCTGGCAAGAGCACGAATGGAAACCAAGCAAAGACAAGATCAGCTCAAAGAGGCTTCACAGGCTTTGGACAGGATGATGGGTTGGACAATACAGTACCCTCAGGCACCTGAAAATTTGCCTAAGAGGGACTGGATCCACACGCAGGATGCAAAAGTTCAACTCCGCATGGCGATGCAATCTAGAGACAAATTGTCTAAAGACCTGGACAAAGTGATGTCCTCGTACGACCACCTGATTAGTGGTATCGACTCAATGCATACGCTGCATCACATCCCATCGCTTGGGGCATTAGAAGAGGAGAAAACCTGGGAACAAGTAAACCAGGACATTCAATCGTTCTTGCAACCTATCAAGCAGGCCGCAGCTGATCTAGAGCCCTCCGCGTCTCAAGAGCATCTCAGTCAATTCATCGCCACTCCAGCGCGGATTTATACCAAGCTTGCGTCGCTCTCAAATCAGATCGGACAGAAAAGGGAGACCTTAGTACCAAACGCTTTGGAATGTGTGCATAGGCTGAAGGAGGAGGTACCTCTGGTTGCCCCCATAGCAGCAGAATACAGGACATGGCAGGATTTCCTGAAGGAGCAACAGATTGACGTCCCTGACCTTAATATTTCACGGCCCGGCAGCAGCAATTCCTGAGCAACAAGTAGAGCCAGGTCGCAAGTCGCACCAACAGGACAGGTCGCAGGTCGCATCTCCTACCTAGGTCGCAGGTCACATCTCCTACCTAGGTCGCAGGTCGCATCACCTACCCAGGTCGCAGAATGAGTGGGTCGCAAGGTAACCTAACGGTCAAGAAGGCGAACAGTCAAGGAAACCCAACGGACAGTTTTGGCATTATAAATACTTCCTTCGGGAATTTGTAAAGGGCTTTTCTTTTTGGGAAAACTCAAGAGCTACATGCAATTGTATTGAAAGATTCTACACTTGAGCATATGAATATAGAGTCTTGTTAAAATACCCTATGGTTATGATGTGTTTTGCTGTATGAACACTTTGCGTATTCCTTGTACAGTTTCAGAATATCCTATGATTAATGAAGCTGCACTATTCATGTCATCTTTTATGCGTCATGGCTATCCGTGTTGTATCAATGATGTTCATTTTATTATCTGTTCTCTTAATGAATGTTAATGAACTATTTTGTTAGCATTTCGTTTCATCTTTCAGGAAGTGGAGAGGTATCTTATCATAAAGAACTATTTCTTTTGTGATCAGACTACCGTACAAGCATTACCCCACAAAAGATGTGTTGCTAATGACATCTCTTGAGGTGTACGTGCTTTATCTATAATCTTGCTACGCATAGTGTTTGATTCATGTTTAACACATTAATCTTGTATTCTGTATCATGTGAATAAGTGTATGTCCACAGGTTCAAACAGGTTCTTTTGAGACCGAAGGGAAGTCATCTTAAGTGGTAGCCGGACCCACACCCCGGACGGGATCCCTACTCCAAACGGTTTAAGGTCTAATTGGGACTTTCTACCGGGGAGATCCCCTACTGTTGGCCGGACAAATTTTCCCATCAACAGAATTGGCGCTAGAAGGAGGGCCTGATGGCAGCCTCCCAGCACACAACAAACATCCCATCACAAACTCCCCAAGGGGAGGTCATAAACAATGAAACTATCCCTCCTCCTCTAGAAGATATTCCAGGGAGGGAGCTTCGGTATTTTGAAATCACTAGGGAGCAGCTGAGAGCCTTGCGCCAAGCTGCCCGAGATCTTATCAACCATTTACGGTACACTCCAATCATGGAATACCTTGCCCATACTAGAACTCCGCCCGAGAACATCACCCGTAACGGTGCCATTGCTAGTACCATACCCGAGCTCGTAAATCTCATGTTGGAAGACCTCGCAAATGCCGTTGAAGAAAATGATCCTATCCTCCAAGAGGGCGAAGAGTTTGCTGACACCGAGCCTTTCCCCGACTCCCATCCTAACCAGACTCGACAAAACAACAACCAGGCACACCCCCCACCCGGGGATGGTGAGGGAGGCAGAGGCCGAGGAAATGTAGACGGGGGGAATAGGGCCCGTAGAAATGAAGGAGAAAGAAATAGAGGTCGAGGGGATAGAGGCCGAGGTCAAGGAAACCCAGCTCGCAATCATCACCCAAACCCAATGAGGCCTCCTGTAAACAACTTGGGATATCTTAGAGATTTTCTGCACCGTGGGAGACAACAGGACGAACACTCCCGTCACGAATCAGAAGCATCGGTCTCAGGTTCGGAAGGTGAATCTGAACATCAGTTTAGGCAACACCAGCGGGCGAGAAGAGTGCAACCCCTAGCCTGGATGGCTCAATCCCCATTAAACCTTCTAGGCCCGCTCCAAGATCTGCCTAGACATCCAGAGAAGCATCTCCCTAAGTTTGACCCTGAGAAGGGCACCTTAGCTGAAGATCATATTAGCAGCTTCTATTTGGCTCTGCAAATCATGAGAGTCCAGTCCGATGATGTCGCATGTCGGTTGTTTCCCCATACCCTCGAAAACAAGGCAGCCACATGGTACCGCTCTCTCCCCAGTGCCTCTATCACTTCATGGGAACAATTCCGTCGCACTTTCCTGCATAAGTTTTCAGAAGATAAAACTCCTTCCATGCTTCTAACTGAACTGAGCACCATCAAGTGTCATAAAAAGGAAAAGGTTAAGGACTTTAACCAACGCTTCGCTACCATACTGCAGAAATTTCCTCCAAACTTAGCGTTGGATGACTCAATCACCATTGACTACTACACCAAAGCTCTACCTAGAGATATTGCAGTTTTCGTCAAACGTGAAGCCCGCGCTAACCTTACGGCTAATTATGAGGCTGCTCTCGCTGTGGAAAAAGACATGCTTTCGATAGGAGCCATCGATCACGAAGGGAGAGATGATCACAAGCCTAACACAAAAAGAGGTCAGTCCTCCACTCCTAAGACTACTGATAGGGATAGAGATGCTTTTGATTTTGAAAGCATGGCCAAAACACTCAAGCATTTAACAAATGAAGTCACTGACCTCAGGAGAAAGGGCGCAGAAGCCACAACTAGTAGTAGACCACCCAAACCTTTTTTCAGAAAAAGTAATCCCAATACTAACAGACCTCCGTCTAACACAAATACTGCTCTCAATGTGGAAGAGATAGGGAAAGATAATTTCTGTTCTTTCCACCAAGCTGCCCACTCTGAGAAAACATGCCCTCAATGGATTGGCAGCATGACAGCAGTAGTTAATCAGCTTTTAGATGATCAAACTCCAGGGGATGTGACGGAGGATGAGGTTTCAGATCACGATGAAGATCCGCCCTCAAATGAAGAACCAGGATCCTCTATTCTTGCTTTTGACATAATCCGAGGTGGAGAAAACCTTACCCCTATCGATATTTACATGGCAGATGCTCCCAAGGATCAGCCCGTGCGGAATTATAGCCTCAGAAGTAAAGGACCTGTTCCCGAGCAGTCTTATGAAGACAAGAAAAGGGCTTTCCTAAGAAAAATCCTGCCCCCAGGAAACGGAAAACAATCTGTCCCGGAAAAACTTCCCAACAACACTACCCGAGCGAGTCAAAAGAGCAAACTTCCGACAGAATCCTCTAAGACTTCCGCCGAGCCTAGCCCTCAACCAGAGCCCAGCTATAACATTGTGGAAGATATGAAGAAAACAAGAGCAAACATTTCTCTCTATGAGCTGGTCCGCATTACTAATCAAAAGGAGCTCATTCTTAAGGCTTTCGCAAATACTTCAGCTACGAAGACTGTGAGCAACACGTATGCGCAAGCCGGACCAGATGTACAATTCATAGTAAACGCCATCAATGCAAACTCTAGAGGATCCACACCCCCTTTCCTTTTGTCCTTCGAGATTTTCAACTTCAATGTCCACAATTGTCTAGTCGACTCCGGTGCCTCTACAAACGTCATGCCTTTATCTGTCTGTAAGAAACTTAACATTCGCCCGGAGAAGACTGATGCAAAAATCATACAACTCGATAGATCACAAGTACCCGCCATAGGAGAATTGAACAATGTCATCATCCGCTTGTCATCAGACTCTAGGGTTCATCAGTGCATTGACATTATGGTCGTCGATATCCCGGAAGCATACGGTCTATTGCTCAGTAGAGATTGGTCCAGCAAATTACAAGGCTACTTCGCCACCGATTGGTCCCACTTGTGGCTTCCTTACAAGGGGCGGAATAATCAGATCAGAGTAGAGAGTGAACCCTATATGAAACACACCGTCACTGATCTGGATGCTGTTAATGAACCCATCAGCTTTGCACAAGAAGAACTCGGCATGTGCTTTCTGGAAGAAATATTTGGATGCTACCAACCCCCGCAATCTCCTATAGGCCCCGAGGTTCAATATGAATTAGCCTTTGTCACAGAAGAACAAGTTATCCCTGACTTACCACCAGCAGGGACCCCTCCAAAACCTAGTGCCCCGAAGGAGCCGGAAAGTGACATGTGGACCTTGTATTATGACGGTTCCAAGACCCATGACGGAGCCGGTGCTGGTTGCATATTGCTTGACCCGCGCAAAAATAAATACTTAATCTCATGCCGGCTAGAGTTCCAGTGCACCAACAATTCTGCTGAGTACGAGGCGTTAATCCTCGGACTTAAAAAAGCACTGGATTTGAAGGTAAAATGTTTGCAGGTCATTGGAGATTCCGAGATTATCACCCGCCAGGTACGCAACACTATTCATTGTTTATCTCCGCATTTAAAGGCGTATCAACAAGAGGTATGGCGATTGATTTCTGGTTTTGATGCATTTGGAATTAAATATGTCCTTAGGATGCACAATGCAGCAGCAGATACTCTGGCCAATGCTGCTGCTAGATTCACCCCTTTGAGGGACGGTTTTTCTATTGAAATTGTATATAGGCCCTCTGTGCCAGACAATATTTCTAATTTACGCGTTTTTAACGATGATCAACAGATTTTGGACTTTATGTGCAATACTGAAGTATTCAAGGATGCGGCGATAGATGAGGAAGAACATGAGCATGCGTTACAGAAAAAGAATGATGAACACAAAGAGAACATTATGCCCAAGGGGGTGGTATCACTAGAAAAGATGTTTGATTTTCAAAACCGATTCCGCAGGCCTCCAAACACCAAAGTGCAAAGTTCCATATTGGCACATCGGCAAGTAAACTTGGGGTCAGATGAGAACCCTAAGTTCGTTAACCTTGGCAAATACTGCAGTGATGAAGAGGCACGGGCTTTCACCCAGTTATTCCGGAAGTATCGTGATGTATTTGCTTGGACATATGAAGATCTACGTACATACGATACTCGTATCATTCAGCATGTAATACCCATGAGGGAAGGCGTTAAACCCTTCCAACAGAAACTCAGAAAAGTGCATCCAACTTTGGAGCCAATGATTCTAAAAGAACTTAAGAAGCTCTTGGATGCGCGCATTATTTTCAAAGTTCGTCACTCCACGTGGGTGTCGAATCTGGTACCTCTGCGAAAGAAGTCTGGTGAGATCCGCTTGTGTGTAGATTTCCGAAATCTGAATCGGTCCTCAAACAAAGACAACTACCCGGTGCCCCCCATGGAACAGATATTACAAGCTGTGTCTGGATCTGAGATGTTCTCCCTATTGGACGGCTTCTCCGGCTATAACCAAGTGCTGGTAGCTGAACCAGACAGACTGAAGACCACATTCCGAACAAAGTGGGGAACCTTCGCTTTCAGACACATTCCCTTTGGCTTGATCAATGCAGGGGCAACCTTCCAACGAGCCATGGACATAGCCTTCCGCGGTTTAATAGGGCAGAGCGTGGTGGTTTATTTGGATGATGTTACTGTATTTTCAAAACGCAGGGGCGATCATTTACGCCACCTCAAGCAAATCTTCGAGAGGTGCAGGAGGTACGGAATATCGCTCAATCCTAAAAAGAGCATTTTCGCTGTGGCAGAGGGAAACTTGCTAGGCCACATTATCACTAAACAGGGCATTGTGGTTGATCCGGAACGGGCTAAAGCCATCGCTCAGATTCTTCCCCCAAGCAACAAGAAAGCAATGCAATCCTTCCTGGGGAAGATTAATTTTGTCCGTAAATTCATTTCAGATTTCGCACAGATAGTCAGACCACTGCAGGGAATGATTAAAAAGAATGTTGTATTCCAATGGAATCCCCCAGAGAAAGAGGCCTTCGATAAAATCAAAAGGGCTATAGCTGAAACTCCTTCCCTCCAAAGTCCAGATTTTGATAAAGGTTTCATCCTATACACTTTCGCTTCAGACTCCTCGCTTGCGGTTGTCCTCACGCAGAAAGATAATAACAACGATGAACGGCCCATTTCTTTTATGAGCACCGGTCTACAGGGAGCTGAATTAAACTATCCGAAAATTGACAAGCAAGCCTATGCGGTTTACAAGGCCGTAAAACATTTTAGGCCCTACATCTTGAAAAATCACGTCACGGTTTTTGTACCGCACCCAGCAGTCCGCTCACTTTTCGTACAGCAAGAGCTAGGCGAAAGGCGGGGCAACTGGATGGCATGTTTACAAGAATATGATTTAGAGTTCAGACCAGCACATACCGTTAAAGGACAGGGCTTATGTCAAATGGCCGCAGAGGCTGCAAGTGCTCGTGAGATTGAGGAAGAATGTTGGGAACAAGAGATCGACATGTATCAGAGCGACCATGTGCCTCAGCAAAATAGCCCTTCTTGGTATTCTGACATTTCAAGATATCTGGCCCAAGGCACGATGGACCCTACTCTTACTGCCCGACAGAAGCGCGCAATAAGACTAAAAGCCGCATCTCACCAACTGATCCAAGGTAAGTTGTTCAAGAAACACCACGATGGGGTCCTGTTACGCTGCTTGGAAACTGACGAAGCACAGAAAATCTTAACTGAGTTGCATGACGGACCAGCTGGAGGTCATTTTGCCGGAGATACCACTGCCCATAAGATAATGCGTGCAGGATACTATTGGCCTACTCTTTTGAGAGACGCGCATGCATATGTTCGGAAATGCATTCAGTGCCAGAAGTTCGCCAACCGAGAAGCACGGCCAGCCGCACCGCTACTCTCAGTAGTAGTGGAGGAACCTTTCCAACAATGGGGTTTGGATGTAATTGGGGAAATCATACCTCACTCTTCTAAACAACATCGGTATATCCTTACGGCCACTGACTACTTCACCAGGTGGGTCGAGGCAACACTGTTACGCCGAATCAACGATCAAGAGGTAATAGAATTCCTCACGCATTCCATCATGACCAGGTTTGGCGTTCCGACTTCTTTAGTTTTTGATAATGCGACTTATTTCTCATCTTTTAAGTTATATGATTTTGCGCTGGAAAATGGAATTATTCTGAAACATTCTGCAAATTACTACCCCCAGGGAAATGGATTGGCTGAGTCCACTAACAAGAACCTTATCCGTATTATTAAGAAGACTCTGCTATCCCACCAGCGCAACTGGCACAATGCCCTTCACAATGTACTATGGGCTGACCGGATTACTCCCAAATCCTCTTTAGGCACCTCCCCATTTTTCCTCGTGTATGGAAAAGAAGCTGTCCTCCCTTCTCATCTGTCTCTCCCGGCCCTCCAACTGTCCCAAGAATGTCATGGCACCCCGTGTCCCACCTTGCAGAACCGAATCGACACCTTGCTGAAATTGGAGGAAGAAAGGCAAAAGACCCGGGAAAAATTTGCCATCCATCAGAGCCGAATCAAAAGATGGTTTGATAAAAAGTCCGCGGGAAATAAAATTTTTGAAATAGGAGACCTGGTCCTTAAGTGGGATAAAGCCCATGAGGAAAAGGGGAAGCATGCTAAGTTCCAACCACTTTGGACAGGCCCGTTCCAAATTAATGAAAAGATAGGATCACACACATTCAGATTACAAACCCTTGATGGACGAGTCGAGGTCCTCCCGGTAAACGGGCATGACCTCAAACACTATTTCACTTAACAGCCCTTTGAGGGCTGTATGGTTTTGTACCATAGTTCCTTGTCTTTTATTTGTTAAAAAAAAAAATAAACAAATAAAAAAAATAAATAAAAAAAAAAAATAAAAAAATAAAAAAATAAAAAAAATAATAATAATAATAAAATAAAATATATATATATATATATATATATATATATATATATATATATAAATAAAATGAAATAAAAACCTAAGGAAGGATTTGTTAGAGCTACGCAGATTGGCCTACTGCAGTAGGTTCTCCGCTGATGGAAAGCCTTTCCCAATAAACTCAAAGGCGGCGAAAGCTTGCTTGTCCTCCGCACCTAAAGGTAGCACATTACCAAGCCCAAGTCATCAAGCAGGAGAACTTACCTCGCCAGTCTGAGAGGGTGTCCACAAAAGAAAAGTAGTGTAAATGGTAACCGGACCAGAAGGGAAGAGAGATACTCTATGCTACGATAGGGCGCCTGGGAAAAACCAAAGTCCTCATACCAGACCAGGAACAACCTCTCTGCAAGCAAAATAAGTCGGGATCCCTCATCCGCCCAGGCTAAATTGCCATTTCAAATAAGTGCCATAAGCACATCTAAATAAGTGCCTCAGGCACATTCAAAATAAGTGCAATAGCACAAGAATAAAGGGTAAAGGATTGAGAAAGCCTTCCTGCGCAGAGAGGTGATGTAACGACTCCGCCGGGGTACTGACCAGGCTCGCTGGCAGCGGAGCAACGTTCACGATTCCTAGGCAGTGACTCCGCCGGGACCGAGAGGTTCGCTGGCAGCG
Organism: Pinus albicaulis; assembly: GCA_034641835.2. Classification (NCBI taxonomy): domain Eukaryota; kingdom Viridiplantae; phylum Streptophyta; class Pinopsida; order Pinales; family Pinaceae; genus Pinus; species Pinus albicaulis. The sequence goes on along the minus strand of CM076583.1, from coordinate 243,826,644 downwards.
GAGCAACACGATGAGGACAAAATAATCGTACCAGACCCTGTGGCCGCCTAGAGTACTCCAACCCTTCCAGGCCGGAGACCTGAAGAAAGAATTTGTTTGAATGGCGCCCAACTAGACCAGCAGGTTGAGCAACCCAGCTAGATGCCGAAGGCTAGGAAATGGCAACCACAAGGTAAAAGAGGACAGTTAGCATAAGCCCCTCCCTCCCCCCGCAAAGACTAACCATCAGCAGAGACTCTGAGTTCGTCCAGTGAATCGCCATTTGTTGCAGTCTCTACAACACCCTCCAAAATTTTGACTACCATTTCAAATTTTTAGAGCCCCTTAGAACTAAAGAGAAATTGTCAAGTCATCAGATCGCAAAGGTAAACAATTTATGAAAACTGCGACCTGCGACCTAGCGACCTAGCGACCTCAGGTCGCCAAGTCGCCAGGTCGCGAATCCTCAAAATTTATGAAAACTGCGACTTTGCGACTCAGCGACCAGGTCGCCGGGTCGCCGGGTCGCAAGGTCGCAAAACTACAAATTTCATGCAAAGCGCGACCTAGCGACCTAGCGACCCAGCGACCCCAGGTCGCCAGGTCGCAAGGTCGCAAAACTCAAAATTTGACAAATCCGCGACCCAGCGACCTGCATTTATTGCTCGCACGTGCGACTTTCTATAAAAGGGAGGTCGCAGGTCGCATTTCTCACATTCAGCGATTTGTAAGAAAACGCCTCTGACAGCTCAACTGGCTGATTTTTCCCGGGTAAGTTGCCATTTCTTCCTGCTGTTTCTGTTTTAATGCTTTTCTTACTAAACCCATCTCTCCTTAGGCCTTTAAATGGTCTTTTGACTGAGCTTTGATGTTTCTGAAGGTTTTGTGAGTTTATTTGTTGCATGAATTGCCCAAACCTCACTGCTTTTCTAATCTACACCTCCTTGGCACCATCCCTTGCTTTTGAAACCATGCCATAGCCCCCCCTGGGCCCAAACATCTTGTAAATTCCCAACAGAAGGGAGCAAAAGAGTTCAAGGCCGCGCGCGCGAAAACCCCCGGCAAGCTAGTTTGCGACCTGCGACCCAGCGACCTAGTCGCGAGGTCGCAGAGTCGCACTCTCTCCACTTGTTTGGGATTTGCGACTTTGCGACCCAGCGACCTGGTCGCGAGGTCGCTAAGTCGCATTTTCCACTTTTCCGAGGATCTACGACCTAGCGACCCAGCGACCTGGTCGTGAGGTCGCAAGGTCGCGTCCGGACCTTGTTTTTGCGATCCGCGACCCAGCGACTCAGTAGTCCAGTTTTGCATTAACACGGCTAGATTTCATCACTAAATTGTAACTGGTTTTTATCACCATGTCGTTCCTTATCATGGGACTCCTTTCTGAATTTGACAGGTGAAACTCAAGAAGACATAGAGTGCATACCTGTGCTCTCAGATTCTAGTGACATGGCGCCCCCGCTATCTCGGAGGAAGGACAAGAAAAAGGTGGAAGAGATTGATGAGCTGGAGGTGGTGTCCCCACCCCCAATAGACCGAGATACACTATGTACTTTTTCAAAAGACGACAGCATGAGATGGTACCAGATTTATCATGAGTTCGCCACACCGGAAGAAGAATTTCCAGAAGATCTCCCAGACCGAGAAGTATACTTGGCGGTAAAGAGGTCCAAACTACATCTGGCAGGGGCGCACCCAGCCATATTCCCATGTCCAGAGATCATAGACTGGATCATACAAAAGACAGACCCCGAGAAGTTTGTGATCAGGGATCACCAAGGCAGAGCTTTCGCTACACTGGTAGGCTCGGATGCACACATTTATTACTCACTGCCTTGCCCAAATGAGCATTTCTCTCCAGAATGGGCTGTTACTCACGCCGTTCCAGTAGTTGATACTATTAGGCAATGGTGGGAGGAGCCCGAGAAGTTCAAGGTCAAGAAAGACCAAGAGTACCCAGTGGCGAGCCTAAGAAAGGTTTACAAATTGGTTGCCGCCATGCTCTGCAGACTTTACGGGCGCCCAGATTGCTCCACCTTCAGCGGCAGTTGGGCTACTATCATGGAGTATGTGACAACACGGGGCACCCGTTTCAACTGGGCCGGCATACTGATGACGTCGATGCAGACCAACTTGAACTCGGCATTGGCCCCGGAGGAAGGAATGCCCGCAGAATTTTACATGGCCTCTTACCTACTAGACGCTGTCTGCGCCCGAGTAGAGTTTGATGGATGGGCGCACAACTGGGACCCCGAGCAATCGCGCGCAATTCATCTGCAACTCAAGGTATTTTGGGAGTCCAAATACAAGCAGGATATAGATCATATTTCCCAAATATTTATTCCCTCTCTGTACAGATATTTATTTGGCCAAGACGCCCCTTGCATGTCGTGGCGGGCCAAGGAAACTCTAGTTAAAGTGGGACACTGGTTCCCTTTCCCGGGATACACCTTCATCCGAGTTTTTGGAACTTACAAGGCGCCACATGCTATGCCTCACTTCGTGATAGACAAAATACTTATCCAGGAAGTATGCTTTCAAATGTCACACGGATTCTCCAACATCTTGTCTAGAGGAAAAAAGAAGCCATGGCCCACTTTACCCCTCACCATTGGTGCATTCACAGTTAAAGACTTCAGGGAAGTAACAGCAGAAGCAGAAGCAATGAGAGGTTATCACTTTGGGGCGCTTGAAAACAGAACATACGACCCAGAGAGAATAGTTCCTGAACACTGCCGGAGGGCCAATTTCAGGTGGACTTATCAGCACCTTGAGCGCCCGGCGGAAGATGAGAGAAGGAACTGGTATAATGCCGAAAGACAACTCGCTCCGGAAATTGACGTGGTTCAGGAAGACCCAGATGATCAGAGCTTAGAAGACAGAAAACGTCAGTTAGGAGGTGCCTCTTCATCCGTACTCAAGAAATCTCGAACCAACACAGGGCCAATTCCATCCATCAAACAAAAGGAAGCAGAGGCAAAAGCCCAGCAAGAAAGGGAGAAAAAGCTAAAAGAAGATGAGGAGGCGCGCCAAAAGAGTGCAACAGCAACACAAAAGAAGAAGCTGACCAAAGAGGCCAGGAAAGAAAAGGAGGACAAGGAGGCACAAGCCGCAGCGGAACGAGCACTTAAGGCAGAACTGGACAAGGCAGAGGCTGAACGCCAAGAGAAAGCCGAACAGGCTGCTGCAGCTGAACAGAAGAAGAGGGCCGAAATAGAAGCAGCAGCAGAAGCTGAACAGCGGAGGAAGGAAGAAGAAGAAAAGAACACAGAGGAAAGGGAGGATGACATGCTGGACGACCTTGAGGTAACTCCTCTCGATATACCTCTGGGCCGTACAAAACTCTCTGATGTCAGATCACCCCATGTACAGGAAGAAGATGTGTTTGACTTGACCAGGCTCACATTTGATCAGTTTTCATTCAAAATCCGGCAAGAGAAGAGGAGGTCACTGGCACAAAGCCCTTCTGCCGCATCCACAGTGGCAACAGGCAAAGATATAGTCCTTGACACCAGGACTAATCCGGTAATGATAGCATCAGCAGGTACTGCTTTCGCTGCGGCTACTGAAGAGAATGTAACCCGAATGAGTAGAGAAATAGTATCTCTACAAAACAAACTGCACGCAGCTGAGCAACGCGAGAAGATAGCAGAGCAAGAGAAAACAGAATTGCAAGAAGAAGTCCAGCAACTTCGAAACCAGGCTCTACCAGTAAATGAAGTCTCGCTTGCCATTTTCAAGGAGTGTGAGGTGTTGGAAGTGACTATGAGACAGGTATATGGTGAAATGTTCACCATTAAACAAACAGTCGCTCCTCTGGCAAGAGCACGAATCGAAACGAGGCAAAGACAAGAGCAGCTCAGAGAGGCTTCACAGGCTTTAGACCGGATGATGGGTTGGATAATACAACACCCTCAGGCACCTGAAAATTTGCCTAAGAGAGACTGGATTCACACGCAGGATGCAAAGGTTCAACTCCGCATGGCGATGCAATCTGGAGACAAATTGTCCAAAGACCTGGACAAAGTAATGTCCTCGTACAACCACCTGATTAGTGGCATCGACTCAATGCATATGTTGCATCACATTCCACCACTTGGGGCATTAGAAGAAGAGAAAACCTGGGAACAAGTAGACCAGGACATCCAATCGTTTTTGCAACCTATCAAGCAAGCCGCAGCTGATCCAGAACCCTCGGCATCTCAAGAGCATCTTAGTAAATTCATCGCCACTCCAGCGCGGATTTATACCAAGCTTGCATCGCTTTCAAATCAGATCGGACAGAAAAGGGAGACCTTAGTACCAAACGCTTTGGAATGTGTGCATAGGTTGAAGGAAGAGGTGCCTCTGGTTTCCCCCATAGCGGCAGAATACCGGGCATGGCAGGATTTCCTCAAAGAGCAACAGGTCGACATCCCTGACATTAACATTTCGCGTCCCGGCAGCAGCAAGTCCTGAGCAGCAAGTAGAGCCAGGTCGCAAGTCGCACCAACAGGACAGGTCGCAGGTCGCATCTCCTACCTAGGTCGCAGGTCGCATCACCTACCCAGGTCGCAGAATGAGTGGGTCGCAAGGTAACCCAACGGTCAAGAAGACGAACAGTCAAGGAAACCCAACGGACAGTTTTGGCATTATAAATACTTCCTTCGGGAACTTGTAAAAGGCTTTTCTTTTTTGGGAAAACTCAAGAGTTACATGCATTGTATTGAAAGATTCTACACTTGAGCATATGAATATAGAGTCTTGTTAAAATACCCTATGGTTATGATGTGTTTTGCTGTATGAACACTTTGCGTAGTCCTTGTACAGTTTCAGAATATCCTATGATTAATGAAGCTGCACTATTCATGTCATCGTTTATGCGTCATGGCTATCCGTGTTGTATCAATGATGTTCATTTTATTATCTGTTCTATTAATGAATGTTAATGAACTATTTTGTTAGAATTTCGTTTCATCTTTCAGGAAGTGGAGAGGTATCTTATCATAAAGAACTATTTCTTTTGTGATCAGACTACCGTACAAGCATTACGCCACAAAAGATGTGTTGCTAATGACATCTCTTGAGGTGTACGTGCTTTATCTATAATCTTGCTACGCATAAGTGTTTGATTCGTGTTTAACACATTAATCTTGTATTTTGTATCATGTGAATAAGTGTATGTCCACAGGTTCAAACAGGTTCTTTTGAGACCGAAGGGAAGTCATCTTAAGTGGTAGCCGGACCCACACCCCGGACGGGATCCCTACTCCAAACGGTTTAAGGTCTAATTGGGACTTTCTACCGGGGAGATCCCCTACTGTTGGCCGGACAAATTTTCCCGTCAACAGGGTTAAATATGACCGGGAAATATAAACAAATATATATTTGTTTATTATTTCCTTTTGGGGTTTCCTATTTAGACCATAAACAACTTAATAAAGGTGTTTTACTAAGTTATTTCACATAGTGAAAGCAATTTTACATAGGGTAAAATTGGTATTACATGGTGTACTTGGGTTCATCTAATGATAATAGGTTATATGACCAAAAAATGGTGTAATAGATTTCCCCCCAGCGTACGGTGTTAGGAGAAAATCGTATGACCGAAGTACATTGTAAGAACTCAATCACTAGACATCAAGAGGGAAGTCAGAGAGAGAAATGTAAGGTAGTCTAATGTGCTAAGGGACTAGACCCTAAGGAGGCGAGAATTACAGGTACAACAAGTCTCTAGTTTATGAAGTTGTACATGTGCTAAAGGCGGCGGGGGAGGCATACCTATGCCCGCTGAGACAAAGTAAAAAAGAATAGTATGTCCAGTAAACAAGGAACCGAACTATAAATTACACGCTGGCATAAATGCAAGCCAGAAAAATAGAATGATGAATCCCACATACAGCCAGGACGTATACAATAATATTTTAGTACATGAGATACAAATACAACCCAAATGCCCCCTATACACGGGGAAGGGCTCGCAAAATCTGACTGATACACGCTAATCGCAAAAGCGCTGCAAGTGGTTGAGGCCGACATCATAAAATGTAAGGAGCTGCATCCAAGGCTGAAAATGAAGAAGTCATCCGGGCTTGTGGGGGGCTACTTGCAGGGCCACCCCCTCATGAAGGTTGAGACATCTCACACACAACCGGGAAGCACCAATAGCTGCTGCTGCATCACTGGACCATCGAGTATATGGATCATGATCATGATGAAAGGAGCTCGAACCAAGGTACACCTCTCTCTAAACATGGCTTCTGGAGTAAATGAGTTGATGTCAACAGAAGGAGATCTGCCATAGGTGAGGTGAGGAGGGATACCCAACTAAAGCACGAGAGAAAATAGTAGAGCGACAAACAGACAGACACTAATGATGATGATGAAATGGGGGATACTGAGTAGCGGATGGACGACTTCCCTTGTTAGAGCATAAAGGGCATGAAGGGCTTGGCAGTGACGAACATAATATCATGAGGGATAGGGGACAATGGAACTGAAGGCCATAATGTGCGACACGAGAGAGGAACCAAGCAATGAAGGATGAAGGACTATGGCGGGATACAAAGGGACTCGGGATAGACTCCATGACTGCGATGATGACTCAACTCGGATGCTCTAAACAAGGGCAACTCGATGGTGCTACCACACAGTAAAGGTCTAATGGGAGACCATAAAAACATGAGTACAATAGGGTATCTCATGACGAAAATCAACATGAACAAAGACAAGTAAGGAGGCAAAGTGGTGCCCTAAGTACTAGTATTGTAAGTGAAGAAATTCGATTTGTAGGAGAGGTGAATAGAATCTTCGTGGAAAAAATGTGTCCTGGTGAAGTATCAAGGTACTAAAAACTAAAAGGCACCCAGAGCTCATGAACAGGCTAGGTCGCACTTTTTGGGGTCTGTTCTGCGACCTGGGTAGCAGGTATTGGGCAGACAACTGTGACCTGTCCCAGGAAATGACCTAAAAAGTGCAACTTGTCAGAGAAAGAGGGTTTCAGTGTTGTTGTTGGCTGAGATCTAGGATTTTTATGGTTGAGGGGCATAGGTGCCCCCAAGCATGTTGTGGTCATGCCAAAATGTATGTAGAAAAAAGGGGAATCTAAACACATTTTAATGATATGGTGCGACATTTTTTTTCGTTATGGTTATGCATTTTGAGAAAGGAAATAGAGGATTACCAATCTCTTTTAGCACTGAATATATGAATCAAATGGACTTTAAGTTTCTGGGTTGGCATACCTAGTGCCACTATCCCAAACAGAGGATTTGGAGATAATGAACTGATGCTCTCTTAGAAAACCTATAGGTTGGTCAACAACAATGTCTAAAATACTGGGTTGCTGATGTAAGATGAAGGAGCGATAAGGGGTATCATCCCTAGAGTGATCTGAAGTGATATGGAACTCTAGAGGTTCTTATAAATGTGGAAGAATAATGGTACTAAAGTCAGCACGACCATATACACTAGGAGAGTTGTGGAGAATTGCTTCTCTTGATCTCTCAAATATGGGTGCCCCCTTACCCAAACATGGGGTTTCAATGTAATGGCCACGAGGTGTATGTGGTGCGGATGCATGGGTTCGATGTAAGGGGGAATAGATAAAGTCAGGGGTGGGGATTTCTTCCATAATGTCGTCATCGTGATAGAAGATGGGGTGACTAGTGGAAGAAAGACCACCTGACGCGGCGAAGCTACCTGACTCATCATCATGAGAAGAGAGGTTCACATGTGCATCACCACAAGGGGTGATAGAAGAGTAAGAAGATAAAGGATCTGTCGATATTGAGCCTAGGGTGATCGCTGAAGGAAGGTCAAGCGAAACAACATGGGAGGATTCAGAGGGAATGCTCCCCGAGGGTCGCATGGATGATGATAGGTAGAAAATGGTGGATGAAGGCTCCATCATCTTGACATCAGGAGGGGGAATTTCAATGGGAGCAGTCATGTCTGGTAGTGCTGCTGAAGAAAAATGTGAAAATAGGGGAGAGGTGGACTCGTTGCGCTTGGCCTCAAATAAGCGGACCGCGGCTAGAGAGTTGCGGAAGTCCTCGAGGCGGGGACGAAGGTGGGTGTAATGGCCATGGAGATCACACAAAGCACAGGGGTGATTGGTGTGAATAGTATTAGGGTTCTTGCCTGTGGTCGCGAAAGGAACAGAGGCTTCCGGGACCATGGATGCAGGGAACGCGACATTAACCATGGGCTTGAGATGAGGCAATTCAGGACAGGTATGGGTGGCATGATCGACAGCATCACACAAAGCACACTGGATGGTATGCTTTGGAGGCTGAGGTGGGGCAGGGTTTGTCGGGGAAGCCTTGTCCTTTGATGCCCCCTTGCGAGCTTTGCCCTTCTTACCCGAAGCGGTCGCAACAAGAGGGGGCTCCTGTTGAGGTGACTAAGGCACTATTGCAGCGGGAGAAGTCACGGGGACCTGTTGAACCAGGGTCAAAGCAAGATAAGGTTTGGGTTGACCAGGAAGGGTTGTGGCTGGAGGATCAAGGTACCAGATGGGAATCCCAAGGGTCAGGTTAGGAAGAGAGAGGGTGGCCATGACAGGTACTGCGTACACTCCTGGTGGGGGAGCTAGGAATGGTATCTGACAAAAGGGGTAATGGCCAGGAGGGATGGCTCCAAGATGGTTGAGACTTGGTGGAACCGATCCAGGAGGATAGAGGGGCTCATGGGTACCAGCTGTAGGAGAAGGGCCAGAAGGAAGAGTTCCGACTGGCTGAGGCGAAGGGCTAGGAGCAGGTTGCGGTGGGCGAGGTTGAGGTTGAGGTTGCTGACTAGCTGAAGCAGGTTGTTTAAGGTCAGCTCGAGACGATTGCATCATGCAAACATTCGCTAAGTTGGGATCAGAGACATGAGGAGGAGGAATACCAGGGAAGGTTCCAAGCAAGGAGGAGTCTTTGTAGACGCTAGGAGAGACACTGGTCAAAGAATCAACAGTTTTCTTATTGGCTACAAAAGAGATGGTCGACTCAGGGGATGTCTGAGACTTTGGCTCATGATATGTCAACTGGTCAATGGTGACAATATTTCCATTGTGAGGGAAAAAAATCTTGCGGTGGACCGCATATGGGACAACAGACATGGCATAGGTGTAGCTACGCCCCAAAAGAATGTTATAATCAAGGGGGGCATTGATGACTTCAACGTCAACGCAAACAGTCTTTCCCGCAAGAGTGATAGGACAATTAAGAAATAGGCCAATGGGATGGGAGGCATGGTCGTCCCATGCATGAAGGGTGATTGTGGAAGGGGCCAACTCAGGGGATCCAAGTTTTTTCCAAACCGAAGCAGACATCACACAGGTGGATGCCCTCTCATCAATAATACACTGAGAAATGTGATCGTTCCATATTTTGACTAGGATTTGGAAAGCTACAGAAGCAGGAAGTGGAGGATGTTCTTATTGACGGGCATAAAAAAAATCAATTGGTCATCTATTGGATCTACAGCGCCCAGGGCAGATAGTAGAGCCTTCTTTTGAGAATGACATGACTAAAGGAGTTCTAGTGTTGAAATGGCAGTAGGAGACTGCGCCAAATCATCTACTATGTTATACGAATGAACAGCTCGACCAGAAGCAGCATTTTGGCATAATGGGCCCTTAGGAATCTTGGTATGAACCTCAACTTTGGGCTGAGGGATATGCAAGGGACCATTAGATGTCAAAAGAGGCTCTGTAGAACCTAAAGAAGGTGACTCAGGGACAGACGGAGCGGGAGGCTTGGGGTACTGATGAGACCGAGTTTGAAGGTCGACAGGTAAAGGTTGATCAGAGTTCATCATGAGAATCCGGTAATCAAAGGAACCAGAAGGGGAAGGTTGAGTGGCCGCCTTTCCGTCAGGTGGTTGGGTAGCCACAAATCTGTGCTATGCATCCATCTACTCTTGAGGGGGCGGTGACTACTGTTTCGGGGGTTGAGAAGGCAAGGGAGGCAAAGGTGCTGATGTTGGAGGAGCTGGAGCACCAAACTGCGGATACGGATAATAAGGGGGTTGGGTAACAGTGTGGTAAGTAGGAGGTTGGGCCAAAAGAAGGGGCATGCCGTTTCCTAGAGACGTGCTGCCAGGAGGGGAAAAAGTGCAGGAGGTGCTTCCTCCCCCCCCAGGAAAACCATAACCCATGGTAGGTTGGGTGTATGTATGAGAGATAGCTCCAACGATACTGTCGGCAGCATCAGGTGCCCCTGGTGCATGGGCATCACCGGGTCTGGGGAGATCAGGTAGAACAGTATAAACATAACCCGTCTGAGTGTAGATCAGGTCATATTTTAATGCCATTTGGAGGGCAGCTACTTCGGTTTGAGGAAAATGTGATGTGACATCTTTCCTGATAGGGGGAAAGAGAGATCTAAGGAACCAGTACATGTAGACACGGTCTTCGAAGGTAGGAGATTGACATAGGCTCTTTCTTCTCTGCCATTCCTGGACATGATCGGATAGGTAGGTCACAGATGATTGACGAAAGGAAGTCAGAAGTTCGATACCAGTGTCATAACGAAGGGGAAGCTAGAAGTAAGATAAAAAAGCCTGGGCAAGAGTCGCAAAGGTGGTATGAGAGGCAGTGGGCTGATCAACATACCACTTAGAAGCTTCGACTATAAGTGTGCGTTGGAAAAATCTAAGATGGATGGAATCATCAGTAATAGAATGGGAGGAACACCACATGTGGAAAGATCAGATATGGTTGGAGGGATCCTCTCCAACAAGGCCTTCGAACTTGGGAATGTTGGAGGGGAGCTTGGTTGGCATAGCAATCCAACCAACATCGTGGCAGATAGGATCATTGATCAACTGATTGAAATTAGGGAGACTGAGGCCTGCCATGAAGGGGAGCAAGGGAGCAGTCAAGGTAGTTCTTGTGGCGGTTCCGCTAGTAACAGTCCCAACATTAAGGTAGGGGTTGTCGCTAGCGTTAGGCCCTGGACTAGACATGGTGAAGGTAATAGGGGGAGAACCCAAAGAATCAGAAGAAGAGTCAGAGTGCGGACTCGGGGGAGGATGTACTCGATGACGACGAGAAGGAGGAATTAGACCAACCGGAAACTGAGGGTGAAGGCCAAGAAGTCTCTGGGATAAGCGCCTTGGGGGTGCAATGATGACGAGAAGAAGAAAAACCAACAAGGGCAGGGAGGGAAAAAATCAAGTGAGGTCAAGGGAAGAAAGGTGCAGTGTCGATTGATTTTAAAGTCTTTGCCAGGCGGTGTTAACCAGGCTCTTCTTCACTTAGGGTCAGTGTGTGGCGTGTGTTGATTTTAATTTTTTAAACCCAGATGTTTTGAGAGTAAAATAAAAAGTGTGCTGCATAACTGAAAATAAATATGCAAATAATAGTATATAATGCTGAAATAATAGAAAATTAACAGCTAACAATGCATCGATCTAACCCAAGAAGGCGGGTCTCTCAAAACTAGTCTAAAAAGAGGGAAAAAATCTAGTCGAAACACACGAAAAAGAGGTCGATAGATCTAAGGTCGGGAGGGACAGGGATCTAAAGGATCAATCTGCTGGAAAGAGGTGAAGAGAACAACAAAGAGGCAGAGGCAAGGTTGCTGTAAAAGGGGAAATCAGCTAAAGGGTGGAGGGACGAAGAGGTGGCTCTAGAGGTAAAACCAAACAAAACTATATGAGGTGATTTGAAAGGGATAAGAGCTGATCTAAAGGGATCTGAAAAAGAGGTATCGGATCTGAAAATAAGAAGGCTGAAACTCTGAAAATTTAGACATCTGAAACAGCTAAAAATTTCCCACCAAAAGTGGAGGGTAATAAAGCCCTAAGGGGAAATATTCCCACTTAGTGATTGAAATAGATCAGAAACAGGTCTAAACGGGTAGAGACGGAGGCTGGAAAACCCTGACAGAAGCTTCAGACAAACCCAGAAAAATTGCTGGAAAATTGCAAAAAAAAGTGTAGGTCGTAGATTCTGACCTATTTTCAGTCCATGTCACAGGTATGAGGCAGAAAATTGCGTCCTCAAGTCCAGGTCGCAGTTTTTGGGCCAATAAGTGCGACTTGTAGATCTGGGTCTCTCGGCGGCAGATTTCATAAAAAATTGTCGTCTCAGCTGCGGCTGATGTCTGTCACCTGTGAAATAGGGCCAGAAACACACGGAAGTTAAAAAAATTTAATGTTTGAGGGTTTTAGAGGTGAAAAACACCATAAAAATAGGAAAAAGAAGAAACTGAAGAGAAACCCTAGGGTCTGAAATAGCTGGATATGCAGGAATATATAAAACGACAGCGGTCGCAAAAGAAAACCCGTGTGGAGTTGCCAATTGTTATTATGAATCTTTCGTCGTAAAATACCACTTTAGCAACGCATAACAAATAGCCCTAACATCAAGTATGACTGCCAATATCTTTAAGTTTGCAGTTAGTTGATCCAAATAATGCTGCACAAATCTAGATCTAAGCATAAAAGACATTAAGTAGTAAAAATGAAATATGGCTCCATGCATCCAATAGACAAGACAAGAACAATGTATTTGAAAGAATTTTTTATATTAAAAGGAGGCACGAGAGGAAAACAGAAGAGTGTTTTCCGGTTCTCCTCAATGGGATAGGTTCTTGGCCATTCCTCGGCACTTGATCTAGAATCTCTCTCTCTTGTTGGTGTAGAAAACCCGGTGGAACAAACATGGGAACTTCAATGGGAATTTCACAAGGTAAAATGGAAAATGTGACCAAATAAGAGATCCAGTGTTCCTAATATGCAATCAAAGGTAGTGTAGATAGGAAAACCCTTCTATTTATAACAAAATATTAGGGCGGTCTAGAACTTGGTGCATGAATAAAATATTATTAGTCAAATTCTAAAACCATCCTTTAGGAATATTTTATTATATTTGTTGGAGGGAAAAGGATTTTTGACTTGGGTCAATTCCTTTATTTATAAATAATAAATAAATAAATGATTTATTTATTATTTAAAGGGAATTGTGGGAATATAATTAAATAAATAATGATTTATTTAATTATTTATAAATGATTTAGTCAAATCTAACTAGGAGTATTATTTAAATAGGATTTCAATAACTTATTCCTAGGAAATAATCAAATAAATAAGGATTTATTTAATTGATTTTCTTGTTTTGAGTTAAATATGACTGGGAAATATAAACAAATATAGATTTGTTTATTATTTCCTTTTGGGGTTCCCTGTTTAGACCATAAACAACTTAATAAAGGTGTTTTACTAAGTTATTTCACATAGTGAAAGAAATTTTACTTAGGGTAAAATTGGTCTTACATGGTGTACTTGCATTCATATAATGATAATAGGTTAGATGACCAAAAAATGGTGTAACAGAAGTTTTGAGCACAAGCATATTTCAAAGTTCTGCAACCAACATTGTTTCATCTTCTAGAGAAGTATTTATAGAAGATATGAGGAGGTGGGATGGGATAGAAGATCTCCTAGTTCAATTAATACAGTTAATGCTTCTCGGCCTTTAAGGGGCTTGATGGCGAAGTGTACAGATATTTCCTCTGTATTAATTGTTTTATATTAAGAATTAAGATCGATGGGGAGCTTTAGTTGACTTTAAGGCTCTATGTCATCTTTTGTAATAAATCTTCTTGGCTTGGAATAACTGTTCGGCTGTATTGAGGAAAATATCCTCTGTTGTGGTCATTACTTGGCCTCTATTGAATGCTTTGAGGCTACAGGTGGCATTAGGCAGCTGAGAGGAATCAATTAGCCTCTTATATGGCAGTGGAGGCATCCTCTGTTTGATAAATATCTTTGATTTTCCTTTAATTGTGTTTAACTTAATGGATTAGGCTTTTGGTAATCCATTAATTAATCCTCAATCCTCTGTTCTGTTCTGTTTAAGTCTTCAACACTGATACTCTTTTGAATTTCACTGTGTCTTGTTGATGTGTAGGTATGACAGGGGCTCATATGGCATCAGCGTCCATGATACACTGATGAAACGTGGCATGGAACCCTGCTCAATGATTTCTCTTTAATAAGTGAAAACCTGGAGGATCGTCATCCGCAGCTTTAATTTTCTTTAATTATAATGTAAAAACCATTAAAACTTGCAAAATATAAAAAATGTTATAAAATCCTGCGTTATTCGGTAAGACTGCGTTAGAGGTCATGGTTAGGAGCATGGCCATTGGATGATAGCATCCAATGGTGGTGGTCTACGTGCAATGGTAAGAAGGGAGGTGGTTTGGAAGAATGGTGGAAAAGTTAAGTTAGGGTCGTTGATCTTACAAATATCAACGGTCTGGAGCAGTAGAAATAGTATAAATCGAAAGGGTCACTTTATGTTAAGATAAGCGGAAAATGTGAAGAAAATAGGTTAAAAATACCTGGCGGAGGTAAAATGCAGTGGAAGGAAATTCGGGGTTTCCGAACAGTCGTGGGCTGTCAGATAAGATTTTCCCCCAAGATCAACGGTCAGGATTGATCTATAGAAATCCCTTGGTGATAGGTGGAGGAAGATAGAACAACACGGAAATGATCTAAGACCATCCGATCTGGACATGTGGACGGCCCAGATGCAATCGGAGGATTGCAATCAGCGGGGGCAAAAAAACAAATATTTAAAATGCACCCATTGAAATCTCCAATGCGATTGATTGAGAGCCATTGATCTGAGGATCAGATCAATGGTGGGGGATGAATCGAAGGTCCAAAAAGGTGGAGGAAATAGAAAGAGGAGCGTCGATGCGATTAGACGTGGACCGTCGATCTGTAGATCAGATCGACAGTGGGAAGTGAATCGAGGAATCAACATTGGAGGTTTGCGAATAAAATATTTAACACGCGAATAGAAAATCTCCAATGTGATATTGCGCAGGCCGTCGATTGGCTCAAAGATCAACAGTCGGGAAGAAGGGTTCAACCAATGAACGACGGGCCCCTTTAACATTAAAAAAGGCGGAAATTTATTAAAAAAAAATGTTTTTTTTATGTTGGGGCGGGTTATATATATGAATTGGCACCCGACTGCGGGGCCGTTGGTTTTATAAAATAGCCAAGGCTCGGGGCTTATAAACAGAGGCCAATCGCATCGAAATGACGCTGTTGGTCTTTCAATCTACCCATATGTAAAAACGTCGATCCGAGATTATATGGACTGTTTGATCGAGAAAACATCAACGGTGTTTTTCATTAAAAAACATGAACCAACAGGTTTCCTTTATAACATTAAAAATGGGTTTTTGTGACTTTATAAAGGAAAAATAAAATCGGAAATGGTTTATTGAAGTGTTTAAGCGCCCGATAAGAAACTCCAGGTTATGCAAATAGTACATAGGATCAGAGCTTATATATATAGGAGCTAATCACATTGGGGGGTTTTCAATGTTTACACAAAAAGACTTGCGCTCGTTCAGAAGTTCTGATGCGATAAGCGCTTTTGGCTTTTGTGCTTGGTTCTAGCACCAAGGCATATGGTGGGAAAGTGGTCAGGACTTAGCCCAAAGGGGCTCAAGCCTATAGTCAAAAAAATTTATTTTTTATGAAATTTTTCACTGTTTTTGATGGATTTGGGGCTTTTGGAAAAGTTTAAAAATGAGTTTTAAACTTTGTAAAAGGGATTTTTGTGAAGGGGAAGGAGGAATACATGAAAAATAGAATAATTTCATAGGGGAAAAGGAAAATAAAATGAAGGTTAGTTTTGAGTGGAGGGAGGGGAAAAATGGAGATTTGCAGCAGTCTTTTCTTTATGGAAAACAACAGAATTTCAGAGTTTTTTTTTAAATGGAAACAATAGTGAAGATTAAAGAAAGGGTATGATACCTTCATAAGGCTTCAAGAGATAAAAAAAATTTGCAATAAAACTTGTTTCTTGAAGGCTTCAAAAATGATTTAGCCACCATTTGATATGACAAATTTTATAGGTGGCTAACAGTGGCTCCACTTGGGGATGGTGCCTTCTTGAAGGCATCAAGAACTTCAGACTTGCATTCTCTGGGGGGCTGATCAGTGCCTCATCCATTGGGCTGCAAATTTCTTTACTTGGATGATCTTCTTTTATTTTGACAATGTTAGCAGCCATGAAGAAACAATGGAACTTCATCAACACAAGCTTTCTACCTACCCAATCCTACTGATCTAACATTTTTTCTTCTTTCAGAGTGCACTTGGATTGGCAGACTCTTTTACAACATTTTATTATTTTTGAAAGAAAAAAACTTATCTAAGTCTACTCCTTATTTCTCCATGAACTCAAATTAAACAGTTGAGTTCATATGCTTCTCAAACTAATCTACTAATCTGTTAGGATTAAACAGTCTAACAGATTTTTATTAACTAATTTCTAAAACAGAAATTTAAAAGCATACAAGTTAGGATTGAACAGTCTAACTTGTTGCTGATCTATGGCATAAAAAAAAAGCTGCACATAGATGTTATTTTGCAGAAAATTAAATCAAAATGGAAGGCTTAAGATAAGAAGGTTTTCAGCACATCCTCCTCTTTTTCTTCATCTCTGTTTTTAGGCTTGTTTGAATTTTTTTTACTTTGCTTCACTGGCTCAAGTTTTGAGCTGTTTAGAACCAGTCCACTTGTGTCTTTGACTCATGATTTAAAATAGATTAGAGTCATTCTTCTTTTGGAAAATTTGGTTCATATTTTGAGTTTGTTTGAACCTTTATTTCTATCCTAATCTTCCTAACTGATAATCCAAGATTAAGCTATTTGGAAAATATGATTCACTAACCTATCAGCAGTCACTTTAAAACTAATTAGTCATGACTAGGCTGTATGACTAACTAGAAGTGTTAGTATGAATCATTTGTCAAAGTGTACGAAAAAAGACCACTTTAGCTACGCATAACTAATAGCCCTAACATCAAATATGGCTGCCAATATCTTCAGATCTGCAGTTAGTTGATCAAGACAAGAGCTGCAAAAAACCAGATCTATGCATAGAAATACATTAAGCAGTAAAAAGAAGGGTTTGCTCCATATATCCAATAGACAAGACAAGAACAATTTTTGAAAGAATTTTTGTATTAAGGGCACTTGGGAGGAAAACAAGAAGATGTTTCCAATTCTCCTCAATGGGATGGGTTCTTGGAAGTCCTCGGCACTTCAGATCTAGCATTTCTCTCTCCTGTTGGTGTAGAAAACCCAGACAAAGATAGAACTCAAATGGAGCTCACACAGCAAATAATGGAAAATATGACAATGACAATGGCTCAAAGTCAGACCAAGAGTTTAGATCCAGAGTGATCTAATAGGCAACAAAAGGTGAAGAATGGTAGGAAAAACCCTCCTATTTATAACAAATATTGGGTCATTCTAGATCTTGGTGCATGATTAAAATAACATTAACCAAATCTAGATCCACCTTTTATGGAATATTTTATTATATTTGTTGGAGGGAAAAAGTATTTGACTTAGGTCAAATCCCTTTATTTGTGAATAATAAATAAATAAATGATTTATTTATCATTTTAAGGAAGTGGTTGAAAGATAATCAAATAAATAATGATTTATTTAATTATTTATGGGTGATTTAGTCATATTTAACAAGGAATATTATTTAAATAATATTTAAATAATTATTCCTAGAAAATAATAACATAAATAAAGATTTATCTAATTAATTTCTTTGTTTTTGGGTTAAACATGACCGGGAATAATAATTAAATTATTGTTTAATTAATTATTCCATGAGGAAAATCAAACAAATATAGATTTGTTTAATATTTCCCTTTGGGGTTTCCTGTTTAGACCATAAACAACCTAATAATTATGTTTTATTAAGTTATTTTACATAGTGAAAGAAATTTTACCCCAGGCATAAATTAGTCTGCCTATATTGCAGGTCCATCCCAGTGAAGTAGGTGAATGACCAAAAATGAGCCAACCTTCCCCTAAAGTGTGTTTTCAGGAGTGGCATTTGAGCTTGCACACTTTCAGATTTTGTTTCTCTTTTTTGGTATGGGGCTATACCTTTCTTGCTTTCACATTCTGCCCTCTTTTCTATCTTTTATTGTTTTTGCATTTTTCTTTTTTGTATTCTTCAAAGTAGAAAACAACAACTAAATAAATGCTCAAAACTGAGCTTTATTGACATCCCTATCTAACCTATTCTAACTTGGAGTATTTACACCTTTATATGATACAAAAGTGCCAATGTAGCCAGTTGAGTAGTGTAAAAAAGAAGAAGAAACTTTGGCTACTTGTCAAAGGTATCCATAGTACATTTTGAAGATTAATATTCAAAACCAAGGCTATCATAGAAGGTGACAACTTTTCAGGTCTTTGGCTCTTGCAAAGGCTCCATGCTTGATAATTTGAGCCAGTTTGGACTTCCACACACTTTTCCAAAGGATCAAAGAAAATATGAATATTTTCTTCATTTTGGCTCTCCATGTTTGGTAGATTGTCTTCTTCCAAGACATCAGCTTTGAGGACTATATCTTCAGAATGTTGCTTGGAAGCTTCATCATTATTCACCCACAAAATATCAAGCAATGACATTTCTTCTTTCTCTAAATATATGCTTATTTCTGATATAAATTCAGGTTCTTTGAATGGCAGATTGATATCAATGAAGGGAGAAGTTTCTTCCTGAAAAGATGGTATTTTCTCAGTAGGATAATCTTCTATTTGTTTTTCTCCTTCAAATTTTTTCTAGTATCTTTTATTGTTTGGGATAGCTGGTCTGAATTTTTCTTCAATGGTATATTTTTTGCTGCCCCAAGGTCTTAGACATGTACTAGCCACAAGGGCTAATCCACTAGCAAAACTGTTTTGGTTTTTAGGAACAAGGATAAGTTGGAAATCTCTAAAATATTTTAATAAATCTATGGTATCATCCTTATAAGATTTAAGTCTGGGATGTTTAACCATGCATTCTTCTTTCACTTGCCTAATTACCAATTCTGCACTTCCATGAACTGTTATCCTTTGGGCTCTTGATTTCTTCAATAAGTTGAGCCCTAAAAGAAAAGCCTCATATTCTACTATGTCAGTTGTGCATTGAAAGTTCAATTTATATGAATGGGCTTCAGAATGATTGTTTCCTGTATTGTAAAGCCACATTCCTGCACCTGCATTAGTTTTAGTACATAACCCATCAAAATTCATGATCCAAAGAGGACTAGTTTCGGTATTATCATTGATTTTCTTACTATCCTATTTGTCTTGAGTGCCATTGGATTGTTCTATGGAATAGGCACCATGTTCAAGATGGTCTGGTTGAGATGATGTTTTGGAGGGTAGCTTCTTGCTTAATATTTTCTCAATTTGTTCTTCTGTTAAAGGAGAAATTTTTCTTTCAGTATAAATAGAAAAAGAGCTACCCTGTTTCTTATGACCAACAAAAGAACTTTCTGCATCTTTACAAAAAATTTCTCAACATGAATGAGAAAGAGTATTTGTTTTGCAATAAATATCAGAGATTGATTGTTTATTAATATTCTGATCTATCTCTTCTTCTGTCAACGGGGAGGATATTTCTATGTCCCTTTGAACAGAAGTACAACCGTTTTCTATCTCTTGTAAAGGCTGATTTTGAGGCTGGATGTTTTCTTGAGCCTCTTCTAGGAGATCTTGACTTGTGCTTACAGGGAAAATTGGAGGATTTTCTATTGTTTCCTCAAAGCACTACTCACTATTAGTATTTGAAATTTGATTGTGAAGATCTCTTATCAGCATAGTACAAGAAATAGGAAGGCAATCAACAATTTCTTGACAACCTTCCTTATTTATTTCTTTGTAAGTTTGCTATCATCTTCCATAAGGTGTTGATCATAATACATATCTTGGTCACTGTCTTGACCTTGAGGTGATTGGGCTTGTATTTGATCACGGGAAATCATATCTTGCTCCAGATAATCAATGTTCATATTAGACATCAACCTATCCATTCTCTTCCCAAGCATATACACCATCTTTTCCATCATGATTACAAATTTTTCTTGATGGTTTTCACTATAATTAGGTTCATTATACATGTCTTGTAGATTTTTTGTTTGCTTAGGGAAAGGCATATGTGGCTCTGGATCACCAACGTTTAGATTAGCCGTAAACCTATCCATTCTCTTCCCAAGAATATACATCGTTTTTTCCATCGTGGTTTGCTCAGGGAGAGGCATAGGTTGTTCAGGATGACCAACATTTGAATTAGCTACATACCTATCCACTCTCTTTCCAAGCATGTACATCATTTCTTACATCATGACCATATGTTTGTCTTCTGGGTCTATATCTAAATGCATGTTTGTATATCAGAAAAAAGAGGTCACTGTGTCTGTTCAATCAGCTCAAGGTCTTCTACCAATGGAGTCATTTGGTCTTTTGGGAGTTTCAGAGTGTGGAGTCGCCAGGTGGAAAATTCTTAGCTCCTAAGGAGGTAAAAAAATTTATGGTTCCACCACCATGTTTATTATGACTACCAACCTAAAGAGATGAATTCATCTTGTGATTCTTGTAGAGCTGTAAGATTTTCAGGAACTGAATTAGCTCTCAAGGATGATCTGAGAACAGTTGAAAATTTTATCTTAAGAGACTTCCTAAGGATGCTTTCTGGGTTATCAACTATCTCGGGTGGGTTCGAGTCAGGGTAGGCTCTAGTATGAATCTTTCTAGAAGCCACTATGCTGTGTTTTTCAGACCCAACTAAAAAAGAATATTTTAACCAGATATGACAATCTTGAAGAGGCTAACTGATCTTTCAAACAAGAAAATTTTAATCCTAAAACCCTCTTACTGAACTTAAATGATGTTGTGATGATAATGGTTCTTCCTAGTGGAGTATTAAGGTCTGTTTAGGATTGTGGAGTCACCAAGTGGAATTTTTTAGCTCTTTTGGAGGTAAGAGTTTTTATGGTCCACCACCATGTTTATTGAATACCAATCTAAAATATTTTTTTGTTTTCTGAGTTATTTTTCAGACCTATGGGTTCTAAAAGTATCCTAAACCTGTTTCAAAACTTAGCTACGGTTATGAGACAAAGACAGTCTACTCTTATGGCTAAGCTAGCTGATCCTTCAAGGTTTGATAAGATCTTATGAGAATCCTAGGGTTTGCCTAGTTTTTCACTGATTCAAACAAGTTTCATCATGATTAACGTTTACTTGGTAGTGCTTGAAGAGGGCTTCCTTTACTCATTCCACAATTTTCTTGAATCAAAGGTTTTCCTAAGTCCTAAGATGTACTTAAACTGTCATTTAACTCAGAATTCCCCAACGGAGTCACCAGAAATGTTAGGAATCTGTAATTTGCAATATTGGTAAATAGAAACTGCAGAGACAACACTATTTCAACCACTTTGGGATTCTAGGATCTAGCCCTCCTGAATCCGGAGAGGGATCTCTCCAATAAAGTGCAAAGATTGATTTTTATCTTTAAAGGCTTATGGGTAATGATATTAGGCTAGTTATTAAGGCCGAGGGTTTTGTTTTTTGTTTTGGATGGTTGATCATGATTATTAGTTGAGTGGAAAGTCCTAAATGGAAAGAGTTTCAAAGGTATGAAGTTGCAAGAAATCCGAACAAGTTTTGGCTTCTTGGATAGATATAACGCTGGTTTTTAGTCCATTGGGCTATGGAGTCATAATAGGGCTTTTAATTGTGCAACAATTCAAGAGTGATCCAAGGGGCAAGTCATCTATATCACAAGATCATTGAGATTAAATGATGGAATGGAAAAAATAAAAGTGTTGGAGGGGTGGAAACTGATCATAATTTCAACAAGGATTTATAGTCAATCCAAACAACAAAAAGCCTTTAAGCAACTATTTAAAACCAACCAAAGGGCAAGGCTCACCATAAACCTCTTTGGACAAGCTTGTATTAAAGATAACTTAAGACACAAACAATCCAGTAATCTGCATAATTACCTTCAGAAAGGATGAAAAACACATAAGAGAAACAAAATGAAACTTAAGATCAGATAAGATACCTTTAAATCTAGTCTGCTTTCAGCAAACACTTAGGGAAACTTTCAGAATTACCTTTGGAGAATAGAAGCTAGAAACAGGGCAAACCATCACTTTTCTAGTCTAACTTTAATAAAGAAATAATGAAAATAACATTCAAGAAAAATGTTTAAAGCAAACAGCAGGACGAGGGAACACCAGCATTCCTAACTGCTTGAACTGTATTAAATCATTCTAAAATAAACAAATTGGAGGAAAAAATTGAGATAAAGCTTATCAGTCAGAGAAGGGTATTGTAAACAGTAAGTCCTAACTCTATGCTTGCTATTCTTTATTAGAGAATAATGGACAATATGGCATACATGAGAGGAAAACAAATAACAAAGAAAGAAGCACTTCACCAGTGATATAGACCAGGATCCCAAGAAACAACTTGTATATTGAAGTCAAACCAGTTACAATATTCAAGTCCAATGTTTCAGTTCAGCAATCATCTTGACGATGGGAAATGAATCGGGGAATCGCCATCGGAGGTTTACAAATAAAATCTTTAACGCGCCAACAGAAAATCTCCGATGCGATATTGCGCAGGCCATCGATTGGCTCAAATATCAACGGTCGGGAAGAAGGGTTCAACCAATGAACGATGGGCCCCTTTAACATTTAAAAAGGTGGAAATTTATTAAAAACAAAGGTTTGTTTATGTTGGGGGGGTTATATATATGAATTGGTGCCCGATTACGGGGTCGTTGGTTTTATAAAATAGCCAATGCCTGAGGCTTATAAACAAAGGCCAATCGCATCGGAATGACGGTGTTGGTATTTCAATCTACCCATTTATAAAAATGCCGATGCGAGTTTATATGGACCATTTGATCAGGAAAAAATCAACGGTGTTTTTCATTGAAAAACATGAACCGGCGGGTTTCCTTTATAACATTAAAAATGGGTTTTTATGACTTTATAAAAGAAAAATAGAATCAGAAATTGTTTATTGAAGTGTTTAAGCACCTGATAAGAAACTCTAGGTTATGCGAAGAGTACAAAGGATCAGGGCTTATATATATAGGAGCTAATCGCATCGGGGGTTTTTCAATGTTTACACAAAAA
The DNA here is from genome assembly GCA_034641835.2 of Pinus albicaulis. Classification (NCBI taxonomy): domain Eukaryota; kingdom Viridiplantae; phylum Streptophyta; class Pinopsida; order Pinales; family Pinaceae; genus Pinus; species Pinus albicaulis. The sequence goes on along the minus strand of CM076583.1, from coordinate 243,803,701 downwards.
GACTTGTGCTCATTCGGAAGTTCTGATGCGATAAGCGATTTTGGCTTCTGCGCTTGGTTCCAGCACCAAGGCATATGGTGGGGAAGTGGTTAGGACTTAGCCCATAGGGGCTTAAGCCTATAGTAAAAAAACTTTATTTTTTATGATTTTTTTCACTGTTTTTGATGGATTTGGGGGTTTCGGCAAAGTTTAAAAATGAGTTTTAAACTTTGTAAAAGGGATTTTTGTGAAGGGGAAGGAGGAATACATGAAAAATAGAAGAATTTCATGGGGGAAAAGAGAAATAAAATGAAGGTTAGTTTTGAGTGGAGGGAGGGGAAAAATGGAGATTTGCAGCAGTCTTTTCTTTATGGAAAACAATAGAATTTCAGAGTTTTTTTTTAAATAGAAACAACAGTGAAGATTAAAGAAAGGGTATGATGCCTTCATAAGGCTTCAAGAGATAGCATTTTTTTGCCATAAAACTTGTTTCTTGAAGGCTTCAAAAATGATTTAGCCACCATTTGATATGATAAATTTTATAGGTGGCTAACAGTGGCTCCACTTGGGGATGGTGCCTTCTTGAAGGCATCAAGAACTTCAGACTTGCATTCTCTGGGGGGCTGATCAATGCCTCATCCATTGGGCTGCAACTTTATTTACTTGGATGATCTTCTTCTATTTTGACAATGTTACCAGCCATGAAGAAACAATGGAACTTCATCAACACAAGCTTTCTACCTACCCAATCCTACTGATCTAACATTTTTTCTTCTTTCAGAGTGCACTTGGATTGGCAGAATCTTTTACAACATGTTATTCTTTTTGAAAGAAAAAAACTAATCTAAGTCTACTCCTTATTTCTCCATGAACTCAGATTAAACAGTTGAGTTCATATGCTTCTCTACCTAATCTACTAATCTGTTAGGATTAAACAGTCTAACAGATTTTTATTCACTAATTTCTAAAACAGAAATTTAAAAGCATACAAGTCAGGATTGAACAGTCTAACTTGTTGCTGATCTATGGCATAAAAAACAAGCTGCACATAGATGTTATTTTGCAGAAAATTAAATCAAAATGGAAGGCTTAAGATCTAAAGGTTTTCAACATATCCTCCTCTTTTTCTTCAGCTCTGTTTTTAGGCTTGTTTGAGCTGTTTTTACTTTTCTTGACTTGCTCAAGTTTTGAGCTGTTTAGAACTAGTCCACTTGTGTCTTTGACTCATGATTTAAAATAGATTAGATTCATTCTTCTTTTGGAAACTTTGGTTCATATTTTGAGTTTGTTTGAACCTTTATTTATATCCTAATCTTCCTAACTGATAAGCCAAGATTAAGCTGTTTGGAAAATCTGATTCACTAACCTATTAGCAGTCAATTTAAAACTAATTAGTCATGATTAGGTTGTATGACTAACTAGAAGTGTGTTTTCAGGAGTGGCATTTGAGCTTGCACACTTTCAAATTTGTTTCTCTTTTTTGGTATGGGGCTATACCTTTCTTGCTTTCACATTCTGCCCTCTTTTCTATCTTTTATTGTTTTTTCATTTTTCTTTTTTATATTCTTAAAAGCAGAAAACAACAACTAACTAAATGCTCAAAACTGAGCTTTACTGACATCCCTATCTAACCTATTCTAACTTGGAGTATTTACACCTTTATATGATACAAAAGTGCCAATGTAGCCAGTTGAGTAGTGTAAAAAAGAAGAAGAAACTTTGGCTACTTGTCAGAGGTATCCATAGTACATTTTGAAGATTAATCTTCAAAACCAAGTCTATCACAGAAGGTGACAAATTTTTAGGTCTTTGGCTCTTGCAAAGGTTCCATGCTTGATAATTTGAGTCAGTTTGGACTTCCACACACTTTTCCAAAGGATCAAAGAAAATATGAAGATTCTCTTCATTTTGGCTCTCCATGTTTGGTAGATTGTCTACTTCCAAGACATCAGCTTTGAGGAATATATATTCATAATGTTGCTTGGAAGCTTCATCAATCTTAACCCGCAAAATATCAAGTAGTGAAATTTCTTCTTTCTCTAAATATATGCTTGTTTCTGATATAAATTTAGGTTCTTTGAATGGCAAATTGATATCAGTGAAAGGAGAAGTTTCTTCCTGAAAAGATGGTATTTCATAGTAGCATAGTCTTCTATTTTTTTTTCTCCTTCAAAGTTTTTCCAGTATCTTTTATTGTTTGGGACAGCTGGTCTGAATTTTTCTTCAATTTTATATTGTTTGCTGCCCCAACGTCTTAGACATGTACTAACCACAAGGGCTAATCCACTAGCAAAACTGTTTTGGTTTTTAGGAACAAGGATAAGTTGGAAATATCTAAAATATTTTAATAAATCTATGGTATCATCCTTATAAGATTTAAGTATGGGATGTTTAACCATGCATTCTTATTTCACTTGCCTAATTACCAATTCTGCACTTCCATGAACTGTTATCCTTTGGGCTCCTGATTTCTTCAATAAGTTGAGCCCTAAAAGAAAAGCCTCATATTCTACTATGTCAGTTGTGCATTGAAAGTTCAGTTTATATGAATGTGCTTCAAAATGATTGTTTCTTGTATTGTAAAGCCACATTCCTGCACCTGCATTAGTTTTAGTACATAACCCATAAAAATTCATGATCCAAAGAGGACTAGTTTCGGTATTATCATTGATTTTATTACTATCCTCTTTGTATTGAGTGCCATTGGATTGTTCTATGGAATAGGCACCATGTTCAAGATGGTCTGGTTGAGATGATGTTTTGGAGGGTAGCTGCTTGCTTAATATTTTCTCAATTTTTTCTTCTGTTAAAGGAGAAAATTTTCTTTCAGTATAAACAGAAAAAGAGCTACCCTGTTTCTTATGACCAACAAAAGAACTTTCTACATCTTTACAAAAAAGTTCTCTACATGAATGAGAAAAATTATTTGTTTTGAAATAAATATCAGAGATTGACTATTTATTAATAGTCTGATCTATCTCTTCTTCTGTCAACGGGGAGGGTATTTTTATGTCCCTTTGAACAAAAGTATAGTAGTTCTCTGTCTCTTGTAAAGGCTGATTTTGAGGCTGGATGTTTTCTTGAGCCTCTTCTAGGAGGTCTTGACTTGTGCTTACAGGGAAACTTGGAGGATTTTCTATTGTTTCCTCAAAGCACTGCTCACTATTAGTATTTGCAATTTGATTGTGAAGATCTCTTATCAGCATAGTACAAGACATAGGAAGGCAATCAACAATTTCTTGACAACCTTCCTTATTACTTTCTTTGTAAGTTTGCTCATCATCTTCCATAAGGTGTTGATAATAATACATATTTTGGTCACTGTCTTGACCTTGAGGTGATTGGGCTTGTATTTGATCAAGGGAAAGCATAGCTTGCTCCAGATCATCAATATTCATATTAGCCATCAACCTATCCATTCTCTGCCCAAGCATATACATCATCTTTTCCATCATGATTAGAAATTTTTCTTGATGGTTTTAACTATAATTTGGTTCATTATACATGTCTTTTAGAGTTTGTGTTTTCTTAGGGAAAGGCATATGTTGCTCTAGATCACCAACGTTTATATTAGCCATAAACCTATCCATTCTCTTCCCAAGCATATACATCGTTTTTTCCATTGTGGTTTGCTCAGGGAGAGGCATAGGTTGTTCAGGATGACCAACATTTGAATTAGCTACATACCTATCCACTCTCTTTCCAAGCATGTACATCATTTCTTCCATCATGACCATATGTTTGTCTTCTGGGTCTATATCTAAATCCATGTTTGTAAATCAGAACAAAGAGGTCACTGTGTCTATTCAATCAGTTCAAGGTATTCTACTAGTGGATTCATTTGGTCTTTTGGGAGTTTCAGAGTGTGGAGTCGCCAGGTGGAAAATTCTTAGCTCCTAAGGAGGTAAAAAAATTTATGGTTCCACCACCATGTTTATTATGACTACCAACCTAAAGAGATGAAGTCATCTTGTGATTCTTGTAGAGCTGTAAGATTTTCAGGAACTGAATTAGCTCTCAAGGGTGATCTGGAAACAATTGAAAATTCTATTTTAGGAGACTTCGTAAGGATGCTTTCCGGGTTATCAACTATCTCAGGTGGGTTCGAGTCAGGGTAGGCTCTAGTATGAATCTTTATAGAAGCCACTATGCTGTGTTTTTCACACCCAACTAAACAAGAATATTTTAACCAGATATGACAATATTTAAGAGGCTAACTGATCTTTCAAACAATAAAATTTTAATCCTAAAATCCTCTGAGCTTAAATGATGTTGTGATGATAATGGTTCTTCCTAGTGGAGTATTAAGGTCTGTTTAGGATTTTGGAGTCACCAAGTGGAATTTTTTAGCTCTTTTGGAGGTAAATTTTTTTATGGTCCACCACCATGTTTATTGAATACCAATCTGAAATATTTTTGGGTTTTCTGAGTTATTTTTTAGTCCTATGGGTTCTAAAAGTATCCTAAATCTGTTTCAAAACTTAGCTACGGTTATGAGACAAAGACAGTCTACTCTTATGGCTAAGCTAGCTGATCCTTCAAGGTTTGATAAGATCTTATGAGTATCCTAGGGTTTGCCTAGTTTGTCACTGAATCAAACAAGTTTCATCATGATTACCGTTTACTTGGTAGTGCTTGAAGAGGGCTACCTTTACTCACTGCACAATGTTCTTGAATCAAAGGTTTTCCTGAGTCCTAAGATGTACTTAAACTGTCATTTAACTCAGAATTCCCTAGCGGAGTCACCAGAAATTTTAGGAATCTGTAATTTGCAAGATTGGTAAATAAAAACTGCAGAGACAACACTATTTCAACCACTTTGGGATTCTTGGATCTAGCCCTCCTAAATCTGGAGAGGGATCTCTCCAATAAAGTGCAAAGATTGATTTTTATCTTTAAAGGCTTATGGGTAATGATATTAGGCTAGTTATTAAGGCCGAGGGTTTTATTTTTTGTTTCGGATGGTTGAGCATGATTATTAGTTGAGTGGAAAGTCCTAAATGGAAAGATTTTCAAAGGTATGAATTTGCAAGAAATCAGAGCAAGTTTTGGCTTCTTGGATAGATATAACGTTGGTTTTTAGTTCATTGGGCTATGGAATCATAATAGGGATTTTAATTGTGCAACAATTCAAGAGTGATCCAAGGGGAAAGTCATCTATATCACAAGATCATTGAGATTAAATGATGGAATGGAAACAATAAAAGTGTTGGAGGGGTGGAAACTGATAATAGTTTCAACAAGGATTTATAGTCAGTCCAAACAACAAAAAGCCTTTAAGCAACTCTTTAAAACCAACCAAAGGGTAGGGCTCACCATAAACCTCTTTGGAAAAGCTTGTATTAAAGATAACTTAAGAGACAAACAATCTAGTAATCTGCATAATTACCTTCAGAAAGGATGAAAAACACATAAGAGAAACAAAATGCAACTTAAGATCAGATAAGATACTTTTAAATCTAGTCTGCTTTCAGCAAACACTTAGGGAAACTTTCAGAATTACCTTTGGAGAATAGAAGCTAGAAATAGGGCAAACCATCACTTTTCTAGTCTAACTTTAATAAGCAAATAATGAAAATAACATTCAAGAACAATGTTTAAAGAAAAAAACAGGACGAGGGAATGCCAGCATTCCAAACTGCTTGAACTGTATTAAATCATTCTAAAATAAACAAATTGGAGGAAAACATTGAGATAAAGCTTATCGGTCAGAGAAGGGTACTGTAAAAAGTAAGTCCTAACTCTATGCTTGTTGTTCTTTATCAGAGAATAATGGAAAATATGGCATACATGAGAGGAAAACAAATAACAAAGAAAGAAGCACTTCACCAGTGATATAGACTAGGATCCCAAGAAACAGTTTGTATATTGAAGTCAAACCAGTTACAATCTTCAAGTCCAATGTTCCAGTTCAGCAATCATCTTCACTTCTCAGCCTAACTTATAAGATCACAAACAGAGCTTCAAGAGCCTTTGAACACTTTTTACAAGTAGAATTTTCGAACACAAGTATATTTCAAAGTTCTGCAACCAACATTGTTTCATCTTCTACAGAAGTATTTGTAGAAGATATGAGGAGGTGGGATGGGATAGAAGATCTTCTAGTTCAATTAATACAGTTAATGCTTGTCGGCCTTTGAAGGGCTCAATGGAGAAGTGTACAGATATTTCCTCTGTATTAATTGTTTTATATTAAGAATTAAGCTCGGTGGGGAGCTTTTGTTGACTTTAAGGCTCTGTGCCATCTTTTGTAATAACTCTGATTGGCTTGGAATAACTGTTCAGCTGTATTGGGGAAAATGTCCTCTATTGTGGTCATTACTTGGCCTCTGTTGAATGCTTTGAGGCTACAGGTAGTATTAGGCAGCTGAGAGGAATCAATTAGCCTCTTATGTGGCAGTGGAGGCATCCTCTGTTTGATAAATATATTTGATTTTCCTTTAATTGTGTTTAATTTAATGGATTAGGCTTTTGATAATCGATCTTATCCGTAATCCATTAAACTGTAGAATTAATCCTCAATCCTTTGTTCTGTTGTGTTTAAGTCTTCAACACTAATACTATTTTGAATTTCACTGTGTCTTGTTGATGTGCAGGTATGACAGGGGCTCATATGGCATCAACGTCCATGATACACTGATGAAACATGGTATGGAACCCCGCTCAATGATTTCTCTTTGATAAGTGAAAACTTGGAGGATCGTCATCCTTGGCTTTCATTTTATTTAATTATAATGTAAAAACCATTAAAACCTGAAAAATATAAAAAATGTTATAAAATCCTGCGTTATTGGGTAAGACTGCTTTAGAGGTCACAATTAGGAGCATGGCTGTTGGATGATAGCATCCAACGGTGGTGATCTGCGTGCAATGGTAAGAAGGGAGGTGATTTGAAAGAATGGTGGAAAAGTTAAGTTAGGGTCGTTGATCTTACAAAGATCAATGGTCGGGAGCAGTAGCAATAGTATAAAGCGAAAGGGTCACTTTATGTTAAGATAAGTGGAAAATGTGAAGAAAATAGGTTAAAAATCCTTGGCAGAGGTAAAATGCAGTGGAAGGAAATTCGGGGTTTCCGAACGATCGTGGGCCATTGGATAAGATTTGCCCCCAATATTAATGGTCATGATTGATCTATAGAAATCCCTTGGTGATAGGTGGAGGGCGATAGAACAACGCAGAAATTATCTGAAACTGTCCGATATGGACATGTGGATGACCCAGATGCAATCAGAGGATCGCAATCGGCGGGGAAAAAAAAACAAATATTTAAAACGCACCCGATGAAATCTTCGATGTGATTGATTGAGAGTCGTTGATCTGAGGATCAAATCAACGGTGGGGGATGAATCGGAGGTCCAAAAAGGTGGAGGCAATAGATAGAGGAGCATCGATGCGATTAGATGTGGACCATCGATCTACAGATCAGATCGACGATGGGAAATGAATCGGGGAATCGCCATCAGAGGTTTACAAATAAAATATTTAACGCGCCAACATAAAATCTCCGATGCGATATTGCGCAGGCCATCGATTGGCTCAAAGATCAATGGTCAGGAAGAATGGTTCAACCAATGAACGACAGGCCCCTTTAACATTTAAAAAGGCGGAAATTTATTAAAAACAAAGGTTTTTTTATGTTAGGGGGATTATATATATGAATTGGTGCCCGACTGCGGGGCCATTGGTTTTATAAAATAGCCAAGGCCCGAGGCTTATAAATAGAGGCCAATCGCATAGGAATGACGGTGCTGGTCTTTCAATCTACCCATTTATAAAAACGCTGATGCGAGTTTATATGGACCATTTGATCGGGAAAAAATCAACGGTGTTTTTCATTGAAAAACATGAACCGGCGGGTTTCCTTTATAACATTAAAAATGGGTTTTTATGACTTTATAAAGGAAAAATAGAATCAGAAATGGTTTATTGAAGTGTTTAAGCGCCTGATAAGAAACTCCAGGTTATGCGAATAGTACAAAGGATCGGGGCTTATATATATAGGAGCTAATCGCATCGGGGTTTTTCAATGTTTACACAAAAAGACTTGCGCTCATTCGGAAGTTCCGATGCGATAAGCGCTTTTGGCTTCTGCGCTTGGTTCCAGCACCAAGGCATATGGTGGGGAAGTGGTTAGGACTTAGCCCATAGGGGCTTAAGCCTATAGTAAAAAAACTTTATTTTTTATGAATTTTTTCACTGTTTTTGATGGATTTGGGGGTTTCGGCAAAGTTTAAAAATGAGTTTTAAACTTTGTAAAAGGGATTTTTGTGAAGGGGAAGGAGGAATACATGAAAAATAGAAGAATTTCATGGGGGAAAAGGGAAATAAAATGAAGGTTAGTTTTGAGTGGAGGGAGGGAAAAAATGGAGATTTGCAGTAGTCTTTTCTTTATGGAAAACAACAAAATTTCAGAGTTTTTTTTTAAATGGAAACAGCAGTGAAGATTAAAGAAAGGGTATGATGCCTTCATAAGGCTTTAAGAGATAACAATTTTTTGCAATAAAACTTGTTTCTTGAAGGCTTCAAAATTGATTTAGCCACCATTTGATATGACAAATTTTATAGGTGGCTTACAGAATGGATTGAAGGGTGTATTACTTGAGGAAAATTCACTTGTACTCTTCTTCAAGTTTGAAGCTTCATTTGTAGAAAATCCACGTAGATTCAACGGATCTTGTAACATGCTAAAAAAAAATACTTGAATCTACTTTACAAATTGTAGAAACCAATTACAATCACATAATCACATGAAAAAATAAAGAGAAAGAATTTCAATTGCACAACACAAAGATTTATCTGGGGAAAGCCTTAACTAAAAACCCTTCTATCTGTATATTGTATAATCCAAATAATATGAGAAGATTACAACACTTTTCTCCAAGCTGAGAAACCTTTGAACTATCTCTATCTTCCTCAATGTTTCCCAGGGAATATTAGTTCAATACTAAACAAATTTATTGGCCTCGGGAATCCCTCTTTACTTGTGCAGTTTCCTTGGGTAATTAGCCCCTACTAACAAGGAAATTCCCCTATAATTATTGTTCAATACATAAAGGATATTCCTCTGACTCCATGCACCACTTGTACAATTGGATGATTATACAACTGATAATACATTTCCCTTCAACTCCAATCTCAACTGAGTCTTTCTAAAAAATGAAATGCATGAGTTGTTTATGAGTGAATTATTAGTTATATGATTGATCATTGCATGTGAATTAAAAAAAAAAAATCACACTTTTACCTCTCTCAAGTTTCTCCATCAGTTAGAACTAGTTAAACTGACTTTAACTCAGATACACATAGTTAATTAATTACAATCAAAATAAACTCAACCAGAGTTTTTAAAAGGTAGGAGACACTCTACATGCTTCTAGTTTTATCCTCAATTCAAATTAATTGAACCAACTAAGTCATCCTAACTTAGTTAACTCATACAAGTTGTCATGTGGTGTGGAATTGCAATTTTATTCTAATTTAATCCAAGGGAAAATTAAATTAAAATTCCTTTTGATTCCATTTTCAATATTTCTTATTTCCATTTTCAACACTCACTCTTAACAAGAAAGGAATTCAAAAATATTTGAATATGATACCTTTGGAATGTTTTGCATGCAACATTTCTCTCTAGTGTTTTTTCTACTGTAACTTCTAAAACTGAAAAGCATCCAAACTGAATCAACTCTGAATAATATGATGCATCTGTCACCCAAGTCTTTGATTTCTACTAGCTACTATGATGTTTACTGGAAACTTCACGTTGATGCTGACTCCACATTATACCATCTACGCTGCTTCCAACTCTCCACTGCACTCCCCAGTAGCTGACTAATTCTAGTGTTTGCATTTTTCACTCTAACACCTGACTGAATCAACTTCCACTAATCCATCCTTCTATTGTATATTGTGGGCCCCCTGTAGAAAGGTAATGATCCATGAGACAAAACATCTCAATGGATCGTGCCCAAATTTATGCACTCTTGGGACTATTTCTTCACATCAACCCACCTATCACATGGATACATGGTTTAATGTGATCCCTCTACCCACTTGGCTCTAAATTTAACCCTATTGCATGTATTTTCATGAGTGAATGCTTCCACTCGGTATTCTCTCTACTTCTCCAATTGTGGCTGCTCCAAAACTTTTTGAGGTTTCTTCTAAGGTTGAATGTTGAGAGGTAATTCATGCTCCCTCTCAACCACCAAGTCTCTACCCTTTTCCTTGCTCCTCAAGGATTTTCATGCATCTTCGACCTCGAGCGCATATAGGTTCTTAACTAACACATAGATTTGTTTCACATGTCCCATGGAGATGTGTGTAAGGAAAAACTTTCCTTTTCTGAATATCACATGATAGCCACGGTCTTCCAATACTTCTATGGAAACAAGATTCTTCTTTAGTCCTAGAAAAAACAAAACATCTGTAAGTCTGAGAGGGGAGCTAGATTCCCTATGAAAGGTAACAATATTGATTTCAGTTTTGTTATGCCTCCCATAATCTCCAAACTCTATGTTCTTCTTGAGGTATTTCTCCTCTAAGTCACTGAAAAGATCTCTATTCCCCGTCATATGGAATGAGGCATCGCTATCGAGATACCACATGCATCCCATTACAGTGCTTTCCATGCATGCAATGAGAGTGAAATCAAGTTCGAATTGTGAAGCTAGAGCTTCACCTGCTGTTGAAACTGCAAGCTTCTTCTTTCTTGCCTTATTCTGTGGACATTTCATGGAATAGTGCCTAAAATTGTGACAATGAAAAAGCTTTATGTTGTAAAAGTATTTCTTCTTTCCCTCTTCACCTTGGGACTTCTTTCCCTTGTATTTCTTTCCTCTAGTGACTAATTCAAATTCCTCTTCTTTGGAAGAGGTCATATCTCTGGTGTTCCTCCTAATATCTTCCTGCACCAAGTTGGACTACAATCACTCCCACTATGGTAGCCTCTCCCTCCCATTTACTAAATCCTGGTAGTTATGCCATCTCTTGGGAAGGCCTAGAAGTTTTAGGCTCACCGTATCATTCATGACAATAGTAACACCAATACTTCCAAGCTCATCCCGACATTGGGTGAACTTAGTAAAGTACTTTGATGTCATGTCACCCTCCCCCATATTGATTTTTCAAAGGTTGTCCTTTAGCACCAGCTTCCTATGGTCGTCGTTGTTCTAAAAAAAGTTTGATAATTCCTTCCACATAGAGTATGGAGTTTCCTTTCCATGGAATTTCGAGACAATATGATCTTGAACACCTTCCAATAGAATCCTTCTTTCCTTTTCCACGTTCTTCTTCCATTTCGCCAGATCTTGAGCATCTATTGTTGCAAGCTTACAAATATGATTTTATATGAATTCCTTCAACACGTTATCTTCCAAAACTACTTCCATCATGTCTCTCCAAGCTATGTAATTTGAACCACCCTCAATGGAATATTCGAGTCTCAATCCAAAAACGACATCCTCATCTTTTTGTTGGTCATGAAGAGTATATCTACAAATTCGATTCACCTACACAAAACAAACTCGTATTATTCTCTTCTAGAGTGATTCCTGCTCCGATACCATGCATAAAATACATGTAGATTCAACTGATCTTGTAATATTATAAAACAAAATACTTCAATCTACTCTATAAATTTCAGAACAATTACAATTGCATAATCGCATGAACAAGAAAGAGAAATAATTTCAATCGCACAACACAAAGATTTTTCTGGGGAAAGCCTTAGCTAAAAACTCCTCCATATGTATATTTCATAAGCCAAAGAATATGATAATATTACAATGCTTTTATCCAAGCTGAGAAACATGTGCATTATCTCTATTTGTATCAATGATTCCTAGGCAAACTTGGTTCAATACTTAAACAATTTCTTGGCCTTAGGAATCATTATTTCCTTGCGCAGTTTCCTTGGATAGTTAGGCCCTATTAAAAAAGAAACTCCCCAATAATGATTATTGAATACATCAAGGGTATTCCTCTGACTTTGTACACCACCTGTACAATTGGATGATTATACAACTAATAGTACACTTCCCTTTAACTCCAATCTCAATCGGCTCTTTCGCAGAACTCACATGCATGAGTTATTTATGAGTGAATTATCAGTTATCTAATTAATCACTACATGTGAATTAAATATAATTTTAATACTTTTACCTCTCTCCAGTTCCTCCATAGCTAGAACTAGTTAAACTGAATTTAACTCAGATAAACTGAGTTAATTAATTACAACTCAAAATAAACTCAATCAAGGCTCCTAAAAGGCAGGAGACACCTACATGCCTCTATTTTTACCCTCACCTAAAATTAACTAAACCAACTAAGTCATCATAACTTAGTTAACTTGTACAATCTGTCATGTGCTTTGGAATTACAAGTTTCTACTAATTTAATCCAAGGGAAAATTAAATTAAAATCCCTTTTGATACCATTTTTAATATTTCTTGTTACCATTTTCAACATCATTAGTCAACTTCATAAGTGATTTAACAATAGTATCAAGTTCACGATTTTATTTCTTAGAGGACTTAATTCCAAAAGCTCGAGGCTTCTTACCACTAGCCTTTGAATCATATCGTGTGATGTGCATTTCAATGGCCACAAGCTCTTTCTCAACTGCTAAAGCTTCAACGAAGCTTTATGCTAATGTACCATTATTATCACTTTTAAAAAATATAAAAATGTTCGATGGTAGGGCCGCAATATAATAATTAGATGTAATCGAATCATGGGGAAAAACATCAATAGGAAACTTATTCAAACTTTTAAAGTGTTAGTTGAAGTCCTTTACCTTTTCCTTGTTTCCCATCTTCAAGACACTCAACTCTTTCAAGAACATTGCTAGTTTTTTTTTCTCTTTGATGATCTTTTCTAGGAAAACCTTCTTAAATTCTCCACAATTAGTATTCAATCCTATAGGAAGATTATGATACCAAGTTGTGGCTTTGTTTTCAAGTATATATGGGAATATCCTTCAATCCACATATTTGTAATACACATCTAATAATATTAGTGACAAGTAGAAGTTGTTGATACATATTCGCTAACGGTGGGCTTATCTAGATTGAAATTCATGAGAAACTTATTTGAATGGAAAAGGAAGGGGTGTAGAACACCTCGAAGATTTTGTGCCCCTTGGTCCATCTATGCCAATTGTTGGTTGCTATCCGTATTGTTATTTGGATTTTATTTGTCACTTCCATAGTCCAAGGGTTTTTTCTCGTTCTCATGATTCTCTCTATTCTCTAATGCTTCCATGTTCTCACCATTCTCTAGCGCTTCAAAATTATTACCTTCTATATTTTCCAAAAGTGGATGTTCATTCGTTAGCTTCATCGAAATTTCTTTCTATAGAATATGCCAAATCATCCAAATAAGTGTTAACCAATTATTGCATTGTACAAACTAACACTCCATGATCGTTTTTTTGAGCTCTAATTGAATTTTTATGGGGAAATATAGGTGTAATTGGAAGGAGTCCAATATTTCATGTGTATTCATGAGTGAAAAGGTGGAAATATCTTAATGCGTCATTAGTTACTTCATACACCCATTCAGGAGTATGTGGAGTGGGTTATTCAATTCATGGTGTTCCCACACATGAAGGTTTTGTGGAGGGGAACTTGGCTGGTAACTAGCTTCCTTAGCTGGTTCAGGATAACAATGTAAAACTTTTCCAACCATGCAATGTAAACCCTCCTTCTATCACCAAATATGTTGATGGGCCAAAATGTTCCACCAATGGTAAGGGGATATTCTTTGAAAAAATTCCCAATTAGAACTTCAATCATTTGGGATAGGAGCCCCATCTGGTATGTGGGCCTAGCTACCACCATGTTATTTTAAAGTTTGTTTCTAATGGAATGAGAAATGCATGTGAAAACTAATATAACTTTTAACAAACACAAGTGAGAATAGACTTATGAAATACTATGCAAGTAAGAAACAAAAGACATAGCTGCAACCAAAGTAAATAACATTGAATCATTAATTGTAGAATGTTAGCATACTTCAACTAAGATACATGGATAAATTGATTCATTTATCAATTGAGAATTAGTTCGCAACCAACAATGTTGATAAAAACATGAATATCATACAACTTCAAATAAGTTATGTGTTATATGTTGCACCTTTAGTTAAACTGAGAGGGGGGGGGGGTGAATCAATTTAACACATTCCTGAGCCTTTTAAAACTTTTCATTAAACTTATTTATACCTTCAGTTCATATTCAATTAAATATATGAGTAATCTTAGAATGTAAGCAGCAAGAATTAATATAATATAACAGTAGACTTAATATGAGAGCAGCAGGTATTAAGCAGATGATATAATTCAGATCAACACATAAATATCATGCACAGAGACACCAGCTATTAGTGGAAAACCATAAAGGGATAAAACCACATCTTATTATTGTTGTGATGCAAAGGAAAGCTCCAACTCCCTCTCACCACTGTTTTTCTGCAGGCACCAACCTACAGGAGGCTCCAACCTCAATTCCACCATGGCCTACAACACAGGAAGCTTTCAACTCCCTTGTTTTGTCTGCATTTTCCAACCTACGAGGCTCCAACCTCAGTCAGCTACAACTGACAGCTATCAAGCTGCAACTTGATAGGGAAGCTCCAACTTCCTCAATTTATCAAAATGAATGTTTGCTGATTTACTTCAGATATCAGCTCTGTTCTGTAGCTTCTCTTTTTGCTCTTCTTCTCTTAATCTTCTCTGCCTTATTCTTCTATATTCTGCATTCTCTATATTTTCTCTCTCTCCCTCTCTTGAGCTTATCAAATTGATATTATATATAGAAATTCTCACATGACTGTTTGTATTTCACAAAGAATTTGAAGTGAACAGTCATGACTCTTTGGCTTCTATCTTCTCATTCCTTTATCCAACTCATTTTTTAAAATTATAACAATATGTACAAATTTCCATGCTACAGGGGGATTTTGTCTTTTCCTTAGGATACTTGCCTTTGCATCACACACAATAAAAATAATTACAACATTTACATTCACATTTTTAATTACACATTTAAATTTCACTCAGCTCCTTTTCTGGATTTTGGCTTTACTGGATTTGTCTTTTTCTGCTGCTGTTAAGAACCTGTTCTGCATACACTTTGTTCACTGTCATCTGCATATTCCCTGTTTTCTGTGCTTATACACATGTCAAATTCATTCTTGTGCATGTTTCTGTTCACCATGATTGTATGTCTATTTTATACATATATTTGCGTTAAAATATATTTCGACTAGCACTCCTCTCTTTCTATTTTCCCTGCTCATCCATCCAAAAACAACATTCTCCTTTTTGTTTTATCTTTTATTCAGTTCGCCATTTATTGTAGTTATATAATTTCTGTATGTGCAGCCTCCCTTTAATCAGCCATAAAACAACTCTCGACATTTTCAAAAACTATGGTCAAACCATAATAAAAAGTCCAACTCATAATATTCAATCCGCTGGTTATTAAACCCAAGGTATTATAAAGTGAATAAGTTGAACAAATGAAATGCCATCGCATATAACCTTTATAACAATCCCGATGCGTATTATTTTTATATACATTCCATCGGACCTTATAATGCGTTGATTAACATTAATAAACCAATTCTTTTCATATATTTCCACCCTGGGCCCACCTATGTAGCCAATCAAATGCACGCTCGTACCTTGGTTGATTCCATGCACCATCCAACGACTGTCATCACGTTGCCCGATCCAACGGATATCGCACGGGCTACTTGCACGAAGGATAACACGCAATGGCGCATCGTACTTGGGTTATCCTCTGCACACCTTCGTTAAACTCCGAGCAACTTCTACGAACGATCGCCGTCCGATGGCCCTCTTCCAGATCAACGCCTCATGTCAATTTCGCTCGGCATCCAACATCGGTTTTTAACGCATGAAGACGCACTTTAAGTGGTGGTATTGGAACAGTATCCTGGCCACGTGTCAGATAGTCTATGGAATCGCTTCCCATTCCTTCAATACCACTTTCCGTATAAGGGTGGTGCGAAAAATACCAGAAACCGCCATTATTGTTCTCCGTTCCTCCTCGTGTTTCCATTGCTTTACTCTAGGTTCCATCTAGCTCCTCGTTCCATCGTCATTCGTGTATTTACCATTTCAATTATATATATTATTTGTTACGACTATGGTTCCGCCTCCATTCATACTGCGCATTTGTCTATGGTTCCACCTCCAACGCAGAGTTCCACCATTCATAACCCTTGTGGCTATGTTTATAGTGCTCATCCCCAAAGAGCCTATTCACGCTGGTTCTTATACATGGGTTAGTGAGATTCGGTTTCATTGACGTAGAGCTCACTATAATTTAAAACATAGCATCGACCAGAAGTCGAGTTCTTCAACTAAACATAGAGCATTTGAATATAAAGTCCAGAAATTAATTTATGTTATGTGTAACGCCCAGCTGTATAAAAGATTCTCGGAATATATATATATATATATATATATATATATATATGTACATATTCTTGGAATAACAATGGTTTCTCTGCAATAACAGCTGTGGCTCTGCCTCTTCCACTTTTGTCACTCTGCCTCTGCCTCTACTGCTGTGATAACGACTCTGTCTCCATATTTTCTTCCTTTGCCTCTGCCTTTCTCCTATATATTCATTTCCTCTTTGCTGCCTCCATTGTCTGTCTTTGTCTCCTTGTAACTATTCCTGTTTCTACTTCTGCTACCTCCTTTGCCATCAATGACAACATTTCCAACAGTCTCCCCCTTTGGCATTGATGGCAATATATTTTCTCTGTTTGACTGCTCTTTATCCTATTGCTTGCTCTTCCTATTTGCCTGCTCTTCCTCTTGTTGTTTTCTCTTCCTCCCCCTTTGACATCAATGGAAAAGGGTTGCTTTTTGCATTTCCTCTCTTCTGAGTTATGTTTAGGCCCTCTTCTGCTGACTTTGTACCATGCTGATCCAGAGTGATGTATAAGACTTATTGAGAGAACACTTTGAGGATTATCGAATTTGAATATACACTGTAAATAGATATAGTTCTTTCACTTGTATAGAGCTAAAAGTGAGAATAATGATACTTTATAGAATACATTGTATCAGCTTTATCTAGTCAGAGATGTATGATTGGATTCAGCAACTAAAATGCTGAGAGGCTTCAAATGATAATCACTACTTGTCTTTTATGTTTCAAATTCTTAATATAATGTTTCAGAACACAATAGTGATCCTTTTGCTCTGTAATTGACCTTTTGATGCTTGAATAATGCAGACAACTCTAGGATAATGACTTGGTGTTCTTTTGCCTTAATCCTTTGATCCTGAGGACCTGATTCATGCTTTCCTTGCTGGATGTTCTCCCCCTGGAATGATATTTTCATTTTTGTTCTCCCCCTGAAATTGTGCTTTCTCTTTATATCAGAGAGTAGCATATGCAGATACTACCCCTAGTTTATCTCTCAAATATTGAAATGGTTCTCTAGCAAGAGGTTTGGTAAATATATCTGTTGTTTGTTCTTTTGTTGGTACATATTCCAGCTTTACTATCTTCTGAGCCACTTGTTCTCGGAGGAAATAATACTTTATTGGAATATGTTTAGTTTTTGAGTGAAGTACAGGATTTTTAGATATACTTATAACACTTGTATTATAACATTTGATTGAGATAGGTTCATCAATGCTTACCTTCATGTCTTGAAGAGTTTGCTTCATCCACATGACTTGTGTACAACATGCTGCTACTGCTATATATTCTGCTTCAGCTATAGACAGCGAGATGGATGTTTGTTTCTTGCTTAACCATGCCACCAGACTTTCTCCTAGATAGAAAGCACCTCCACTTGTACTTTTCCTGTCATCAACACAACTGGCCCAATCTGCATCTGTGTATGCTGTTAAAGTGAAGCTTTTACCTTTAGGATACCAAAGTCCATACTGTGTTGTTCCTTGTAGATATCTGAGTATTCTTTTTACTGCCAGAAGATGGTTTTGTTTAGGTGCTGCTTGATATCTTGCCACTAGTCCTACTGCTAGCATGATGTCTGGTCTTGATGCTGTCAAATACAGTAGGCTTCCTATGATGGATTTGTAGAGTTTTTGATCTACATCTACAGTCCCATCATCAGCACACAGCTTGCATCCCGTGATCATGGGTGTTGTCACAAGTTTGCATTCCTCCATTTTGAATTTTTTCAGCATTTCTTTTAAGTATTTTTCCTGAGAGATGAAGGTGCATGTGTTCTTTTGTTGAATTTGTAGTCCCAAGTAGAAACTGAGCTCTCCAATCATAGACATTTCAAACTTTTTTTTCATCTCATCAGCAAACCCTTTTGCTAGTTCATCTTTGTTGCTTCCAAACATAATGTCATCAACATATACTACAACAATCAGGAGTTCATTTTCATGGGCTTTTATGTATAGATTGTTGTCTACTCCACCTCTCTTAAAACCTTGTTTTTGCAAATGTTTATCCAGTCTTGAGTACCAAGAACGAGGAGCCTGTTTCAGTCCATATAGGGCCTTCTTCAGTCTGCATACATAGTCTTCTCTATCTGTCAATGAGAAGCCTTCTGGTTGTTCCATGTACACTTCTTCTTCTAGATCTCCATTAAGAAAGGCAGACTTTACATCCATTTGATATACCTTGAAGTCTTGGTAGCATGCAAATGCCAGGAACATTTTGATAGCTTCCATTCTGGCTATAGGGGCAAATTTTTCTTCATAATCAAGTCCTTCAATTTGTGAGTATCCTTTGCAGACCAGTCTGGCTTTATTCCTGATTACTTGTCCTTGCTCATTCATTTTGTTTTTGAATACCCATTTTGAACCAATGACATTCTTCTCAATTGGTCTAGGAACTAGTTCCCAGGTATTGTTCTTCTCAATTTGGTCCAATTCTTCATTCATTGCTTTTACCCAATACTTGTCCTTGCTGGCTTCTTAAAACTTCTTTGGCTCTATTTGTGATAACATGGCTATGTATACTTCTTATGTCTATTTAGTTAGCTGCCTTCTTGTTTTCACTCCTACACTCTTGTCTCCTATGATTTGATCTTCTGGATGGTTCTTTTGAGTGTATCTCGAGGGGGTTTTCGGGTTCATTCCAGTATCTTCTGATGTCTTGCTTGTTTCATCATCATCTTGGTCCTCTTCTTCATGATTTTCTGAATAGCTGCTGCAGTCTATATCTCTTGTCTTGTTTGGGAGTTCTTCATCAAATCTTACATCAATAATTTCTACAATTTTTCGAAGAGTCTTGTTGTAGCATCTGTATCCTTTACTCTTGGATGCATATCCTAAGAGTATTCCTTCATCTTCTCTTGCATCAAACTTCCCCAGATTTTCATCATTATTCTTTATGTAGTACTTGCTGCCAAAGACTCTAAAGTGCTTGATTGATGCAGGTTTACCATGCCATAGCTCATAAGGTGTCTTATCACTGTTAGGTCTTAAATGATATTTGTTTAGAATATGTATTGCTGTGTGTACATCTTCTGCCCAAAAGGTTTGAGCAATGTTACTCTCTTGCATCATAGCTCTGGCCATTTGTTGTACAGACCTGTTTTGTCTCTCTGCTACTCCATTCTGCTGAGGTGTCCCTGCAATGGTAAATTATTGCTTTATTCCATGTTCATTACATAGGTCTGCAAAGTCATAATCTGTGAATTCTCCTCCTCTATCTGATCTGATACATTTTAGCTTGCATCCAGTTTGATTTTCTGCTAATGCTTTGAATGTCTTAAACTTTTCCAGTGCTTCTGATTTTTTCTTGAGAAAATCAACCCATGTCATTCTGGAGAAATCATCTATTATCAGCATGAAGTAGGATTATCCACTTTGTGTCTTAGTTCTAGCAGGTCCACACAGGTCCATGTGCACAAGCTGGAGTGGTCTTCTTGTTGATAGCTCATCTTTAGATCTAAAGGATGTGCGAGTCTATTTCCCCAATTGACAAGATTTGCATATGGTATTTGAAGGCCTTTTTATTTATGGCATATCTCTGACAACTTTCTTCTTGCTCAGTCTGATGATATGGTCGAAGCTGAGATGTCCCAATCTCCTATGCCATAACCATGACTCCTCAAGTTTGCTAAGATGGAAGGCTTCATCCTCCTCTTTTACTATGTAAACATTACTCTCTGTTCGAACACCTTTGAGCAGAGTCTTTCCTCTTGTGCTTGATCTGACTTCACAATCTTGTGCTCTAAAGAGAACTTCACAGCCTTTGTCACACATCTAACTGACACTCAGTAAATTTTCTTTCAGCCCATCTACAAATAGTACATCATGGGCCTTTCCTCTTCCATTATCTATGCTGACTGATCCTTTTCCCTTGATCTTACCTAATTTATCATTGCCAAAAGTAACATTGCCATATTTCTTTTCATCAAGAGTTATAAACTTGCTTTTGTCTCCAGTCATATGTTTTGAGCAGCCATTGTCCAGGTACCACTGGCTTTTCAGGTCTTGAGCAGTTAGGGCCAGGTCACATTTATTCTTCTTCTTTATCCACTGGAAGAACCCTTTTGTTTGGTATCTTTTGTGGGATGATGGACTACATTTTCTTAGAGGACATTTGGAAGGTATATGTCCAACTTGAATGCATAGACAACATTTGATCATAATTTTTGCAGAGTTATGAGTATGAACAAAATTTCTTTGAATCATAAACCTCCTTGAGGTGTTAAACATCAATCTTTGTCCATACTTTCTACACTCAATGATTTTATGACCAAATTCCTTACAATAAAAGCAGTAACCATAGAAGCTATTTGCATACCTGATGTAAGGTTGTCTTTTCCATTTGTTTGCTTGAGGCAGTCTCTTCAATGTTTGCATCTTTTGTTGGTTTGAATTACTCCTTCTTGCATGACAATATGCAGCAATGTGTCCCAACTTGTGGCAGACATAACAGGTGGCATTCTTCATTGGAGGGAAGAATCTTCTTTGATGGTTTCCAAATTTTACATATTCAGGGGTCTTAGTATTTATTACATTCTTTTCTACTAGTGGTTTCTTCTGATCTCTGTCTTCCTTATTGCAGATTTCTTCTTTTGTAGGAATTGTTTGAGCTACTTCATCATTCTTCTTTGCTTTTACAAAAATAATCTCTCTATCAACCTTTTCTTTTCCTTTACTTGATTCTCCTTCGTAGCCTATTCCAGTCTTTATCATAGGGGATCTTTGAGTAACCAAAATTTCATTCAACTTAATAGAGCTTGTTGTTTGGGAAGAGTTTTTAACCACTTTCCTTTGATAATTTTCTAATTTCTTTCTGAGACATACTACTTCTTCTTCTAACTTTTCTTGTTCTTGAGTTTTTTCTTTGATTTGCTTAAGTAACATGTCCTCTATCTTCTTGGCTTCTTCAAGCTCTATTTTTAGCTTCTTAAGGACTTCTGAATTCTGTTCTTCTTGTACATATTTGAGGAGAATTTCTTTTTGTTTTTTGCATTTCAGTTTGAGTCTATCAATCTCTTCTAGAGCACTTCTTAGCTCCCCCTCAAGGTCGACTTCACTTTCTTCTTCTTCATCTTCTAGCAGGAGACCTTCAAGTTCTGCTATGGCCATCAATAAGAATTCAGAGGTTCCTTCTTCACTTGAGGATTCATCTGAATCTTCAGATGTACTGCTATTTTGTTGAGCATAGAAGGATTTTCTGCTGAACTTATTTCCTTTCTACCAGTTCTTTGATTTATTTTTCTCTGACTCTTGAGCCTGATTCCTTACTTTCTTGAGAGGACAATTAGCAGCATAGTGTCCAACTTTTCCACAGTTGAAGCATTTAAAAGGAAGTTTACCTTTGTATTTACCTGATCCTCTATCCAATTTCTTGACAAATTTTGCCTCTTCTTCATCTGAGCAAGAGCATATCTCTCCTTCTTCTTCTTTCTTCTTTTCTGATTTAAAAGTTTCCTCCCTCGTACTTGTCTTCTTTTGTGGGAGCCTCATTTCATAGGCTATTAGATTTCCAAGTAGCTGGTTCATGGTCAAGGTCTCCCAATCAGCTGTTCCTTATATTGCAGACACCTTTGGATTAAACCTGGATGGAAGAGATCTTAGAATATTTTGCACAATTATACTTTCTGGAATTTTTTCTCCAAGAGCTTTCATATTGTTAATAATTTCTGCAGCTTTTAGAAAGAAACTAGCAATGTCTTCATCATCATTCATTTTGAAGTTCTCAAACTGGGCTCTATAGACTTGAAGTTTGGCAGTCTTTACTTTCTTGTCTCACTCATGTATGTTCTCAAGAGTATCCCATATATCTTTGGCAGTGTCTTTGTGCATTACTTTAATAAATTCTGCTTCACATAATCCATTCAGGATGGCATTCATGGCCTTTGCATTAGCCACAAAATCTTGTTTTGTTTCTTTTTCTGTGTCAGTTGCCTTTGGGGCATATCCTAATTCCACAGCAGCCCATACTTCTATTCCTAGAGAAATTATGTATGTCCTCATTCTAATTTTCCAGAAAGCATAATTTTCACCAGTGAATAAAGGGGCTTTATTGGTTGAGCATCCTTCTTTACTAGCCATATTGGGAACCTAGGATCTCCTTTCAGTTGTTAGACTTGAACAAAGGAACCGACTCTGATACCAATTGTTGCACCTTTATTTAAACTGAGAGGGGGGGGGGGTGAATCAGTTTAACACATTCCTGAGCCTTTTACAAATTTTCATTAAAATTATTTATACCTTCAGTTCATATTCAATTAAATATATGAGTAATCTTAGAATGTAAGCAGCAAGCATTAATATAATATAATAGTAGACTTAATATGAGAGCAGTAGGTATTAAGCAGATGATATAATTCAGATCAACACATAAATATCATGCACAGAGACACCAGCTATGAGTGGAAACCCATAAAGGGAGAAAACCACATCTTATTATTGTTGTGATGCAAAGGCAAACTCCAACTCCCTCTCACCACTGTTTTTCTGCAGGCACCAACCTATAGGAGGCTCCAACCTCAATTCTGCAAGCTACAACTTGCAAGGAAGCACCAACTCCCTTCATTTTTCTGCAGGCACCAACCTACAGGAGGCTCCAACCTCAGTTAGCTACAACTAACAATTATCAAGCTGCAACTTGATAGGGAAGCACCAACTTCCTCAATTTATCAAACTGAATGTTTGCTGATTTACTTCAGATATCGGCTCTGTTTTGTAGCTTCTCTTTATGCTCTTCTTCGCTTAATCTTCTCTGCCTTATTCTTCTATATTCTGCATTCTCTATATTTGCTCTCTCTCCCTCTCTTGAGCTTATCAAATTGATATTATATATATAAATTCTCACATGACTGTTTGTATTTCACAAAGAATTTGAAGTGAACAATCATGACTCTTTGGCTTCTATCTTCTCATTCCTTTATCCAACTCATTTTTTAAAATTATAACAATATGTACGAATTTCCATGCTACAGTGGGATTTTGTCTTTTCCTTAGGATACTTGCCTTTGCATCACACACAATAAAAATAATTACAACATTTACATTCACATTTTTAATTACACATTTCAATTTCACTCAGCTCCTTTTCTGGATTTTGGCTTTACTGGATTTGTCTTTTTCTGCTGCTGTTAAGAACCTGTTTTGCATACACTTTGTTCACTGTCATCTTCATATTCCCTGTTTTCTGTGCTTATACACATGTCAAATTCATTCTTGTGCATGTTTCTGTTCACCATGATTGTATGCCTGTTGTATACATATATCTGCGTTAAAATATATTTCGACTAGCACTTCTCTCTTTCTATTTTCCCTGCTCATCCATCCAAAAACAACATTCTCCTTTTTGTTTTCTCTTTTATTCAGTTCCCCATTTATTGTAGTTATATAATTGTTGTATGTGCAGCCGCCCTTTAATCAGCCATAAAACAACTCTCGACATTTTCAAAAACTGTGGTCAAACCATAATAAAAATTCCAACTCATAATATTCAATCCGCTGGTTATTAAACCCAAGGTATTATAAAGTGAATAAGTTGAACAAATGAAATTCCATCACATATAACCTTTATAACAATCCCGATGCATATTATTTTTATATACATTCCATCGGACCTTATAATGCGTTGATTAACATTAATAAACCAATTCTTTTCATATATTTCCTCCCCGGTCCCACCTATGTAGCCAATCAAATGCACGCTCGTACCTTGGTTGATTCCACGCGCCATCCAATGGCTGTCATCACGTTGCCCGATCCAACGAATATCGCACGGGCTACTTGCGTGAAGGATAATGCGCGATGGCGCGTCGTACTTGGGTTATCCTCCGCACACCTTGGTTAAACTCCAAGCAAGTTCTGCGAACGATCGCTGTCTGGTGGCCCTCTTCCAAATCAACGGCTCGTGTTAATTTCGCTCGGCATCCAACATCGGTTTTTAACACGCGAAGGCGCACTTTAAGTGGTGGTATTGGAACAGTAGCCTAGCCATGTGTCAGATAGTCTATGGAATCGCTTCCCATTCCTTCAATACCACTTTCCATATAAGGGTGGTGCGAAAAATACCAGAAACAGCCGTTACGGTTCTCCGGTCCTCCTCGTGGTTCCGTTTCTTTACTCCAGGTTCCATCCAGCTCCTCGTTCCGTCGTCATTCGTGTATTTACCATTTCAATTATATATATTCTTTGTTACGACTATGGTTCTGCCTCCATTCATACTACGCATTTGTCTATCGTTCCGCCTCCAATGCAGAGTTCCACCATTCATAACCCTTGTGGATATGTTTACAGTGCTCATCCCCATAGAGCCTATTCACGCTGGTTCTTATACATGGGTTAGTGAGATTCGGTTTCGTTGACGCAAAGCTCACTATAATTTAAAACACAGCATTGACCAAAAGTTGAGTTCTTCAACTAAACATAGAGCATTTGAATATAAAGTCCGGAAATTAATTTATGTTATGTGTAACGCCTGGCTGTATAAAAGATTCTCGGAATATATATATATATATATATATATATATATATATATATATATATATATATATATGTACATATTCTTGGAATAACAACGGTTTCTCTGCAATAACAGCTGTGGCTCTGCCTCTGCCATTTCTGTCACTCTGCCTCTACCTTTCTCCTTTATATTCATTTCTTCTTTGCTGCCTCCATTGTCTGTCTTTGTCTCCTTGTAACTATTCCTATTTCTTCTTCTGCTACCTCCTTTGCCATCAATGACAAGATTTCCAACATTATAAACCGAAGAAAGAGTTCATTAACATTAACACATGTAAATAAAAACACATACCATTGAATCACCACGAGACAAGTCCCACAATGATAAAAAATACATGCATGAAATTTCTTCCTTGTCTCAGAAATATCTCAATATTAAGTTGAAATGTCTAATGCACCATTACAAGAAGCATCCATGAAATCCAATAGTGAAAATGCTAAACTACAACTTGATTTATCAAAAGGATGTACAAGCTTTCTTAAACAAGGTGCTCAAAATTGAGTCCAACTCTAAAGGTTCCTAGTAACTATACATGATGGTATATTTATACAAAATGTGATGGTTCTTTACCTTTTTCTATCTTTCAACTCATCTCATGAATTTTCATCTTCTACATGAGTTTTATTTTCTAAATCAATCTTATTCCTAAATTATGTTTTAATTTAAAAAATAATTCTATTCACAAGGAATTTCAAAACACAAAGTGTCTTTATGGGACTAAACTCATAATAGCCAAATTAGGGGCCTCAACATGTAGCTCTTGTGTCAAATAAATATGCCAAGATTTACATTTGGAGGTGATTGATTTGATCTTCTTTGAATATTTCCCCTTGAATCTCATTTAGCACTCTATATCATCTATAAATAAAATTATCTTGTCCAACTATAGCTTATTTTTAATCATGGAGGATTTGGTGTGCAATTTCATTGGACCTATAATATGTTGCGAAATTTCTTCTTTTGTAGGCTTCAAATTGCTTTGAGTAGCCACTTGCTTCATGGCATCTAATATCTCATGGACCTCGTCCTAAATTTCTTCTTCAAGTTTCTCTACTCCCATTGCACCAATGGAGAGGATCTTATGTTCTTCAACAAGAGCTTTGAGTCATTGTACCTTATTTAATATGCGTTCAATATTCTAGTCATACACTTGGTAATATTTTCATGTGATTGTACTAGCATCTATACTCTCACATTGTCTTTGTCAATGCTCATTCTATCCTTTCTAGGAAGCTCTACTAGTGGGTCTAGATAATATTTTCCCCATCTAAATATGTGTTTTGCAGATGAGAAGGATTTATTTATTAATGCTCCTCTTAATCTCAAACCTCTATGTACTTCAGGTAGTGGAGATATTATTATATGAATGGTGATAATTACTTCATAAAATGGCTTGATAACCTCCTCTATGACTTTGACTTCTTCTAGGATATCACCTCTAAAATCCTCTTTACAAAAACTTGCAGTTGATACCATCTAGACTTCTACACAAGGCTTTTCATGGAAAATTTTAGGGGCTAATATTCGCAGTTGGGCTAATTTTCCATGGTTTTTCCAAAAAAAAGATTCACCAATTTCCATTTTTTTATAAAAATGATTCGCCCAAATTTTACAATATAAAATTATTTTACGTTCAAAATCGCCAACATTATATAGACAATATATATAATATCATTATAAATGTGATAATTTTACAAATGCATCAATACAAATTTTATAGTTTGCATATTAGGGACCAGTGAGATTCGCCAATTTTTTAAACTTCAAGATAATTTTCCATCCTTAAAATTTTCCCTAAGGCTTTTCAATCTCTTGACGTTAGATAGTTAGGTTTTCCTTCAACTCATTTACTTAGTTAATTAGTTGTATTATTTTCTTCTCGATAGAAGCAGAAAGGTTGTTTCCACGTAGTTCTGGAAAAATTTATAGCTACGAGGTTGGCTGAGGTATCAGAGAAAATATATTTCTCAGTAATAAATGATACAAGCTTCATTGGATCTCTTACTAAGTATTTTCATCCTTCTTGACATATTTTTTTCTATAACTAATGAAATATTATGTTTGATAGATCCAATACTCGCTCCTCCTATTCAAAGTTTACACTCATATCAATAATTATAAAGTTTACTCTAGTAATGGGTATGGAAGGCTAGACATCCAAAGATGGAAAAATGTCTTATGTCTACTGGCTATTCAATTTGGAATCTTCCTCTTCTTTATCATCGATTTCTTTAGCGATTAATTCATATTCAAGTTTCTTTTTTAATTATTCTTTTCTTTTCTTTCTAAATTCTTCTTATTTCTTCCTTTTTTTTGTTAGGTCCCTATATTACTATTTTAGTCCCTTATTGTTATTAGTGTAGCCCACTTATTATTATTGTTGTACCCCTGTAACCCCAATATTTTTATTATTGTGCCCTTACATTATTATTGTTAGGTCGGCTAGGATTATATAATGGCCCCATGGACTCCTATATATAGAAGGATGTTTTGGTCATTTGTATCATCCAAGAATTGTTCATTTATGTAATGTATTGGAGGTTTTTCCCTCGAAGTAGCTAACTTATAAGGCGTTGATCCCTCTTTTCTTCTATTTTTGGAGCTGGTTTCATAACATTTGGTATCAAAGCTTTGGATTCTAGGGTTTCGCTGCTCCAAACAGGTCATCGTGAAATTTTCGCTATAACCTTTTTTCTAAGGAGGTTGAGAAGCTGAAATTTTTAGAGCGTAAAGAAGAAATATGTAGAAACATCATCACAAAATTTTAGAGCTTGGTTCAAAATATTTTCGAAGATATGATCTATGGAAGTGAGGAATTTTTGCAGGATCCTGAATTTAACCTAAACAGGTAATTGAGGAATTTTCACTATAAACAATTTTATACAAGGTTTCAGAAGCTGAAATATTCACAGAGCGAAGCTGAAATCTCCAGGAACGTCGTGGAAAAATTTCAAAGATTTATTCGCATTATTTTGGAAGGTAGGATCTATGGAAGTTAGGACTGTTTGAGGCTCCCGAATTTCATCTCAAAGAGTTGATCATGGGAAAATATTCATAACTCTCTCTCTGAGCATCAGATTGGAATTCTGTAAAGAGTGACCGCAAGTACATGGACTGCAGTTTCCTATATATCAATTTAAAAGCCGAAGGAGGAAACAGTGACACGTGGAAAGTCATACAAGTTCACTCTACTGAACTAGTCCATAATTAGGTCATTGTGGGAGATTGGACATAAATTTTTCTTGAAGAATCCAATTCAGGTAATACTTATGGCATTTTAAAAAGGATTCAGAGGGCTACCTTAGGGTCAAATTTCAGATGTTGAAGATCCAAAATCACAGAGATAATTCAGTTTCAATATCGAGCTCCTCAAAAGAAATTGTTTCAGTATTGGGTTCTAAAATGCCTCCTAAAAAGAATTAAACACCCATTAAGGCCTCAGAATACTCTACTATGACTCATGAAGATGAAGAATTGAAACATGATCTATCAAAATTACAAGAGCAAGTGCACCAAATTTCACTCTCGCAAAGAGCAACAAAAAATGAAATGGAAGTTTTGAAGAAAGGCATGGAAGTGAAGATGGATGGTTTGAAGAATAATATGGATGGTTTGAAGAAAGGTGTGGAAGCTAATATGGAGAACATGGAATAAAAAATGAAAGACAACATGGAAAACATGAAGAATGATCTAAAAGCAGACATGGAAGGTTTGACAAAGTTGATACAAGAAATGATTCCTAATGCCGAAAAGATAGTAGAAGAAACTCATGATGAGAAAAAAATAGATGTTCATCGTGATTTCATAAACTCTAATGTTGGATGGAAGAACCACCATATTCCAAAGTTGGATATGAGGAAGTTTGATGGCAAGGATCCCGTAACATGGATACTACAGATGGAGCAATATTTTGATCTCAATAATGTGAAAAACACACAAAAGGTATGCATTGCAACTTTACATTTAGAACATAATACGTTTGTATGGTATCGATGGCTTTACTCCCGTAAAAAATTGTCACTTGGTCAATTTTTATGGAGGAAATTATAGAACATTATGAGGATACAAAGAGCAACACCTTCTTTAGCCAATTTATAAATCTCAAACAAAAGGGTTCAGTGGTGGAGCACATTGAGGACTTCCAAAAATTGAATATAAGGGTAACTAATATACTAGAGGAACATAGGATTGATGTCTTCATAGGGACTTTAAAGGATAACATCCAACATGAAGTTCACCTTTGGGAACCTGATTCATTGGAAAAGGCATTCAGGCTGGCAAGAAAAATTGAATGTAAAGTTATGGCGACAAGGAATCCTACCACTCACACGTATAAATATGGAATTGTTGCTACTCCTAGACTTCTACAACCTACAAGGTTGACAACACAAAAATTGGAATAAAAAAGAGAAAAATGGCTTTTCTACAGTTGTGATAGAAAATACACTAAAGGTCACAAGTGTGCTGAGAAGAAGTTATTTTACATAGATTGTGAAGAGGAAGAAGAAAATGAACAAGAATCTTCAAAAGAAGAGGATATACACCAGGAACTGATCCTAGAAGAGAAAGAAATGAGTTCGACCATATCGTGTAATGCATTGGCAGGAATTACCACTCATCAAACTCTCAAGATAGAAGGACATTTCAATAAGAAAATTTTAATAGTGTTGATTGATTCGAGTAGTACCCATAATTTTATTCATTGTAAGGTAGCCAAGAAATTGAATTGTTTCCTATACCCAACACCATAATGTCAAGTGATGGTTGCAAATGGAGGAACTATACATTTCTCTGTAAAATTCCATAATATCAAGTGAACCATGGGAGAATATGTATTGAATAGTCCAATGATTTCCATTCCAATGGGAGGTGCTGATGTTGTACTAGGAGTACGATGGTTACAATCTTTGGGGATGGTAGCTTTTAATTATCAAGAACTTTTCTTGAATTTTTTTTCAGAAGGAAAGGAATTTGAATTACAGGGTATCGTAGGGAAGTCAGGAAAGATAATAATCTCTAATTTCATGACAAAGCTTCTGAAGAAAGAACAACGAGGCGTAATTTCACAATTATGCTCACTAGAAGTTCCAACATCAAAATCATCTATTTCTGCAAATATCCAAAAAATCTTGGACAATCATTCCAAGGTGTTTGAAAATCCCAAACGACTCCCACCTATTCATGATCATGATCATGCTATTCATTTGATTCCAAGAAGTGTTCCTCCAAACATCAGGCCTTATAGATATCCTTATGTCCAAAAGAGCGAAATTTAATGTATGATTTCATTAATAGTGAGCTCAATAAGCTCACTATTAATGATAAATTTCCCATTCATGCGATATTTGATGAATTATTAGATGAATTACATGGAGAAATTTATTTTACCAAGTTGGATCTTTGTTCAGGATATCATAAAATTAGAATGAGGACTTAATATACTTTGAAAACAACATTTTGAACTCATGAGGGTCATTATGAATTTTTGGTCATGCCTTTTGGCCTTACCAATGCACCTTCTACATTTCAAGGGTTGATGAATTCCATTTTCGAACCCTTCCTTAGAAAATTTGTGCTAGTATTTTTTGATGATATACTAATCTATAGCAGGTCTTGGAAGGATCATGTTGAACATGTTGACAGGGTGCTCAAACTATTGCAGGAGAAACAATTATATGCAAAAAAATCCAAATGTTTCTTTGGAGTACAAGAGGTGGAATGTCTGGGTCATATTGTATCTCACGAGGGTGTTAAAGTAGACCCTAACAAAATTAAAGCCATTAAGGAATGGAAAGTCCCCACAACCATAAAGAAGTTGCGAGGATTTCTCGGGTTAATAGGATATTATCGCAAGTTTGTTAAGAATTATGGGAGAATAGCAGCACCTCTAACAACATTATTGAAGAAAGATGCATTTTCATGGACTCCTGAAGCAACTAAGGCCTTTGAACATCTTAAAGAGGCAATGTGCCTAGCACCGGTCTTAGCTACGCCAGACTTCACAAAAACCTTTATTGTGGAATATGATGCCTCAGGAAATGGAATTGGTGCAGTTTTAATGCAGGAAGGAAGACCCATTGCTTTTGAAAGTCGTCCAGTCAAAGGAAAGTATTTACAGAAACCTATTTATGAGAAGGAAATGTTAGCAATACTGCATGCACTAAAGAAATGGTGAACTTACCTAATGGGAAGACATTTCAAGGTAAAAACTGATCATGATAGTCTTAAACACTTTTTGGAACAAAGACTATCTTCAGAAGAGTAGCAAAAATGGGTCACAAAGATGTTGGGTTGTGACTTTGAAATAATATACAAGAAAGGGAAGCTAAATGTTGTTGCAGATGCACTCTCAAGAAAGAATGAAGAGGTGGAAGCATTGCTTTGTGACATTTCTATTATGCAACCAGATTGGATAACTGAAGCAAGGATGAATGGAAGAAGGACGAAGAAGTGTGAACACTCACTCAAAATTTGCAGCAAGATCCTAGTACATCTGATACATTTAGTTGGAAAAATGATTCCTTATGGTACAAAGATTACTTATATCTTTGTAAGAATTCCCAACTAAAACAAAAGATTCTTTTGGAATTTCACACTTCTCCTTTATGAGGACACTCTAGATTTTTAAAAACATACCACAGGGTGAAGAAAGAATTTTTTTGGGATGGCCTTAAATCTGATATTCAAAATTTTGTGGCAGAATGTTTGGTTTTCCAACAAAATAAGGTTGAGACAATTAAGACCTTGGGTCTTCCACAACCTGTATCCATTCCAAGTCAAGGTTGGGAGGAGATTTCAATGGATTTTATCACAGATTTAACTAAGTCCGAAGGAAAGAGTGTCATCATGGTGGTAGTTGATAGAATTACCAAGTATGCACACTTTTGTGCATTATCTCATCCATTTAAAGCAAGTATAGCTGCTACTACATTTATGGACACAATTCAAAAGCTACATGGAAACCCAAAGATTATTGTGAGTGACAGAGATCCCATTTTTACTGGAAATTTTTGGACGGAGTTATTTTCTTGTTTGGGTACTTAACTAGCTCATAACTTATCTTATCATCCTTAATCTGATGGTCAAACTGAGATAGTGAATAAATTTTTGGAAGGATATCTTCATTTTTTGTATCTAATAAACAAACACAATGGGTCAAGTGGTTCCCTCTCATTGAATGGTGGTATAACACTTCCTTCCATACTGCAGCAAAAATGACCCCATTTATGGCACTTTATGGATATCATCCACCATCCATCACATCATATTTAAGAGAAAATTCTAAGTTTCAAGCAGTGGAAGATCACATCGAGAATCAACAAGAAGTTCTCCAACTCTTAAAGGATAACCTAAATTTGGCACAAAATCGAATGAAACAACAAGCAGATCAACATCGCAGCGAGAGAAGTTTTGATGTAGGAGACTGGGTATTTTTACGGCAACAACGATACAAACAAATGTCCCTCAAGCAAGCTAAGAAGGATAATAAATTATCGCCAAAGTACTATGGTCCTTACAAGGTGTTGCAAAAGATTGGTACTATGGCATACAAATTGGAGCTTCCTGCTTCTTCGCGAGTACATCCGGTTTTCCATGTTTCATGCTTAAAGAAGGTTATAGGTGAAAATCTTCCAGTTCAAACAATATTACCAGAACTTGATGAGGAAGGAAAAATCATATTGGAACCTGAAGCGGTCACGGAAACAAGAACTCAACAACTACGGAATCGATCAATTTCAGAGTATCTCATCAAGTGGAAGAACTTACCCACTGAAGATTCTGCATGGGAGGATGAGAATTTTATACAGAAGCACCCAGAGCTACTCAAGCGTTGAGGACAACACTTTTTGAAGGAGAGGGGCATGTTAGGTCCCTATATTACTAGTTTTGTCCCTTATTGTTATTAGTGTAGCCCCCTTATTGTTATTTTTGTACCCCTGTAACCCCAATATTGTTATTATTTTGCCCTTACATTATTATTGTTAGGTCAGCTATGATTATATTGTGGCCCCATCGAATCCTATATATAGAAGTTTTGGTCATTTGTATCATCCAATAATTGTTCATTTATGTAATGTATTGGAGGTTGCCCCCTTGAAGTGGTTGATTTCTAAGGCGTTGATCCCTCTTTTCTTCTATTTTTGGAGCTGGTTTCATAACATTTTTGCTTCTTGTTTCCTTTTCTTAATTTCTTCTTATTTTTTCCTTTCTTCTTGTTCTTTCCTATTCCTCTTTTATCCCTCTTGCCTCTTTCTCTCTTCTTCTTAAACTTGTTTCTTTCTGGCGTCTTCTTCATCTTGCTTCTTTTCCTCATGCTCTACTCTGTGTTTCGTTGGTATCTCCTTCTTGGCCTCTTGTTCTTGTTTTCTCTTTAATATTTCCCCCCTCTACTCTACCTTCATGCCTTCTTGTAAATATTCATTAGAGTGTTTAGAGTCACCCAAGGATTGTGAGGTATCAATACCATGATGTAATTGCAAGGCTTTGGAGGTGTTCAAAAAGTTTCTAATTTTTCCTCATATTCATCGATCATTGGGGTATATACCCAACTATACTTGATTTATTTGCAATGATTTCTGGGAATATGTATTGGATCATACCTGTGATAGACTAGTTCACCAAATATGAAGCTTTATAACTCTTCGTCTTCCACCTCATCATCCTTGAATATTTTGATAAAATAGGCCCCAATATACAAAGGGAATGGAGGCCATGGGGATTTCTTGTATTTTACCAATGATTTTGTAAGCCTTATATTTAGTTGGTATGCTACCTCTTGTAGCACTAATTTTTCATTGGTAAAAGTAGGTAATTGGTGAGGAGGCTTGTCGGAACCAAATACTCAAATATATGTCACATCCATGGGAGTGAAGAGATTTTCAATATCATGTAAAGTTTCCCCACCTCTGTCATACATACAAGGAGGATACGTGTTGAAAATATCTTGATATATTACCGAAATGAAATTTTTAGCGATTTTTTCATACATTCCTTAATATCCCATATCCCATAATTTTGTACAATATATATGTACAAGAGGAAGGTCCTATTCACAACTCCACCTCCACCTCAACCCCTCAAATTGACATCTAGCACACAAAGAATCCAACAAGTATGAGGCCATTTAGAATTCATATAGTTCTCTTTTAGAGGTATTCACCCTTTTAATATTGTTTCGAATGGAAAAGGCCAAGATGTTATCCCAGTTGAAGATAGTTCCATCTATGGCACATGCATAGATCATTGCAACCCAAATTTCTTGAAAGAAATTTGCATCTGGTTTTCTATATATTCTCTAGCACAAGCCATCAACATTTGGTACACCTCTCAAGGATACTTTTTCTTGTATATTACATCGCCCTTATGCCTGAACTTACTTGGATCCTGCCATCAATATTTTGGGATATCTTGGGATGACTTGGTGAAAGAAGAAACCCATTTAGGATTGAATATTTTGTGATGCCTAGGAAATCTATAATACTTAGACACACCATCTATAGTGTACGAGGCCACTGGTTCTCCATGATCGTTCCTGACTATAGTGCCATTCTCATTTACATGATGAAGAATCCATTCAACTGTCTTTTCACATCAGAATACAGGAGAATCCGTTGCTACTTAGTGAAACCAAGACCTCTTGAAATTAATGTACACTTGGAGATGTTCTTCATCTTCTGGTGTTTCTAGTATGGAAAATAACTAGTATATTTCTCCCAAGTTGACTTCACCATCTTGTCTATATAACAAGAAATATCCGCATATAGGTGATTTTTTTAGAGGAATTTCAACAACTCCCTTGATACTGATCTCTAATGTCACATTTTCATATTTCTTTATTGTTGATGGTGTTATCACTAAATTGATACTAATGGGTTTCTTCAACAATCAACCTAGAGTAACTATTTCAAAAACTACTTTTGGATGAAACTTAGCCTTTCCAGCCTGAGAGGGCTCTCTCAAGGATATAAATGATATTATGTAAATGAAGCTCAACAGATGGCTAACTCTGAAATTTTGTTTTAAATGTGTTTTTGTGCAAGTGAAATATGTAGATAAATTACTACCACTGGGCATATGGAGTCAGTGTAAACAACTCAATGACATGTGATACTCCTCTCATGGAAACTGTTATATATATATATATATATATATTCTCATGAAAACATAACATTTGCATCAAACTAAGTGTTTGCAGGAAGTTAGAGCATGTAAGCCATGAATTCTAAGTAATCAAACACTAGGATATTGAATATAGAATTGAAGAACATAAAAGATAAATACTCATGAGAATATTAATGAATCTCAATTAAATAGAAGTATGCTACCACTATATATTACTTCATAAAGGGTTTTACAATAGTAGTATGTAGTAATAACATCAATCAACCCTCTCTCCATCAATTATCTGCCTATTTGTAACTTTAGTCATCTTTACATTGAGTCTGCCAGCAAGGCTAGGCCTTCGAATACTTCTGTTGACACCTAAACTAACCAAAATAATATTACAAGGAGATAAAACAAACATATGTTATTTTTAGGACTTATAAACCTAGTAGGACTCTAAAACTCTTTATTACATTAAAAAACTTTAAAAGATGCATATTTACATCGAAAAGGTCATGTGCCTGAGGTGGTACTGACCATGACTGGACCATAAATACTCCCACCAAGTTAGGAGACCTGTCTTACGAAATTTGAGGAGGTGGTGTCATAAATGTTGATGTAGCTTCCATGATGAGTTGGCAATTTGAAAAGCTTTGTCGAGGAGTCTGTCTTCATCCAAACATTCAACTGATGACCTTTGACCTTTCCAGGTGGCTAAATTATCCCAAAAATACAATCAAAACTTTAAAATTCTCAAAAATCCTCTTCCCTGTAGAAACATGGTACTTTTAGGAAAGTCTGTAACAAGAGTTCGTAGCACCTTTAACTTTGACCATCCCTGCAAACTATTTTCTTTCTTTGCTGATTTGAGGTTGTATAGTGAGTTAAAATAATCAAATACATGCCTTTATCTACTTTCTTCATGAAAAAACCTGTGATATATAACCAAAAATAATCTACAATGATTTCATAGAGTTTTATGGGCTTCAAGCTTGAGACACGCTATGAACTTACCTAATTGACATCAGACTTGAAAATTCTAGTTTTTTTCTTCAAAATTGTCTATGGCTCTATAAGAAATGAACTCAAAATGAGGCAAAAATGTTTTCAAAGGTATTTTACTCCCTTTTCAAATAGTAGAAGCTTCACCCTTGGCAGCAGTGGCTCCAGTCTCCACAGGTTCATCTATGACTGTCATCTTTAAGCCCTTTTTCTTAATTTCTGATTATATCATTTCCATATGAACCTCCAACTCTTTCACTTGACCTTTAAGCTTCTTTCTCTATGCATGAAACCAAATGTTCCTTTTGCTTGTGTGCTTCACTACTCTGCGTAGAGGAAAGGTTCTCTTCAACAATTTTTTAGCATTTTTTAAGGTTTCATCATATTGATTAATGTTCTCATTTACTTTATCTTTGAACTCCTCCACCATTTTTCTTTCTAGCTTAGCGTCTTCCAACTCCAGCTTTATTTCAATAACTTCCTCTCTAGCTTCCTTCAACTGCTCCTTTAAAATCTCCACTTCAGATTTTTCAATGACCTTCTCCTTGCCTTTCCTCTACTTAATGATTTATTCCTTTGTCGTGGTTAGGTCATTATGTCTTCTTCCATAGGCTATTTACCTTTTTCTGTCACTTCAGTATTTTTTTTAGCCTTGATACCTTAGGCAAGGTGCAATCTAGAGAGAGGTTTTCTTGGTTTGAATAAAAACCTACATCTTCACCTGAGAAGTCAAGTTTTTTGGTAGTGATGCCCTTCTTTTTCTTCTTACCACCTTTGACATCCAAAACTTTGACCACAAGAGTTTCTTCTATATCTATGGCTTGTAGAATTTACTCAAGATTACCTTTTCCCACTGTTTGTCTCCTAGTTATTCTTCCATGACTCCTTTTATTAGGCTTTAGCTTGCTAATTGTAGGTTTAGGTTGAGGTATCTATGTTTCTTGTGCATGTTCTATTTCAATTTCCACGGGCTCTACAATGGGCTTCATTTCCTCTTCATGTACACCCTTTGCTTCAGCTATAGGTTTATCAATCTTACTTAAAGGATTGGCCTTTGATTTAGGAGTTTTCTTGGGAGTTAATGCATCCACTTCATAACCACCAAGAAACAAAAATGTGGCCCAGTCTCTATTTAACTTTTTCAATTCTTCCAAAACTAGTAGCTTGATTAATCCACGATGAAAGATTGAAGTTTCACTGCCCTCAAGCCTAGCTTTGAATTTATCTGAATTTTTTCCTAGGGTTCTGAATAAGAAGAATGGAAGGACCCAAGGCTTCTTACCAGTGAAATGTAGCAAAAGTATGAAGTGATACCGATAAATCATATGAAACCTCCCTTCACATATGAAATATTTCTGAATTACCAGCAGGAGTTTGGAGTAATTTTCTTTGAGGAAGCTTCTTGGGATCCCTGATGTCATATCCACTCTAATGTGGTCAGGCTTCAGGAAATCATCACAGTTCTGCAATTTGAATTTGGTGGCTTTAAACCACTCTTCCCCTGTCCTTGGAATCTTTGTAGCTTGGGTAATTATTTCATGGGAAACCATAAAACTCAACACACCCACCTTTGATGCAGTGCCAACGAAATTCACTGCAAATTCCTTAGAAACTTGGGCATGATAACCTTTCAATTTATGGCAAAACCTTATGCAACCAACACTCATGATGGCTAATGCAAAACTTGGATCTTCATTTACCAGTTTTAAATCCATTGGATCATACCTGACCACTGAGCTCCCTTTCTTGGTATTTTATGCATGACCATTCCTCTTAACCCAACGTTGGCCTCCTTGGTAGTATGACACCTGCAAAGAAGAATTTCGCACAACAAGGAGCTTGTAGACAAGGCTGCAAATTTCTAAAGATAATAACAACAGATATACATAGAGGAAAAAGGAAAAGGTGATAGACAACAACTGACAAGGAAAATTTTAAAAAGGTAAGTTTCGAATGTGAGAGGGATGAAGACAAATAAGGGAGGTTAAACAGAATGGTGGGATGAAAAATGATGATCACACATGTTCCATGACTCCAAATAACTAATCATCTGACCTCAAACTGACCTCTAACCCTTTGAAACTTGACACCTCACCCATTTCCTTACTGTTGTAGAAAAACATGAGTTCATAGCATTTTCCGTTATAAGTTTGGAAGATTCACTAAGGACTGGTCAGGTTATTCTGTAGCGAAAGCAACATGTTTTCCAACTAACAAGGAAAAATTTAAAAAGGTAATAGACAACATTTGACAAGGAAAATTTTAAAAAGGTAAGTTTCGAATGTGAGAGGGATGAGGACAAATAAGGGAGGTTAAACATAATGATGGGATGACAAATGATGATCACGCATGTTCCATGATTCCAAATAACTAATCATGTGACCTCAGACTGACCTCTAACCATTTGAAACTTGACACCTTACCCATTTCCTTATTGTTGCAGAAAAACATGAGTTCGTATCATTTTCTGTTATAACTTTGGCAGATTCACTAAGGACTGGTCAGGTTATTCCGTAGCGAAAACAACATGTTTTCCATAGATTTTGCTATAGACTTAGGAAAAAGTAGACAGGTGGCTAAAACCAAATTTTGAACCAATGCATGCATATTTTTGATGGATTTTTATTGATATGACCATGCAGACATGACATGTGGGACTCTAAAAACATAGGATTATGACCAATTCACAAAATTTTATCAATTTCATGAATTAATTTACCAACACAATAAAACATATACCAAATGACGTTCCTAACCAAAATGAAATTTTATTGGTGATAACAGATGGAACCATATCTATTTTTTTTTATATGAGACTAACAAAATCGATGTCAATAATACCTAGTATTTCAAATATATTTATGGAAGCTACAAATTTTAGATAAAAAAACAAGAAAAAACCTTATTTTAAGCTGAGCCACAACTTAGAACTACACAATGAGATTAGCCTTAGTCGTAGTTTGGCTAAGTAGTTAGTGATAAGCATAATCACAAAGCACAAAGTCACGCGATAAACAGGGATCGATTGACCACAAAGACAACAATTTTAAATGAGGGTAGTTGCATGCTGAGGAGGAAGAATGTGGTTTTATTAATCATGGATCATGATCAAAAATTTCAAAGCCATGGGAGCGGGTTAAACTAGAATCTGCAATAGCGATTTGCAATTAGGGAAAATGCACAATCGCAAATTATAAAGGTGGGTGGTGATATGTTGATAAAAAAGGCCCATCAACAAAGAAAAATTTAATGCATGGAGTTAGGGGATGTGTTCAAAAATCCACCAGTGTGATAGGCAGGAAAGGCACAAAAATGGGAAATTTTGGCCACAATATTGCTGAGAAGGTTTGCAGGGTGAGATTAGGAGTCAAAAGCATTGTGGGAGTGTGAAAGGTATCACGACACATAGTATGGGAATCTGGGAAGAAGCCTTGCCATAAGAACAAAGTTACAAATACATGTATATATAGTTTGAGGCTTGAGGTAGAAAAAGGGTCGGGTAGGTGGAGCGATAGGGTAACCCAAATAACGAGAGACAAAAGGACAAGAAATCACAATCACACAAGGCAAGAATGTGATACTAACTTTGTTCCAAATGCTAGTTGCAATTGATGATTGCAGGGATATGCTACGGTATGAGGAGGTTCCTTACACTTAGTACTTTAAGGCTTAAAGAAATCAACAATGGTCAAAAGAAATTAGGGGGGTGGGCTCTTTTATAGGATTTGGCCACATGTGCAGAGGCGATGAGAAATAAATGCAGGATTGTGATAAATTCTATGGGAAGGAATAAGGTGGTGCGATGGAGTTACATGGTCGCAAAGTCACACCTCAACATGTGATAGTGCAGTTTCAAGTTGCAATCAAGTTTCTTAGCCACAAATCGTGATTTCACATTATAGTGGATCCCATTGTGATCTAAGAATGTGATTTATGATTTTCAATAAGGACCATTCTACAATGGAATTTTGCGATCAAGTTAATTTCCAATTGATTTCATCTCATGTTTGTGACACAATCTCGAGATGTGGCTGATCAAAAAATGTTGCAAAAAAGTCTCTTAGGGTAGAATTAAAGTGAAATAAGAGTCAGAATAGAAATTTAAGTGGCTCCAAATTTAGAGTGTCGAAAATTTGAGGGTTGTTGTAGTCACTGCAAAAGGTTGTCTCATTGAGGTGCCCCTTCTAATTGTTATAACATTTTCTAGTCCCTTGCAGACTTTGATATCAACTAAAATGTGATCCATTCCCATATATCTAGAATCCTTGTAGGAAGTTTCAGTCTCATAATAGAATCCTAATAGGTTACCAATTTCATAAAACACATCATCAAACTAGAAACTGAGATGGAAACCTTCTAAACAAACACAGGCTAGGATGACCTCTAATTTCTCGAACCTGGCATCAAACTATACTTTCAAATTTTTTTAGATGCAAAGCTTCAAACCCTCCATGCCAATGAGAGCGGAGTAATTTTTGTGCTTCTTCAGTAATTTAAGTTTCCATCCAAACCATCCACACTCAAGAAAGAATCATGCAACATGAAAAGTAACCCAAGATATCTAGAGAAAAAAAATAATGTCCATAAGTACATCCATAACCATTCATTTATTGGAAAAAAAATCCAATTAAGACAACATCCTTCATCCTTTTTTTAAAATGTAATTATATTTTATAATTAATTTATTTTGATTTATTTTCTTCTTATTCTTCTTTTTTCCTCATAAGTCACACATTTACAATGCACATACCATGAAAATGGAATTTTATATGCAATATAAACATATACAAAATAACATCTATTTCTTTTTCCATGAAATAATTAAATACAATTTCACTATTTAGAAAGAATTGTTGTTGTGCCTAGAGACACTTTATAATCGAATGTGTGGGAGATGTTTTAGTGTTCCTAAATGAGTGTAAACATTTAAATGTTGGCTAAATGTAGGAGATATATTGTAGTGTCCATAAAATCAAGCATTATATGAAGAAACAATAATAATAATAAACATAACATTCAGCCAATTAAAAAAATAAAAATAATAAATTGATTCAATTCAATTTGTTTATAAAACTTTTTTATTAATACATTTCTAAACAATTTTTTTTTTTTTTGAAAAAATCATAATATGCATGTCATATTAAAATAAATTAAGATAATAATGATTTATATTGGTTATCATTATATTTCATAATTACATATTTAAATTTAATTAATAAACATATAGAAAATCAATATTTATAATATGTTTTTTATTTTTTAATCTATCTATCTAATCAATATTATGTGTATCACATTAAAAAAATAAATTATAAAAATTACAAAACATGTCAGAGGAAATTGTCTCATTTATTTGTAACTAGATGTATTATCAAGGTTTTAATAAAAATTTAAAATAAGAATATTTATATATATAGAAATGTGAAAATTATATAAACATAAATAATATTATTAAGAACGAGCATAAA
The DNA here is from genome assembly GCA_034641835.2 of Pinus albicaulis. Lineage (NCBI taxonomy): Eukaryota > Viridiplantae > Streptophyta > Pinopsida > Pinales > Pinaceae > Pinus > Pinus albicaulis. The sequence continues at coordinate 243,762,174 of CM076583.1, read as the reverse complement.
TTCATCTTAACTTTGAATCTACCAAAAATTAAGAGAAATCAAATTTTTAGAAATATAATTTTTTTTCAAATTTTATACTAAAAAAAATTGCATCTTAAAAATTTTGATCCCTAATAAATATAAAATTAAAATAAATCTATACCAATATTAATTATTTTCTCATTTTAATCTTCTAAATAATATTAAATATGTAGTATTGGATTTAAGTTTTATATTTTATATAAAGATACTTATCGTGAGGCTCTTTATGTCACTTCATGTGCTAAGTATGAAATATCATTTTCAATTAAGGGAGAAGGGGTCTTTTTTTTCCCTAAAACCTTTGTGAAAAATCACAATATAATATATGATATTTTTATTTTTTCGATGGTGCCCATTTTACCACGAGACATCATGTCAAATTCCTTAATAAGATTGAGCATGTCCTTATCAATGCACGTTATGCTTTCAAATCATTTCACTTTTGAGTGGAAAAGTTTGGCCAAATCACAAAAGTAATGCATAATTGATTGCACAAATTTGGTAATTACAATTCACCCATTTATTGATGGCAACATCATCACTTTGTGTTATCAATATGGACTTTTATGTTGGATTCCCTCCTTTCAATATCAAGGCACTTCCACCATTCAAACATTTTGAAAATTTATCAATAACCACAATAGCACATACTCATTTACTCATTGGCTATGTAAGGAGGAAACTCCACTACATATTCACCTTTAAGAGAGGTTGGAGGTTCACGCAATTAGTCTGCACGCTAGTCTATGGTTTATTTTAAAAAAATACAAATTATTCTACATCCTTACAAATACAAATTGGTTTATTTTTTTCGTTTGTGACCTTATTAGTTTCCTTTTTGCATTTGTTTTTAATATAAACAAATTTGTAAAGTTTGAAAACCCAATTCATTTTCAATTTTTTTATTCAACTTTGTCTATTTGTTGTTAGACTTAAGTGAATCCCTTAATAATAAATAATGTCTCACTCTTCAATGGTTACATAACAACACACAATTGAATATGTATAGAGTAGATGGTTTCTCTTCATTCAGCTCCTTATTCAATAGTGTTATTGACCTTTTCTCTTTTTTTAGTAATATACTAATAGATATAATACATGTGTTATTCACTTTCTTTCTTGACTTAGTAATATACTAATGGATATAATACATGTGTAAGTTTACTAGAATTATGTAATGCCATATGTGTTTATTGATTTAAATGAAATACTCATTCTAAACTTTGCAATAAAATTAAAATTTGGAAAAGTTTGAAGTTAGCAATTAATTTGAAGTTGGGTTTTTACTCTAAAATATTTATTGTTATGGTGTGGTTCACTGCTGTGGAATGCAATTTTTGTATGTTTATTCTAGTTGATATATTCACATGTGTAACCCATTATATTGATATGCATTACATTGTTGTATTTAACATTTTAACATTGGTTGGGTTGCTGGAAACTAAATACATTGTTAACTTATGTGATTTACTTGATGGTTGCACTCACAACATAAAAATATGGTATCAAATTTCCACAATTCACCTCATGTTGATGGAATCACAAGGTTTGGAAACTAAACACGCATACACACACATACATCAATGCCATAAATTGATGGGGTACTCTAATGGACGATTTGTCGAATCACTAGAGTGATCTCTTGGGTTGTGCATTGCATGGGGCCTTTCATGTCGCCTAGTTGACTTATTAATTGAATTGTTAGCCACATGATCTATTGAATATTTAATTTTTTTTTTTTAAATTATGCATGTGTGTCGTGCCATTATGGAGCTACAATGCTATACTGGATTTATAAAGTAGATAGCTTGGCAAGGAGTTGGCTTCTTGTTAATGCCCATTATTTAAACTATATACAACAATTATATGTATAATGGTTGAATGCCCAAGCCTTTTCCTAAGCTATATCCATAACCATCATTTCAATGTTTTTACATTGAAAGTATATAGTTTGTGCATGGTTTTCACATTGGATGTGTGTTGTGATTGTGTTGGGATTAAACATTTATATTTTTAAAAGGTTGATATATTTGTAACAAATAAATCCTAGTTCCCTGGAATCTATTGATGGGCATTGGCCTTGAAGCCAATAAATATGACCATTATTTTATGATTGTTGATGATTAGAAGAGCAAAAGGTTTGCCCTTAGAATTGCTAAAAAATGGAGACAAAAAATTATTTCTGTAGAAGCATCCATTTGGGTGAAACACGTGGGATATAAGTCGTTCATTTTTAGATCATCTATAATCTTCTTCTTTGACGATTCAAAAGCATGTTGTATTATTAGCCTCCAATGGTGTACTAGCACTATTATAAATCTATCTTTGACATGCATATCATGTTGAATCCTTTAATAAATTTCATGTAAAAGTATGCAATGTCATAAAACATCCTTACCTTGGTCACATTGTAAGACATGGACCAATTTAGGAATTCCTTTATGTTCTTTGCATACATATGCAATTTAGATTTAGAAACTACTAACTCTAATGTTAACCAAATTTTCCATGAAGAATTCCAAATTCTTTAAGTTAATAAACAACTAATCCTTCCTTATGCTTCAAATCCCAACCTGAAATGTTACATATATTTTCCTTTGCTTCTTCTAAAATTCAAAATGTCATTAAAAAATAATTCAAAATTTCATTAAAAAAACTTATTACAAATTTAACAATATATTCATAATAATACTATGTTATTAACTACATAAATGTACCCAATGATGAATTAATTGATTCAATTGTTATAACCCACCATTCATACAAGTCATCTTTGGTTTTAAATGTAGTATTGTCAATAAAAACTTACGATAAAAGAAGACATTTCCAACTAAATCCCCACAATTATGGCAAAGAAAAAAATATCACTTAAAATCTAAGTTTGTCATTGTAATTGTTGAAAAAAAAAATACAACGTGAAAAGGAAATAAATAAAAACTCAAAACCAAAAGTACGGAAAATAAATGAAGTCGAGGGAAAAATAGAAATCAAGCTCAACAAAAAAAAAATTGACAAAATGAGAATTTAAACAAAATCATAAAGTAACATAAGTGCAACCACGCAATGTGGTGAATTAATAATTAACAAAATAATATAGCAACATAAGTGTAACCACGTTATGGGGTGCACGAATAATTATATGCAAGTTTCATGAGTCAATTACCTCAAGAACCATGTAGCTTAGATTTGTTTTAATTGTATATTTTAAATTGTTTAACAAAAACAAATAATTTGACCATATTTTGAAAGTTAGTATAGCTCTTATATTTTTAATTATGATACTTTTTTGGGAAGCATATGAGGCCCGAATACAAACTAATATAATAAAAAAATTGGGTTAATTTTTTTTTAGTTTTACTATAAGGCAACCAGGACTATAGTAATTGATTTTTTTATGAATACGAGTTTGTGTACAAAAATAAGATGATCGAACCTAAGGTTTTACTCTGCATGTTTTAGTTCACATTTTATTCTGCCTATTAAACACTCACAAGATTTTTTGTTAGCGAATGAAAAGTTTTGAGGTCTTATTTGGCCTCTTCCCCAGGAAGAGAGCAATGAACTTAGTGTTAAAATCCATATTGTTAAGATTTTTTTGCATAATGAAGTAATGCTAGATGCTACTCTAGCATTAATTAGTTAATATTAAATGTTTGTTGGGTATAATGTGGCTAGATTGTGCATATGCCTCACCACCTTGCCATGCAACTGTGTCAATGCCTTATTGCCACCTCTCAGCTACTAGCTTCCACAATATCTCAAAGTCTGGGCACATGTCACCAGACATAACTCAAACTTGTCATCCCAACCATTGTGTGCATTGGTTCCTCTACTTTAACAATTCGTGAAGTTTAATGTGGAGGAGGTTGAAATTTGGGTGGCTCGTCCACTAACAGAGAGCAGGTGGAAACAACAAGACTTGATTGTTTGAGGTCAAAAAACTAAACTTTCAATTTTAAGTGTTGTAAGCTAGAAAGATACAAGTATGCAATCTTACCTTGGGACCTAATTACAAAGCTCCCTTAGACTCTAAACAACAACAAATAACTCAAATAGTACTTGCTCAAATCGACTACATCACAACACAACAACAACAAGGAATGAACCAACAACTTTTTGGCAGCTACGTTAGGTGCCCAAAGGTCGCACATCTACAAACCTAGTATACTGAAGATAAGAGATTGTAATAACCAATCTAAATAAATTACTAAGTGCAATGATATTTTAAAGCATGTGCATTTACAAAGCAAGGAGAATGAAGTAAAAACTATAGGATCTATGACAAAGTGATCAGGGGAAGCTTATCCTAGCTCTCTAACCAGAAGGTAACAGAAGAATTTACCTCTATCGATGTTGGATAACTACTGCATCTCCTTCCTATGCTTCCCTTTTCTATTTATTCCTTTGGTTTGGTTTCAAATAGACTGGCTCTACGACTTCCATTGGAACTTAAACCAGTTCACCAACTACTTTTAGTGATGAATTAACGACTTAATATATATAATAATCTTTTTCTTAAAGGAGGGTCATCAACTTTCTTAGATGAAGGATGGTTGAGCAAGGTTGGGACACGAGACCCGGGTTTGATTTTTTCAACATACACAGAATATTGAAGGTTTCCTTCTTTCTTGTGGACTACTATCAAAGGCTTGAGATGAGTCACATTTGGAAAGAAACTCAAAGTTTTACTCTGAATGAGTATGAAAGTGTTGCATATGTTTCCTTCCCTTCATCTCATAATAACATGTGTTACCTTCCTTTCATATCATAATAGTGAATCTTTAATTGTCAAAGAGAGAAAATATGGAGAGGGAAATATGCAAATTGAGAACAAGGTCTTCTCTACTTTCCTCAAAGGTACTTATGATCAATCAACCCTTGTAAGAGTCTTACGATACATACAAGTGAAATGGTAAAAAATAAATAAAACTTGATTATGTTAAACCTATATTCACAGCATCAGGTTTCATGAAAATCCAATAGGATCTTTAAGTGGTAATTTATTCTCCCTAATTGACAATGAGATATCCCATGACTTGGAAAAACAACACATGAAATATACACTTATCGCAGACAGAGGATATTCTAGTCTGATGAAGGAAAATTTTTGGCTCGTATTTAGGACAGGGAATGAAGTATTAAGCAAGAAACTTGTCGTGTCTCCATGTACACAACTCCCAACATAATTGTAGGTTATAATCACTCGCGCAGACACGGCCTTCTAAAACAAGTTTGGGCAGAAATTGATTTTTTGTAGAATATGGGTTGCGAGGACATTTGTGATCCTTTGCTTAATGTTTTTCAGAAGGATTTGGCACTTGCATATGCTTTATCTGCAATCAAGTAATCTAGACCTTAAACCAGTGGTGGGGGGTGCTTCCCAAGTGTTGGACCTCTTATTGATGGTGATGGGTGTGAACGTGTTGGTTAAAATGTTAGCGGTGGATAAACAAGTTGGGTTTAATGGAACTTATTAACGTGTGGTTATATAACCATCTTCCTAATATTAAGCTACAATTGTAATACATGCAAATTATATCACATAATTGGTTTGATGCATGGTGAGTGTTAGTCATAACTAAAAAATAATTAATCAAAGGTTTTATATTATTTAATTTACTGATTAATGGTTTTATATTATTTAATTTACTGATTAATGGTTTTATATTATTTAACTCATTTAGTTTTGGATGAGGGTTTACAAGAAAACGTAATATGTAGGGCCCATCTATTTCCAAAGTTCCCATCATGCTATAATACCCCACATTCATCAATATTCTTTCCAGGTTCCAGGTTAGGAGTCGTAACTGAAGGATTCATGATCAATCATTCACTAGATCAACATAGGTTCCCTAGATCAACATATATTACTTCCATGTTGGTAATGGATTCCCACGACACCTCAAGGTATTTAGCCCCTCCCATTCAGTATTCTTATAATAAACCTGAACTTAGTTACAAAGAAAATTAAGGGTTACGTTACAAAAAATGCTTCTTGTTTCTCCATGTATTGAATTTGTTGCATTGTTTGATTAAGTGAATTCGTTGTTTCTTCACATCTATTACATTATTTATTTTGTGAGATTTACGCCCATGTTTGAGGTGTAAATGGCCTTCCTTTTTCACATCCCAACAAGTAATTGTGTATTACTACTTATGGTGATGACAAAACAAGATATGTTTGGCATGAAACTATATTGGGACAGACTACAGGGCTTTGAAAATTTATGGTTGATAAAGTTGGTTGGTGCAATAGGAATGGGATTTTATGAATTATAGGAAAATTTGAGCTCGTGAATCCACCATTGTGAAGTGAATAATGTAGAAATAAGAGACCATGGAATGAGAAAGTCCATTGTAAGTATAACTTTGAAAAATCATCTTGTTTTTGTGGGATATGGTCCTTTTCATTACATATGAAATAATTGTGGGTCAAAGTTGAGATAATTGTGTCAATTTTGAAGATATGTATCCACCTCATGTTGGAAAAGCATTGGTGCTAAGGTGTCTTTGGGCAGGGGTGGTCGTTCACTGCAAACCTCTCAGTTTTCGTAGGCAGTTCTTCACATGGTGAAAATTGAATTTTTGTAGTAAACTTAAAGTGGGTTTGGGAGAAATTTTATCTTTTGCGGTCATTAAAACAAATTTTTTCTTTGAGGTTTGATGGAATTATTTTTGGATAGGAAAGAACCAAGAAAAATATTTTGGGTGGAGTTTCTTTATTGTTGGTGTGAATTTTGATGGGTTTTGTCCAAATGTTCTTTATTTTTGGTGTGAATGCCCATTTAGATTGAGAAATATAGGCCCAAGTAGTATATATGTGTGAAATTATCCAAATGGTAAGACTAATATACTATTATTTCGAGTGTGGTGGCCTTTGTATGTATGTTGTTTACTTCTAAAGGAACAAAAGGCTGATATTTAATTTGTAATTGTGAGTGGGGTGTGCTAGTAATATGTCTGTAATTACTAATTATTAATAGGGGCTTGATTTAACCTAGTAATGATAGTCCCAATAATCTGGTCTTTGACCTAAAAATTTTTGCAAGCTAAATGGTTTTAGGGAGCTAAACATAGTTATCTCATTTAGAAGCTCGTGTGTATATATTTTAATATTCTTCTCAAATAATGAAGGTATGGGTTTTTTTTTTTTAATTTGATCATCACCTTCATGTCTCCTTATCTACGAAAACCAGGAAAAAGTGACATATTTAATCCACATAAATCTGAATTGAGAAGGAACTTTAGCTTACTTCACCGTATTACTTATCTCCTAACTAACACAACTTTTGGATTTAATCATATTTAATGCATATAAATCAAAATTGAGAGCACCCATTCTTAGCTTCTCATATGGTGGTCATCAGCATAAATGTTTTCGCAGGTGCAATGTTGGTTAGGAGATTGCAACTTTCCTTCTTTCACGTGAACTATTGTCGAAGGCTTGCGGAGAGTCACATTTGGCAAAAACTATGAATGAGTATGAAGGAGTTGCATATTTTACCTTCCCTTCATTTGATAAAATCTAAGCCTTCATTTTCAAAGAGATAAAATATAGAGAGGGAAATATACAAACTAACAACAAGGTCAGCTCTTCCCCAAAGGCAATGATGATTTCCAGATTAAAGATTTTTTTCTCCTCAAAGCAAATTTATCCTATTCCTTCCCCGGGTTGAAGTTGGTAGGTTAAATACACCAACCAAGCAAGAGAGTAGTGGCTATTTTTTTTACTTACAAAGATTTTAAGAGTTCCTTTTGTGCTCGATATGAAAGACGAGTTTTCTTTTTTTCAACTTCAGTAGTCAAATGTGTCAGCTTCATCCAACAAATACTAAATAATTCAGGTTTCATGTATCAAATAATGTAACCAAAGCTTGCTTAGTCAGGTTATATAAAATTTACTTGATAGTTCAGTATAAAAATATTTTTCTTAGACAACAATAGGGACTTGATGCTTCGCAACTCCCCTTATTTAGTTCTATTATTGTATCAAAATATGAATTTTCTAGGGCACACAAGTTATTTCAATTCGAACACTGCCATATTTTTTATGTTATACAAGTTATTTCAATTCGAACACTACCATATTTTTTAGCGTATACAAGTTATTTCAATTTGAAAACTATCATATGTTTAACATAAAAATATTTTGGTTTTATTAAGGTAATCATGAGAGTGAGATTATTTAGTTCTATCTCATTAGTACTTAATAAAATCATTGTCTTTGATTTAGACCATTATTTCAACTTAGCTTAAAGTCACAATCTATATATAGTAGTAATCTTATCAATATCACTATTTAATTGAATGAGGATCATATAGTTCTTTATGTTTTAGCATCACCCACACAAGACCTAGGAGCCTAACATGTGTTGATTCAAATGCACTTTTCTTGTGAGATTGTATCTTTATGTTTAGATGTAATATTTGTACCACTTATTTCTTGTACATATGTATGTGTGAGAGTGTGCATCAATTATATTATAATTCTTGATAATCTTTGTATAAATCTTGTATTTGGATAAGGGATTTTGGATATATTATCTTTCAATAACATATTAATTTTGGGATTGAAGGCCCTTCATAAAATATTGGATGTAATGGGTTGCTATAATAAAATTATGGAGCTCAAAATAGTAGGGATGGATTAAAGGGCTTTCCTATTTCTAATAATTTTCAATTTTCCTTCCTTTATGGATCCTTTACCTTTTGAACCTCCTTCCTTAAATCATCATGGTTTGTTGGAATGAGGTCCTCATTTACAAATATTATTTTCCCTTCTAATCTTGGATATATAGTATTTATTTCAATTAATATATTAATTAATTAATATACTCTTTTAAAAGTGGAAAAACTAATCATAACTTAGTTGTCAACTAGTAAGGGATAACTATCTTTGGTTTTCATCTATATATGTGAATTGAATCATCATTATTATTTAAGGAAAACTAGACCACACAAATTAAATCATTAGTATTTTACAAGGAATCAAATTTCTCTTCAACGACATGAGTGTAGGTCTTGGGATATTAACCTATTTTCTTGTTTCAAAGAAAAATAAGCTCTTAATGAATTAAAAACAATTTAGATTTTACTCAAACACTAAATGGTTATTTTGTTGGGAAAAATACTGAGGGGGTGGGGTGAATCGATATTTTAAAACTCACTTAAACTTTTACTTTTCTTTTTCTGATTTATGTACGTGACTTTACTGAAGAAAAATAGCATATGTACATGACTATTATTCAGGAAACTAGCATATATCCAATAAGATTATAACTCAACTAAATCTTCATTTTTTTAACTTAAACCAGTGCATCATTGATTCATCAAACATTTAATAAATAGTAAACATGTGCAGCAAGAATAGAGTAAACCATCACACATAAGAAACACACATGAACACCATGGTTTTAGGTGGAAACCCAATATGGGAGAAAAACCACCATTGTTTTCATCTTTGTCTTCAATATTTATTATACATAAATTTTCTTACAATATTGTATTGGCGCAGACTCATACTAGCACACATGCACTCACTTACAGAAAGCTACAACCTTCACCTGTTCTCTAGATCCAACTGGAATGGAGATCCAACCTCGTGATCCCGTTTACCAACACCCAGTGGAAGGGAGCTACGACCCCCTGATCTGATTTACCAACGCCCACTGGAAGGGAGCTACAACCCCCTCACTGATGGCTCCAACCCTCAGCACCACCATGGACCACATTTCATAAATTTTCACATTAGATCCACCTACTTCAAAACATCACAACTTGTAGGCAACTTTTCCTCAAAGTTTCAGACTGGACCCACTACCAACATTTAAGCCCAATACCATAAATAAAAAATGAAACTTATCACTGTACCAAATCAATCACTGGATCATCAATCAACCAACCAATAAATGATCTTCAATCACATACAACTAGCATCAACATCAATACTCAAACACCTATATCTACATGAAGACTTCATTGAAAGATAACATAAACACAAAAATACTGTATAAACTGATCAAAATATTCTTCAACATAAACCCTAGTTTTCATAAGCATTTTCCATAAAACATTTCCGCGTTTATACACGCTTATCCAGAATCAAACCCATGTACATATCTCAACATACTTCAGAAAAAATATGCTACTATGCAAAATAGAACTTGAGTGTGTACACACTTTGGCTATGTCAAACTCGTGTACAAATATGCAAATTTCAACTCATAATATTTTTGTGCATCATGTTATGTGGAATTATAGATTACAGATAAAACATTCTTCCCTAGGTAGGTGCTTATCTAAAACAATAGGTTAAAGACTTTGCAGCTACTTTTCCTAACTATAAATAGACACATAGAACAGATCAAAGAACTTACTTGGAGTCCAAGTCCATCCTATTCTGCTTCTGTCGCTCTTGTTGTAGCTTCAAATCCAAGCTAGATTTCCGAAAAGATTTCCTGTAAAGATGAAAACTAAACAAAAAATTATAGCAATAAAACAAATGTCTATTCAAATATTTAGTTAAATCAATGAAAGATAAACCATATACATTAGATAAGATTTCATAATATGGAAAACATGAGCTTATACAGATACATATGTGGGAAAGTAAGCAACAATCTTTATTAATGGACAGAAGGGGAGGTTACAACCCAGTGATTAATTTAGTGTCACCATCTCTAGCAGCATCCTAGCCTCATCACAATGAAAATATCTCCAAAAGCATGTCACTCAAATGAACTCCTCAATTGAACTTCCACCAGCATTTCTCTACTCAAATTCTTCCTTATCAAACACTAAGATCTGTGCTCAATTTATAGAGGAGCTTGAGGTAGTTTTACAATCAATGAATTTCCAATAATAGGAAAGACATGTTCCCATCTTGTAGATGTCAAATGGACACATGGATTCGAATTTTGACACATGTGAACTCTTCTAGAAGGCACAGGCCAAGTGGAGATTCCGGAACAATGAGAATTTCACTCCCAATGTGACCAACGCACCTATGAGTGTTGGGAAGTTCTTTGCAGAGAAGCCTTGAATGGGGCTACCTGCATATTCAATGCACTTAGTCCCTTTAGAGGCAACGTTGATGAGCTCTCATATGATATATTATAAACTTCAAATATTGGAAACCTTTGCAGATGAAATTCCTATATGGTTTGACCTGTTCTTTGGTTTAGGGAATGTAGCAACTGAAATGATAGGGAATGATAGACCCTTATTCATTGGTCCTAGAGATGATGCCTAGTTAACCAGGTCATTGCGAATGGTGCCCAAATTGACCTATAAAAATTGGCCCCTAAAGCATGAAGTAAGAATAATAATAACAATATTTTGATTGAGATGCTTTACACTGTGATGGGTTGGAGACGAAGCGGAGTGGCGACCTGCATCAATATTACAATACATTACATCATGATATATCCTCTTGATCATAATTGCTTAGGGTAGGCATTCCCATGTTCAGCACATAAACAATCTAATAACATGTACAATATAATTCAGAAAGTCATCTTCATTGGAATTTTTCCCAATGCAGACACACCTACAGATATAGGCCCATGTTCGGATGACGATCTGTATGTAAGGTCACCATACAGATGATGTGTACAAAAATCTTTAAATCATAGCTCGGATGGATGAAACTAGATCTGGGGTCTTCTAATCTCGTTCACTCGATCTTTCAGGTACAATTCTAGCCATGCAAATATATGATTTGTAGTCGAACATGGTAAGACATCGTTTGATTACCATCCAATGATGTGAGTTGTTAAAAAATGTGAGAGAACCACCATTAATGTCAATGGCCCTCAAGGTACTGGAGTACATTTTGTAAAGTGTGAATAGATTATTTGATGTCGAACTCTAAACAAAATCTTTCGGTCAAATGTCTGGAAGCGAGGATCTTGTTGATGCTGTAACAAGCCTCATGGTACTGGAATCTTATGTTTCTAAGTGAACTTCCTGGATAATGATTTGTCGTCAACATGAAGCCATCTTATTACAAAACGGGAGTTACTAATTTTGGAGACAAAGGAATGACTTGTTATAGCAATTTTAAGGGATCACTACAAGGAAAAGACCCTCTAACGGAGGTTATAAAGGAGGTTTTTGGTGTTACAAAATTGGCCAAAATTGTCAAAAAAACATATGCTACCACATCCATTTCTGGTAACGGAGGTTTTGGTGAAGATTTTAATGGAAATTCAACACAACTAAAAAAAATGGGTGGCCGGAGGTTATTACAGATGTTTTTTCATTGGTGCTCTTATCAGGTTTTAACGCACAGGTGCGTATCGGTAGATAGCACACTGGGGCTGTTGAAGGAGAATGCACCGGGTCGTTAAGGAAAACAACAACACCAGGCTTGGTGTTGGTGATACAACGCACGGGGCCGTTCTAATTGGTCTTGGGATTTGAACGGTGCCCATAGGTTGTATAAGTGCACCGGTGCATGTATCTTTATGAGGCATCGGTGCTCCGTATCACAGAAAGGAACCGAGATTTATAATTGTTATCGGTATTCTTGCGGTGCACATGGAATCTACAAATGCACTGGTGCTTATAGATACATAAACGCCCTGGTGCGCAGTATAAAAAAAACACACCGATATTTATAACTGGAATCGATATTAGTGCGGTGCCCATAGAATCATAAACACACTGGTGCATATAGACACATAAATGCACTGGTTTTCATTTTGTTTTTTTAGAAACATCCACCTCTAACAGTCCAATTATTGCGATTGTTTTAAATTCATTATTCATCAAAAGTCGACACATCTTATGACAATATTCATATTAATTACATTTTTATTAATGCATTTTAATGTGATGTTTGGATTAATTTGTTATATCATATCAGAATTATTGTGGTTTTTAAAAATTCATTATTCATAAAAAGTTGACACATATATATATAATCTTATAACAATATTCATATGAATTAAATTTTTATTAGTGCATTTGAGAACGATAATGGAGAATGCAATAGAATAAATTAAAACATATTTTATGATTATATATATATATATATATATATATATATATATATATATATATATATATATATATATATATATATAATATAATATTTATCATACAAAATGGGGACAATTATTAATGGGACAATTATTTGTATCCCTTTGTCTTTCAATTGGGACACTATATCCATTACATTAAACAAAATGCTGATTTCACAGACATATTTCAAAAAATAAAACACCTTGCTTTGATATCCAAATTACATAGTGATCATCATTCTTCACTTGAAATGTTGTCACTGGTAGAGCTACTTCCATGACTTGGGTTATTTTCAGGAATGTTGTGTTCATGGCGTTGATTGTTTTCTTCTTCTTCACTTTCCATCTACAAACATTAAAATGAACTGAAATGAGTGTATATACATTGGTGAGAATAATGAAAATTCTAATATTAAATAATATAAATCAATGTAAATCAAAAAGAAAAATGATGTACCATAGCAACAATTGACTCATAAACTATACACATTCTTTCAAAACCATTTACCATGCCATCTTTCAAAATTTCATTTGTTGGCGCAGTTCCATACTTTGTTTCCTGCAAGTTTTATACCCCATAAAAAATCATATATTTAATATAAAAGATGTTTTTTTCTATTAATTATAAACAGAGCTAATTAAAGCAAGATCAATAGATGCTTACAAATTCCACAATTAAATTCTGATATGCCAACATATATTCACAACCCATATTTAACCCAATTTCAATCAATTCGTCTGATGGTTCTTCTTTGTATGTTAGCACCTGTTTGAAGACATCCAATGATGATTTTTGTAAAACAACTTAAAAAATACAAAAATTAAATGTAGTTAAGTTGTTATAAGGAAGTAACAATTACTCACAAACTTATAGATCAACCATTTTCTTCCTTGTCGTCCTGTTTTATGTGCTGAATGGGTTCCATTTTCTTTTCTTCTCTACAAGAAAATTCTTGAAATTAATATTTAATGCTAAATTGTTTATTTATTGTACCTAATGATCAAAAAATTCAATGATTACATATTACATTTGAAGCACGTTGTTGTATTTGTTCCACTAGATCCCTTAAACTTTTGTAAAAAAATTTCCCCCTTTTGTTAACTTCCAGCAGCACTCCAGATGAGCCAAGGAGCAATTCATTTTCATTTGCATGTTCTATTTTTTTCTTTTCTTAGAACAACATTCCTTTTCTGAGTTGTTGGTCTGTCTAGAACATCAAACAGATGTGAATTAGTAGACTGTTTGACACATGTTATCTAATAATTTTAAGTATATTATTAATGATAATTAAAAAAATAAACTCATATTGGATCGATAGTATTGTTTCATTCACCTGATTCATCTTTTTGCAAATTTTCCATTAAACTTTTGTGCTCTTCTAGTTGCAGATCAGAAATATCCATATCGAGCTTCATCATTTTGTGGCTCTGCATGATACACAGTAAACAATACATATTAGTTAAAGTTACATATAGTTCAAAAATAATACTTTTTATAAAGAATTTACAAAGAACTTGCCTTTTTTTCTTTTCTTGATGTGTTAACAATATTTTTGTTACTTTATATCTTGTTATTCATTTCTTTATGAATCTGAAACCTGTAGCATATCATTCATTAATATATTTATAAATAAATTCTCAACTTTTCAGGTAAAAAATAAATCTCGAGACACCGGTGCGCCTTTCATGAAATTCGCACTACCGCCGATGCGTGGATATATTAACAACACACCGCAAAACAATAAAATACATCATATGGTACGTTCATTATTATAAACACACTACAAAAACAGTGTAATAGACCTAACAGTCTGTGGGGTATTATAAACGCACCGCAAAAACAATGTAATACACCGTACGGTGCTTTCCTAGTTAAAGAGAGCACCGATGCCCTATTTTAGATTTGGCGCACGGATTTAAAAAAATGTTTTCGATTTTTTACGACACAGAACTTGCACGGTGCATTGTAATAATACAAAACACTGGTGCGGTGGCATACACAGGGCACACTGATAAAGAAAAATCCATTTTTTCAAAAATTCACGCAATGGCCGAATGGATTGGGATCCGACTATGCAAGTCGTCCCATGGGTTGGATGTCAATCTAAAATGAAAACCCCTAATTCTGAAATCATAGAAACATGGAAAAGAAAGGGAAAAAACAAAAAATTTAAGGTTTCAGGGTAAAAATGGATAAAACTACAGGAAAAAATAAAAAACTGTAGAAAAAAGTAAAAAAAATAATTAAATTTAATCACGAAATGGTTTGAAATTCTATGATAAAGCGCTTGAATCACCATAGTTTTGGTTTCTGATTGTCTGAATACTTCTGTTTGAACGCATTTTTCCATCCATAGTTCCCTCGTGCTCTCTTTCTCCAGATCTGTCTCCTACAAAAATCTGACTGAAATCTTTTAGCAAAAATAGTGAAATAATGAAAAGCGTTTAGTATTTAAAGAATTATTTTATCAAATTAGATTTTCGAAAATATTTTGCCACCCATTTTTCAAATTGTTGTTTTTTTTAACTTAAACAAAATAGAGTTGCATTTTTTTTATTTGCGTTTATTCGTTTCCGGTGCATGGAAATGTGACGCACCGGTGCATTATATTAATACGACGCACCGGGGCTTGTTAAGATGATAAGCGCAACAGCCTTTTTAAAGGTTTTTTTTTTTTTAATGTAAGATCATAATAAAATAATGATAATTATAAAGTACATGAATTTATTTTCATTATTTTCTAAACTTTATATATGTAAGATCATAATAAAATAATGATAATTATAAAGTACATGAATTTATTTTCATTATTTTCTAAACATTATGTTACAAAAATTTGTATTATTCTAGATTTTTTATTTTACAACTATTTGTAAATTTACAAATTTAAATATTTTAATAAAATCATTTCACATTAATACAATTAAAATTTTCACATTAATAGAATTAAAATTTTACAAATTAAAATTTTACATACAATTACATTAATTAAAATTACAATTACAATTAGAATTAAAATTACAATTACAATTTTACATTAATTTCACATACATGAATTAGAATTAGAATTAGAATTAGAATTTTAATTTTACATACAATTACGTTTACAATTTTACATATAATTACATTTACAATTACAATTACAATTTTACAAAAATTTTATAGACAATTCAATTAAAATTACAGTTATAAATACAATCACATTTACAATTTTACATAGAATTACATTTACAATTACAATTTGTGAAATTTACATACAATTAGAATTACAATTACAATTTTACAATTTTTCATATACACAATTACAATCATTTCAGAATAAATTAAATATTACAATTAAAATTTTACATTAATAAATATTTTACATACAATTACACTTAAAATTACAATTAGTACAAATACAAATACAATTTTACAATTTTACATAGAATTAAAATTTAAATTACAATTACATTCGCAACATAATATTTAATAAATATCATGGTCATTTAATAATATTAAAATAATTAATAAACATCATCACGATCATGATAACCATCATACACACGTCATATTCGACTAATAAACACATTCAATTAACATCAAATTAACATTATATATTAACATCATCACAACACAAACATCAAATATACATTTCAATATAATGTCAAATTCATGCGCCTATCACATATACACATCTATCTGCAAGCTAAACATTAAATGAACATATCTAACATGACTAACAATATGCACCACATCATGATGATCATCAACATGATAATTAAGTACAACTGCAACATGAACATAAAATACATGGACCATATATATATATATATATATATATATATATATATATATATATAACTGAATAATGTTAAAAATATAAAACTATAATATAAATGTCATGGATCAGGCATTGGTGGTAGTATAACAACATCAATAACATTAGTACAAGTGGATGCGGCCTACTCAGTAAAGCTGGGTGCAGCCTCAACAGTCGATGGTCGACTAGCCTGCTCATGATCATGATGATCACTAGTACTAATGGATGAATCCGCTAGTGGTAGTACAACATGATCAATATGAGAAATAATAGTAGTGGAGGCCTACTTAGTCAATAATACTGCAGCCTCGGTGGTCGATGGTCCAACCTGCTCATGATGATCGTGACTAGTACTCATGATGGATGCTACAGGCTGCTGACTGGACGTGGCTGATGGTCCAACCTCATCTCCATGATGACTAGTGTCAGATGCTTCTAGTGGAGCCTCATGTTGATCATCGGGTGTGCCGCGAGGTGAACGATCACGAGATGCATCTGAGTCGCTGCTGGCGGACTGTCCATCATGTGTCGCAACTCGACTATGCCTATAGCTATGGAAAATCCTCCTCAATTGCATAACAGCTTTCGTAGCTCCTATGACATGCCGCATTAGGCTGTACATGTCACGCGGCATGCCTCTCAACATCCGTAATAGTCTATCATTTCCCTGTATCTCTATGTAATGAGTGGGCTTGATACCCGCATCTAAAATCAATCCACAAAGTTGGCTGCCCAACTCCATCTGGTATCTGGTCTCTGGTCGACCACGCTTAGCAAAAGGCGATACCGGTGCTCCATGAGGTGCAGGATCAGCATGTCTCTCTACTGCGCCACCGGCCTCATCCTCCAGCGCATCAGCCATCTCCTGATCGTAATCATTAGGATTGACACCTGGATCATGTGGTGGATCTGGCATCTCATTGCCATCAAAAGAGCCAATGTCTACAAAATATATACAAGTACACAACAATAATTAGACAATTGCATTACACAATTTAATAAAAACAAGTTAAAGAACATGTTAGAATAAATATAAATAAAACAGTAAAATTACCTCTATCATCTAGAGGCTCATCAGGAGTGAAGAGGATGTTGGGACACCCTCGCCAATCTAGTCCAGCATAAGGAAATGGGACCATAATGAAGGGATGCAGCCCGCCAACACTGGCTAGTAAGTCCAGTGAATCATGTGATATCATCTGCCCCCACATGCGCATCTGGGCCTCGAACATCGGCCTATGAGGCTGTCGAACAAAACTAGGTCTCATCTTTGGAAACCTCTCAAAAAATAAACAAAATAGCTCTGAAGCAAAAGGGAAGTTGAACCTCCCTTGTGCATGAGCACGACACCTATCTAAGGCCGTACAAAACTGTCGCAAAAAAATGGCAGACCACCTGACAAGTCATGGCTGCTGTACTAAAGAATCAACGTAATATAAAAGTGAGCAACTAATGCGTTGTCCATCACTGGTGTTGTGCGAAATGATCGAAGCGATAATAGAGAGGCACTACACGTCCTGTCTACCAAAAGCACTTATACGTAACTGACCTCCAGGTACCTGAAACTCTAAAGGAGACAATACATGTGCTCCAATGTATCTTTGGGAGTAAGCTAAATGAATCTCTTCTACACAACCAGCTGGCACGTCTGGGAATGAGGGAAAATACACCCCTCTCCTCAATAGTCCTGTAATAAAATAAATTTCCTCCTTAGTGGGTGTGTACCACTGGTCAGGACCAACCTGAAAAGCCTGTCGATGGGAATTCCACCTGCCGATAAGATGTCTCAAAAGCACACTATGGGCCTTTAGGCTAGAAATAGCCTCCTCATAGAACTTGAGGAGGCCTACCTGCATAAAGATCTCCTGGGTATCTGCAGTAATAGGGCGAGGGCATCCATATCTCTCCCTCTCTCTCGCCTCCCATTGGCGAATCATGTCATATTGTTCTGCTTGTTGTTGATGTTGTTGCTCCTGTTCTCTCTGAATCATTGCCATATTAAATAATTTTTTTTATTGAACAGAAATGTATTTATAAATATACATATCTAATATTTTTTGAAAAAAAAACAAACATACAAGTCAATGCTCCATAAAAACAATCATGCATCGGTACCAGTGTGTCCTAATATTTTAGTGCATCGTCCCTGGGGCCCCTAATGAAACAGACCGCACCGGATTCGATGTAGATGTCTATTTTTCAAGAACCGTGGACTGTATATAATTCATAATAGCAGTGTGCTGACTAGAATATACGCCCCAGCGCGTATAGCCATGTTAGCACACCGACTTCATGACAATGACATAGTTGATGGTGCAGTCTTTTACCCGACCGCGTCGTTGACCCTCTCAGAATGCAAAATGTGGTGCGTTGACATAAACTGAGGTGGAAAATGAAGTCAACGCACCGCACTATGATTTTTGGGGTCAACGGTGCGCTTGGATAAATGAGCACACCGCCTTTTTTATTTTTTATTTTTAGCTTAAAATTATTCGGGGCGCCTTTCAGCATCGCCCTGGAAACGGTGTGGTTATCATTAGCACCGGTAGCAGTGCTGCCTATAAATTTTACAGGTAGCACCGCTATCCAGTGTGAGCCGAACAGCCCGAGCGCACCGCGCGACAATTTTTTTTCTTCTTTTTAATGGTTATTTTTAAGTTTATTTCAATTTCTAATCCGCTAAAAGGATTAATTATAGAAAAACTAGAAAAATACCTGTACATTTCACCATCAAGGAGGCATATTGGCTGTAAAATTTGGAAAATAAAATTTTCCCACTGTTTTTCAAAATGCAAGCTAGAGATTGGTGGCCAATGCAGAGCAGCAGTGCGTGCAATGGGTACAATAAGAGCACTGATGTCAGGGCATCTTAGAAATAAGGAAATAACACCGAGGCTTGAGAGCTCTGGAGCACTGAGGAAAGCGAATAATGAAGTTTTTTGGCCGTAATTTTTTTTTTAATTAACCCTGTTTTGGTGCGTAGGGTTTTATAAGCGCACTGGTGCGGTTAAATAAAACCGCACCGGGCGGTATCAATTTTGACACATTGCTTATAATGCACTGGGGCATTTCCCTAACTGCACACCAGGATGTTTCAATTTTGGCGCGAAAATTTGATGATGCACCAGGGTAGCGTAATGGTAAAGCACTGGTGTGTAATAGTCGCAAAGCACCAATTTTTTTTCCTTAATTTTTTTTTTATATAATGCTATTCTAGTGCATGCGGTTTCTGGCACACTGGTGCTCTTAGAGAAGAATGCACTAGCTCGTTTTTGTTTTGGCGTGGTGTTTTATGATGCACTGGCACGGAAGAGTATTGATGCCCCGGTGCGTTACAGTAATTGGATGCTCCGGCGGTGTGTGTACTTCGCGCACGCTGTCCGGTGTGCAAATTTTCGGTGCACACTGGTGCATTCTATGGTATCGTGCACACTGGTAATTGATATCTTAGGAGCACTGGAAAACTGAAAAATCTGGGTTTTTTGTCGTAAATATTTTTTTAATTTAACCCTTTATCGGTGCAGGTTGTTTATAGGCGCACCAATACTATTTGCTACAAACACACTGGTCGGTTTATGTTTTGGCGCATTTTTTATGATGCACTGGTGCGGTTTCTGTCTATCTCACCGATTGGTTTCGATGTTGGCGTTCTATTTTATAATGCACCAGTGCGGACGAGTTGTGAGGCACCGATGCTCTATTATATTATGACGCATCGTGCGGGTGTGTACGGAGTGCACAGTGTCCGGTGTGCCAATTATTTTTTCCGCACAGGTGTTTTCTTTTTTTGAGAGCACCGGGGCGAGTTTTAATAATAAGAGCACCGATAGGAAAACATCCGAAAAACCCTCTGCTTGCTAACCTCCTCTAGTAACCTCCACTAGAAATGGATGTATGGGGTATTTTTCTTTGTGGTTCCTCAAAAATATCGGCTAGAGGGTATTTTCCTTGTAGTGGATGACGATCATGAGAATGAAGATTTATGAGTATTGCAGAAGGATGAGTATTCACTGGATGACTTCTCTTGAACATATCGGCGACACTGAGATGAGTTGGAAGCATTGAACCAAAATCGAAGTGAAGGTATGATGAACTAGAGGTATGAATGAATCATCAAGAATATTACCCAACCCAAACAGTCACGATGATGGAGTGAACTGTCATGTTCAAGAGCAACCTGCGATCATAAAAATTTCTTCTCACTTTCCCAAATTTTCCCCAGTCATTTGTCGACCAATACCTCTTTATTTTTTAACAATCTTGAGGAGAATAACATATGCTTGATCTATAATTCAAACCTTCAAGCGAATAAAGTATCACTATTTAATAATTTAATGAGTCTAGCGATGAATGAAACTCGATTCTTGCCATCATTGACAAGTCTGTTGCTATTTTATGTTTTAATGAGCTAAACGAAAGTTATAGCCCGGTCCTTTTTCATATTTAGAGGGTTTGAAAAAGAGGAAGAAAGAAAACTCCATAAGT
Organism: Pinus albicaulis; assembly: GCA_034641835.2. NCBI lineage: Eukaryota > Viridiplantae > Streptophyta > Pinopsida > Pinales > Pinaceae > Pinus > Pinus albicaulis. Next base: position 243,740,840 of record CM076583.1, on the reverse strand, counting down.
ACTTTTTCATAAATTTGTCACTCAGATACGAAAAAGTGTAAAATAATATCTGAAAGAACCTCTTTGTTCATGTTTGACCAAGGTATTCCTTTTTTGTAAATAATCTATCTCAGTCCAGAAAAGGGTTAAACTTATACTGAGTAGATATCAATTCATTTACTTTTACGAGATCGAAAAGACAAGTGCTCGGCAATATTTTCACATTATTGGAGTTTGAAAAGAGCTGAAAGAAGACTCCACGGGTTCCTTTTTTGCTGTTATCGAAGCTTGAAAAAGAGATAAAGTGCACTTCAAATCCTTTTTCATTTTTAAAAAAGATAAAAAAATAAGGAGAAAAAGTATGCTTTGTGGTCATATCATTCTTGAAATAAATCTGCATGACTAATCTGTTCATCATTTGTAAAGCCTGTTCAGAACAACATCAAATGGATTAAAAATACTTGTTTCATGATAAATAAAAAAATAATAAAACCATATTCATAGCAATAAATATGATTTGCAAACAATTAAATGACTATTAAAAAGAGTTTTACTATTCATTTTTACCATTTGCTAGTTACCATTTACATTTGGAGCTCTGAACCTGCTTCTGCTTGTTAGGGCCTAAATCTAACTCAGGCTGAGAAAGGCAGAATCTAGGGTAACATCAAACCATGCTTAACCTGGTAGCTAGCCCTAACAGGTCGGGAGAGGGATCTCTCCTTGTCAATCTCAGCAAAAAATGATCAATGAGGCTTGAGATGACTTGATGTGAAGACTGATTTTAGGCTAGGTATGTGTGCAAAAGAGTTTGATTGAATTTAATGTTAGAAAATTATATATTATGGAGTAATGCAACACATAAAATATGCGGAAAATACAAGCACACAAAACACATAAAACCAGAGAGACACAGATATACGTGGTTCACCCAGTTTGGGCTACGTTCACCTCGAACAGCCAGTCCTTCCTTTCTATTATCCATCAAAATGAAGAGACAAAACCTACAGCAGATCCACTGTAATATCCTCTATTCTCTCTCACAGTCTCCCTCTCTGTTTCTCGCTCCAATAATACACACAAAATACACAGCCTCAATACAAAACCCTCATAAAAGTGAGGGGTTGCCATCTAGGGAAAAAAACCCTAATCTAAACATAACTTCTACCATCAAATCATCCGCCTATGAACGGCCCAGATTGACTAGAAATTACTATACTTTTACAACGCAATTTTAAATATGTTTTTAGCTTCGGCACCCCCCCCGAAACCGCGCTCAGTGGCGGGGCTCCAAAAAGCATTGCCACCTCTCCGGACCCCCTACTTGGCGCGATTAATTACGGCGGCGTTGCCGCCCCCTTTTACTGCACAGGGGTCCAATCCGTGATACAAGTAAACAAGATAATTAGGCTCCACACCCAACAATCTCCCACTTGAGACCGATTGTAGCAACTCACCGCCTGCCACATTTGGCCGACAAATGGACTCATTTGGGACCTCGGCTATTCCTCACAGCATCTTCATCGTCATCCTTGAAGACCAATTGAAACCGAGCACATTCTCAGTTTCTCCTTGGTTACAACTTTTGTTAGCATATCTGCAGGATTCTGGCTAGTGTGTATCTTTTCCAGCTTCAACTCTCCATCTTCCAATACTGACCGTATGAAATGGTACTTGAGATGTATGTGTTTAGTCCTGGAATGAAATGCTGAGTTCTTTGCAAGATGAATGGCACTTTGGATATCACTGTATAACGTGCCCATATCATGCTTCTTACCCAATTCACCCATAAACCTTTGTAACCAAATCATTTCTTTACTAGCCTCTGTAGCAGCAACATACTCTGCTTCTGTTGTTGAAAGTGCAACAACACTTTGGATTTTTGAAACCCAACTAACAGATGTTCCACCTACAGTAAATACATATCTTGTAGTGCTCCTCCTGTTATCTCTATCACCTGCCATATCTACATCAACATATCCCTGTAGAGAAATGTTCGAACCACCAAAGCATAATGCTTGATTTGTGGTACCTCTCAAATATCTGAGAATCCATTTTACTGCCATCCAATGTTCTTTTCCTGGATTATTCATGTACCTGCTTACAACTCCCACTGCATGTGCAATATCAGGCCTTGTGCAGACCATTGCATACATTAAGCTTCCAACTGCCGATGCATATGGAACTTTAGACATATAATCCATGTCTTCTTGGGTCTTTGGGCACATCTCCTTACTAAGTTTGAAATGGCTAGCAAAAGGTGTACTAACTGGTTTTGCATTCTTCATATTAAATCTTTTCAACACCTTTTCTATGTACTCATTCTGAGACAGTGTTAATTTGTGATTTTTCCTATCTCTAGTTATCCTCATACCAAGGATTTGTTTTGCAGCTCCCAAATCCTTCATTGCAAATGAATTTGCCAATTTTCTTTTGAGCACATTTATTTCCTGCATGTTAGACCCTGCAACAAACATGTCATCTACATACAATAACAATATAATATAGCTACCATCATTTTTCCTTTTTAAATAAACACAATGATCAGAGTGACATCTAGTATAACCTTGTTCATACATAAACTTGTCAAATTTTAGATACCACTGCCTTGGAGCCTGTTTTAAGCCATACAAGCTCTTCTTTAACCTGCACACCAATTTTTATTTCCCTTTTACCTCATATCCTTCTGGTTGCTGCATGTATATCTCTTCCTCCAAATCTCCATGGAGAAACATTGTCTTTACATCTAACTGTTCAAGATGTAAATCTTCCGCTGCTACAAGACTTAAAATAGTTCTGATTGAAGTCATTTTAACAATAGGAGAAAATATTTCATCAAAATAAATACCTTTCTTCTGTGCAAACCCCTTCACCACAAGTCTAGCTTTGTACCTCTGTTTTCCTCCATCTTCTTCCTTCAGCCTATAAACCCATTTATTCTGCAATGTAGTTTTACCAGCAGGAAACCTAACTAATTCCCAAGTCTGATTATGCATTAAGGAGTCCATCTCTTCATCCATGTCTAGCTCCCACATCTTCTTGCTTTCAACCTGCATTGCTTCTTCACAACATTTGGGTTCACCAGAATCAGTCAACAATAAATAATATAATGAAGGAGAGTATCGTTCAGGGGGTCTACTTATCCTGGTAGATATTCTAACACCACTTTCAGGTGTTTGAGGTGCATGTTGCTATTGTGGTGGTTGTTGCCGCTGTGGTTGATGATTATTATTATTTTCAGGCACCTTTACTTTTTCATTTATCTCATCAAGAACTGTGTATTCCTTGATTTCTTTTTCCTATTTCTTTTCCTGCAATTGATTCTTATACAAGACCTTTTCATTGAATATTACATCTCTGCTCCTAATGATTTTTTTATTTTCATAATCATATAAGCGATAACCAAAATCATTAACACCATATCCAATAAAGGTACATTTCTTTGATTTTGCCTCAAGATTTGTTCTATTTTCTTTATTAATATGGACAAAGGCCTCACAACCAAAAGGCTTTAAAAAAGAGTAGTTTAACTTTTTACCTATCCATGCTTCCTCTGGAATACCACCTCCAAGGAAATTGAAGGCCCTCTATTTATTAGATAAACAACAGTATCTACAGCATCTGCCCAAATTTGTAAAGGCAATCCTGCATGTAATCTCATGCACCTTGCATGCTCCATGATTGTTCTGTTCATCCTTTCTGACACACCATTTTCTTGTGGTGTTCTTGGAAATTTCTTCTCTCTACGAATTCCATGCTCTGAATAGTACCTATCAAACTCTTTGTTGAAATATTCACCTCCATTATCTGATCTAAGACACTTAAAATTCTTTCCTGTCTCAATCTCAACCAAAGATTTCCATTTCTTGAAAGTATCAAATACATCAGATTTATTTTGAATACAATAAATCCAAGTTTTTCGAGTTGCATCATCAATAAACGTAACATAATAGCGAGAGCCACAGAGAGATGATACCTGAGCAGGTCCCCATACATCTGTATGCACAAGCTCTAATGGAAAAAAAAAATCCCTAAATCACTCTTTTTCCATAAATGCATCATAAACTCAAATCAACATTCTTCAAACCTAGCAACAAATTTCTTGAGTGAAGAATCTTCATCCCCTTCTCACCCATGTGTCTAAGCCTATGATGCCATAATGCTTCATCTTCTCCTTTGGAAGTTAAAGCATTAACAGAGTTATAAATACCATTGCATAAATACAATGTACCAACCTTTTCACCTTTTGCTATTACCAGGGCTCCTTTGGTGACCTTCCAAGTTTTATCCGTGAAAGTTGTCACACAACCTTCACCGCCTAACTGCCCTGTTGAAATTAGATTTTTCTTCAAATCGAGAACATGCCTTACCTCCTTTAGTAGCCATTGGTTTCCATTCTGTTGTTTTACAAGAACTTTACCCATTCCAACAATTTTACAAGGTTTATCATCACCCAAACGAACTTGTCCAAAATCTCCTTGAACATAGTCATGAAAATATTTATTATCAAGTGTGGCATTGAATGAAGCCCTTGAATCTACAACCCAAGAATCAGTAACATTTTCGAAAGAAAGAATCAAAGCATCTTGTAACACATCACCTATCACATTTGCTTCATGATTGTTTTCTTGCTGTGTGTCTCCTTCTTTTCCCTTCCGAGATCTACAGTCTTTCTTTAGGTGTCCTTTCTTTCCGCATTTCCAGCACACTATCCCTGATCTGGACTTGTATCTGACTTTCCTTGATTTACTGCGATATCCCGAGCTCTTTCCTCTTTCCATTCTCCTTCCCCTAGACTCTGCACTCAAAGCATTACCCAATTTCTCACCGGAGCTTTTCCGTCGCATTTCCTCGCTAAGGATAGCACCGACAACATCATCAAACTTTAAAGTACTGGATCCAGAGACAGAGTTACTAATGGCCATTACTAAACCATTCCAACTCTCTGTCAATGAGCACAAGAATAACAGATCTCTAACTTCATCATCAAGTTTAACCCCTACAGAACTTAACTGACTCGTAACTGTATTGAAATCATTTAAATGGTCTGCAATAGATCCACCTTCCAACATATTCATATTAAATAGTCTTTTCATAAGAAATACCTTATTTGAGGCCGAGGGTTTTTCATATAGTTTCGCCAACGTCTGCATCAAACCCTCTGTTGTTTTTTCCTTCTAAATATTGAAGGCAACTGACGCCGCAAGGCACAACCGTATTGTTCCGAGTGCCTTTCTATCAAGAATGTTCCATTCCGCGTCTGTCATGGCCGCCGGATTCTTTGTTTTTCCGCTCAATGGTAGGTATAGATCTTTCTGATACAGATAATCCTCCATCTACATCTTCCACAGCGAGAAGTTTTGGCCATTAAATTTCTCGACCCTAAACTTACCATCTTCTGCCATTGCTCCCACTCGAACCAAGAAACCCTTCTTTCCTACGAGTTTATCAGCTAAATATAACTTCAGATCTGATACCACTTGTTAGAAAATTATATATTATGGAGCAATGCAACACATAAAATATGCGGAAAATACAAGCACACAAAACACATAAAACCAGAGAGACACAGATATACGTGGTTCACCTAGTTTGGGCTACGTCCACCCCAAATTCGCTCACTCCTTTTTCTATTATCCAGCAAAATGAAGAGACAAAACCTACAACAGATCCACTGTAATATCCTCTGTTCTCTCTCACAGTCTCCCTCTCTATTTCTCGCTCTGAGAATACACACACAATACATAGCCGCAATACAATACCCTCATAAAAGCGAGGGGTTTCCTTCTAGGGGAAAAAACCCTAATCTAAACATAACTTCTACCGTCAAATCATCCGCCTATTAACGACCCAGATTGAATAGAAATTAATATACTTTTACAAGGCAATTTTACATCTGTTTTTAGCTTTGGGGGCGCTGCTCCCGAAACCCCCCACCAGGGGGGGGGCTCTGAAAAGTGCTGCCACCCCCCTGGACCCCCCACGGCAACGATTAATTATGAGCAGCATTGCCGCCCATTTTAAGGTACAGGGGTCCAATGCTATGATACAAAGTAAACAAGATAATCAGGCTCCACACCCAACAGTCAAGGATTTTTTGTTGGCTCAAATGGAAAGACAGATTTTGGGTCTAGGGAATGAGGCTCAGTTTTGTAGAGATCTCAATGGGGCAAGGCAAGCAATTGATTTGACACTTCAAATTGAAAGAAATGGAGAGCTTTAGATAGGTGAGGAGTTGAAGAGGGCAAGAAACCTTCAGGGATCCTCTTCAAACAGCTGAAAACATAGATAACTAAACAAACCCTAGGTAGAGCACTACAATTTCAATGGATTCTACCTTTATCCTTGTTTGTTTAAGTTAAGAAGAAATAAGAGAGAAAATGGCATACATAAAACACAAGTAAAATTAAATTTACAGAGAGAAACACAATATCAAAGCAAGATTCCACATGAATCCTATAGAGTGCTGCAAACCCTGGTTTATTCCTTTGCCAAACTGCAAACATGAATTTACAATAATGCTCAAAGCATTCCCAAAATTCCAACCATGCTAATGACTGAAAAACCACAAGATATAGAAAAAAAATAACTCATCCCAGCCTCTAGGGGTCGAGCTCATAATTTTAGGAGCTTTTACAAAAAAATCTAAACTGAGAACTAGAAAGTAGGCAGTGGAACAGCTTGCCTCTAAAAACTAGGAAACTGATTCATTCAGTTGTAAATTACCTTTTGATGGATGAATATACCTCTATGAGTGAAAATTTAGCAAAATTACATAAAAATCCATCATGCTATATTTAATTACATCACGATTTTGAAAACTAGAAGGAAAAAGTCAAACTGTGAAAAAAAACTAGGCGAAAAATAGAGTTTTTGACCAAAAATGAGTAAAATCCTCCAATGCGCCGCACCTGATTTATCTATGCGTAGCGCCTATTTGCAGCTTATTTTGGAGGCCTTCCCGGTGTCCAAATTTTCTCCAAGTGGGCTTTTTGGAAAGTTCTGCCTGTCTGATTTCCAGCAGAAGTGGAATTTTTTAATTTGGCTTCCATTTGCCCCTCCAAAACTGAGTTCTCCCAAGACTGCTTCCTGTGTGTCAAAAAAGGGGCAGAAAGGTCATTTTTGGGGTGTTTTTGACCTTTTTGGAAGCCCAAAACCTATCAAAATTTCTTGGCCATTGGTAGGCATGCATATTTTTCCCTGAAAAATCCAAAAATGTTGATTTTTCATCAAAATGAGTCCCCCATCAAAAGAGAGCACCAGGTGGCGTAGTGCATAGAGCAGAAAAGTCTGTTTTTTAGGTCAAAAATTTCAAAATGCAAAAAATGTCCCAAATTTTTTGAAATTTGGGCTGAGTGTTCTTCATCAAGTGCTATGTTGGGCCAAGGAAGCCTCAGTCATTATATGAAGTTTATCATGCTCTTTTCGCCTCCTCGATGCCTTCTTCAACTTGGCCTTCAAGATTTTGATTCTTGCTTTGCACACATGGTTTCTCGCCCAATAATGATTAGCCATATTCCTCAACATGTTTTTCTATTTGTTGGCCTTCTCCAACAGCTTTTCCAAATTCATATTTACCCTTTCAAGCCAAGTTTCACAATCAGCTTCAATTTCTTGCTCAAGTGATGTCAACTTGGTTTTGCTTCTTTTGGCAGCTTGTCGGTTCTCTCGTATGTTTTGCAACTCCATAATGGTTTGCTGATCCTCTAGCTGCTTATTTCTTTGCTCAAGGTATTTGATTATCCACTTGGATCTTTGTAGGTTGAGGGACAAAGTATTAATGTCCGCCTGTTGCTCTCGAATGATCTCTCTAAGCTTTGAGCTTGGTGAGCCAAAATCAGTGTCATCCTCCTGAATGAGAATGAAATCTATCTCCTGCCCTTCTAAAGGCGCCTCATCATGTAATGGCCTCTTACCCTTGTCCTGTACCTGCTCTGCTGATGGAGGAAGTGAGACCTCTTCCACCCCGGGTGGAGATAATACTCGCTTAGCTGCTGCAAACAACCTTCTAGTACCCTTTTGATAGGTGACAAACACTGGCACACTAGCAGTTTGTGTCTCATGACCCTCCTACTGATGTGAAGGTTCACCTATCTCATGAAAAGCTTCCGGAGGTACCTGAGGAGCTGTGAAGAACTCATGAGAAATGAAATCCTCCCATGAAATGTCCTGCAAACCAATCTGATGCATAACCACAATTTTGATGAGTGCAAAATGATATATACTGTTATAGTGCTGCTGAGGAGTTTTCTTTTGCACTAGGGTGGTCATCTTCTCAATATTTCGACACATGAAGTAGGGGAGATTCATCATTCTCACCCTGGTAAAGTGCATCAACAATCTGATGTGATAGGCATATAGGCGAGAAAACTGACCCTCACAGCTGAAATATTTGATTATGAGTTTCATCAAAGGAGTGTATGAATTTTTCAAGTACCGAAAGGGAAAAACGCTGCTGATTTGTCTCAAAAAACCAGGATTGATGTATGGCTCATAGTGTTCCTTGTCAATTTGATGTCTTTTATTCCATTGCTCTCCGACATTTGGAATACCGGTTGCTGGAGAGATAGACTCCGGTGTCAAGGTGAATGTCACACCTGCAAGAGTGACTTGACCATTATGTTGATGAAGCACAAACAATCTTGCCAAATCATGATGGTACTGGACTCTAGCAACCATCTCACAGAACTGATAACAAGACTGTTGTTGAAAAAATGTGATAACAAGAGGGCAGGCCTGCAGCTCAGCAAGTGAAGTAGGCTCCTCCCGTACATGTTTACCACCCTTGTGAGATCTCCTTGGTGCATGCATTTCGGTTGGAGAGTCACTGTGTGTTTCTTCATCTCGGTCATAGGAGGAATCTGACTCCATGTTTGCTAAAGTTTTTGTTGTCTTAGATGAGTATGAAGAGATTTAGGTGTCTTTGATCTTTTGCTGCCAAGTGTATGAAAATGTATGAAGGGTTATGAAGGGAGAGGGTAAGAGGGATTTTGGGAATTTTGCTGACTGGAATTTGGGGGATTGAAGGGTTTTAGGGACAATTTTTAGGCTTTTGGGATAGCAATTGGGGGTTTGGGATAATGGGAATTGGAAATAGGGGTGAATGAATTTAGGGATATGGGGGATAGTGAAATGATTTAATGAAATGAGGGAATAAAAAGGTGAGGGAGTGATGGCCACAAAAAACCAATTTACAAACCCTAAGAAATCATGTCTTGAGCAAGGAAGTAGGGTTTGAAATTGTTTTATTAAATCATCATAAACATCTTAAGACACACTTTCATTGGAATTTGAAGAGTTTTTGACTTACTTTGGACCAGAGTAAACCGAGAAAATTGAAGATTTGGATAGATTGGTGTTGAAAATGGCTTGCAGCTCTATGCGTCGCGCCACAAACCCAACGCGTCGTGCCTGTTTTATGCGTCGCACCAGTGTATTTTCGACACTGTGGAAGGTGACCCAATGTGTAGCGCCTTTTTCTAGGAGAATTTTGGAGACCTTCCCGATGTCCAAATTTGGCACAAGATAGCTTTTTGGAAATATTATTGAGTCTAATTTCCAACCCAACTAGAATTTTTCAATTTGAAGTTCATTTTCCCTATCAAAAATCAAATCTCCCAAGATTGGTAAAAATGTGAAAAATGAGGCTGCCTCAAGGCAGAGTGTTGTTGCAGTCAACCTTTGAAGGTCTTCCTAAACTCCAAATTGAGCTCATGATAGCTCATTGGAAAACCCTTTGTGTCTAGTTATCATTTGACTCATCAAGCAGGTCATTTGGCCAACCAAGCTAGGAGAAAGCTTGATTTTCCCAAGGTCACTTCAGAGGTGCTTCAATTATCCTGAGGAAACTATATATTTTGACATTTCTCTAAGACCATGACACATGTGTAAACAGTGAAGGAGGTTTTTCTTCCTAGGCCTATTTTATACAAAAACCTCTCTCAATTTTCCCAAATTCATCTTTTATTTCTCAGAAACATCATTGGAGTAAACTCCGGATGCGGATGTTGGTTCGGAGTGATGGGACTTTAGTCCCCTGGCAGATCCCGAGGGCGCTCGCATACTATGGCCATATGGCCCCCTGTGGCGTCATTACTCATGCAATAACTATGCCAACCTACACTGCATTCATTCCACTCATCGCGCCTTTCTACCACCTCGCCTCGTCAGTTCAGCTTGTTATGGCTTTCGTTCTGGAGAACTCGTTTGGTATTTTTGTTTTATGCGGCCCTCCATCTCCTATCTGTGGGGCTTTCCCTCCAGCTTGTGTAGAACCGAGTGCACGCACCTAGACTGGGCGACGTTGCACCATCCTTGGCTATTTGGAAACTCTTCCAGGTTTCCATTTCAGCCAGAGTAACTTCTGTCATTTAACTTCTTGTTTGCCTTCTCAGTTGGTTGATTTTTAGAGGTCTTCGTTGAACTCCGCCTGCTCCTTCTACCCCAAGCACTCCTGGAAAAGCTCTGCGATGATGCCTCGACTTTGGCATCGAATGCGATGTAGGCGAGGAACGAGCAGAGGGCACTCTTCCCACCCACGCCCTTCCACCAGCTCAACCTCTGACTCTTCTGCGGAGGACGTCGTTTGGAGCCTGCATTCAGACTCGAGGCATCAGAGGGACCGCTCCTACCATCCTGGGGGCACCCACTTTTCTCCTCCTTCACAGTATCCTCCTCTAGTCTCTCAGGCGGCCTCCCCTGCTTTTCATTTTCCTACTAGCCCAACCCTCCGCCAGTCCTCTCAGAGGGTGGAATTCCGCTTCAATTGTTCCCTGGATAAGCCTGTTCTCACTTATTTTATTACTGTTACTGTTTGCGAAGAATATGCTAGCTCGGCTCTTGCTTCTGTATCCCGCCCTGCCCCTACTCCACCTGGCCCTCAGCCTTCTCAGGCAAAAAATGATGTTCCGGCTCCTGCTGGCATTGGGCAATCCATCCTTGGAAAGGAAAACTTGCAGGTGGACTTCTTCAGTAAGGATGGCATGCTAGAGAAGGAAAATGAAGATGGAGAAGACAATTTTGGTTGTAGGATCGTGGAAGAACCAGATTCCCCAGCTCCTGAACAGTGAATTCGACTTCCCTCAGCCTGCTATGGTATAGATATTCGACTGCATGGAAGAATTTTTTGGTTTTTTGAATCTATCTTCAGCTGTAAAAGTTATAGGCTATTTTAGTTTACTGTCTCTGGTTAAATTACAATGCATGTACTTTTTTACTGGTTTCCCTTCTAAGGGCGGTGGACTTTCTCTCAAAAGAACTGGTTTCCCACTCTGGGTAGTTCAGTTGTTTATGTTAAGCTTGGACATCAAGCCCAGTTCTCAGGCTCACACAGCTAAAACTGGCGCAGTTTTGTACAATTATGCTTTATAAATAGAATTAGTTTTACTGAGAAGGAAAAAAAAACATCATTGGAGTGAAACCTATCCCGATGTGTGGAACAAGGGATTTGTCGAAATGAAGTGAAATGAAGGGGATAAGGGGCTTATAAATTCTCGAGAAAATTTTTGGAAGTATGGAGGGATGTTAGGAAGCAGGGGAAAGTGGAATTTCAAATATTGAGTGAGGGGAAGGGGTCCAAAAGGGAAAAACACAGGCCTAGCCTAGAAAATTGTCAAGTTGTAGCAAGAAACTAGGGTTTGTGTGAAAATGAGGAATTTGGGGGATCTCGGTGATGGGAAGTGTTTAATAAGGTACATTAAGGATAGGGGAAGGTGTATGAACATCAAGATACAATTTTTTCTGATGATTTGACCATCCAAGAGAAATTACCTCCAAAACCCTAGGAGAGGGAAATGAACCTTACCTAGGCTCAACTGAAGCATGAACAAGGTGTAAAATGACCCATTGGAACTTGACATGATGATGAAAACCCTCTAAATGATGGTACACTCAGCTGAATGGTGACATGGATTGACATTTGGACAAATTTTACAGGAGTGTTAGCAAACCCTAGACCTAATACCTAGTGACCAAATTTTACTTGAAGACACACTGAAATGACAAAATTTGACCTTGACAACTTAAAATCACTTTGTAAGAGCATTTTGATCACTGGAGGAAGGCTGCAAAGACTGACACTAACACTGCCCTCGAACTTCAGTGATCGATTGCGTGCAATTGGTAAGAACGTTTTGAATGCCCCCTGCAAGAGCTCATGTCGAATGCCCCCTGCAAGAGAATATGCCCCCCAAGCTGGATGGAATAAAGGTTCATTTGGAGAGGATTTGTTTAATTTTTTAAAGAGCTTGACACATGAAAAGAACTATGCTCATCATCTGTTTCATTTTTTAACGAGGTTGACAAAGTAAAAAGAAATTTCCTCATCGGCTGTTTCATTTTCAACGAGGTTGACACGACAAAAAGAATTTTCCTCATCATCTGTTTCATTTTTTAATGAGGTTGAAATAGTAAAAAGAAGTTTCCTCATCATCTGTTTCATTTTTTTAATGAGGTTGAAATAGTAAAAATAAATTTCCTTATCATCTGTTTCATTTTTTTAACGAGGTTGACTCAGTAAAAAGAACTTTCCTCATTATGCAGTTGGACTAGTGAGTGTGCGCTAGAAAAGACATAGACTAACGGAGTCATCATTTAAGGATTTCGAGTAGCACCACAAATGATAAGTTATAACATGCGTTGACAAGACTTCTCCAAGGTTTTCATTGAATTTTGGAATTTCAGAGGGTAATTTCTGTGAAATCACCAACCACCAAGGAGAATAACTGATGGTACGAGCTTGATATTGCACTGAAGATGTGAATAAAGGATCAAGTTTTTCAGTACTCATAAGGGAGGAACCAGATAGGATTCCAGATGATGACATGGGTGAAGTCAATGGACAAAGCATCGAAGATGAAGCAACAATAGATGTTGTCACAGCTGAAATAGATGGTTTAGTCTGGGATGTTATCTCAGCCATGGTCAAATGACCCAATGTATACCCTATATAATCTATGGGAACTCAAAGTGAAACAGGATCAACAAAAGAAGAGGAAGGTTATTGAGGAAAAGACTCGTACAAGTAAAGCTCCTACCAAAAATGAGTTGGAGTTAAATGTGTCTCATCTTGTGATATTTCTTCAATCAAAATCAAACCAAGTGGAAGAACTTCACCATCAGGCCCAAAGTATATTTCAGGTCGTTGAATATGCGATATGGGAGACTCAATGACTATAATAGATTGTTTAGTGACCAATACAATAACAACTTCCGGTTGTTCGACTTCGGGATCAAGATTTTCTCCACTTGTGGAATATAGAGACTGAAATATAAGGGGATGATAGACCCAATTTCATTGGTCCTGGGGATGATGCCCAGTTTGACCAATAACAACTTCCCTCTAAAGAAAAATGGGATCCATATCAACTTCTAGTTGAACAAAGTCGGGTTCGGTAGGTATGGTATCATAGACTGGATGGATCGTGACCACGGGTAACTGTGAGGACTCCGTCTCGACAACAATAGACTAGCCAAGATGTGTAGAAAAAACTTGTTCCAAATTTGGTATATGAGAAGATGATGCTTCACTAGAGGTACTAATAGTACTGGTTTTGATAGAGTGATGTCGACTTCGCCGACTAGGAGTAATTTCTGGTGGTAATAGTCATTTCAATGCTAATCTACGCGAACGATGGGGAAAAGGATTTTTTTCTTCCATGATTACTGATTTATTTTAACGAAAAATAAATAAACAAAATAAAAGGTTAATTCTAGGCAAAAGGTTTACCAAGAAACTATGAACTACAGAATACCTCCTAGCGAACCAAGAAGTACGGGCAGGCAATCTTCCTTAATGTTGTATTCGGTGTATCAAAATTTCCAAGGCGGTCGACTTAGTTCACTATGGATGGATAGAAACCTAAAGTTGTCCACCCAAATATATTCGAAGGTACATGGAGGCCCAAGTCCGTATTAGCGCCATCTAATGCGAAACCGCACACTGAGAGCACCCCTTTATAATTTGCATACTGTAACACCGCCTGATATACCCAAAAGTACGTGGACGAGCTATGATATGCTTATGTACGTGGAGTTAGGTATCACACTTGGAATGTATCACAGACAATTAACGACAGCTGCTATGTTTTAGGATGTTGGAACATGTCTCTAGCCTAGACCTTCTAAATGTTATCGTTATGGTTCCAATGCTTTGTTAGGTAAATTGAAATAAATTTTAAGTTGATCTTGTTTATCAATTTCCCTTTCAAGGTTCATCGTGATGATGTAATGGAAATTCCTAAAACGAAAACTAAAATGTTAAGCAATCTTTCACTTTTAGTTTTTCAATGAAAATCCTAGCAACTAGGGGGGAAGAGCAAACAATCAAAGAGAACAAACTAAAATGCAGCTTTCCTATTTGTTCCTTTTGCAAAAAACACAATCCGCTCCATGAAAATGCAAGTTTTTCTTTTCAGTCCATTTAATGTTATGAATGCAGAAAAGGAAACTAAGTGCATCAAATCAATAAAACAAATGCCTTTTAATTTTGAGAAATGAAGAATTTAAACAACAATTTCTCTTTTGAAGGAAAAATGAGGAATTTAACAACAATTTTGCCTATGAGAAATAAAAGAATTTAACAAAAATTTCCTTTTTCAAAATAAAATGGATCTAATGTAGCGATAAAAATACTTTGAAATTAATTCGTCAATGATAAAGAAAAACTCTTTAAACAAACATTGAACAAAATATTCTTTCAAAGGAGGAAGAGGTAGATAATATTACTGGTCAATATGAGGCTTCAAGATTTTCAATACACAACAGGGAACAAACTGAAACAAATTGCAATGACAAACTCAATTGAATTTGGATGGTTTCAAGAGGCAACATAGTCTCTAAAGAGAGATAGTTCTTTGCAACGCAGGCCTGAAAGGGATACAATGCTATGCAAAGCTCTGTGTCCTGTCCAACAGTGCGTTGGGCACAGTGTACAATGAAAAACACAGCTGTTTAACACACTTCTAATGAAAATTTGGATTTAAAAAAACCTAATATTTATGAGTAAAAGCTATTGAATGAATAAACAGAGAAAATTAGAGGCAAATACACCTAGGATGAAGGGTAAAATCCCGAATGGAGTCGCCAATTTGTTATGTGGAATTATGGATTACGGATAAAACATTCTTCCCTAGACAGGTGCTTATCTAGAACAATAGGTTAAATACTTTGCAGCTAATTTTCCTAACTGTAAATAGACACACAAAACAAATCAAATAACTTACTTGGAGTCCAAGCGCTTCCTATTCTCCTTCTGTTGCTCTCGCTATAGCTTCAAATCCAAGCTAGATGTCCGAAAATATTTCCTGCAAAGATGAACACTAAACATAAAAATATATAAATAATACAGATGTCTATTCAAGTTATTTAGTTAAATCAATGAAATATAAACCATATACATCAGATAATATTTCATAATATGGAAAACATGAGCTTATACAGATACATATGTGGAAAAGTAAGCAGTAATCTTTATTAATGTGTTATCACAAAATTGGACTTGATAGGCTGCTAATCAAATCAATCTCATGCAACTGTTTTAAACCAATATTTTGATTGAGGCTTAGCCTCCTCAACCTGAGAGGTCTCTCTCAAGGGTTAATGATTTGGATAAAATTATAGATGGCTAACTCTATGTGGGGTAATAAACAAATAAATGATAGATATAGGTTGTAAATCACATCAGCAAGTACACATTCGGCTTATGGAGTCAAAATAGTTTCAGTAAACCAATAAATCTACTTAGCATGGAAGTTGAGGCATATCATAGTTTTAGTCAAGAGATAAACACATGTGAAACTATAAAAAATGCAGTTAGTTTTTTTATATAGGAAGTCAAAGCATCAAAGATGAATTCTGAGTAACATAGAAAAACACACTACAATAGGATAATAAAAAGATGCAATTAGAACAAGAACACACTAGAACTCCTTCTGAATCTCAAGTTGGCTAAGTAGAAATATTTGTATTAGCTGAAAACCAGTCAATTACACTAAGCACAGTCTTTTGCTAAAAATGTACAACCCTTTACTAATTCAACTTCTTGGTCTGTAATAGACCATTTACAACATGAGATGATCTCATATTCTTCTAGATACTTCGAATTTCTGACTCTTGACACCTTGAATAACCATAAGTCATGGGATTTATTACAAAAAGACAGCTAATCTACTAAACAGTCCTATTACAAATAGGATTCAAACTCTTAATCACCTATCTATAACAACCTTATCTTAATTAAATTACATCATTTTCTAAGTGTAATAAAACATGGTAAAATCTAGATGATAGGCTTCAAATCTTTATGACCATAATGCTGACCTCCATCAAAGTAGGAAACAATCCCCTATTTTCTAGGCATAGGGTCCTTTGCACTCTTGAAACATTCTGACCATCATGAATTCATTATTTCGAGGTTATTTGCTGTTAGAAATTGAAGTAACACTTGCCCAAAATCCTCCCTAAGCTCCAGTTATCAAAAACCATCTTCAAATTGTTCAAATGAGTTGTAATAGACTACGCTACGAAAACAACACAGTTTCATAGCGCCTTTCGTAGCACGGCTCTTTTACCCTTTTTTCTTCAAAATATTGACCTCTTTCTTCCAAAACTAACTTAATTATCTTTAAATACATTCTCCTTAACAATTTCAGTTCTTGATTCATGTTTTTACCCCTTAAAATTTGATGAAAAAGGGAAAGAAAAGTTGCTATAGTAGTTTCGTAGCACTTTTCTCCCTTTTTACACTGTCTGCGCTACGAAACTGCTAAGTGGGCAGTTTTGTCCAAAATTTTCCAAAACGAAAATTTCAAATATGCCAAAAACTTCAAAATCAACCTGATTCCATCATTTAAAAAACATATCAAGTGAAAAACACAATCATTCCAGCCTTCATGAGGTCCCTTCTTCATTTTCACTTGATTTAGCTTTTGACTCTTCAATAATTGTCATTTTAACACCTTTGTTCCTTAACTCATCCTGAATCAATTTCAATTGCTACTCCAAGTCCTCGACTTGATCTTTATGTCTTCTGTTATTAGCTATCATGTGAGTATTTATTACTCTGACAAATTTGGCTTCCTTGATGGCTAGAACTGTCCATTTGAAAAGTTATTCTGCACTACTTGGAATTTCATAAATAGAACCAGTTTGTCCTTCCCACGGTGCCTTCTTTCTTTTAAACTCTGTTTTCTCCACACTGTGCTTTCTATGCCTCTTACTCATCATAGAAATTACTTGGTTTTCCAACCCCAATTTCTCTTCAAGATGTTGAAGCTCTATTTTCTTTGTCACTTCTTCTTTTCCCTTCTTTTTTTTGTTGGCTATATGCTTCACTGTAGGTGTTGATAAATCAACAACTTCTTCAGGGGCTTTAGCTATCTCAATAGGTTCTTTAACTTCCTTGCTGGCTTCCTTGAGTTTCTTAGCATGCCTAGTTATAGCCTTTCTTGCTTGAAAGATGAAATTTGCATCCTCCCCTTCAAACTCAAGCTTTTTTGCAGACTTAACCTTTTTCTGTTTATGCTCATCTTCTCCAATGAACTTAGCTTGAACAATGGGTGTCTCCTCTATGTCAATTTCATGAAGGATGTCATCTAAATTTCCCTTCATTACTGGGCTGTCCTCTGTATCTGTAGCAACTATTTTTCCCTTTAATACCACTTCTTGGCTTCTTCTTACTCTTTTGATTTCCTTCTTGCTAACATCTTGTTTCTCTTTTTCCTCTTTCACAATATTTGATCTTTGTTTTGTAGGTGATGGATTTGGTATATCAAGCACTTGTGTATGATCTGTCCTTTTCTCAACTTGTTTCCTTGGCTTTAGTTTTGCAAATTCCTTTTATTTTGAAACCACAGGTTGACTAGCTTTGCTGGTGGTGGTGATGGAGTTCCTTTAGTTTTAGGGTTTCTAGCAAGAGTTATGGTTTCCAACTCAAAACCATTTATAAATAAGAAATATGAAAAATCCCTACCCATCTTCTGAAGTTCATTCAAAATCAATAACTTCATAAAACCATGATGAAACAAGGATGTTTCACAACCTTAAGATTTGGCTTGTACTTTATCAACCATTTTTGCAAGATTCCTATGTAGATAAAAAGGCAAATCGAGTGAAATCTTACCAGTGAAATGCAGAAGAAAATTGAAATGATATGTGTAAACCTTATGATATCTGCCTTCACATGTAAAATACCTCTGAATGTTGAGCAACAACTTTGCATAAGTGTCTTTGATGCAACTTCTAGGGATAGCGTTATTGAGGTCCATATCTGCATACTCAGGTTTCATAAAATCTTTACATTTCTCCATATCAAATTTGAAACCTTTAAACCAAGTTTCTTGACCTCTTGGTATCTCTATAATAGCATCAATAATCTCTGGTGAAATTGACACACTTAGCATCCCAAAATTAGTCGATGTTCCATTGAATTTCAGGGCAAATTCCTTGGAAACTTGTGTGTGGCAACCCTGCAACTTTTCACAAAACCAAAGACAACCTACTCTTCTGAACACTTCCATACCTGCTAGGTATTCAATCATGGCCTTGATATCCTTAGGCTCATATCTTAAGCTGTGTTCCCCTCCGTGGACTTTCTTTTCCTCTTCCATGTTTCTCAGAAAAACCTGTCAGCCTCACTTGATAAATTTAAACAGCCTCGCTTGAATATATGAAACAACAGCCTCGCTTAATTATTTTATATCAGCCTCACTTGATCAGGATGTAGAAAATCTTTGTATGGAACAGCCACAGATTTGGCTTGACACTTCAGAGCTCAGACATTCGAATGGAGGCAAAGGAAACGAGAATGACCAATTAGGAAATATTTTGAATTTAAAATGTCATCTCATAACTGAATGATGCCTCATTCATACCCTATCATGACAATGATGACTGCAACATGGGTAAGTACATTGAATCTCATCATTAACTAACTCATCATACCACTAACCTACCATTTCCTAATGGATTTTGACATATTTCAGCTCAAATGACAAGACAGTTTATAAACCGTGCTTTCGTAGTGCCTACAATGTATTTTTTCCAGTTTGCGCTATGAAACTATTAGCGCTTTCATAGAGAAAATCAACTTTTTTGAACTAGTGGCACTACGAAAACGAGGTTTCTTGGCTAATTGCACATTTTTTACCTCGAAACTTTATGAAATGACTCGCAAATTGAAATGATGGATATTTGACATGAATGGACCTTAAAAAAGACCTAATTTTGAACCTAAGGATGGGCCTTAAACTCTAAAAATCTAAAACCTACCTTGATCAAATCCTAGATTGACTTCCAAACCCAATTTTTAACTATGATCAAAAACATTCTTGACACAATGATGTTTTGAAATTTTTTGGGTGATAACATAATGGATAAAATGGGAGGTTACAACCCAGTGATTGATTTAGTGTCACCATCTCTAGCAGCATCCCAGCCTCATCACAATGCAAATATCTCCAGTAGAATGTCACTCAAATCAACTCCTCAATTGAAATTCCACCAGCATTTCTGTACTCAAATTCTTCCTTATCAAACACTAAGATCTATGCCAATTTGTTATGTTGAATTATGGATTACGGATAAAACATTCTTCCCTAGACAGGTGCTTATCTAGAAAAATAGGTTAAAGTCTTTGTAGCTGCTTTTCATATCTATAAATAGACACACAAAAAATATCAAAGAACTTACTTGGAGTACAAGCACTTCCTATTCTCCTTCTTTCTCTCTTGTTGTAGCTTCAAATCCAAGCTAGATGTCTAGAAATATTCCCTGCAAAGATGAACACTAAAAAACAAAATATATCAATTATACATATGTCTATTCAAGTTATTTAGTTAAATCAATGAAACATAAACCATATACATCAGATAAGAATTCATAATATGGAAAACATGAGCTTATACAGATACATATGTGGGAAAGTAAGCAACAATCTTTATTAATGGATAGAAGGGGAGGTTACAACCCAGTGATTTATTTAGTGTCACCATCTCTAGCAACATCCCAGCCTCATCACAATGCAAATATCTCCAGCAGCATGTCACTCAAATCAACTCCTCAATTGAACTTCCACCAACATTTCTCTACTCAAATTCTTCCTTATCAGACACTAAGAACTGTGCTCAATTTATAGAGGAGCTGAAGATATTTTTACAATCAATGACTTTCCAATAATAGGTAATACATGTTCCCAATCTTGTAGGTGTCAAATGGACACATGGATTCGAAGTTTGACACATGTGAACTCTTCTAGAAGGCATTGGCCAAGTGGAGATTCTGGAACAATGAGAATTTTTCTCGCAATGTGATCAATGCACCTGTGAGTGTCAGGAAGTGCTTTGCAAAGCAGCCTTGAATGGGGCTACCTGCATATGCAACACACTTATTCCCTTTAGAGATAGCGTTGTTGAACTCTCATATGATATATTATAAACTTCAAATCTTGGAAACCTTTGCAGATGAAAGTAATGTATGATTTGTCTTGTTCTTTGTTTTAGGGCATGTAGCAACTGAAATGATAGGGAATTATAGACCCTTATTCATTGGTCCTAAAGATGATTCCCAGTTAACAAGGTCATTGGGAATGGTGCCCAAATTGACCTATAACACATCGCAACTTTATACATACCCATATCATGACATTCAAGATAATAAAAAGACATCAAGTCATAGATCTAATCAACCCATAAAAAAATAATGAAATACATAGCCATTTCAGGTCTAATGATCTCAATCCATCATTATATTCGTGGGTGCATAATTAATTCATATCAACCAATCAATTATAGCCCATACCATGAAAATATACTTCAGATTGAAGTATTCATTAATCACCGTCACTCATGCACACTTTAACACTTTGATCTTCTCCTCCTTATATAGCTTGAGCCTTAGCCAATACGATGAGCCAAAACCAGACTAGTGCCAGTGATAATCCTTGACAGGATCAAATAGTTGTTACTACGTTCAATATTGTGGGTTAATACCATGGTAAATACCCTTGGTATTTAATGAACCATAGTGCACCAAATGTACACGCATTTTCTTCTTCATATCCACGTGTGTATGCAATGTTACCTCATATAACTCGCGTATATTTCTTCAAATATTGACCTTCATAGTTCTTCTGTCTCTAACCTGCAAACCTTTCACCCATAATTTTCTCACTCTGTTCCATCACTGTGTCACTTTTGAACTGACCTGTGTACTCATCCTGTCAACACATACTTTCCTTGCTACAAGTGGGTTGCCTTCAAGGAAAACACATACATCATAATGCTATCAGTTTAAATATAATTCATAAAAATCAATTTCTCCTACTATCATCATTTAAACTATAACAATCCAATCTAAGTATTTAACATTAATTTCATATATAAAACCAAATACTTTAATTATATTTTAACCTCTTATTATATATATATATAGATATATATATATATATATGAATTTTTATACTTAAAAATAGTGGAGGTTTTGTTATAATATTTTTTATATGAATTTACATGATGGATGAGGAAGAATTAGTTTGAATGGTGAAAATACTTCTTTTCCGGTAGACTACGATACATCATTTAATTGTGTCATTATTTTCAAGTTTTAAAATATGTATTGCAATTTTAATTTAAATAATTAATATATATATTTTTAAATAATAATTAAATATTGATTTTTAAAAAATTATTTTATAGTAATTTTATTATATATAATAATAACTTAATTTTAAGGTTACAGTAAAACTAGACACTAAATTACTGTATGATACCTTCTTCTTTGTGGGACATCGGACCTATCTCTGCAAAATTATTTAACTACTAAAGTCTATGGAGGTGTACAAACTCTACCTTGCTCTAGATTTGAACCAATGACCCATGAGGAGGAAATTGTTGGACTCTCTCTCTCTCTCTCTCTCTCTCTCGCTCTATATATATATA
This sequence comes from Pinus albicaulis, assembly GCA_034641835.2. Lineage (NCBI taxonomy): Eukaryota > Viridiplantae > Streptophyta > Pinopsida > Pinales > Pinaceae > Pinus > Pinus albicaulis. Next base: position 243,718,929 of record CM076583.1, on the reverse strand, counting down.
TATATATATATATATATATATATGAGAAAAAATATTGTAATTTTAATATCAAAAAATAAAATTATATTTTTAGATGCTCAAGGCATTCCATATGGTCGAGGCATAATGTAGCTTTACCAAAATAGGAGAGAAAAAATCAAATCCCAAATAAAAAGAACACATAGGTAGCATCCATATTCATGCTTAGTAAAGGAAATCCTTCAATTATATAGGTATCATTAGCTAAGATTTTATATATCCTACAAAAATGGTCTAGCAAGAACATAAAAAACATCAAACTTTATTTTTTTGTTGTTGTTGTAATCATTATTCATATTGGAGCCAAGACTCATGAAAAAATTCTAATTGGGAGTCCTCTTGATAGTATTTGAATTTCTATACATCATGTCCAAGTGCCACTCTAGATTATGAGAGATGGTTGACATTATATTTTTTGTCCTTGAACACATGGTCATAAGTGATTTGAGAGAAGACGAAAGCAATATGTTGAATATTTTGGAATAGAGGTTAGAGAGAATAGTTTTTACAAATATTGAGATAACTTAATCCAACTTAAAACCAACAAAGAGTCACCATAAAAGTGAATGTGTGTGATCCCATACTATTTATAAACATGTAACATAAATTTAAGTTCCATAAGTTCAACAATATTGTTTGCGGCTATCCCAAAGTCAGCTAAAAAAGAGATTTTTTGTGAGGTTAAAAGGAAAATAACCCCCAAATTACTCCTTGGGGGATGTAATCTTATGTTCCACTGTTAAAAAATCCCAAGAATGGTCTATTTGAATTCAAATGTTTGATCAAGTAGACTAAAAAAATTTGCGAGGAGAGGGTTGATGAGAATCCAAGTTGACCATGTTTTCAATGGAAATTTTTGGAGAGGAGGGTTCCTTATTTTAGAAAATTCCAATTATAGGAAATCCATATGCCATAGGAAATGGTGAAATGAAGGGATTTGTGTTGTTTCTTATGCTATTGAATCAACCATAGGAGTGGAGAATATTCAATGGTTTTTCCCTCTTAAATATAAGTGGTCCTTCTGATTTTGTGAATATCCACCCATACCAAGGCCATGAAAGGGAAATAAATAAAGAGATGATACATAGTTTCTACATCCTAGCGACATAGAGAGAAATAAATAGGTCCTTGAATAGGTAATTTCTATAGATTATCCTATGTGGAAACTTTATTAAAAATCAGGAGTCACATGAGAAGGTTTTCCTTAATATGGAATTGGAGTTTCCAAATATTCTTCCTTTACTAGGGGCAGGGTCCTTTTGATGATCGTAACTGAGAGAAATGCACCCATATTTCAACATGTATCTCCTAATCAAATTTTGAACCAAAATCAATTCTTGAGAGAGCTATGAATGAGTTTTGAATAACATGGATGTATTCATTCTAGTTGTGATCCATATCACCTTCTAAGTTTAGCTCTAAAGTGGATTACCCTTGATTTTCACAGTTGAAAAAATCAATAGGAGTTGACTAAAATGAATACCATCCCTGTTAAGTCTTCAAATGGACTAGCCGAGGAGGAGTTTTTCATATTTATGATCTATGATTCCTTCCGAATAGTAACCTAAGAACCATCACCAATTTTCCACTAAAAACCACGTTAGATGAGAATAAAAGCCTAAATAATATCTTTTCTTATGGTGGAGCCATTTTGTGGATTTTATTTTTCCTGTTCTATAATCTAGTCCACAACTAAATCTTGGCCCATATATTTGGTTTTTGTTACATGGGACCAAAATCCATTACATTGGATTAGACTTCATACACTCCTTACTGCTCGTTTCTTTGAGAAAATGAAGTTTTTTAGTCCCCAAACCCCCAGGGCTTTAGGAACTACTAAAAGTTTCTAGGACATTAGCACCAATGGATTTTATCCTCACATCCTACCCAAAGGAAACAAAAGGGCAGTTGTTAGATGTTATCTAGGATTCCTTTGGGGATCCATGCCAATGATGCCCAATATACTGAGATAGGCTCAATAAAAACCTACACAAGAACAAATATGCTAGCTTGAGAGAGACATCTATTGCAACAAATGTGTATTATTTTTTCAGTCTTTGCGAAAAACCACAACTAGTATAGTTTCTTGAAGCTAATTGTTTTAAGAGTAAATCCTAGATACGTGAAACTTGAGGTAATATCATCAATACATAGATAGAGAATATGTGAAACAATGTGATTTTGTCTCTATGATAGGACCCATAAGTACATGGAAGATTAGGATCTATTTACGCTCATGACCATGGATTTATAAAATGTGCCAAGAAGTGTCTTCAATTGTTCTAGACACCTCAAATTCACTTGACACAAGATCAATATGCCACAAAAAGATAGGAGGCGTGATATGAAGCAACTAGGCCTAGAAAATATACCTCTTAGATGTGTCATGTTCAAGGCATTGTTTATGATCTTGCTAAGTACTTTAGCCTCTAGAAGGAAGTGGAGTGGAGAGAGAAGAAAACCTTGCCTCATACCTCCTTTGGCATGGAAAAATAAATTGGTTGCACCATTGATAAGGAGGAAAAAATAATTTGAACTAATATAGATAAAAACCTAGGTTACAAAGGAGTGAAAAAACCATAGGGGAATAAGGAGTAACCAAATGTATATACAATTGAATCTATGAAAATCCTTGGACAAATAAACCTTGTACGCCATTTATTTTTATTGCTACTGTGAATAGAGTGCAACCCTTCTTAGGAAAGACAAATTGGTTCATGAGTTTGTCCCCCTTTTATAAAGGCGACTTACTCAAGGAAAATTTGGTCAAAGAGGATGTCCTTGAGCTAGAGGGATATTATCTTGGAGATAATTTTATAGATGGATTTTCATAGTAAAATAAGCATAAATTTCTCATAGGAAGAACAATTATCAAATTTCAGATAATTGTAATAAAGGTGGTGTCAAAAGGGATAAAATTTGAGATAATGTTCTAGATTACTTCACCATTTCAAGAAAATCCTCCTCCAAGAAGTTGAAACATCCTATGAAGAACACAACTAAGAAGCCATCTAGTCCTAGGTATTTTAATTTTTTAAAGCTATGAAGAGCCTTTGCAATCTTTTCCTTAAAAATTTCTACCATTAGTTAGTCATTGTCTTCTTGGTATATAAAATTAGGGAAGAGAGAGGCCACCTAAAGGATGGCATCAATGGTATCCCTCAAATATTATTTGAAGAGGTTGTTCAAGTGTTATAAACCCTTATATGCTATGTTAAAAAAAGAGGCTTGAGATACAATAGATCTAGAGATAACTCATATTGAGTCGATGGTTTTCCTATGATTAGCATACCATTGGAAAAAAATGGTATTTTCATATCCTACTTGGTGTCGTAGGGATTCACTCTTAGTTTCTCATTCTTTTTCACTATTTAGTAGAATTTTTATTTAATGATCATCTAGGGTTTTTACTAAATTTGTTTGTTGGTATTATAAAAATTCCTTGCCATATCCCTCCATAGATTGGATTATATGTTTTTCTATTTCTTGAATGGACATGATGTCTTTTTATATTTTCTACTTTACCCATGTGATAGTTGAAAATTTTGATTTTTTGAGCTTTACTTGGAATTGGCGAGGTGGATAAGCATGATCAAAGGGATCAAGGGGTCTCCATACATATTTTATGGCTTGAATGGAGGAGGTTTCATTAAGCCAATGGGGATTCAAATTAAAGGGGCTGGGGGGTTTATCAATTGTACTGTCCATTTATAAATAATAGGACAGTGGTAAAAGTCAACTGTGGATAAGACTCATTAATGAATTATGAGATTGTCCTCTCAAAATTGATTAGAGATTAAGAATTTTGTCTGGCCTCTTCATTATTTTTTCTTCCCCTTCTCTCTTGCTCTACCAATTAAGTGAAATATTTAAGGGTTGAAGATCAAGCAAGCGTACTACTTCTAGTCACTCAAGAACAAAGTATGATAGGGGATGAAGGTGTGCAACAGAGCCCTCAATTTTTTAAACCCCCAATGTGAAATTGACACCTCCTACAAGCATCATTCAACCCTCTCTAAAAATGGTATTTTGGAGAGTGGCATCCGAAAACTCCTTTTCATTTATGAAGGGACCATATATATTTAAATAAAGGAGATACAAATCCAAATTTCTAAAATATAAAGAAGCGGCTAGACTTGATTTTTCCAATGAGGGATTGTTGAGCTTCATAGCAATTTTCTTCCATCTCGAAACCAAAACACTTGACCTTCTAGTCTGTTAGCCACCTATAAAATTTGTTATATCAAAAGGTGGCTAAATCATTTTTTGAGTCTTCAAGAAACAATTTTTATTGCAAAAAATGGTTATCTCTTAAAGACTCATGAGGACATCATGCCCTTTTTTCAAAAATCTTCACTGATGTTTCATTTCCAACTCTGAAATTTTGTTGATTTCATAGAAAGAGGACTACTGCAAAACACCATTTTCCCCTTCCTTCCACATCAAAACTAACCGTCATTTTTACCCCTCTCATTCCCATGAAATTCGTCTATTTTCCTTTTTTTCCATTTCCCCCTTCATAAAATCCACCTTACAAAGTTTAGAACTCCTTTTTAAACTCTGTCGAAACCCCCAAATCCATCAAAAAACTCCCAAAATTTCATAAAAAATAAGTTTTTGTACTAAGGATTTAAGCCCCTTTGGGCTAAGTCTTAACCACTTCCCCACCATATGCCTTGGTGCTGGAACCAAGAGCTAAGCCTTTTGGCGCTTATCACATCGGAAAAAACAGAGCGCACAAGTCTTTTTGTTAAGTGGAGACCTCTGATGTGATTGGCCATTTATTACATAACCCCAGATCCTATTATCACCTCATATAACCCTTGTGCCCGCAATCGGGCACTAAAGCATTGTAATAATCCATTCCCGATTAATATTTTCCTTTGAAAAGTTCATAAACCCACTTTTTTCTAAGTTTGGTCTAAGTGCGCCCATGCGATGTTTTTTAAAGAAAATGGGTAGATTGAAAAGCCCGCATCAAAATTCCGATGTGATTAAGCCCCATTTGTATAAACCCCTCTCTCCGCTTTACTCCATATAACTTGTGCCCGGGACCAAGAGTTGAAGTCCCGAAGCACTAATCGCATCGGAGAAAATGAAATGGTTAGATTGAAAGACCAGCATTGAAGTTCCGATGTGATTAGCCCTTGCACATATTAAGCCCTGGGCTTATCGCATTCCATATAGACCAGCAGCCCCGCAGATGGGCGCCAAGTCATATCATATATATATCCCGCCCCAACCATAAAAACTTTGCTTTTTCATTAATTTTTGGTTTTCATGTATTGTAAGGGTTTTCCTCTGGTACATATTCTCAAACAATATCTTTCGTTGACCTTAAAGCCGATCTAGCGGCCTACGCATGATCGCATCGCAAGTTTTTGTCAGGCGCGTTAAATATTTCTCCACCTCCAATTGACATTCCCCGATTCATTCCCTGCCGTCGATCTGATCTGTAGATTGATGGCCCACAACTAATAGCTCCATCGCACTCCATGCTCTTTGCCCTGCCGATCACCGAGCCCCGATTTCATTTGGGTCCTCCACATTTCTAGAATGGACGGTCCAGATCGCATCTCCCGACTTTGGTTAAAAACATATGCCCCGCTTCATAATGTTGTTCCGAGCAATCACAACCATTGATCTCTGTAGATCAACGGCCTTCATCAACCCTTCCTCCGCCATTGTATTATTTCGTTCAACCTCTAGATGTAATCTTCGCCGTTGATTTTGTTCCATCCAACGGCTCCTATTAAACCCGACAGGCCTGCCTCCTGTGGGTCATGCCTTCTTCAAAATCTGAGCTTGGTCGTCCATCCTTGATCCCACGTCCTAGATTGAAAACACCCATCCTCATTTCGCCCGCACATCTATCCATATCGCACTCGCTTCCCCACCGTTAGATCTGAGGCCCCAGATCTGAAGGCCCACATTCCATATCACATAACTTTCAGCGTGAAGGATAATTTCCTGAAGGCCACACGATATAAGCTGTTTTTCAAGAACACGTGTTGGGCGGGAACGCATATCAAATTTAAAAAGGAAAAACCACCTCCTCGCCTTTTCTTCGCACGAAACCCATGGTTTTCTCCACCAAACCACCTTTCCCCATTTCTATTTGATTCATCGCTTGCGACACCCACCATTGATCTTCGTAGATCAACGACCCAGATTTAATTTGGCCTTACACTATCGCCCTCCACCTCTTCCAAAGGGGTTTTTAATGCAAATATCCATCGTCCATCTCATGGGCCGATCTCATCCGATGGCCCACGATCATCCCGAAAAACCAATTCCATTTTCTGTTGCAATTCCCTCCACCAAAGGGAATTTCGCCTATTTTCTTTGTTTTTCTTCCGGGTTTCCATAAAGTGACCCCCTCGCTTTATTTTCTCCCAACTTATTCTGACCGTCGATCTCTGCAAGATCAATGGCCCTAACTTAATTCTTCCACCATTTTCTCCCACTGCTCCCTTTTAACCAGTGCACGCAGATCTCCACCGTTGGATGTTGCCATCCAACGGCCACACTCTTCCCCACAACCTCTGAAGCAGTTTACCCAATAACGCAGGATTTATTAATTTTTATTGTTTTATGCAGGATTTAATGGTTTTTCCATTATATTAAAGAAAAGCCAGAGGCCGGGAATGACGATTCCCATGCCTTTGATTCATAAAAGAGAAGCCATCCATGGGGTCCAATTTCACGTTTCGCCAATGCTTCATGGGCATTGATGCCATATGGGCCCTGTAAGAACTTGCACATCAACAAGACACAATATGATAAAATAAAATCAAAATGGTATCAGTATCGAAGACCTACCACAGCAGAAACTGAAGATTGAAGATGAATTCCATAGTTTAATGGATTACGGCTAAGATTGATTATCAAAAGCCTAATACATTAAATTAAACACAATTAAAAGGGAAATTAAAATATCATCAGATAGAAAAGGTCTCCACTGCCACAACAGAGGCTAATTGATCCCTCTCAGCTACCACAAAGCCAACTTTTGCCTCAAAGCGTTCAACAGAGGACGAATTGTGATCAGAAAATCAAATATTTGCCTCAACGTAGCTGAAGAGTTAATTCTGCCAAAGGAATTTAATGCAAAAATATCAACAGAGTTACTACAACATGACACAGAGCCTCAAAAGTCAACAAAAGCTCCCACCGGGCTTAATTCTTAAATGTAAAACAATTAATACAGAAATAACATCTGTAAATTCTCCATTGAGCCCCTCAAAGGCCAAGAAGCTATTAAATCTGTATTAATTGACTTGGGAGATATTTTATCCTCTCCCACCTCCTCATTTCTTCTATAAATACTCCTATAGAAGATGAGAAAATGTTGGTTGCTGAACTTTGAAATATACTTGAGCTTGAGAATTCTACTTGTAAATAGTATTCACGGGCTCTTGAAGCTCTTCTTGTGATTAGATGAGTTAGTCTGGGAAGTGTAGATGATTGCTGAACTGAAGCCTTGGACTTAAAGTTGTAACTGGTTTGAAGCATAAATACAAGCTAATTTATGGGATCATGGTCTATTTCGACAGTGATGTTATTTCTTATTGTAAATCGTTATTTTATTTCTTTTTCCACTTTGTTCATCTTCTCTTATAAAGAACAGCAAGCATAGATTTAGGATTTATTGTATATCAGTACCCTTCTCTGACTGATAAGCTTTATCTAAATGTTTTCTTCCAAATTGTGTTGTTTGGGAATGATTTAATTCAGTTTTAAGTAGTTAGGAATGTTGGCGTTCCCTCGTCCTACTGTTTAGCTAAATATTTTTCTTGAAAGTTATTTCCAGTTTGTGTTAAGTAGATATGAACTAAGGAAGTTATGGTGAGCCCTGTCTTAGTTTTATCCCAAAAGTCTATCTGAAAGTTTCCCTAAGAGTGTGCCAAAAGTTGGCTAGTTTCAAAGTACTTACCAGATCTTAGACCATCGTTCGTTATCATTTGTGTTCCCTTTATTTTTAATATGTTTTCTATTGAAAGTATATCAAAAGCTGGATAGTTTCGAAGTACTTACCAGATCTTAGATTGCTTTTATGTCTTTCTCAAGTGTATGTCAAAAGTTGGCTAGTTTCAAAGTACTTACCAGATCTTGGGCTGCTCTTTGTTCTTCATTTGTTAATTCCCCTTCTTGTTGTATCATTTCATTCCATAAATCAAACTTTAAAGATATCCTTAGACATAGATGACTTACCCCATGGACCACTCTTGCCCCTTGTTGTTTCAATTAAACCCTATTATGACTCCATAGCCCAATGGACTAAAACCTGCAATTATCTATCTTTTTGGCATTACTTGCAACTTCACACCTTTGAAACTCTTTTCATTTAGAACTTTCCACCCAAATAATAATCATGCTCAACCATCCAAAAACAAACAAAACCCTCGGTCTTCATAACTAGCCTAATATCATTACCAAAAGATTTTAAAGATGAATCCATCTTTGCACCTTATTGGAGAGATCCCTCTCCAAATTCAGGAGGGCTAGATCCTAGAATCCCAAAGTGGTTGAAACAGTGTTTCTCCCTGCAGACGGACTTTTTCCAATCTTGCTGATTACGGGGAGACAACATTTCTGGCGACTCCGCTGGGGAAATTTCTGAGTAATTTTCATTTTAAGGTAATCATATGATATCAGAAAATTCCTTTCTTTCAAATGACATTTGATCTGTTAGCTAGTTGAACCGTTAGGCATAACATCTCTCGCCAACAAACATTGTTTAGTGAGTAAAAGCAGCCCTTTTTCAAGAACTACCAAGCATATGGTAATCATGGTAAAACTTGTTTGAATCAGTGACAAACTAGCTAGACCCTAGGATTCTCATAAGGGTTTATCTAACCTTGAAAGATCATCTAGCTTATCCATAAGAGTAGACTTTTTTTGTCTCATAACCGTAGCTGAGTTGTGAGATAGATTTAGGACATTCTTAAAAACCAATAGGACTGAAAAATAACTCAGAAAACCCAAAAATATTTCAGATTGGTATTCAATAAACATGGTGGTGGAACATAAAACCTTTTACCTCCAAAAGAGCTAAAAAATTCCAATTGGCGACTCCACAATCCTAAACAGACCTTAAGACTCCACTGGGAAGAACCCTTATCATTATAACATCATTCAAACTTAGTTAGAGGACTGTAGGATTAAAATTTGTGTAAAAAAGATTAGTTGACCTCTTAAAGACTGTCATATCTAGTTGAAATTTTCTTGTTTAGTTGGGTCTAAAAACACAACATAGTGGCTCCTAAAAAAATTCATACTAGAGCCTACCCTGACCCAAACCCACTTGAGATAGTTGATAACCCAGAAATTATCCTTAGGAATTCTCCTAAGATAAATTTTTCAACTGTTTTTAGATCACCCTTGAGAGCTAATTCAGTTCCTGAAAATCTTGCAGCTCTTCAACAATCACAAGCAGATCTGGTAAATCCATTTAGAACTAGGTCTCTTGATGATTTAGATAAGCTAGATTCTAAGTCTTCACTTTCATCTCCTGAAACAAGTGAACATCCTGGTAGTAGAGAAAAAACACCACCTGACTCACATTTCCTTTTCAATCTAGGTGTCTCTCATCCAAGATCAGCTCAGCAATCTATTCCTGGTCCATCCACATCTATTCATCCTACATCCACTGTTCAAACCACTCCACTTCAGCCCACTTTCCCTTTTGTTAATCCACCTCTTGTAAATCTACCTCCACCACATAGCATGGCAGCATGGTATGCTCCCTTAGTCCTTCCTGTACCATTAGTCAATCTTCCACAGGACTATCAGTCCAAAATTCCATTATGTGATTCTAGTAATGATGCTACTGCATCACAATATGTGGATAAGGTGAATGACTACTTTGACAGAAATTAAATTGATGACGATTATGTCAAACTTAGACTATTTGCTCAGAGTTTGGGGGGAGAAGTAAGAAAATGGTTTAAAGGCTTAGCCCCCCACAGTATCAATGATCTCCAAGCATTCCATCGGAAATTATTAAAAAAATGGGAAGTAAAGAAGAATCCTCTCCAAATCCTTTCTGATTACAAAAATCTCCACAGAAACACGGGGGAAAGTGTACAAGCTTACTGCACCAGATTTAATAGTGTCTATAATGCCCTTCCCCCAGATCTAAAACCTCCATAAGGCTCAGCTTTAAACAAGTTTCCTGAATAGTTTGACCCTGATATGGCCTATTAGTTGAGAGAGAGAGAGATCCTGCAACTCTTGAAGATATGCAAAAAGGATCTCTTGCAGTAGAAGTTAACTTGATGGAGAAGAGAGAAAGAATTAAAAATGAAAAGAAAGTGTCCTTTAGAGAGGAATCCACACCTTCCACTTCTAGCTCGAAGATGGAAAGAATGATGGAGGAGATGATGAATAGAATGAGCATCTTTAAGAGAGCACAAGCAAGTCAAAACCAAACCGCTCCTCAAAACAGAAACCTGAACCAAAATCATAATTTCAGAAGAAACCAACCTCCAAACAAACCTAGGGAAGATGATCAACAGATAACTCCTCCCTTTCATCAAAACTATGTGAGTGAGGTTGAGGAAATAGATGAGAAAGTAGAGGATGATGATATCAATATGTTTGGAGTAGATAATGATGACTTTGAGGTTCATTATGATAGAAAACAAGGTCTTTATACACCCTATGATGACAAAAGAGATGATAATGAAAGTTATTATCAAGACATGGAGAATGTCATCATAGAATCTCAAAGGGAATATGGCCTTAGAAGTAAAACCAATCAACAAACTCCCAGCACCAAAACCTCTGACAAATCTTCAAAAAATAGCACTGTAAACAAGCCCAAGGTTGTCAAACATAAGGACAAAATAGTGGTTGTAAATTGTAATAAAAGTAAAGAGAAAGGCACTCAAAACAATGAAAAACAGAGTGCAGACCTTAGCAGTACTAACACTTCAGCTAGTATTCCTGTTAAAACCATTTTATCAAATGTAAATAGAACAAGTCAGCAAACAGAAGTTGTTGATAGAGTGGCAACTAATAAGGCTAAGACAAGCACTACAAAGAATCAAATTCCTTTCAGCCTGGAGTAGGAAATTTCCAAAATTAAGATCTTTGTTCCTCTTATTGAGTTAGCTACCCAAAATGTATATAGGAACCAAATTTTGAAGGATTTAAACATAGAAGAGAATAATGACATAGTCAATCTTAATGATGACCAGCCAGAGCTTATTTTTGGTCCAAAGATTGAAGGTAGGTATCAAGAGGGGCCTGTTCCTCCCCTTTATGTGAGTTTAAACGCTCATGACAAGATTTTGCATAACGCTATGCATGATTCCGAGGCCTCTCATAATTTAATGCCAAAAGCTGTAATGGAGAGCCTGGGTCTAGAAATCAGCAGACCTTATAAAGACCTTTACTCCTTTGACTCAAGCAGAGTAAATTGTTTAGGATTAATCAAAGATCTCTACGTTAACTTAGCACAAATTCCAGCCAAATGTTTGGTTATGGATATTGTTGTCGCTGATGTGCCCCAAAAGTATGGAATGTTGTTATCTAGGTCCTAGGGGGATAAGTTACAAGGGACTATGTAGATGGACATGACCTATGCAACCATCCTTGTTTTCAATCAGACAAGAAGACTTTACAGGGAGTCCCATATGTAGTACATGGTTACTAGTCAAGACAGACCCAAAAACTCCCCTCTGTATTCTATAAATACAGGCCTCGATTCCTTTATCTTGTTTAACGATGAAACATTCAAAGAACAAGTCAGTTTAAACGAATTAATGGCCAATAGAGAGGAAGAGGTAAGCAACACAGAAGTGTCAAAATAGTTTGTTGAACCTTTAAACTTTAGCGAACCAAACATAGGTCTTGAACTACAAATCATGCGTCCATCGATATTTAACCTTGAGAGTCAAGAGATCATTCCTCAACTAATTGTACGATCAGAGGAATTAAAACAACTTCAACTAAGTGCCAATACTCAAGAACAATTAGAGAGCACATTAGCTGAGGAGGATTATAGTCAAATTGATGAACCTGAGACTAGTCCTCTATGGAGTATGTACTTTGATGGGTCGTGCACTAGAACTAATGCTGGTGAAGGTGTTTGGATATGCAACACTAAGAACAACCACACAGAGAGCCTTTACTATAGGCTAAACTTCCAGTGTTCAAATAACATAGCGGAATATGAATCCCTGCTTTTAGGCTTAAATTTGTTGAAAAAGTTAGGAGCCAAAAGAATTAAAGTACATGGGGATTCAAAACTAATCATTTGGCAAGTCAATGGGGAGTATAACGCTAATCATCCCAGACTTAGGGCCTGTCGAAACGATGTCATGGATATTTTAAAGACTTTTGAGGAGTCCCAGTTAATTTTTGTCCTAAGAAAAAGAAATATTGCAGCCCACTGTTTAGCCTTTGCAGCTAGAACATGCTTAACGCCATACGAAACCAAAGAATGCACAACTCAAATTAAATTCAGACCAGTTGTTCCTGATAACGAAAAATATTGGTAGGTGTTCGACGGAGACAAAAAAATAGAATACTTCATGCAATTCAGAAATAAATTTGAACTCCACAGTTCAATTTCAGATTATGAAATAGACTGCAATGATGAAGACAATTTTCTTGGAGAAGAAGAACCGTCTCCTGTGCTTGCCGATGTTAATCTACTATCTAGCAAACTTAAAAACAAAACAAAAATTGACTGTAGCGTTAGAAACAGAGGAGCTAGAAACTCTGCAGTCTAATGATCAGGGTTTGCCTAAGGGTCTGGCCCCTTTAGAAGAGTTGTTCGATTTTAACGATGTGGCCAAGAAGCCAAAACTAGAGCCGGTATAGACTGAAGTGGAAGAGTGCAATATAGGCAGTAAACTAAAACCTATGATGATTAAAATGTCTAAGACTTTACCAGCTCACATTAAACTCAAATACATAGAGTTGTTTAAAGAATTTTCTGATGTTTTTGTGTGGAGTTACGAAGATCTTAAATCCTATGACAGTGAAATAATACAGCACAAAATCCCTCTCAAGGAAAACCAAAAACCATTCAAACAAAAATTGCGTAAAATAAATCCTGTGCAACTGCCATTGGTTGAGAAGGAAATCAAGAAAATGTATGAAGCCGGTATTATTGTCCCTATTAGATATTCCGAGTGGGTGTCTAATCTGGTGTCAGTTAGGAAGAAAACAGGAGAGATTAGGCTTTGTATATACTTTAGATACTTAAACAAAGCTTCATTGAAAGACAACTACCCTTTACCTAAGATGGATCATATTTTACAAAGGGTGGTAGGGTCTAGAAGAATCTCTTTGCTTGATGGCTATTCAGGGTATAATCAGATTTTAGTCCACCCTGATGATCAACTAAAGACAATGTTTACTACACCTTGGGGCACTTTCATGTATGTGAAAATGCCCTTTGGTCCAATGAATGCTGGAGCAAATTTTCAGAGAGCCATGGACATAGCATTCTCAGAAGAATTGGGCTACTTCATCATTATTTACCTGGATGATGTCACTGTTTTTTCAAAGACATATGAAGAGCACTTAGAACATTTGAGAAAATTTTTCGAGAAATGCAGAAAGTTTGGGATATCTTTAAACCCTAAGAAGACACTTTTCAGTCTCCAAGAAGGTAAACTTCTTGGGCACATTATTTCAGAAGAGGGTATTAAGATAGATCCAAAGAGGATTGAGGCCATATTGCAGATCTCTCATCCTCGAAACATCAAAGGATTACAATCTTTCATTGGAAAGATTAATTTCTTGAGAAGGTTCATACCCAACTTGGCTGAGCTCCTTAGAAATATTACAAACATGCTGAAGAAGGAGCAGGGGGTAAAATGGACCTTGGGAGAAAAGAAGTCCTTTGAGCTGGTGAAAAAAGCGTTAACCAAAACACTAGTTCTAATCAATCCTAATTTTTCAAAACTTTTTTATATTTTTTCATTTGCATCAGAACATACAATAGCTGTTGTCCTTTTACAGAAAAATCCACAAGGACAAGAGAAACCTATTGCATTCTTTAGCAAGGCATTGAGGGATGCCCCTTTGAAGTATAAAAATATGGAAAAGCAATATTTTGCTTTGGTTAAAGCTTTGAAAGACTTCAGAGTATACATCTTTCACTCACACATCATTTACTTTGTCCCAAATTAAGTTGTGAAAGACATTCTAACCTAGTACCCAGATGGTAAGAGAGGTAAGTGGATAGCTGTTATTCTTGAATATGATTTAGAGATAAAGCCCACTAAACTCATCAAAGGCCAAGGTCTAGCTAGATTGATGGTTGAATCAAATTTTGAGGTTCTTGATATTAATATGATTAATGCTTTAGATGATCAAGAGGAAATCTCAACTCCATTTGTTGAAGACCATTTTATGAATTCCTCTTGGTATGCTGATATTATTATTTTTTTGCTTAATTTGAATACACCCCATAGTTTAACAAAAACAAAGGTAAGGTTTTTGAAGTTAAAAGCTACAAACTATTGCATTATAGATAAATGTCTTTATAGGAAAAATGCAAGTGGGATATTGCTTAAATGTTTTCCTGAGTTTGATGCAGAGAAGGTTAAGGATGAGTTCCATGAAGGAGAGTGTGGGGGCCATTTATACTAGAAGACAACAGCCAACAAAATCTTGAGGGCTAGTTACTATTGGCCTACTCTTTTTCTTGATATACACGAGATGATCATTGCCTGTCATAAATGCCAACTTTTTGAAGGAAAAAGGAAGTTGCTACCCTTATCTCTACATCCAATCACTGTTGAAGCTCCATTTCAACAGTGGGGACTTGACTTCATAGGAGAAATCCATCCACCATCCTCTGCCCAACATAGATGGATTCTCACTGCCATAGACTACTTCACTAAAATGGATAGAAGTCATCCCTTCTAGGCAAGCCAATGATTTTGTTATTATAAAATTCATGGAGACTAATATTCTCTCTAGATTTGGCTGTCCTACCAAGATCATCATTGATAATGCAGCAGCATTTGGATCAAAGAAGATGGTTGAGTTCTGTCACAAGTATTAGATTACATTAGGTCATTCCACGACCTATTACCCTCAGGGTAATGGACTTGCAAAATCCTCAAACAAAATTTTGGTGAACGTAATCAAAAAGCTATTGGAGGACAACAAGAAGTCTTGGCACACAAAGCTAGTGCATGCACTTTGGGCTGACAAATTGACAATGAAGAAATCTATTGGAATGTCACCCTACCGGCTTATGTATGGCACTGATGCAATTTTTCCAACCAGCCTTGGTGTGCCAATTATGAAGTTGATTCAAGAGGTTCAGTATGAAGAAAATGACATGATCATAAGGATAAATCACACTATTCATCTTCAACAAACCAGAGAGGAGGTTTATAACAAAACATTGCAGAAGCAGGACAACATCAAAAAGCTTTTTGACAGAAGAACAAAGGCCAGCAATTTCAATGTTGGGGACAAAGTTTTAAAGTGGGACTCAAGGAGAGAAGATAAGGGAAAGCATGGAAAATTTGACAACTTATGGCTTGGCCCTTACTGCATTCATTCAGCTGCTGGTAATAATGCCTTTTTCTTACAAGAGTTGAATGGAGTAGAGTTGTTTGGGGGTCCTGTCAATGGCAGGATGCTTAAACATTAATTCTCTTGATCCATGTCATGTTCTAAAAGCCTTTTTATATTTTTTTCTCATTATAAATATTTCACCCATCATTTCATTCAAAGTTAGAAAAATAAAAAATACAAAAACAATAGAAGAAAGAAAAGAGGGCAGATTGCAAAACTAAGAAAGGTATAGCCCCATACCAAAAAAGAGAAACAGAATCTGAAAGTGTACAAGCTTAAATGCCACTCATGAAAAACACACTTCTAGTTAGTCATATAGCCTAATATTGATTAATTAGTTTTAAATTTACTACTGATAGGATAGTGAATTCGATTTTCCAAACTGTTTAATCTTGGCTTATCAGTAGGTAGGTTAGGCTAGAAATTAAAGGTGCAAACATGCTCAAAATTTGAACTAGAGAACGAGCAAAGAATAGCTCAAACAAAAGTAAGAACAAAGCTATAAAAAAGATGAAGGAAGTGCTTTGAACTTTTAGATCTTAAGCCTTCCATTTTTTATTTTAATTTTCTGCAAAATAATATCTATGTGCAACTTTTTTTTATGCCATAGATCAACATCAAGTTAGACTGTTCAATCCTGACTTATATGATTTTAAATTTCTGTTTTAGAAATTAGAGAATAAAAATATGTTAGACTGTTTAATCCTAACAGATTAGTAGATTAGGTAGAGAAGAATATGAGCTCAATTGTTTAATCTGAGTTCATGGAGAAATAAGGAGTAGAATTAGATTAGTTTTATGCTTTCAAAAGAATAAAATGTTGTAAAAAATAGTGTTCCAATCCAAGTGCACTCTAGAGAAGAAAAAATGTTAGACCAATAGGATTGGGTAGGTAGAAAGCTTGTGTTGATGAAGATCCATTGTTTCTTCATGGATGCTAATATTTTCAGAGCAAAAGAAAAACATCCAAGTAAAGAAAGGTAGCCCAATGGATGAGGCACTGATCAGCCTCCCAGAGAATGCAAGCCTGAAGTTCTTGATGCCTTCAAGAACACACCATCCCCAAGTGGAACCAATGTTAGCCACCTATAAAAATTTTTATATCAAAAGGTGGCTAAATCATTTTTTGAGTCTTCAAGAAACATTTTTTATTGCAAAAAATGGCTATCTCTTAAATACTCATGAGGACATCATGCCCTTTTTTCAAATCTTCACTGTTGTTTCATTTCCAACTCTGAAATTCTATTGATTTCATAGAAAGAAGACTGTTGCAAAACACCATTTTTCCCTTCCTTCCACATCAAAACTAACCGTCATTTTTACCTCTCTCATTCCCATGAAATTCCTCTATTTTCCCTTTTTTCCATTTCCCCCTTCATAAAATGCACCTTACAAAGTTTAGAACTCCTTTTTAAACTCTATCGAAACCCCCAAATCCATCAGAAAACTCCCAAAATTTCATAAAAAATAATTTTTTGTACTAAGGATTTAAGCCCCTTTGGGCTAAGTCTTAACCACTTCCCCACCATATGCCTTGGTGCTGGAACCAAGCCCTAAGCCTTTTGGCGCTTATCGCATTGGAAAAAACAGAGCACGCAAGTCTTTTTGTTAAGTGGAGACCTCCGATGCGATTGACCCTTTATTACATAACCCCCGATCCTATTATCGCCTCATATAACCCTTGTGCCCGCAATTGGGCACTAAAGCATTGTAATAATCCATTCCCGATTAATATTTTCCTTTGAAAATTTCATAAACCCACTTTTTTCTAAGTTTGGTCTAAGCGTGCCCATGCGATGTTTTTTAAAGAAAATGGGTAGATTGAAAAGCCCGCATCAAAATTCTGATGTGATTAAGCCCCATTTGTATAAACACCACTCTCCACTTTACTCCATATAACTTGCGCCCGGGACTAAGAGTTGAAGTCCCGAAGCGCTAATCGCATCGAAGAAAATCAAATGGTTAGATTGAAAGACCAGCACCGAAGATCCGATGCGATTAGCCCTTGCACATATTAAGCCTTGGGCTTATCGCATTCCATATAGACCAGCGGCCCCACAGACGGGCACCAAGCCATATAATATATATATCCCGCCCCAACCATAAAACCTTTTCTTTTTCATTAATTTTTGGTTTTCATGTATTATAAGGGTTTTTCACCGGTACACATTCTCAAACAATATTTGTCGTTGATCTTAAAGCCGATCTAGTGGCCTGCGCATGATCGCATCGCAAGTTTTTTTCGGGCGCGTTAAATATTTCTCCACCTCCGATTGACATTCCCCGATTCATTCCCCACCATCGATCTGATCTGCAGCTCGATGGCCCACAACTAATCGCTCCGTCGCACTCCATGTTCTTTACCCCGCCGATCGGCAAGCCCGAATTACATCTGCGTCGTCCACGTGTCCAGATCGAACGGTCCAAATTGCATCTCCCGACTTTGGTTAAAAACATATGCCCCAATTCATAATGTTGTTTCGGCCAATCACAGCCGTTGATCTCTGCAGATCAACGGCCTTCATCAGCTCTTCCTCCACCATTATATTATTTCGTTCAACCTCTAGATGTAATCTCCAATGTTGATTTTGTTCCATCCAATGGCTCTTATTAAACCTGACAGGTCTGCCTCCTGTGGGTCCTGCCTTCTTCAAAATCTGATCTCGTCCATCCATCCTTGATCCCATGACCTAGATTGAAACCACCCATCCTCATTCCGCCCGCTCATCTATCCATATCATGCTCGCTTCCCCACCGTTAGATCTAAGGCCCCAGATCTAATGGCCCACATTCCATATCGCGTAACTTTCAGCGCGAAGGATAATTTCCTGAAGGCCGTGAGATATAAGTTGTTTTCAAGGACACATGTCGGGCGGGAACGCATATCGCGTTCAAAAAGGCAAAACCGCCTCCCCGCCTTTTCTTCGCACGAAACCCATGGTTTTCTCCACCAAACCACCTTTCCCCATTTCTATTTTGATTCATCGCGTGCGACTCCCATCGTTGATCTCCATAGATCAACGGCCCGGATTTAATCTGGCCTTACACTATTGCCCTCTACCTCTTCCAAAGGGTTTTTTAACGCAAATCTCCACCGTCCATCTTGTGGGCCGATCTCATCTGATGGTCCATGATCATCCCGAAACCCCAATTCCATTTTCCGTTGCAATTCCCTCCGCCAAAGGGAATTTTTCCTATTTTCTTTGTTTTTCTTCCGAGTTTCCATAAAGTGACCCCCTCGCTTTATTTTCTCCCGACTTATTCCGAATTTCGATCTCTGCAATATCAAAGGCCCTAACTTAATTATTCCACCATTTGCTCCCACTGCTCCCTTTTAACCACTGCGCACAGATCTCCACCGTTGGATGTTTCCATCCAACGGCCACGCTCTTCCCCACAACCTCTGAAGCAGTTTACCCAATAACGTAGGATTTATTAATTTTTATTGTTTGATGCAGGATTTAATGGTTTTTCCATTATATTAAAGAAAAGCCAGAGGCCGGGAATGACGATTCCCATGCCTTTGATTCATAAAAGAGAAGCCATCCACAGGGTCCAATTTCACGTTTCGCCAATGCTTCATGGGCATTGATGCCATATGGGCCCTGTAAGAACCTGCACATCAACAAGACACAGTATGATCAAATCAAATCAAAAGAGTATCAGTGTCGAAGACCTACCACAGCTGAAACTGAAGATTGAAGATGAATTCCATAGTTTAATGGATTACGGCTAAGATTGATTATCAACAGCCTAATACATTAAATTAAACACAATTAAAAGGGAAATTAAAAGATCATCACAAAGAAAAGGCCTCCACCACCACAACAGAGTCCAATTGATCCCTCTCAGCTACCACAAAGCCACCTATTGCCTCAAAGCATTCAACAGAGTTTGAATTATGATCAGAAAATCAGATATTTGCCTCAACACAGCCGAAGAGTTAATTTAGCCAAAGGAACTTAATGCAAAAATATCAACAGAGTTACTACAACATGACACAGAGCCTCAAAAGTCAACAAAAGCTCCCACCGAGCTTAATTCTTAACTGTAAAACAATTAATACAGACAGAACATCTGTAAACTTCTCCATTGATCCCCTCAAAGGCCGAGAAGTTATTAAATCTATATTAATTGACTTGGGAGATCTTTTATCCTCTCCCACCTCCTCATTTCTTCTATAAATACTCCTATAGAAGATGAGAAAATGTTGGTTGCTGAACTTTGAAATATACTTGAGCTTGAGACTTCTACTTGTAAATAGTATTCACGGGCTCTTGAAGCTCTGCTTGTGATTAGATGAGTTAGTCTGGGAAGTGTAGATGATTGATGAACTGAAACCTTGGACTTAAAGTTGTAACTAGTTTGAAGCATCAATACAAGCTGATTTATGGGATCCTGGTCTATGTCGAAGGTGATGTTATTTCTTATTGTAAATTGTTATTTTATTTCTGTTTCCACTTTGCTCATCTTCTCTTATAAAGAACAACAAGCATAGAGTTATGATTTACTATATATCCGTACCCTTCTCTGACTGATAAGCTTTATCTAAATGTTTTCTTCCAAATTGTGTTGTTTGGGAATGATTTAATTCAGTTTTAAGCAGTTAAGAATGTTGGCGTTCCCTCATCCTACTGTTTAGCTAAATATTATTCTTGAAAGTTATTTTTAGTTTATGTTAAGTAGAGATAAACTAAGGAAGTTATGGTGAGCCCTGTCCTAGTTTTATCCCAAAAGACTATCTGAAAGTTTCCCTAAGAGTGTGTCAAAAGCTGGCTAGTTTCAAAGTACTTACTAGATCTTATACCATCCTTCGTTATCATTTGTGCTTCCCTTTGTTTTAATATGTTTTCTATTGAAAGTATATCAAAAGCTGGATATTTTCGAAGTACTTACCAGATCTTAGATTAATTTTATGTCTTTCTTAAGTGTATGTCAAAAGCTGGCTAGTTTCAAAGTACTTATCAGATCTTGGGCTGCTCTTTGTTCTTCATGTGTTAATTCCCCTTCTTGTTGTATCATTTCATTCCATAAATCAAACTTTAAAGAGATCCTTAGACATATATGACTTGCCCCATGGACCACTCTTGCCCCTTGTTGTTTCAATTAAACCCTATTATGACTCCGTAGCCCAATGGACTAAAACCTACAATTATCTATCTTTTTGGCCAAAACTTGTTCTGATTGCTTGAAACTTCACACCTTCGAAACTCTTTGCATTTAGAACTTTCCACCCAAATAATAATCATGCTCAACCATCCAAAAACAAAAAAAACCCTCGATCTTCATAACTAGCCTAATATCATTACCAAAAGCTTTTAAAGATAAATCCATCTTTGCACCTTATTGGAGAGATCCCTCTTCGGATTCAGGAGGCCTAGATCCTACAATCTCGAAGTGGTTGAAACGGGGTTTCTCCCTGCAGTCGAACTTTTGCCAATCTTGCTGATTACGGGGAGACAACATAGTCATGTCTACAGCAAGAAAATATTAGGGCAACATAGAGGAATATAAAACAATGGAGTACTTATAATATTCGAGCATGGTTTTCTTGTATGAAAATAATATGGGAAGTGAGTTTCCACCAGGTGCTTGATGGCCAATTTTTTTGTGGGGTTTTGAAACTCCCTACAATTTAACGAGAGGATATTCATTGAGGAACCCTCTCCGAGACTGGTTCTCTAAGGACCCCATAAAAGGAATGCTTCTTGTGGCATGGATTTTAAAACTTGCTTCCTTTTGAGCAAGTGATATGAAATATTTGTCTCATGTAGCATGATTTCAAATCATTATCTTTATTAGAACCCAAACCTTTAGTAGTGTTATACTTTAGAGGGTAGATTTCTTTATTTTTGGATCGAAGGTTATATTTTGGACAAAGGGGAAGGGGTGGGAAGTTCCTTCATGGATTTGGTAGTATGGGACAAAGATACTTTAGTCGAGGGAATGGGGTTGCTAGGGACAGAGGATATGGGGGAGATAAGAATCAAGGGAGATGGTTGAGGGATAGAGAGTCCTGAAATTTTGAAAAGGAAATGCTCAAAACTCTCATAGTGTGAGAGTGTCCTACATCCATAGATTTTACACAACCTAAAAATTTACCAAAGTAAGAGGAGGTATGATCCAAGGAGGAGGAAATTGTGATTGTACCCACAAAGTTAGTGGCAGTTTCTAGGGAAGTTGCAGTCCTTACTTAAGTAATTGGAGGCTCTGCACCATCCTAAAATCCTTATGGAGGTCGAGTGACAAAAGTCTTTTGATTGAATAGGAGCCCTTTTGACTTGGAACGTGGTTATCCTCCCATTGAGGTTACTTTTGAACCCAATTTTAGCACTCAATACTTCATGCCCGAATGGCCATAGGTGTGAAACCTTCTAAATTTGAAGGGAATACCTTCATAGTTGATGGGTTGTCTCATTAAGGTGCCCCTTTTGATTGTTATAATGTTTGCTAGTCCCTTATAGGTGTTGAGGTCGACTAAAATGTGTTCCATTCCCATATATCCTAACTCATTGTAGGAATTGTCGGCCTCATAATATAATCCCATCAAGTTCCCAATTTCTCAAAACACATCATCAGACAAAATGAGAAATAAACCTAGTAAACAAATCGAGACTGGGATGACCTCCAATTTCTCCAACCTAGCATCAAAATCCACTAGCCATTCCTTCAAAGAGAGTTTCAAATCTCCTACGCTAATGAGAACGAAGTGTTTTTTAAGCTTCTTCACCAAAAATTGTAATCCACACCATCTACCTCTAACCAAAAACATGCAACATGAAGAGTAACCTAAGATACTCAATATATTTTTGTCAATCCATTCCTTAAGTACATAATAAAAAAATACAACAAATACCACATCCTCCATATATATATATATATATATATATATATATATATATTAATAATTTAGTTTGATAGATTTTTTTTTTTATATATCTTATAAAACACACCGTTAAAATTAACGTACCATTAAAATCGTATTTTATATGCAATATAAAGATAGACAAAATAACAACTCTTCAACTTTTTCACGAAATAAGTAAATAAATTTTGAGTAACTCTTTTCTTGATTTAGATTTTCTGTCTTCACATGGCAAGTGTTAAATCTGCATTTTTTGGGTTTAAGTTTTATATAAGAGATCCTTATTTTAAGGCTCTTTATGTCACTTCGTATGCTAGGTATGAAATAACATTTTCAATCCAGGGAATAAGGGTCCTCTTTATTGAAACTTTTGTGAAAAATGGCAATATAATATATATGGTCCTAATAATTCCTTTTATTTTTTATTTTTTTTGGGTTGATGCGCATGTTACCACTAGACTTCAAAATGTACGTTATGCTTTCATGTGAAAAGTAACCACGTGATGAATACTTGATTGCACCAACTTAGTAATTACAATTCACACATGTATGGATCACAACACCACTTTTTTGGTTGGATGCCCTCCTTTCAACTTCAAGGGACCTCCACCATTCAAATATTTTCAACAAAGTTACTAATCGTGCTCATGGGCTTTAAAAGGACGTAATTCCACTCTATAGTCACCTTCACAATCCTATTTATTAGTTTATCATTAGAAATACAATATCCTTTATTTGTGACGTTATTAGATTCCTTACTGGATTGCTTTTTAATATAAACATGCAATTTCGAAAAACTCGATACATCTCCTAGTTCTTTGATTCCACTTTGCCTAGTTGTTGCTAGATCATGTATAGAGTAGGTAATTTCTCTTCATTCAACGTCTTATTGAATAGTGTTATTCACCTTCCCTCTTTGATTTAATAATATACTAATTTAGTAATATACTCATTAATATGATACATGTGTCATTGTCTATATAAAAAGTATAACTAAAACTAGGTGCTGCTATGTGTTTTTATTCATTTAAATTAAATCATCGTTTTAAATTTTGTAATGAAATTACATTTTGGAAAAGCCTGAAGTTATCAATCAGCTTGAAATTCAAAAGTC
This sequence comes from Pinus albicaulis, assembly GCA_034641835.2. Taxonomy (NCBI): domain Eukaryota; kingdom Viridiplantae; phylum Streptophyta; class Pinopsida; order Pinales; family Pinaceae; genus Pinus; species Pinus albicaulis. Next base: position 243,695,374 of record CM076583.1, on the reverse strand, counting down.
AAAAGGCTTCGAGAAGGTGAAATGAATCACCTTGATTAGTGATATTCAAACATAGTTCTTTATAATACAGAAGTGCTTGATGTATACAGTTAACAGGGATGGAAAAAAAAAAAAAAAAAAATTGGGAAGAAGGAAAATAGCAAAATAATAAAGGACCAAGGAAGAAGAAACTCATTTGATGACCCGAGGACAAAGGAGAAATTGAACATATGCATGAAGGGTGAAGGTTATCCTTAATTCAAAGAAATCTACAACAATATTGCTAGTGAATAAGAATGCGCCAAAGTCTCCATGGAGAGCGCATATCACACCCTTTATAATAATTTCTTGAGAATAATAAAAACCCAAATTGAATGTTGGTTTTCCCATGTGGGTTTCTACTGTAAAATATTTGTTGTTCTACTTTGATTCATTATTGTGGAATGGCCTTTTTGTATGTTTATTCTAGCTAAGATGTTCCATTTGTAACCCATGATATAGAAATAAATTACATTGTTGTATTTAACATTTAAACATCGGTTGGGTTGCTAGAAGAGAAAACACACTATCGAATTATGTACTTTACTTTATGGTTGTACTCACAACATAAAAATATGGCATCAAATTTCCACACTTCACTTTGTGTTGATGGAATCACAAGGTTTGGAAACCACACACACACACCATTAACTTATTGGGCACTAATGGTTTGTTGAATCACTAGAGTGATCTCTTCACTTATTCATTGTGAGAAACCTTTGATAAAACCTAGTTGACCTCTTAATTGAATTGTTAGCAACATGATCTATTGCATCTTTAATTGAAATTTTTAAAAGCATATATGTGTGTTGTGCCACTACGGAGCTACAATGATATCTGTGTTTTGATGAAGAAGCTAGCTTGGAAAGCTATTTGATTTCTTGTTAATAGACACATTGTAAGCTATATACAACAATGTTATGTATAATGGTTGAATGTTCAAGCCTTTTTCTAAGCTATAACCATAAACATCGTTTGAATGGTTTTACACTGAACATATATGATTTTTGCATGCTTTTCAATTTGGATGTGCATTGTGATAGTGTTAGGACTAACCATTTAAATTTTAAAAAGTTGATATATTTTTAGCAAATAAAGCATATTTCCCTAGAATATATTGATGGGAATTAGTCTTGAAGCCAATAAACATGATCATTATTTTATGCATCTTGATGATTAGAAGAGAAACAGATTTTCACTAAGAATTGCACAAAAATGGAGACAATTTGTTTTTTTTTGTAGAAGAATCAAATTGGGTGAAACATGTGGGATATATAATTGCCTAATTTGTAGATAGTCTATAATATTCTTCTTTGATAACTCAAAGACATTTTATATTATCAACCTCCATCAGAATTCTAGCACTTTAATAAATGTATCTTTGGCATGCATATCATGTTGAATCCTCTAATAAATTCCATGTAAAATATGCAATGCCATAAAATATTCCTACCTTAGTGAAATTAGAAGACATGGACCAATATAGGCTTTCCTTCACCTTCTTTGAATCCACATGTCATTTATCTTTGGAAACTACTAAATATAAAGTCAATCACCTTTTCCATAGATAATTAAAAATTCTTCAAATAAATGAACAACAAGTCATTCCTTAATGCTTCAAATTCCAACCTCAAATGTTGCATATGCTTTTATTTTGATGTCGGTTTACCCCTGCTTACTTACATATTCAACTCTCATGCATATAAAGATGCATACCAATTTTGAAGCCCCAGATAATCTCAACAATCTGGGGAAACTCACAATATTTATCAACTTGGCAATTTAAATAAAATCTATCTGGAAGCTTTAATATCTCAAATCTGAGATTTGAGATATTAAATTAACACCCTTATAGTTATAAAACCACCTCCAATACAACCCAGGTTTTATTCTCTTATCCGGAAGCTTATCTTTCCGCTGGCCGATGGTTAAAACCCATATTTCATATAGACCCATCAGTGTTCATATGTGGAGTTCTTAATATCATGTTTAACTTCCTTCTCAACACTCGATTCATACTCAATTCACATATATGCATGGTCTTATTTAAATGTTCATGGGAAATTTCATTTCGCCCCAATCCTTCGACTTTGGTCGAAGCTCAAGGTTCCAACTCAATTATATATATGCGCCCTTTGCCTTTTAAAAATTACCAAGTTTGACCTTGGTTAATTTACACCAATGCACATAAATAATATACATTCCCACATCAATGACTATTAAGTGAACCTTCATGGCCTTTATTGGAATGCCATCACACATTTAATCTTCAACCATACATAAATTCGGTTAAAACCAACCCAACGCATCAAATTAATAATGCATCTGGACCCCAACGTTTACGTACCTCTTCATTAAATTTCGTGCAGCTTTCTATGCGAATGTCATCAGATCCCTATAACCTTGCATCGGATAGTTATCGCATTTTTTAAGGACATAATGTTAACACTCAGAAAAAACGCGAAATAGGTGGTAATTGAAAACCACCTTATGCCACGTGCCCTCCAACGAATGATATCGTGTTTTTTTCACAAAAACAACTTACCACCTAAGAGGTAGCACAATAATGCCGATTTGATCTTTGAAACCACTTTCACTATTTATTCAAGGTTCCGACTATTTCATTAGCTCTGGGTTCCATTTAACGCACTTTGTTGTATGTTCTCCCTTAACACAGTGTAAACGCTCAACATTTACTTGCTCATTGACCTAAACAAACAGAGTTCAATGCAGATTTAAATGTATTCAATATCATAGGTTCACATACTTGCGCCCTCCATCAAAAGGCCTAACTCATCAATTCCCTGTATTACGGCTTTAACACCAGAAATGGTATCTATTTTTGCAAATTGAAACCCAACAACTCATTTCACCAAACGTATCAATATAAAAATGAATCTCTGATACGATTAGAGCCTTTCACATCGGATAAATGTGCATTTAATAGACTTATAATGGGGATTCAATCTACGATTTTTCCTCAACAAAATTCGGTAGACTCTCAAATCAATTTCAACATCAACTCTCCAATAATATATGGAACCACCACATAACCCTTGCTACAGCGTTCTTTCTTCTGCATGATAGATCTCATCTATCTACACAGAACTTCAATTCATCAAAACATCCATACTCAGAAAATTCAATTTGAATGCAATTCAAACACCCTTTTGCGTCATCGATCCTTGCAGTGATCGATGACTGCAAATCCTCTCTTAATATTTCTCAGAAATATGTAAAACAACTTACATTCAATTTCAAACCACAATAATAACACCGACTTCTTCCATATGTGGAGAGCATTACCACAACCACGGGCATAATCTTATCTCAAACCCCAATTACAGAGTTTTACATATAACCATCCATAGAAACTCAACATCCCTCACACAGAATTTGATTAAAGAATACACATGTATTTCAGAACCAAATTCCTTCATTCACATATATGAAATCAAATACAAAAACATTCTATTCTTTGGCCAGATTTTCAAAATCAAATGGCCCTTACAACTGCTCGCAGGCTTACAGGAACAACTCTGTTCTTCTAAAGACTGAATTCACACCCTCTACAGCTCCCCAGGTCTGTTCATTAATGCCTTTGAGGGTTACACTTATACAAGAAAATAATGAATCGATTAAGCTCCCTTACAGTTCGAAAAAACTCTTAAAATTCCCAAATTCCTAAATCTAGACTAAGTCCCTAGATTTGTGGAAACTGACTTCAACTCATTCCTACTCTGCAGTTTTTTTGAATCTCTCATCTCTTCACATTCCCAACTAATAATTTGAGGGCAGTTACAATTCTCTCCACCTTTAATTAAAATTAATTAAAACACACTAAATTCACTACATAAAATCTAACTCTCTTGAAAACTAAAACCCATAAGTCTAACAAAAATGCATGGAATTTGTTCTTGTCTAATGCCCCTACATCAGACTGCCAAGGTTAAAATTAATCATGATCTCTTGATCATGTGCTATTAAAACTTTGCCTCTTGGATCCCATACTTTGCTTTTCTGCTGTCTATTAGCTGCATTATTCTTCAACTGCGCACTTCCAGGTTTCCATACTTTGTTCTGCAACTTGCCTCCAGCTATGCTTTCATATTCTGTCCTTGTCTTTCTTTTTCCAAAATTTCTTTGTTCTTGCTGCTGCCTGCTACTTCTGAGACACCTTCACCATCAAACTCCTCATAAATTCAATTTCTCTATCTAATATGTCTTCTGATTGCTAGATACTGCTTCCTCTTGATCGTTGAATTCTTACCTCTGCTTTTGCTTGTTGAGTTCTTATTTGCTGAACTCTTACTTTCACTTGTTGAAATCCTGCAGTTGCTGCCACCCGATCATCCATACCCTCTTGTTTTCTGCAATAGTAAAACTCTTCCTGATTGTCATCCATGACAATTTCTTCATTCTCTAACTTCTGCAATTTCTTGGACTGGTATTTAAATTTCCAGTCACTGTCATCATCTCTTTTCTTCTCCTCCTAGACCAAACATTCCTTAGTCCTTCCATCAGTACCTGTAATCATAAAACAAACACCAAAATTACAAAATCCTTGTGTCTCTTCCCCCTCTGGCAACACTCCAAATTGTTGCTCTAACATTTCCTCTGGAAACACTTCAATCTGCTACTCTGCCATTTCATTCTCTTCTCTAAATGTTTTCAGCAAACAATTCAGCCATCTATTTTCAAGCATTTCATCAATATGCTGCAAACTTGTTTTAGCATATTCTTCTTCTTCTTCCTTGACAATCTTCAGTAATTGTCTTCCATCTTCTTGATTGATTCTGGCAATCAATTCAAGTTCTTTAAGTACTGTGTCCTTATCTTCTATCGGAGTAAAATTTTGATTCTCCACCACTGTAGCAGTTCCAAAAATCTACCCTTCAGTCTTCTCTTTGTCCATCAGAAAAATCAGCTCCTTCTTGTCATCAACAGTAATAACAAGTCCCCTTACATAAGGCATGACTACCTCACCTTATTTCAAAAACCCATCTTCATTTAAGACAACCCCCAGGTATGGATTTCCTTCTGCAATACCTGTCAACACAGCCAAATTGTCCAATTGAAAATCACAAGACCCAATGGTCTCGCTTGATGATCCAGTCACCAAATCTTCTCTCTACAGTCCCAAGTCTTCTTCAAGACTCAAAAAATCTTCACTACCTTCATTCCCTTGTATCTTCACATTCTGCCATCCCCAATTTTGAAATTGAGGTTCTCCTTCCTGTATTGAATCCTGGTTGTTCAGCATAATCCCCAGCAATCCAATTTCTTCATTCCATGGATTAAATTCTTCCACATAATTCTCCTCCTCTTTTAACCATGGAAAATTTTAGGGGCTAATATTCGCAGGTGGGCTAATTTTCCATGGTTTTTCCAAAAAAATGATTCGCCAATTTCCATTTTTTTATAAAAATGATTCGCACAAATTTTACAATATAAATTTATTTTACGTTAAAAATCGTCAAAATTATATAGATAATATATATAATATCATTATAATTTTGAATAAATTTACAAATAGATCAATAAAAATTCTATAGTTTGCATATTAGGGGCTCGTGAGATTCGCCAATTTTTTGAACTTCAAGATAATTTTCCATCCTTAAAATTTTCCCTACTTTTAACTGTTTGCCCAATGGTGTCAACTTTTCTTCAGCATCAACAAAATCTGCATTCACAAAACAATTGTTAAAACAAAAATCATAAGGCCTCAGTGCCTTTCTTTCCTCTTCCAGCATTCCAGTATGCTATCCTAAAATTCCTTCCTTCTCTATCAGCACATCAGCATGCTGATTCACTTTTCCCAAAGAATTCCCTGAAGAATTCTCAAGACTGTCAACAAGTCTTTCATTCACACCATCCGCCTCCATGATGGTTTCTTGATCACTGTAGTGAACTCTTCCTTTTGCAATCTCTGAATTCTCCAGCAAGTATTCCAACAATGAAATTTCTCTGTGGCATCACTGAAGTATTTCATCATCACTTACAGTCCCTGCACTCATACGCAAACTTTCAATTTGTAGACCAAGAGCTTCAACAGCCTCAACTGGTGTTTCACATATCAGTTCTTCAAACTGATCTTCTCCTTCTTCATTCACAAGAATTTCTTCTTGTGCTGCAACAACTTCAATCATAAATACATCACTGCTTTTTTCAATCAAGAGACATTCTCCAACATTTCCTTTTTCTTCAGAGAATTCATCTTCTAGTAGATACTTCTTCATACTTGTGACAACTTCACAATATTTCTCATCCTCCTCTGCAAAACCTGTAGTTACATCGCAATTATCAGTTAAAAAAATACAAGGTTCTACATCATCTAGCTAAACTGGACTTGTCCAATAACTCAGGAAATCATTAATGATTTCCTCTTTAGCAAGACAAACTTCTTGTTGTCTTAAACCTCCACCATGGTTCATAAGATCTTTTGCAGATCTCCATTCTACAACTGTACTCTGTTCTGCTTCACAAACAGAAAATTCTCTTCTCAACTTAGCTGCTCTAAATTCTGCACATTCCAACTGTACATCCATCCTCTGTTCAATCTTTCTCAGCTTTTTTGCAAACATACAAAAAAATCATCAGATATAAAATCATTTGACCTCTTGGTCTCACTTGAAGTTTCAGTCTTCAAGTCCTTCTCCAAATACTCAATCATCCTGATTAGTCTCTCTTTCTGCCGAGCATGTATCATCTACTCTTTCTTCATTTGTAGCCCATGCCACTTTACTTTCTTCTTCATGATTCAACCAACTCTCTGGCTTTCCTCTATCATCATCTTCAGTTTGTTAAACTGTTCTTTGATCTCAACTACTTCTTTCCAATATTCTGCATTAGTCAATTTCTTCCTAATTCCAATTGTCCTAGCATCTTCCTTTTCCTTTCTATTGTGGCCTCTCTCAGAACCTCTAAAATCTCTTCTATGACTTTTGGAAGTCATCTTCTCCTCCATGAGTTCTTCACTCGTAAGCTGCACCAAGCCTCTGCAACAACAAGCTCTCCTGTTGCCACTTACCTCACCAATCCTTTCCTCTGGATCTAGGCTTTTGGCAAGTACTGGTCCCCTATCTGCTGGAACCTTCTAAGCACTCTCTTTTGCTCTCTCTAGGCTTCACTTTGCAACTTTTCAAGAACACATCTGTTCTTCATTCATCCAACCTCTGTTGGGAATTCTCTAGGTTCTACCACACTTTCTTCTTCACTTTAGAATCCTCTGTTGGACTCTTTCATCATTGCTCTCAAAGCTGTGCTCTGCTTTTGCTGAGATTTCTTCAATTTCCTGCAATTCGAATTCTGCAAACAATACTTCAAACTAGAGTTAAACACTGCTCATCAACTCACCTTCAAGATTCTATATAATCTTGCTTCTTCTTTCACCTACACTGCACCTCTGTATGTTGCTATCTTTATCAGTTTCAAAATCTGATCTTACTTCATTACACATGCATTCAACAAAACTTGAACTTTTAAAAAGAGCTATTCCAACTCTGATACCACATGATGTCGATTTACCCCTGCTTACTTACATATTCAACTCTTATGCATATAAAGATGCATCCCAATTTTGAAGCCCCAGATAATCTCAACAATCTGGGCAAACTCACAATATTTATCAACCTGGAAATTTAAATAAAATCTATCTGGAAGCTTTAATATCTCAAATCTAAGATTTGAGATATCAAATTAACACCATTATAGTTATAAAACCACATCCAATACAAACTAGGTTTTATTCTCTTATTCGGAAGCTTATCTTTTCACTGGCCTATGGTTAAAACCCATATTTCATATAGACCCATCAGTCTTCATATGTGGATTTCTTCATATCATGTTTAACTCCCTTCTCAACACTCGATTCATACTCAATTCACATATATGCGTGGTCTTATTTAAATGTTCAAGGAACATTTCATTTCGCCCCAATCCTTCGACTTTGGTCGAAGCTCAAGGTTCCAACTCAATTATATATATGCTCCCTTTGCCTTTTAAAACTTACCAAGCCTGACCTTGATTAATTTACACCAATGCACATAAATATTATACATTCCCACATCAATGACTATTAAGTGAACCTTCACAACCTTTATTGGAATGCCATCACACATTTAATCTTCAACCATACATAAATTCGGTTAGAACCAACCCAACACATCAAATTAATAATGCATCTGGGCCCCAACGTTTACGTACCTCTTCATTAACTTTCGTGCAGCTTTCTATGAAAATGCTGTCGGATCCCTATAACCTTGCATCAGACATTTATCGCACTTTTTAAGGATAGAACATTAACACTTAGAAAAAATGCGAAATAGGTGGTAATTGAAAACCACCTTATGCCACGTGCCCTTCAACGAACGATATTGTGTTTTTTTCACAAAAACAACTTACCACCTAAGAGGCAGCACGATAGTACTGGTTTGATCTTCGAAACCGCTTTCATTGTTTCTTCAAGGTTCTGAATGTTTCATTAGCTCCAGGTTCCATTTAACGCGCTCTGTTGTATGTTCTCCCTTGACCCAGCGTAACCGCTCAACATTTACTTGCTCATCGAACTAAACAAACAGAGTTCAATGCAGATTTAAATGTATTCAATATCAGAGGTTCACATACTTGCACCCTCCATCAAAAGGCCTAACTCATCAATTCCCTGTATTGTGGCTTTAACACCAGAAATGGTATTTATTTATGCAAATTTAAACCCAACAACTCATTTCACCAAACGTATCAATATCAGAATGAATCTCTGATACAATTAGAGCCTTTCACATCGGATAAATGCACATTTAATAGACTTAGAACGGGGATTCAGTCCATGAGTTTTCCTCAACAAAATTTAGTAGATTCTCAAATCAATTTCAACATCAAATCTCCAATAATATATGGAACCACCACATAACCCTTGCTACAATGTTCTTTCTTCTGCATGATAGATATCATCTATCTACACAAAACTTCAATTCATCAAAACATCCATACTCAGAAAATTCAATTTGAATGCGATTCAAACACCCTTTTGCGTCATCGATCCTTGCAGTGATCGATGACTGCAAATCCTCTCTTAATATTTCTCAGAAAGATGTAAACCAAATTACATTCAATTTCAAACCACAATAATAACATCGACTTATTCCTTATGTGGAGAGCATTACCACAACCACAGTCAGAATCTTATCTCAAACCCCAATTACAGAGTTTCACATATAACCATCCATAGAAACTCAACATCCCTCACACAGAATTCGATTAAAGAATACACATGTATTTCAAAACCAAATTCCTTCATTCACATATATGAAATCAAATACGAAAACATTCTATTCTTTGGCTAGATTTTCAAAATCAAATGGCCCTTACAACTGCCCGTAGGCTTACAGGGATAACTCCTGTTCTTCTAAAGACTGAATTCACACTCTCTGCAGCTCCCTAGGTCTGTTCATTAATGCCTTTGAGGCTTACACTTATACAAGAAAAAAATGAATCGATTCAGCTCCCTTATAGTTCGAAAAAACTCTTAAAATTCCCTAATTCCTAAATCTAGACTAAGTCCCTAGATTTGTGGAAACTGACTGCAACTCATTCCTACTCTGCAGTTTTTTTGAATCTCTCATCTCTTCACATGCCCAACTAATCATTCGAGGGAAGTTACAATTCTCTCCACCTTTAATTAAAATTAATTAAAACCCACTAAATTCACTACATAAAATCTAACTCTCTTGAAAACTAAAACCCCTAAGTCTAACAAAAATGCATGGAATTTGTTTTTGTCTAATTCCCCTGCATCATATTTTCTTCTTCTAAGAATCATAATGTCATAAAAACACTACTACAAACTTAACACTATATTCAAAATACTATGTCATTAATTACATTGACGTTATCAATACATTGGTTGGTTCAAATGTTATAACCAACCACCCATACAAGTTATCTTTGGCCTTAAATGTGTTCTTGTGAATGGAACTTATGGTAAAAGAAATCACTGTTAATTGAATCTATATAGTTGTGCTAAAGAACGAAATATTACTTCAAAACAAAGTTTGTGGTGGTAAAAGGTAAAGAAAAAGGATACAAAGAGAAAAATAAGAGGAATAAAATAACTTGAATAAAAAATGAAGGAAGATAAAAATAAGGATAAAAAAAATAAAGTTGAGGGTAAAATATAAATCACGCTCAATCGAAAAAAGTTGATTTTGAATAAAAAAGTGACAAAATGAGAATTTAAACCAAAAAAGTTGATTTCAAAGGAAAAAGTGACAAGATGAGAATTTAAACAAAATCATAGAGAAACGTAATTGTAACCACACCATGAGGTGCATTTTTTATCAGAAGTAGGTTTCATAAGTCAATTATATCAAGAACCATGTAGCTTATATTTTTTTTAATTGTATATTTTAAGCTGTTAAAAAAAGAAAAAATAATTTGACCATAGTTTGAAGGTCCACTCAAGCATGTATACATATTTTATATTATAAATATGAGTACCCTTTGGGAAGCAAACGAGGAAGATGCAAAATTAACATAATAAGAAGATTGTGTTAAATCATTTTTTCACGTTATTAGTGTATCATAAATAGTACTTTTCTGGGGAAATAGAGACGACTTTGGTTTTCAATAACCCACCCTGAACTAGGGTATTTTCCATGTCACAAAGATATGGATTAAACAAAGTACATTTGAATACCCTTACAACATGAGTTGAAACATTCCCAACAAACTATGACATACATTGGTCAAATGGAAATACAATATCTAACCATTAAAGTAACTACTCAACATTAATCTATTATACAAATACAAAACCAACTCCGACAAAAATAGGGAAATAGATCTCATCAATGTACAAACATAGTCATTTAACACTATCATTTGATTAATAGTTAGTAACCAGGAACATTCACCATACCCATTTGTGCAAAATGTGTATACAACAGAGCCATGTAAAAATTGTACAAAAACTCTAGATACTTTATATTAACACCCATTAAGAGTAATATAAAATACAATAGGGTATCAAAGGGATACAATAATAATAATAGAAAAAAAATTAAGTTGAACACAATATACAAAGAACCCTCATTAAGCTAACAAAAATGTAATAATAGCAACAAGACATAACTTTTGAAAATGGCAACAAGAAACAGTGAAGGGGGCCTCCTGAAACATCTTTCCTGATCCTAGTTGGAAAGTGATCACCTAAACTAGGTGGGGGACCACACAGGTGATTTTTGTCGAAAAGTCTATTTTTAGACTATGTCTATTTTTAGACATATGGAGCATGGTCTAGGAGTTGCGGGATGCTATTCTTGGATGATTGGTCAAGTTGGTAAAAATAGATGGACAGCTATTTTTAGACATAAAGGTCGAAGTCTATTTTTAGACTGCCTGTCCAAAAATAGGTCAGTCAAATATTATTAGCTCTTAATAATATTTGGACTATAACATTATCTTATTCTCTTGCAGCACTTCAGTTTGAGCTACGGATGTGACACATGCAGCTGACAGAAGGAATTACGCTATTCCTAGGGTTTAGTTGAGCTATTGCATGGTTGACTTCAGTTAGAACTCATGTGGCAGAGTTTGGTGGAGTTGATGGAGTCTTGTTCGGTTTAACTTAGTTGAACTAGTTGTATTTAGTCTAACTGATAAATACACTAGTCATGAGTGATGTGAATTAAATATTATTTAATTCACTAATTATTTACTCATAAATCAACTAAAGAACACATCAGTTAATGGCAGTGCATGGACAATTCAGTGAAGACCAGTGGAAGAGATAGGTGAAAGAGTCGGTTTACTATCAGTTGTGACTATAGTTGTGCATGAGATTTGCACAATCATTGATTGAGATTTCCAATGATGATTGCGCAGTTAAAGAGGGTGGGATTAGAACTTGGATCTTATTCTTTTCCCTATTGGATTGCGCAGTAGAGGCAGGCAAACAGTGGAGGAGTTTTGAACCCGTGACTTGTTCAAAACTGAGCTAGTTTGTGTGTAACCTTTGGAGATAGTACTGAGTACTTGTGAGGAGTATTGTACTATGATTGTTACATGATTCTCTATCATTATAATATACATATAGTTGGGGTTTTTCAGCTATAAGCTTTCCCCATTACATACTGTGTTTATGTGTGCTTGACTATTGTGTTTATGTGCGCATGCGACTGTTTCTATTTCCGCATATTGATGATCAATTGTAGAAGAGGTTATGTGTTATGCATGAATTCGAATTAGTGTGTGACCAGGATAATCTCAGTGAATAAATATTCATTATTCAGCAAATTTCTACAATAACAACGGTAGATCAAACCTATAGTAGAAAAAAACAACAAAAAAATGGAATGTAGAGGGAGAAACATCCATAGTCATTCGTAGCTCTATATATAACTGTAATCTTCAACATCATGCTCCCAATAATCTTAAGCTAGCTCACCTAGCCAACTCACCATTATGAACTATCCACACACGTGTCAAGCTGTAACCAATTACTTGACCATACCAGGCCAAATCAAAACTAATTGATGCCAACAACTAACCTACTCACATAGCTAGAGAGTGTTATATCTATTAGGGTCCTATAACAATAGAGTTCATAAATTTTGAATTGCATTTGATAGTCTTGTAAATATGTACATACCTTGCTTTCTGCAAGTTGTTTTCCCATATTTTGAAAAAATGAAAAATAATAAAAAACCAAAAAGAGGGTAAAAAGTCCTAAAAGAAAGATCAAAGGACTTAGACAAATATAAACCCCAAAATAAAAAAAGAGATAAAATAAGACTTGAAAGTGAGCAAGTCCAAATGCCACTACTTTTAACTTTATTGCAATAATAATGATTATGTGCAGAGTGTCAATAAATGCCATAATCCATGATTAGTTAAACAGTTTAATCTTAACTTTTCATGCTTTCAATTTCATGTTTTATATAGAGAATAAAGATATGTCAAACAATTTAAACTTGACAAATCAGTAGATAGGTCGAGAATAATGAGGAGTTCAACAATTTAATCTGAGACCTCAGATGAAATAAGGTAGACTTAGATAGTTTTATGCTTTGAAAGAAAAATGTTTTAGGGTGGAAAGCCTAAATGCACCCATCAAAATGAAGTAAAAATGTTAGAAATAAGGATGGGTAGGTAGAAAGCAGTTGAGAAAGCATGTAATAAAGCATCATCGAGAAAAAATCACTAATTTCCCCTCCCCTCAGAATATTCAGTATTCTAAACTATCAGTCAAAAAGGCTCAAAGCATTTCTCTGACTTTTGTTGGTGTTAGCCATCAGCAAATTTTTGTCATAGAAAATGATGGCTAAACAAATCTTGAGCCTTCAATAGATTATTTTCATGGAAATATTACTAATTCTTGAAGCCTTATGGTGTTTTCTAAAAAAAAAAATGGAAATCAGCAGCTATTCCTTAGCAGCGATGTTCCTTAACTGTTTTTCCTTAGCCCTGTTGTTCCCTAAGATGCTATTCCCTAAGATGTTGTTCCATAAAGTGTTGTTCCCTAACAGTGTTGTTCCCGAACTGTGTTGTTCCCTTAGCTGTTGTTCCCTAATGCTATTGCCTAGCTGCTATTCCCTAACACTGTTGTTCCTTAGCACTGTTCCCTTTGCTCCTGGTAACCTTTGTTCTCCACGTGACCATACCCCAGCGCCTATGCTTAAGCCCCCATCGCATTAGCATTTCCATGAAGAACCCACATTTTCTTTATAAACTACCCACCCCGATATCAACACTGCGATGAGATCTTGGCCATAGATCCACGTGATCTAACGGTGGAAATTCACCCCTGCTGTCTTGTCCTTCCTTCCCTTCTTTTCCCTTATCCCCACCTTACTACTCCAACAATCAATCTTAGTCGTAGATCGTAGGCCTCAAGCCTTGATCTAATGGCTATTACGCCTCCCTTCCTATCCATTGATCGTCCGGCCCATGTATACTCATCGCCCCTTTGCACTAATCATGGTTTTTGATCTACATGATCCAATGGCCCCGATCAAACCCGACTACCCAACTCCACCGGGGCCCATCTTCCACTACGCAAACCCCTCACCCAATCATCGCTTGGCACCTGGCCCCCACTCAAACTCTCACCGTGCACCTCTCTCCCCTGGATCCAACGGTCTACATTATATATCGCATGAATTCACCGTCCGAAATTTAACAATCAGAAATCGCGCGATACCACTGGTTTTACAAAGTCCATGTGTCTCCGCTTAATTGGATCGCATTCGATCAAACAAAAACCACTCACCGCCCGAGGGTCACGCGAAAACCATTCGCGGTTTCTGCAAAACTTCCAATCCCTAATTTCGCGCCAAATACAGTTTTGAACTGGTTTTCGTGTGTTTTTTCTCCATGAAGCCTTCTCCACCCACATTTCATCTCCTTTGCATATGCTCCTCTGCCCACACCCGAGCCCTCTGTTGCAGCCAAACCAAGAAGTGCAGGATTTCTTAACCAGTTTGTCGTCGTGTGCAGGTTTAATGGTGGATTTATCCACAGGTCTCCAGCAACCAAAGAATTAGTGTTTAAAGGGTCTGAGGGGTCGAAATTCCAAGCTTAATCAGTGCTTTAATGGACACAATCACACATAAATTCCTCCTGTACAGAAGAAGCCGAGCCACCTGTACACGTAGGAGATAAGACAGATCAACATAAAAGGCTTCGAACGCCACGTTCACAGTATATATTTCTCCACCAAAGGACACTTGTGGTCTGATTTTCTTTTCAAATACACTATGAAAACCATCCTTATGACAGATAATTCATTAAAAAAATGCCAGAACAGTTATTAAGCAGACGTGGGGCTTCAGAACCCAAAAAATGGCAGTTTACTTGTCGTGGAGGTAAAAGAGAGTGCTTCATACCACGGTTTGCTTCAAAGAATACACTTCAGAGTTAATACTCACCTACCAGATATGCATAAAAACAAGAAAAACTACCAAAATGATACAAACAGTTAATGCAACGGTCATTAAGCGGAATGGGCATTCGAACACTTCTCCCACTCTGTCTTAATTCATATTTATTACCATTTCAACAGTGCTCTTCCTCTTTCACCTATAAATATTCAAAGAAAATTCATTGTAATGGTTGGAACATTGTTAATTGTTGAACTGTTATTGAGTTGGAGTTACTGAGTAGTTGTAATATAGTAGGCTGGGAAGAGAATAATTGGACTGTAAAAGCTGTTGGGCTTAAATTATGTAACTAGTTTTGGACATCAATACACTAGCAGATTCACTGGATCCTGATCTAAATAATTGGTGATGTGTTTCCTCATTGTCTTTGTTGCTTCTTTATGTTTTTCACTCTATTCACATTCTCTGATAAAGAGCAGTAAAATATAGATTAGGATTTACTTCTAAAGTACCCTAATTCTAACCGGTAAGCTTTATCTGTATGTTTTCCTCTAAATGTGTATTTAAGAGTGATATCAATAGAGTATAACCAGTCAAGAATGTTGGTGAGCCCATGTCTTGCTGAGTAGAACTTGAGATATTGTTCTTGATTGTTATTTTCATTGCATGCTAAGTAAAGTCTTAAGCAAGAAAGTCTATGGTTAGCCCTGTCCCTTGTTTGGTCTTAAAGAGTTGCTTTGAATATTTCCCTTAAGAGTAGGCCAAAAGTAGGAAAGGTTTAAAGTCCTTGCTTGATCTTAGGTTGCTTTTTATGTTTATCTCATATGTTTTTCTCATGAGTGTATGCCAAAAGTAGGTTAGGTTAAAAGTCCTTGCTTGATCTTAGGCTGCCTTTGTTTTCTTACATGTTGCTTCTTTCATTTCACTCCTTAATGTTCCATACCACAAACTCAACTTAAAAGATCTTCTGATATAAATGACTTGCCCTTGAAAACTCTTGGATAGTTGACGTGTGAGTAAACCCTTTTATGACTCCATAGCCCAATGGTTTAGCACTCTTTTGACCTATCTTCCCATGCTGAAACATCCTTCCACTTACTTCCTTCTTCACTTCACATGACCTTCTTAGTTAATGATTCCCAACCAAAAAAAAAAAACAACCTCTTGAACTTCATAACTAGCTTAATATCATACCTAAGCATAAAGAAATATCTTTGAAAACAATACTTACATAGAGAGATCCCTCTCTGAATCTAGGAGGGCTAGATCCTAGGATTCCAAAGTGGTTCTGATGTTGCCTTGTCATTTGGTATGCTAGTCTACCAAATCACTAGGACCCCAACATAATGGCGACTCCACTGGGGAAATTTTGAGTAAACTGCTATCTTAGACATCCTTAAGAACTCAAAAAACCCACAACAACCTTAGGCTGGTAGTTAATTACTATGGTGGACAGTAACTCATCTTGAACATTTGAAATCATCCACCTGGCGACTCCACAACTCCTAAAAGACCAAAAGACTCCATTGGTGATCAGTAGGCTTGCTGATTATTCTTGGTTTCACAAAGACTCCACTAGGGGCAGCCCGCACTACCAAAAAAACATTTTCCACACCCATGATTAAGAAACTCTAAGGATTAAGATTCTTTGTTAAAGACTAGTTTGCCTCTTAAATATTGTTATATCTGGCTAACTTTCTTCTTTTTGGATCTGAAACTTAACATACTGGCTTCAAGAATAATCCATACCAGAGCTTATCCTAACCCAAATCCTTCTGAAATAGTTGATAATCCAGAAAGCATTCTTTTGAAGTCTCCGGTATCTTGGGATCCAACTATTATCAGACCCATTCATAGAGCTAACTCAGTGCCTGAAAACCTTACAGCTCTATCAGATACTCAAGTTGACTTAGATTTACCAAGTAATTTACCAAGAACTAAGTCACTTAGTGGTATAGATCAGACAGACTTTGAGCCTCCAAGTTCACCATGACATTGTGGTAAACTTATTAGTAGCAGAGAAACCCCTCCATCCACACCTCTGTTGGGCAGTGAAAAAGGTATGAAATTACTGTGTATTTTCTCATTCTTTTACTATAGAAATACTCCCTTTTACCTTGGGAAGGTAATTTATTATAAGAATTATTATGGAATTGGAAAGGTTTATGTTCATTGTAAAAATATGACTAAAGGTTGCTTTTTGTTGATAAAATAGGAATTAGATGAAGCGAACAGTTGTACCAAAGGCGAGGCTGAGATCAATGTAACTTCTGCTCCATCAGCGTTGAACCACATCCAGCCAAAGAAAAGGAGATCCAAACGAATTTCTAAAAAGAGGTAGGGGACAGCTTGGCCTCGGTCAAAGTAAACAAGATGATAACTAAATGAAGGGGAGCGAATCCCTCAGGATCCTTCGATCCTGAGGGATCGCTGTTCAAACTCATCTTATTCCTTGTCTTGTCTGTCAGGGTCTAATATATAAAGAAATGTCCTTTAGTGATCAGGGGGTCGAAAAAAGTTCTTATATTCAGACATTTCCTCTCTAATATTATGTTTATTGACTCTCGACTTTGAGATAACAGCCTCTGTAATACTTTATGTTCGATTAATATCAAACACACGTTTCGTTTCATCTCTTAAGTTCTGAAGTAGCCCAGCAGTATTTCACTGGCACTAAGGGCCTGGCTATGGTGAAATTACCTTGTTGTTTGTATTCTTAATCTTTGCTTACTGTTGTGTGAATTCATGTTTTCAGTTTATTTCGATTACAGAGTTGATTGACTGCTGTTAGATTGAATACAGATTCATTAACGAATTACATTGCTATTTGATTCTTTGCAAGAAGTACATTTGCTGTTCATTTATCTTGTTATCGTTGTGAAAGCTTTGTTGTTCTATATTCGATTCTAGTTGATGTTCTATTAGTCTACGATTCTTTGTGATTGATTGATCTGTAGTATTGGCCAGCGACAGGATTGAAGTATTGATATCAGTTAAGTTTGTAATTGCTGTTCAATTTATATTGTTGTTCCATTTCTAGTTATTGCTCATTTCTGATTCATAGCTTTAAATTAGCAGATAGTTTGGTTACAGTTGCTGTGTATGCATAGGAGTTACAAGTTGTTGTTCCTTTTTATCCTTTGCAGTCCCTTTCAGTTATCTTTATCAGCAAGTAGATCGAGCTTGATTTCATTTCGATTGTTTTAAGATCACCAACTGTAGAGGACACTGGTTATTGCTTCCAAGTCCCCAGATTGGTTATCTTGCATTGATTTCTAAGGTAAGGAGTTACTGCTACTGTATCCCTGATCGATGTTTTGCAGATTGATTTAATTAAGGTTCCAGAGCATTTCCATTTATGTTACTGTAATTAGATTCCTTTACAAGCATTTGTTTATTCTTGTATTCAAAATTCTGTACTACATCTTCACAGCATTACTCTTAGTTAATTGCAGCCTCAGACAGAGTACACTCTTGAAATAAAAAGTCACTCCCGGATTGACAATTAATGTAGCCTAATTAGGTGTTCAAAAGATACCTTTTTATGACTCGACATTTTGGCGCCGTTGTCGGGGAGAGTGTATGCCATTTTAAAGGAGTGATGCACAGCTGATTTTTTTTGCTTGCGAAGAATTGGGTATTAAAGAAGGAAGGTAAGAACCTGCGCACTGGGCAAGAAACACACTTGCTCACAGCCCACTTCACAGCAGAAGTAGGTAAGCTTCTTTCTTTGGGTAGGAATGAAGGTTTGTTTTCTTGAATGAATAGACCAACTCAGCAAAGGAAAATTCCTTCTAAAATTGAAAAAACTAAGGGACCGGTGACCCTTGGGCAGACAAATTTTATTGACGAAATCCTTAAAAGAACTGAATCTCAGCCATCAGTAAGATTTAGAAAAGCTATTTCTAGACAGCCTACTAGTTCCCTTCAGGATACAGAGTCACCTTCTGAATCCTTTGCTGAGATACACAGTCAAACAGAGGGAATTGAGCAATATTCCCAAGAAATTGAGAATCCTTGCATAATTTCCCCTCAAGAAAGGAACTCTAGTAATCTTCATGAAGGAGAAGGGGAAACAGGAGAAACAGGAGAACCAAAATCTCCTATCGAAATAGTCCAAACAATAAGCAGTCCAAATAAAGGAAGTGATGTTAGACTCAGTCAAAATCAAGGTCCTGAAACACCTCAAGGAATACTTATTATTCCAGACTAGGGAAGTGTTGTCATAGCCATTCTTGCTCCTCCTAGTCACCCTAGGAATTCCCTTGAGATCCCAGAAGGATATTGGCACATTTTTTACCAAATGGCCCAGAACCAAAATCAGAATCAACAGACACCCCAGCAAACCTCTACGCTGCAATATCCTATAGTATATACTGCAGTCAATGCGCCTATGAAGGCCATTCCCTTTCAACATATTCCCACATTTCATGGCTTAACATCAGAAGATCTAGATGCGTTTTTGTTTGAATTTGATGTGTTATGTGTTGGGGTTCCCATGTTTTGGCCAAATTGGTAAGACCAAAAGATGAGACAACATCATAACCAATTTAGGGCCCTAGGATCTAGCCCTCCTGGACTCGGAGAGGGATCTCTCTAATAAAAACAAATAATGATATATCTTTGAAAGCTCAAAATGAAGTATTAGGCTAGGTATGAAGCACAAAGGGGAATTTGAAGTGATTTGGTTGGTTGGTTGTTGGGCTGAGTCATGAGATCATAGGCTAAGAAGGTAATGGGAAAAAGTAGCAGAGTAATGGGGTGTTTCGGCAAAAGAGAATGGGTCAAGGTTGTGCCATCCATTGGGCTATGGAGTCATGAAAGGGAATTACCTGCAAACAACTAGCCAAGGCTTTCACAGGGCAAGTCGTCTATACTAAAGGATCTTTGAGATAGATGATGGAATGGAACAGTAAGGAAATAAGGTGAAAGAAGGAAAGACAGGTCAGAGGTCATTTAACACCAGAACTTCTTGGACATACTCAGAGGTGGCTTTCAATGAAATCACAAGGGGGTAGCTTATAGATTAGACCAGAGGTCATTTAACTCCAGGTCTTCTTTAGCATGCTCCAAGGGAAAAACAGAGACATGGTTTGACATAAAGCTAGAGTCTATAGATCGGAGAAGGACTTTTAACCTTCCCTGCTTTGACACCAGCAAGAAACATCCAAGCAGCAAGCTTCGAGTTCATACATCAGCTAGCAGGAAATAACATCTGCTACGCTGGTTAAACCACATGAGTTTACTCTTAGATTCAAAATCAGCGAAAAACATTGAAGGTAGGGAGAGCAGAAACATAGGGTACCATGCGTGGGTAAATCCTATGCTATATTTCTGATGCGTACTAGAAGATCAATGAACAACATGAAAGATGTAAATAACAATGAGACAAGAATGACATCACCTGTAGTAATAGACCAGGATCCTGTGAAAATTGCTTGATTAATTGATGCAAAACCAGTCACATACACTGAGCTCAATGGCTGATTACAGTCTCAAATTTCTCCTCCCAGCCTACTACATTCCTCCTAGCCTACTACATTACAAACTACTCTGATACTCTCTCCCCAAAACTGTTTCTAATAGTCAAAAATGAATCCCTACAACTACAACTGCAATAACACAATCCAACCCTTTACAAAATGTTCTCTGGGATTCTTTATAGGAAAAATGGATAGCAAGGGTAGGTGATACACATTAAATCGATTCATTAAGACAGAGTGGGGATGGTGCTTATGCCCACTCTGCTTAATAGCAATGCGTTGTACTTGTTGGCTTGGTTCGGAGCCTCTGCCAGGTCGATAGTGACCTAAGATGATTCTTTGGAGCCCTTTCTGACTGTAAGGCACTCTGTTCTGTCTTTTGAAGAAATTAAGGTGACTGGAGGTCTTCTGGGTTTCCATACCTCCATTATTGCCGCTCTGATAGTCTTTGTAAGCTTTCTGTCAGTGGAATGGCCTTTCGGAGCTCGGGAAGGCAAGAAGACTTCCGTTGAGGGCGTACTATTCTGAGAAAATGTACTGCTGATGCTGAGAGCAGATATGGCTTGATTCATTGGCTCTTCAAATCTTTGGATTGTGCCTTAATACCTTTGATCACGAGATCAGGTGTTGAATATTCAATTAACTGACTTTAATCCACCTAATCTATCTCTGATGCTTCGCTGAGCCATTGCTGTAATGGCCTCTCTGTGTTTCGATTCACGGTGGCTGTGATGGAGTGAAAATACCACCTTGTAATGCCCTGCACAATAAAAAAACCGATTATAAAACCCAAGGGTGGCAGAAGAGATGCTGTGAGGCCTGGAATAATAGTGGCACAGCTATGAGGATAGTGGATGTAGGGAAAACTGGTGAAAATGCGGTGAAATGGAGGTTTGGTGGAAGGAAGCATGCGGGCCGTCGATCAGGTTGAGACGGACGGCTGAGATTGAATCGGAGAAGGAGCGATGGGGGGAGGACCTAAGTTCGATAGGCGATGGAGCGATTGGCTTTGGACCGCTGGATCCATGAGAGATCGACGGTGGAGATTGCGTCGGAGGATCGCAATCGCACAGGGCAGAGGGTGGTGCCGTTTGGAAATTGCGATTGCGATCGGGCGAAGATGCGAGAGACGTCAGATCAGACGTGAATCAATGGTGGGGATTATAGTCAGGGCAATCACAATCGAGGGTGCAGTGGGCATCATAACTTAAGTTTTGCGATTGCGATTAGCACCCAGGCCTTTGCGCTCGGTTTTAGCACTGGGGTCATGTGGGGAGGTGGTTAAGGGGCTGGCTGAGAGGGCCTAAAGCCATTAAATGTTGAAAAACGGGATTTTTAGCCAAACGAAGGGTATTTGTAGGGTTAAAGGGGAATGGAGATGATTTAGAGGGTAAATAAGGGAAATAGAGAGGGGTAAGGGGGAAGAAAACAGAGTTTTAGTGGGAATGAAAATAAGGGGGAAAAGGCTTTATTGGGCATTCTTCTTCACAACAGAGAGGCCTTTAACTGGAAACAACAGTGAGGATTTATCAAAGGACAAAGGCACAAGGAGGCTTCATGGATGATGTGCTTTCAGGGGAAATGCATTCCTTGAAGGCCCAAAAACATTTTTAGCCCCTTTTTTTCTTGTCAAAAAATTCACAGGAGGCTAACAGTGGCTCCACATGGGGATGGCTTCTTCTTGAAGGAGTCAAGAATTCAGAGAATGATATTTGGTGTAGGCCAGATGCCTGGTACTTGACACATATTTTCTTTTCTTGGATCAGCTGCCACAAATCATGAAGTCATCATATCAGCAATAAAATTCTCCCAAACAACTACCTACCCAGATTATAGTCCTATGATTGTTTTTCTTCAGGGTACATTTGGACTAGCAGACCCTTTACATCATCAATTTGTTACAAACAGGAAAACAAACCTATCCTATTTCTACCCTTATTGCTCCATGGAACCAGATTAAACTATTGATCTCATATTTTCGCTACCTACGCTACTATGTGCTAGGATTAGACTATCTAGAAATTTTCTTCTCTACATTCTAAGACAGAAATTGAAAAATAGTCAGGCCAGGATTAGACTGTCTGGCTTGCTGCGGATCGTGGCATAAAGACAAAACTTCTCACGGACTGAAAACTTTGCAGAAATTCAAAACACATGACTAAATGCTCACAGACTGAGCTTTATTGATCTTTTCCTACCTACCCTACTCTAACTGGAATATTTATAAGTTTAGCTTACAAACATTGTCTTCCAATGCAACCAGTCCATCAAGTGATCCCATGACTGGTCTTTCTTGCTCAACTCCTTGAGCAGGCTAGTCAGACAGGGCTGCTCCCACTCTTTTTTTTCTTCAACAGTAGCTTCGAAAAATCTTCTTCCCGTTTGTATCATGCTGCTCATCAAGACCTTTGATCCTTCTCCAAATTTTTGCAGGAAATTATCATAAGGATCATGGAATGATACCTGGCTATGAATATTTGACAGGTAGGCTTCAACCAGGATTTCTCCTTCTTCCACTGGATCAATGACCAGACTCTTCTGAGAAAGAGAAACTCCTTCCCCTTCCTCGTTATCTGAACTGGAGGACTCATCATATATTGCAGCTGAGTCCTCTTGGAGCTCCAGTATGTTCTAGTCTGCTAGGCCGAGCTCCGTGAAAAGATCAGTGTATTATGGAGCAGGGGTATTTTCCATTGTTTCCTCTTTTTCAAGAGAAAGCTCGTTATTTTCATCCTGCTCGAGAACCTCTTCTTTTCTTTCCTCATCATCTTCTGAAAGTAAGGACTGTTGATTCCCAATCTCATGACCCCTCATCACTGATACTTTCATAACTTTCCCCATCGGTGTCATAGGTAGGCTGACTTGGTTCATCGCTTCTTTGGAGTTGCTGGCCTTGACTTCCCCCACATGATTCTACTGATGATGGTCCTGCAAGCTCAGCTTCTTTCTGTAAACAATCGTCATCAAATAGATCATAACTAGGAAAGTCATAATCATAAGCAATGTCACCAATCAAACCTGTCGGATTCTCATCCCGATCCTCAGAGGAGTTCTCTAGATTTGTGCCGATTCTGCAAAAGGCTACAGAGGTGGACTACGTGTTTGATATTCGGTCCATCTCTTCTTCTGTCCGTGCAGGAATTCCTTTTTTAACCTAGACAGAAGGGCCACAGGCCTCTGGTTCTTGTACGAGCTGATCCTGAGGCGGGACATCTTCGTGAGCCTCATCTTGAAAAATTTTCCAAGCAAGAGAAAACTCCAGGCCAAGATCATCATACATGTCTTTCTCGTCGTCTAGGTCTGGAGTTGGCCCTTGCTCGGGAAAATGCATGGGTTGCTCTGAATAATCATCATTTGCATTCAGGTTAGCCATATACATCTCCAGCACTTTACCAAACATGTCTGCTATTCCATTTAATTTATCATACAAAGTATCTAGCTTTGCATTTATGTCCATGTCTGGATCCGTGTTTTTGCAAAGAAGGTCACTGCATCTGCATCTTTTCAACCAGTTCAGAGTCTTATACTAGTGGAGTCATTTGGTCTTTTGGGAGTTATGGAGTGTGGAGTCACGAGGTGGATGAATTTGACTATTTGGAGCAGGCTGTTGTCCACCATCAGCAATTAAAAGAAAATCTAGGCTAAGTGGTCTTTACTCCCCAGTGGAGTCGCCATTATGTTGGTGACGACAATGGGACACAGACCAATTTCAGCAGTTATGGACTCTCAGATTTCGATCCCCAGCGGAGTCGCCATTATGTTGGTGTTCCCATGTTTTGGCCAGATTGGCAAGACCAAAAGATGAGACAACATCATAACCACTTTGGGGCCCTAGGATCTAGACCTCCTAGACCTAGAGAGGGATCTCTCCAATAAAAAAAAAGAATGATATATCTTTGAAAGCTCAAAATGAAGTATTAGGCTAGGTATGAAGCACAGAGGGGAATTTGAAATGATTTGGTTGGTTGGTTGTTGGGTTGAGTCACGAGATCATAGGCTGAGAAGGTAATGGGAAAAAGGAGCAGAGCAATAGGATGTTTCAGCAAAAGAGAATGGGTCAAGGCTGTGCCATCCATTGGGCTATGGAGTCATGAAAGGGAATTACCTGCAAACAACTAGCCAAGGCTTTCATAGGGCAAGTCGTCTATACTAAAGGATCTTTGAGATAGATGATGGAATGGAACAGTAAGGAAAGAAGGTGAAAGAAGGAAAGACACCCAATTTCTTCCCATAGATCAGGTCAGAGGTCATTTAACTCCAGACCTGCTTGGACATACTCAGAGGCGGTTTTCAATGAAATCACAAGGGGGCAGCTTATAGATCGGACCAGAGGTCATTTAACTCTAGGTCTGCTTTAGCATGCTCCAAGGGAAAAATAGAGACAAGGTTTGACACAAATCTAGAGTCTATAGATTGGAGAAGGAATTTTAACCTTCCCTACTTTGCAACCAGCAAGAAACATCCAAGCAGCAAGCTCCGAGTTCATACATCAGCTAGCAGGAAATAAAATCTGCTACGCTGGTTAAACCACATGAGTTTACTTTTAGATTCAAAATCAGCGGAAAACATTGAAGGTAGGGAGATCAGAAACATAGGGTACCATGCGTGGGTAAATCCTATGCTATATTTCTGATGCGTACCAGAAGATCAATGAACAACATGAAAGATGTAAATAACAATGAGACAAGAATGACATCACCCGTATTAATAGACTAGGATCCTATGAAAATTGCTTGATTAATTGATGCAAAAACAGTCACATACACTGAGCTCAATGGCTGATTACAGTCTCAAATTTCTCCTCCCAGCCTACTACATTACAAACTACTCTACTACTCTCTCCCCAAAACTGTTTCTAACAGTAAAAAATGAATCCCTACAACTACAACCGCAATAACACAATCCAACCCTTTACAAAATGTTCTCTGGGATTCTTTATAGGAAAAATGGATAGGAGGGGTAGGTGATACACATTAAATCGATTCATTAAGACAGAGTGGGGATGGTGCTTATGCCCACTCTGCTTAATAGCAATGCGCTATACTTGTTGGCCTGGTTCGGAGCCTCTGTCAGGTCGATAGCAACCTAAGATGTTTCCTTGGAGCCCTTTCTGACTGTAAGGCACTTTGTTCTGTCTTTTGAAGCAAGTAAGGTGACTGGAGGTCTTTTGGGTTTCTATACCTCCATTATTGCCGCTCTGACAGTCTTTGGAAGCTTTCTATCAGTGGAATGGCCTTTGGGAGCTCGGGAAGGCAAGAAGACTTCCGCTGAGGGTGTACTGTTCTGAGAAAATGTACTGCTGATGCTGAGAGCAGATATGGCTTGATTCATTGGCTCTTCAAATCTTCGGATTGCGCCTTAATCCCTTTGATCACGAGATCAGGTGTTGAATATTCAATTAACTGACTTTAATCCACCTAATCCATCTCTGCTGCTTCACTGAGCCATTGCTGTAATGGCCTCTCTGTGTTCCGATTCACGGTGGTTGTGATGGAGTGAAAATACCACCTTGTAATGCCCTGCACAATAAACAAACCAATTATAAAACCCAGGGGTGGCGGAAGAGATGCTGTGAGGCCTGGAAGAATAGTGGCACAGCTGTGAGGATAGTGGCTATAGGGAAAAATGGTGAAAATACGGTGAAATGGAGGTATGGTGGAAGGAATTACATGGGTCGTCGATCAGGTTGAGATGGACGGCTGAGATTGAATTGGAGAAGGAGCGATGGGGGGAGGACCTAATTCTGATAAGCAATGGAGCGATTGGCTTTGGACCGCCGAATCCATGAGAGATTGACGGTGGATATTGCGTCGGAGGATCGCAATCGCACAGAGCGGAGGGTGGTGCCGTTTGGAAATTTCGATTGTGATCAGGCGAAGATGCGAGAGTCGTCGCATCAAACATGAATGAACGGTGGGGATTATAGTTGGGGGAATCACAATCGGGGGTGCAGTGGGCAGCATAACTTAAGTTTTGTGATTGTGATTATTGCTCAGGCCTTTACGCTCGGTTTTAGTGCTGGGGTCATGTGAGGAAGTGGTTAAGGGGCTAGCCGAGAGGGGCTAAAGCCATTAAATGTTGAAAAACGGGCTTTTTAGCCAAATGAAGGGTATTTGTAGGGTTAAAGGGGAATGGAGATGATTTAGAGGGTAAATAAAGGAAATAGAGAGGGGTAAAGGGGAAGAAAAAAAAGTTTTAGTGGGAATGAAAATAAGGGGGAAAAAGCCTTATTGGGCATTCTTCTTCACAATAGAGAGGCCTTTAACTGGAAACAACAGTGAGGATTTATCAAAGGAAAAAGGCACAAGGAGGTTTCAAGGATGATATTTTTTTAGGGGAAATGCATTCCTTGAAGGCACAAAAACATTTTTAGCCCCCTGTTTGCTTGTCAAAAAATTCATAGGGGGCTAACATTATGCAGGGGATATGATTATACCATTGATCCCCAAAAACTAAAACTATTCCCTTCTACATTAAAAGGGGCAGCCTTACGATGGTTTATGGGATTAGGTGGGGGTGTCATAACTGATTGGGATCATATGAAGGTTGCGTTTTTAAAGAAGTATCAAGATTATTGCAGGTCTCGAGAACTAAAAGATGAAATATTCCAGATGACAGCAAAACCAAATGAAACCTTGGAAGAATATGTGGAATGGTTTCAACACAATCTTCAGAGATCTCCCTATGCATCCTTACCTTTACCTGATAATGTGTTGAAAACTACATTAATTAGGGGAATGAAAGATCAATGGGTTGAAACATTGAATATTATGGGAAAAGGTGATATATATCAAGAAAGTTATGCTGACATCATTGATTTGTATATCAGGAGTTCAAGGGGCAATACAAGGCTAAAATCAGTAGAACGTGATACGATTACAAGAGACAACAAGACCTCTAATGAAGGTGTGACTCGTGCAGAGATTGGAAACCTGCTGGAAGATTTCAATACAGACATACTTGGGACTCTAACAATGCAGTTCGATATTATGCAAGCCAAACAGAAGCAAGCAGAAGCAGAGCAAAATTTGGAGATATTATGTCCTAGATGCAGGAAGAAACACAGCCACAAAGAATGTCTGTTGGATGTAATCAAATTTTGTGCCATTTGCACGAAAGATCACCCTACAGAAGGATGTCCCTCGCTTCCTGGCTTAAAATCAGTTTACAAGGAGGAAAAAGAAGAATCAGAAGTGGTATGTCTACTTAATCAGCGCTGACAATGGAAGCCACGACAATCAGGTATGCCAACTGATCTATTTTCTTCTTTTCAGCCTCCTCAATACAATGCTCATCAATACAATGGAATGTGGCAAAATCAAGCACCTTTCCCCAATTGGTCACAATAGCCATTCCCTACAACATCTTGGCCAAATCAAACAAATAAAAATAATTGGCCTAGCTTTCCTTTCTGTCCACCGTTTTGGAAAAACAATAACTATCCAACACAATGGTCCCCCTCTACTTCGCAGAGTCAGGCCTAGCAGTCAAACTGGCAAACACCTACAAATCAGCCAGCTAGAACAATCCCTCTCTCTCAACCTACACTGCCAGCTCTCTATATAAATACCCAGACCAACTTAAGACCACAACTCCCAGCCCAACCCAACCCAAACCCAAACAATAGGCCAGTTCAGTCTATCCAAATAATGGAAATCTCATAATTAGAAACTGAACTGAGGGAGTGCAATGACCTTCAATTAAGGTATGGGCACATAGTAGAAATAGAGAGAAACAAAAATGTTCATATTGAAGATCTATTACCTGCAGAACAAACACTACAGAAAGAAAAGGAAGTTCAACAACAAGTAGCAACTTCTTTTCCACCATTCCCAGAACTATTAATTATACCATGCCCATTAGAACATCCTAATTTTGATTTTCTGGGAGAATTAAAAATTTGTGTATAAAAATCCCTCTCCTCCAAGCTATCCAAGACATTCCTATATATGCAAAAACCATTAAGGAATTATGCATAAAGAAGCCCAAGAGGAGAACAACCACCAATCCAACCATCCAAATAGTCGGTACTTTATCTGACTTATTATCAGGGATGGAGACACCTATCAAATATGAAGACCCGGGAAATCCTATAGTGATAGTCCAAATCAATGGGCAATCATTTCCAAATGCCTTAGTTGATTTGGGAGCAGCAATCAATATCCTAACAAATACTACCTATCAAAAACTTGGCATTACATCGCTAGAACCAACAACAACCTTATTGGAATTGGCTGACCGATCGGTAGTCAAACCAGAGGGTACACTACAAGATGTAATGGTATCTGTAGATTCCTGGGAATATCCTGCTGACTTCCTGGTTATCAATCCAAAGAACCGACTAGATGGACACCCGTTAATCTTAGGTAGACCTTGGTTGGCAACTGTCGATGCTTATATTGGATGCCGACAAGGCAACATGACAATAACAAGGGGAAACTATGTTAAGAATTTAGCTTTATACCCCCCAGCCCAGCCAATTCTATCAATAATCAAAACAAGAAAACAACCTGTATCATATCTTATGGAAAATATGAGATCACCTCTAACTATAGAAAATGCTCTTGATTTCAAAGATCAAACAGAGGATGATATCATTAATAGTTTTATTAATAAACCACAAATCAGGTCTCATTTGCAATGTCACATGATCAAGGCAACATTTGATAATAAAGAAGAAGAAGATCATTTAAAGACATTCCTGATCAAGTAATACCCACTACTTCTATGTACAATAGCAAGACTATAGAAATTGAGCCGGGAAAAACTTTAAACATTAACAAAAATTTGATTGCTGAAGAAGAAGAGAAGTTGGTCCAACAATTGTGGAAATACAAAGCAGCCTTTGCATGGGATTACCCCGATATGAAAGGAATTGACCCTCAATTGTGTACACACCACATCTATATTGAAAAATATGCGAGACCCATTCGCCAACCCCAAAGAAGACTAAATCCTCACCTTAAAGATATTGTGAAAGTTGAACTACAAAAACTATTGGATGTTAATTTCATCTACCCAATATCTGATAGCAAGTGAGTCTCTCCATTAGTAGTGGTACCAAAAAATAACGGAAAGTGGAGAATATGTGTAGATTACCGTGAACTTAACAAAGCAACATAGAAGGACCACTTTCCCCTTCCTTTCATTGACGAGGTATTAGACACATTGGCAGGAAAGAAATTCTTTTCTTTCCTCGATGGCTTCAATGGATACAATCAAATTCAGATTGCCCATGAAGACCAAGACAAAACTACTTTTACCTGTCCATGGGGGAAATTTGCATACCGAGTCTTACCTTTTGGCCTATGCAATGCCCCTGCTACATTCCAAAGGGCCATTCTCAGCATCTTTGCAGACTTAATAAATGAAGGTCTCAAAGTATATATGGATGACTTCACACCTTATGGGGATGACTTTGAGCCAGTATTGGAAAATTTAGAAAAGGTATTGCAAAGATGTATTCACACTAGGCTTTGTTTAAACAATGAAAAGTGTCATATGATGATGACCGAAGGAGTTATCTTAGGCCATTATATTTCAGCAGCTGGAATTCAGGTGGACCCAGCTAAAATTCAAATAATCTTGTTAATACCCAAACCCACCACACAGACAGAGGTATATAGCTTTCTTGGATTTTCTGGTTACTATAGAATATTTATAGAACATTATTCTCGAATAGTTGCACCTTTATATGCACTAACTGGAAATGTTGATTTCATCTGGACAGATAAATGTGACAATGCCTTTAATGATCTGAAGAAGCTTGTTTCAACAGCCCCAGTGCTGAGGGGCCCAAATTGGAAGTTTCCATTCCAAATTTCATCAGATGCCTCAGACATAGCAATTGGAGCAGTACTTGGGCAGGAGGAAGACAAGAAGCCATATGCAATCTGTTAGACTCCGTCTTGTCTAGTCCTCTGTCAGAGTCAAATGCAGACGGGTAGCTGTCAAAGTCTCAGTTCAATATGCAGGCAACATAGCCATGCGATTTCACCCACACTTGAATTTTGATGTTTTGCGAGCTTGTTCTTAGAATGTTTCAATAACACTCGCAGGCTAGAGGAAGATTCAGTAGGTGTTTATTTCAGGAATGTCATCAATGTGAAATTGATTCTTCTTCAAAACCCTGTTTTGAAGAAGAAATCATTAAATGTGTTTTTTAGAATATGTATCAAATTCTCCAGCTCTTCAAGTGGCAGCGGTTTCATCAAATCCTATCCCTGCAAGCAGACAAAGAAAAAGCCCTCATTCAAAATCAGCAAATTTAAAAAGGGAATTAGAAAACAGAGTTTGTAATAATGTGTTGGAGCATAATTGGCAAAGAATATTGCAAAGAGGATTTCATCAGATGGTGGCGGTGTTCTCATCATTGATTATGGACAAATATGGAAGGCGTCCACTTCTAATGATTGCTGCAGGAGGAATGTGCATAAGCTGCTTTATTATTGGATCGTTTTACATACAGGGACATTTTAATGGGTCTTATCTTCTACTACTTGCCAAAAAATTATCATTAATTGGTCTTTTGGATTATATTGCAACATTTTCAATGGGCATGAGTGGAATTCCATGGGTCATCAATGTCTGAGATATTTCTTTTTGAATATGAAGAGTATTGCTGGTGTCTCTCACAGCTTGGTTTGGTTCATGGATTGTCACCCCTTACTTTTAATTCTCTCTTTTCTTGGAGTTCTACAGCTTCCTTCTTTATATTTTGCATATGGCTTTTCTGAGGTTCATATCATCGCACTTTGTGGTATCCAAGGATCGTATATAATCCCTGTACCTGTGGCTTGCATCTATGATTTTAATGGTTCGATTTGTTTTGAAGCTCATATGGTTTGAGGCTTGTATGATTCGTATGGTTCAACCCTGAAATGGTCTCATTATATATGGGTCTCAGTGCTTCGCATTTAGCTCAGTGAAACATCATCTATGGCTCTCGCATCTTACTATATCATGGCATCTATGTCTCTCGATTGGGCGTATACTCTTTGCGATTTGATACACAATATGTGTCTCTGCGTTATGGTCACAGTGATATGTATGGAGGACTCAACGCTGTTCTGCGATGGGTGTATTGTTTCTACAGGTCTATGCTAGCAGCTATACATCAGATCCATTGGTTCTCCCTCTTCAATTCATTTATGAGGGTTATTTTTCTCACGGGTTTAGTCTCAATGATCCTGATGCATGACTATGCAAAGTATGCTCGTGAAGAAGATGATTTGGAAAGCCTGGAGAGGGATGTTAGTGAAAAGTCAGGGCGGAAACTTGTTCATGGAGATGTTTTCCGAACACCATGAAACTTGGTCTTGCTGTCAGCATTAGTGGGCTCGGGTGCACAACTTGACATGCTTGTGCTTCTTGTTATCTTGCGGGCAATTGTTGGCATGCTATATATTGGGTGTGGGACAATTGTCACCACTTTCATTATCTGCTATGTCCTTACCTTATTTATATCTGGCTATGTGAGCGGAGGACTGTATTCACGTAATGATGGCAAACGCTGGATAAAGCCAATGGTTCTTACGGCATCTCTCTTCTCATTTATGTGCTTTGGCATTGGATTTGTACTGAACATCATCGCCATATTCTATGGTTCTCTGGCTTCCATTCCTTTTGGCACTATGGTGGTAGTCCTTGTAATCTGGGCATTTATATCTTTCCCTCTAGCACTCCTTGGAACGGTTGTTGGAAGAAATTGGAGCGGGGCTCCAAATAATCCTTGTCGTGTGAAGATCATTCCTCGCCCAATTCCAGAATAGAAGTGATTGGTGTTGCAGTGGGTAGTTATCCGAGTACCATCGGCGGAATTCTAGAACAGTACTACCAGAATATGGCCAATTGATATGATAACAATTTGCAGCAACATCTCGGCTCCACAGAAATCGTGCGCTTCAACTAGCAACTGGCCTCATTACCCCGTACAGGATTTTGTTCCATGATTTCCGCCAGCGATTGTTGGGATCCTTTGGAGATTTTGTGGGATTACGGGCGATGTGGCTCTTAGAAGGTGGATTGTGAGCTATTGCTGATGCTACCATATTGCATGTGGTTGGACGTGTTGGAGTTCGATGAGTGGCATATTATAACCCTGGATATTGGATCGTTCCTGCAAATAAATTTAAATTAAACGTTGAATGCAACCATGCAAACCTCTCTCAGTACAGTTGTCACCATGAGCTGAATTGGCAGAATTTTAGTTTAAAGGTTGTTTTATTAAAATGACAAATGTAACGCGGCAAGCTAAAAATAAGTCAAGACTATCTATCACAGACAAATAGGATTCTATCCCTATTTAAGACTTCAGTTAATGATTCTGTGCTTCAGTTAAATATCCAAATTGGCTGTCAGAGGAATTTAAGGAGAACGCTTCAGATTTGTTTAGTCATTAGAGAATTCTATGGAGAATGTTGTTCTCCTTTCTATCTTTATCAGTTCAGTTGAAACAACGCCTTCATTTCTGATCAGGATAGTTTATTTATGTATTGAATAATTATTTGTAATGGGGGGAGAGAGTTCTGAGAGCTGGTGGTGAAGAACAGAGCTTTTATTGTACACTTTGACAGAGATTTTAATGGAGAAATACAGCTTTGTTTCCTGAGATTCTTGTGGTGTGGATTTGGCAGTTTGTCTTTTCTTATGTTTCATATGTAGCTTGTAATGTTTTACATGTCATTTCATAATCATTCTCTGTTGAATACCTTTAAGTGAGAAAGGCAGAATACAGTTTACTGCTCTGCCTTGGGAGGTATTCATTTTCTATGTTTTCTTCAGTTTGATAAGGATTCATCACACATGCCCTTGTCAACTTCTCAGCAGTCTTGCCATTCCGTTTAAATTCCAATTTGATTGTTAAACTTCATGCTTATCCTGCCTCAGGAGATAATCTGTGTTTTTCATTTAATCTCTGCTTTTGCTGTCTTTGCCTCACACAGCCCAGAAAACCCCAACATTTATTAAAAACCTCTTGCATATCTTTTTACTAGCATAAAATCAGTTTTCTTTATCGGTCATCTCAGCCCCTTTGAAAATTTTCCGCCGAGATAGACCCGGAGAGATCCCTCTCCTGTCCTCGTAGGGCTAGCTACGAGGCTAAGGTTGGTTTGATGTTGCCTCGAGTGTTGCCTTCCTCAGCCTGAGGCAGATTTGAGCGCTAACATAGTGGCGACCATACTGGGGAAGATGGTTTGCTGTTGATGTGACAGTCGATTTGTAGATTGTCTTACTCAGTACATGAAATCAAGTTGCAGATCTGATGCTGATGGTGGACAGCAGTCGGACACATATGAAGGCTGAAACATTCACCCGGCGACTCCAGCTCGATCTAGAGATTCCAGTGCCCGCTGATTCATTCATGCAATGGTAGGGTATGTGGCAAACCCTGCACTTTGTGAAGCTGTAAAAGAGGTTAGAAATTGGTTAGCAGATATTGAAATTAATGATGAAGGATTTTTCATTGCTATGTTTCAATGTTTGAAATCTCCGAAGTTTCCTCTTGAAACTAAAACTAGGTTCTGTGAGTTAATTATTGAAAGAATTGAGAAGGAGATTCAGTGTTTAAATGATCAGATCCAGTCATACGATTTCCGAGACCCCAAAAAGTTCTTGGAAACTCTTCCTCCTTCAAAACAGGAAACAATAGAGTTACCTACAGATGTTTGCATTGACAGTGTGCAGCTGGAGGTATGTATTGCGGAGTTGGGGCAGCAAACTGAGTCTGGCTTTTTTGATCCTATTGCAGCATACATGGAAATGTTTTTTAGTTTCACTGATAGATCAAAATGTCTTATACATAGCCAGATTCGTTACGTGCATGTAGGGCTGCCAACAATTACATCTGTGATCTGGTTGAAGCACTCTCGAGCAGCGTTTTTCTCAGATTTACTTGAATGGTTGATCTGGAATTTCAGTATTACCTGATCTATTGTTTTTACAGCAGAGTAGGGTAGATTTTGTAAATAAATAAGCAGTCTAAAGGGCAGCATTTCGTTCTAGTTTCATCGCAGTTTTAGTTTGAAGTTTGCCAAGTCAATTTTTCAAATCATTTCAGTCAGTTTTCAGTTAATAAGTTAATCATGATTCCATAGCCCAATGGATGGAGGCACTGTCTGCTCTCCCAAAGCTCTGCGGTTCTTGGTAGCTCCAAGAAGCGGCAGCTGCCATCCCCATTGGAGCCAATGTTAGACTCCGTCTTCTCAAGTCCTATGTCAGAGTCAAATGCAGACGGGTAGCTGTCAAAGTCTCAGTTCAATATGCAGGCCAAAATGCCATCAACTTTCACCCACCGCAATTTAGATGTTTGCAGAGCTTGTTCTTAGAATGTTTCAATAACACTCGCAGGTTAGAGGAAGATTCAGTAGGTGTTTATTTCAGGAATGTCATCAATGTGAAATTGATTCTTCTTCAAAACCTTGTTTTGAAGAAGAAATCATTAAATGTGTTTTTAGAATATGTATCAAATTCTCCAGCTCTTCAAATGGCAGCGGTTTCATCAACTCCTATCCCTGCAAGCAGACAAAGAAAAAGCCCTCATTCAAAATCAGCAAATTTAAAAAGGGAATTAGAAAACAGAGTTTGTAATAATGTGTTGGAGCATAATTGGCAAAGAATATTGCAAAGAGGATTTCATCAGATGGTGGCGGTGCACTCATCATTGATTATGAACAAATATGGAAGGCGCCCACTTCTAATGATTGCTGCAGGAGGAATGTGCATAAGCTGCTTCATTATTGGATCATTTTACATACAGGGACATTTTAATGGGTCTTCTCTTCTACTACTTGCAAGAAAATTATCATTAATTGGTCTTTTGGATTATATTGCAACATTTTCAATGGGCATGAGTGGAATTCCATGGGTCATCAATGTCTGAGATATTTCTTTTTGAATATGAAGAGTATTGCTGGTGTCTCTCACAGCTTGGTTTGGTTCATGGATTGTCACCCCTTACTTTTAATTCTCTCTTTTCTTGGAGTTCTACAGCTTCCTTCTTTATATTTTGCATATGGCTTTTTTGAGGTTCATATCATCGCACTTTGTGGCATCCAAGGATCGTATATAATCCCTGTACCTGTGGCTTGCATCTATGATTTTAATGGTTCGATCTGTTTTGAAGCTCATATGGTTTGAGGCTTGTATGATTCGTATGGTTCAACCCTGAAATGGTCTCATTATATATGGGTCTCAGTGCTTCGCATTTAGCTCAGTGAAACATCATCTATGGCTCTCGCATCTTACTATATCATGGCATCTATGTCTCTCAATTGGGTGTATACTCTTTGCGATTTGATACACAATATGTGTCTCTGCGTTATGGTCACAGTGATATGTATGGAGGTCTCAACGCTGTTCCGCGATGGGTGTATTGTTTCTACAGATCTATGCTAGCAGCTATACATCAAATCCATTGGTTCTCCCTCTTCAATTCATTTATGAGGGTTATTTTTCTCACGGGTTTAGTCTCAATGATCCTGATGCATGACTATGCAAAGTATGCTCGCGAAGAAGATGATTTGGAAAGCCTGGAGAGGGATGTTAGTGAAAAGTCAGGGCGGAAACTTGTTCATGGAGATGTTTTCCGAACACCATGAAACTTGGTCTTGCTGTCAGCATTAGTGGGCTCGGGTGCACAACTTGACATGCTTATGCTTCTTGTTATCTTGCGGGCAATTGTTGGCATGCTATATATTGGGTGTGGGACAATTGTCACCACTTTCATTGTCTGCTATGTCCTTACCTTATTTATATCTAGCTATGTGAGCGGAGGACTGTATTCACGTAATGATGGCAAACGCTGGATAAAGCCAATGGTTCTTACGGCATCTCTCTTCCCATTTATGTGCTTTGGCATTGGATTTGTACTGAACATCATTGCCATATTCTATGGTTCTCTGGCTGCCATTCCTTTTGGCACTGTTGACACCTAATCCTATGGATGGGTGTGCACATGTATTTTTGTATATTATTTATTATTAGGAAATAAGGAAGGCCAAGAGTCATTGGGAGCTGAATCCCAATAGCCTCACCTCCCATCTATATAAGCATGTACATTCTTCAGCTAATAGACAATTCCAGTTTTGAGGAGTTACCTCTTGGTTTGACATGGTATCAGAGCCAGCTCCACATTTGGCATTTCTGCCCTGTGATGTAACTCCCTACCCTTTGCTCAGTCAATTTTATTAATTGTTTTCTGCTGCTCCTAATTGCTAGACTGTTATTCTGCATTTTTTTTTCCCTATTTAGCACTGACATTTGCAGGCTCTGTCAATCTGCAAATTGCAGGCTCTGCCATTCCAGCAGTCCTGCAACTCTGTCTTCTGCAGATTCAAGTTCAAATTTTTTTTATGTAACGCCTCCTCATTCATCCCTACGCTCCATTCACTCACACCTCCCTCTCTGCTCTACTATCCCCATGCTATACGACCTCACATCCTCCCTTACAGCTACGCCCTCACCCATTACCTTATTTCTCCAGCGCTATTCCATGCGCTACCCTCACGCGTTCAACACTCATCCTCGGCACCCTGCACTCTCATATCCGCCCCTCCCTACAACTCCTGTATACACTCTCAACGCTTCCCACCGCTCTTCCTACCCGCTACGCCCTCGCTCCCCTTACAACAGCCACTACCCAACCATCGAAACTCCCTATCTCCTATACGCCTCCCTCCCATACGCTCGATCCCTGCTACCGACCCTCCTTCCCTTTGCCACGGCACTCCCTGCGCTCCAAACATCTGCCCTCCCTGCTCGCATTCGGTCTCTCCCTCCTTACATCTGCGCCAACGCTTTCATAATACGCTGTCTATTGATATTCATTTCCGCCCCACAGTCCATTACACAATATACGCTGTCTATATTCATGTTTCATATACGCTGTCTATATAAACCAGCGTTTTACACAATATAAACGCAGTCCATTACACAATATTCATGTTTCATATACGCAATCCATTACACAATATACGCTGTCTATATTCATGTTTCATATACGCTGTATATATAAACCAACGTTTTACACAATATAAACGCAGTCCATTACACAATATTCAATGCTGTCTCCATAATGCATAACGCCCATTGCATATATTTGTTATGTAAAATCGTTGTAATGCTGTCTCCATTGCATATATTTGTTATGTAAAATCGTTGTAATTTGCGCCCCCTCCCATAGTCATTCCCTTTATATATCGACCCCGCCGCCCCCCACCCCTCCCAATCACCATTTCACAAATTTCGCCCTCATATTGTATCACTGCCCATACGCCCCATTCACCATTCCATATCATCTTTTTATATACATTTTTTCCCCAAACAAAAAAAAAATACATTTTTTTTATGCAGAATCAGTCTATAGCATAGAGTGTTTTTTAAAAATTCAGTCTTCAGCAAAAGTTTTCTGAGCAGATTTAGTTTCCAGAAAGAGTTTTTAAACTCAGAAAATTTTTTCCAGCAAGAGTTTCTGCCCTTTTAATTGAGTATATTTTCCAACAATAGATTTTTTTGTTTTCTCTCCTTCAAGAGAAATTTTCCAGCAGAGGTTTTTCTCTCCTCCTTCAAAAGAAGATGACAGTCCCTTCATCTTCTAAAGAGGCTGCCTACTTGGCACAGAGAGAAAAGAGACACGCTTCAGGTTCATCCAAAGGAAGAGAAGGCAGAAGACGAAGAAGACACTTCAGAGAAAAGGGGGCAGACAATCTAAAGCTCAGCAGCAAACAAATCAAGACAGAGGTAAAATTGATGACAAAGACAAAGGTAAACCAGCTGAATCAGCTCATTCTGTTCTAGCACATTGTAACAATGGAGTAACTGAAAACCTATTTGATGTTTCATTTACTTCATGGAGAGATGATTGGTTGTTAGATTCAGGAGCAACATGTCACATGACATTTAGAAAAGATTTTTTTGAAGAATTCACTGACAAAGTTGATGGAGCAGTATATTTCGCAGATAAATCCAAACTCAAGCCATCAGGGCTTGGCACAGTCAGGCTTAAACTGCCTGGTCTTCCTGATCATATCCTACATGAGGTTCTATACCTCCTTGAGTTGAAGAGAAACTTGCTGTCCCTGGTCGAAATCCGGCAGCAAGGACACTCAATTCACTTGTTTGATGGCAAGGCAGAGGTCAGAAAAGCATCAGATCACTCACTTGTCATGGAGGGAATAGAAGAAGGGAGACTCTTGAAGCTGAAAGGTTCATCTGCTCATGCTCAAAACTTTGCATTCAGCTCACATCATGATGAAGGTACATTTCCATCAAGTCTTTTATGGCATGCTAGATTTGGACACTCAAATTATGACAGCCTTCGTTTATTGAAGAAA
Organism: Pinus albicaulis; assembly: GCA_034641835.2. NCBI lineage: Eukaryota > Viridiplantae > Streptophyta > Pinopsida > Pinales > Pinaceae > Pinus > Pinus albicaulis. Next base: position 243,656,662 of record CM076583.1, on the reverse strand, counting down.
AATGGTGTTGATGGACTGCCTACAATTCCTAGAAAACCTAAGGAATGTGATGCATGTATTCTAGGAAAGCATAGCAAACAGCCATTTCATGATTCACACTCAAGAGCACATAGGAAACTTGAACTTGTTCATTCAGATTTATGTGGCCCTATGCCTATTGCTTCTGCCAATGGAAACAAATACATGATGACATTTATTGATGACTACACCAGAATGTGTTGGATTTACTTACTGAAGAATAAGTCTGATGCTTTTCAAACTTTCAAGAATTTTCATGCATGGATTGAAAATGATGCACAAACACATATTGGCTCTCTACGTACTGATAATGGAAAAGAATACACTTCAAACGCATTTGAAAATTATCTTCGTCAACATGGAATCAAACATCAAACCACTGTGCCATATAATCCACAACAGAACGGTGTAGCTGAAAGAATGAACAGAACCATTTTAAATATGGTCCGCCCCATGTTATTTTTCAAGAATGTAAAATTGATGTTTTGGGCTGATGCAGTTCTATGTGCTGTTTACATAAAGAATAGGTGTCCTTCAAGTTCAATTAGAAACAAAACTCCTTTTGAAATGTGGCATGGCCACATTCCTTCGGTAAAGCATTTCAGGGTCTTTGGGTCCACCTGCTATGCCTTGATACCCAAGGGTCAAAGGAACAAACTTGGTGCTAGAAGCAGAAAATGTATCTTCTTGGGGTACTCCAATACCTCCAAAGGATATCGTCTCTATGATGAAGCAAAAAAGAAGTTTGTGATAGCAAGAGATGTCATATTTCTTGAATCTTCCAAGAGTGACAAGGTTGTTGAGCGGCAACTTGATCGCCTGGATAGATTCACACATGCAAAGTCTTTCCAAGAGTTTGATAATGTGATTCCACACCTTGAAGGGGGGATTTCGATATTGAATCAAACTGTGGAATCATATCCTGAAGCACTCTCTCCCCCACATGAAGAAACAACCACGGATGACACATTAGATGATGTGATTGACAGAATTGGGAGATTGAATCTTGAATCAATCCCAACTCAGTCAAGTGACCAGCCAGGGCCATCTCAGAAAGGTCCCCCCAAATGGCTGACAAAGACACTGGAGGATGTTCATCCCGATGAGGTTGGAAAAACAGGAACAAGAAGTTCCACTCAAGAAATCGAAGGTGATGTAGATAATTCTGATTCCCCTGTTGATATGGATATTGCTTATAACTGTGAATTGAGTTTGTCTACAGATCATGAACCAACTTCCTTCAAAGAAGCCGCTTTTCATGATGAATGGAAAGAAGCGATGCAGAAGGAGTATGATGCCTTGATAAAGAATGGCACTTGGAAGCTGGTTGATCCACCTTTGGGAACGAAACCAATTGGCTGTAAGTGGGTCTACAAGAACAAGTACAAAGCATACGGCTCACTTGAAAAGCACAAGGCCAGGCTTGTGGCAAAAGGATTCGCACAGAAGGAAGGAATTGATTATGAAGAAACGTTTGCTCCCACAGCAAAATGGACCACCATCCGAACTCTCTTTGCCTTAGCAGCTCAGAGTGGATGGAAAGTTCATCAGATGGATGTAAAAACAACGTTCTTGAATGGAGATCTGAAGGAGAAAGTTTATATGTCCCAGCCATAAGGATTTGTGATAAAGGGTCAAGAACACAAAGTTTGCAAACTTGTGAAATCCTTGTATGGCCTCAAGCAAGCACCACGAGCCTGGTATGAGAAGTTGACCGAGCATCTTCTGAAACTTGATTTCAAACACTTTGATCTTGATGATGCAACTTTGTTTGTTAAGAAAGTTGGAAAAATAGTTGTATATCTTGTGGTATATGTAGATGATCTTTTGATAACAAGAAACAATGAGAGCTATATTGCATCCATGAAGAAAGAGTTGAAGAAAGGTTTTGAAATGACTGATTTGGGTCATGTTCATTACTATTTGGGTATTGAAGTAATTCAACATCCTAAATTCATATTTATTTCTCAGAAGAAGTACATTGGATATCTCTTGAACAAATTTGGCATGGATGACTGTAAACCCTTAGGCACTCCAATGGAACAAAACTTGAAGCTCACATCTATTGAAGGGAAGGAATTTGAGGATGCAACTAAGTATAGACAACTTGTAGGAAGTCTTATCTATCTGACCACCACCAGACCTGACATTTCATTTGCTGTTGGAATCCTCTCAAGGTTCATGCAAAAACCTTGTGAAGGACATTGGTCTGCTGCAAAAAGAGTGTTAAGGTACTTGAAGGGGACTCAAGACTTTGAACTCAAATATACACAGGTAGGCGACTTCAGCTTGATCGGATACTCTGATTCAGACATTGATGGCGACAAAGAAACAGGGGTGTCTACTACAGGTTACACCATGAGTCTTGGATCAAGAGCTGTCTCATGGAGATCACACAAACAGTCAGTTCCAGCAGATTCCACGACCGAGGCAGAATATGTGGCAGCAGCTGAAGCAACAAAGGAAATTGTGTGGCTCCGGAAAATCCTGGAAGATTTGCTGATGAAACAGATGTATTCCACTCCACTCATGATCGACAACACTTCTGCAATAAAGTTGGCCAAGAACCCAAAGTTCCATGATCGAACAAAGCACATCAATACAAAGTACCATCTCATTCGACATCATGTTCAGGCCAAAACCATCAATCTACATCATTGTTCCACAAATGAGCAAACTGCTGACATCTTCACCAAAGCACTTGGAAGAGAAAAGTTTGAAAAGTTCGGATCGATGCTTGGACTCACCAACATCCCTTCGGATTAAAGGGGGGAATGTTGACACCTAATCCTATGGATGGGTGTGCATTTGTATTTTTGTATATTATTTATTATTAGGAAATAAGGAAGGCCAAGAGTCATTGGGAGCTGAATCCCAATAGCCTCACCTCCCATCTATATAAGCATGTACATTCTTCAGCTAATAGACAATTCCAGTTTTGAGGAGTTACCTCCTGGTTTGACAGGCACTATGGTGGTAGTCCTTGTAATCTGGGCATTTATATCTTTCCCTCTAGCACTCCTTGGAACGGTTGTTGGAAGAAATTGGAGCGGGGCTCCAAATAATCCTTGTCGTGTGAAGATCATTCCTCGCCCAATTCCAGAAAAGAAGTGATTGGTGTTGCAGTGGGCAGTTATCCGAGTACCATCGGCGGAATTCTGGAACAGTACTAACAGAATATGGCCAATTGATATGATAACAATTTGCAGCAACATCTCGGCTCCACAGAAATCGTGCGCTTCAACTAGCGACTAGCCTCATTACCCCGTACAGGATTTTGTTCCATGATTTCCGCCAGCGATTGTTGGGATCCTTTGGAGATTTTGTGGGATTACGGGCGATGTGGCTCTTAGAAGGCGGATTGTGAGCTATTGCTGATGCTACCATATTGCATGTGGTTGGACGTGTTGGAGTTCGATGAGTGGCATATTATAACCCTGGCTATTGGATCGTTCCTGCAAATAAATTTAAATTAAACGTTGAATGCAACCATGCAAACCTCTCTCAGTACAGTTGTCACCATGAGCTGAATTGGCAGAATTTTAGTTTAAAGGTTGTTTTATTAAAATGACAAATGTAACGCGGCAAGCTAAAAATAAGTCAAGACTATCTATCACAGACAAATAGGATTCTATCCCTATTTAAGACTTCAGTTAATGATTCTGCGCTTCAGTTAAATATCCAAATTGGCTGTCAGAGGAATTTAAGGAGAACGCTTCAGATTTGTTTAGTCATTAGAGAATTCTATGGAGAATGTTGTTCTCCTTTCTATCTTTATCAGTTCAGTTGAAACAGCACCTTCATTTCTGATCAGGATAGTTTATTTATGTATTGAATAATTATTTGTAATGGGGGGAGAGAGTTCTGAGAGCTGGTGGTGAAGAACAGAGCTTTTATTGTACACTTTGACAGAGATTTTAATGGAGAAATACAGCTCTGTTTCCTGAGATTCTTGTGGTGTGGATTTAGCAGTTTGTCTTTTCTTATGTTTCATATGTAGCTTGTAATGTTTTACATGTCATTTCATAATCATTCTCTGTTGAATACCTTTAAGTGAGAAAGGCAGAATACAGTTTACTTCTCTGCCTTGGGAGGTATTCATTTTCTATGTTTTCTTCAGTTTGATAAGGATTCATCACACATGCCCTTGTCAACTTCTCAGCAGTCTTGCCATTCCGTTTAAATTCCAATTTGATTGTTAAACTTCATGCTTATCCTGCCTCAGGAGATAATCTGTGTTTTTCATTTAATCTCTGCTCTTGCTGTCTTTGCCTCACACAGCCCAAAAAACCCCGACATTTATTAAAAACCTCTTGCATATCTTTTTACTAGCCTAAAATCAGTTTTCTTTATCGGTCATCTCAGCCCCTTTGAAAATTTTCCGCCGAGATAGACCCAGAGAGAGCCCTCTCATGTCCTCGTAGGGCTAGCTACGAGGCTAAGGTTGGTTTGATGTTGCCTCGAGTGTTGCCTTCCTCAGCCTGAGGCAGATTTGAGCGCTAACACAATCTATTACATTAGAAAAAATCTGTCCCCTGCTGAATTAAATTATACTGTGACTGAGAAGGAATTTTTAGCTGTAGTACATGCTATAAATAGGTTTAGACATTATATAACTGGGTATCCTGTACTAGTATATACTGATCACTTTGCCATTAAATTTTTAGCAAATAAACCTATTACAAATGGAAGAGTGACAAGATGGTTGATTTTATTGCAGGAATTCGACATTACAATCAAAGATCGACCTGGGAAAGAGAACCCTGTAGCTGAATTTCTATCAAGAATGCCAAAACCAATAGATACAGATGCAGTTGAAGACCACTTCCCAGATGAACATCTATTCGCTGTTACAGTCAGAACCCCATGGTATGCTGATATAGAAAATTATTTGGCAATAGGTAAATTACCTAAACAGATATCCCTTAACGAACGAAAACATATAATACAGCGTAGTACCCGATTCTCTTGGATTGGGGGCTACCTATTTCACACAGGTGCAGATATGCAAATAAGAAGATATGTTCGGAAAGATGAGGTATTTGAAATTTTGAAAGCATGCCATGATGGACAGCATGGTGGGCATTTTGCAGATTGTAGAACTTCCCATAAGGTTTTATGAATAGGCTATTATTGGCCTACTATCTTTAAAGATGCCAAAAAATTTGTGCAGACTTGTGATAGCTGCCAAAGGGCAGGTCGCCCTGGGTAGTCTAATGAAATGCCTTTGAACCCTCAACTAGTGATTGAACTGTTTGAACACTGGGCCCTTGACGTTTTTGGTCCTATTAGCTCCCCATCAAACCAAAAAACATACATTCTAGTTGCAACTAAGTATGTCACCAAATGGGTTGAAGCAGAGGCTCTTTCAAAAGCTACAGAGGACTCTGTAATACAGTTTCTTTTCCAAATCTTTGTGCGATATGGCCTCCCTAGGGACATAATCATAGATGGAGGACCATAGTTTGTAGGTAATAAATTAGCTGAAACACTACAAAACTACCACATTCATCACAAGATTACAACCCCATACCACCCACAGGCCAATGGCCAAGTTGAGAGCACGAACAAAGTGATTGAATCTATATTAACAAAAACTGTTGCCTCACACAGACGTGATTGGGCCTACAGATTGCCAGAAGCATTGTGGGCATATCTAACAACGTGGAGACCCACTACGGGGTATTCACCATATCAATTGGTATTTGGAAAAGAACCCATCTTTCCAATAGAATTTGAAATTCAGACACTAAGAACAGCTCAGAAGGTGGGTCTAGATCTAAATGAAGCCCAGGAAAAAAGAATGCAAAAAATTAATGAGTTAGATGAAATTAGGCTCTCTACTCTTCAGCACATAGTGTTAATTCAACAACAGAGAGCAAAATGGCATGACGCCTTGATTAAAGAAAAGATCTTCCACGAAGGAAACTGGGCACTCCAATATGATTCTAGGTTTCAGGATTTTCCAGGGAAACTCCAGACACGATGGCTCAGACCCTATGAAATACAAAAAGTGCATGATAATGGCACCATTACATTAACTATCATTGATGGATCTGGGCATTTCTTTAAGGTAAACGGTCATCGAGTACGATTGTATCATAAACCACTTACCTGAGAATCCTTTTACCAACAGTTACGGGAAGATTCTACCATGGAAATTCTTGCTGAAGGGGATAACTCTTCCTCGGCACCAGTTTATTAAATCATTTCTTTTTAAAAAAATTGTACATAAAGATTGTTTATTTAGTTATATTATTTGTTTTAGGGAATTCATTTTTTTCAAATCTCTGCTTATTTCAGTTTTCGTTGTCTGTTTCATAGAATTCTGTTTTCTTCAAAAACTCTGTTTATTTCGCTTGTTTTGAGTTTTGTTGTTCCTTTCTAAAGGAACAACACTTCTGCTATTCCTTTCGAAAGTAACAGCAGTTCCACATATTTTTGCTATTCCTTTCAAAAGGAACAGCAGTTTTGCACATTTTTGCTGTTCCTTTCGAAAGGAACAGTAGTTCCGCAGATTGTTTCTACTGTTCTTTTTAAATGAACAACACCTTTTGAGTGGATTGTTTTTTGTTTTAGATTAGCATTTTGAGAATTTCTAATGAATCTTATAAAGGAAAACACATTGTTCATATACAATCATACAAATTAAAGCTTACTGTCATCAGCAAATCAAAAGAAATCGTCATTTTTAAGGAAATTGTTTAGTAATGATAAGAAAAACAGGAAAAGGGGATATAATCAATAACATGATTTCGCTGCCTTATTACCACTAAAACAATCTGATCGATTATTCTTATCATGTTGGTTCTTCCCATATGTTATAACTTTCTTTAATTTATATTTATGGAGTAGGAATAAGGGCATATTATTTTCTATTGAGATGTTCAGACTTCTTCCACCATCCCTACTCTTAAGGAGTGTTGAGCCATCCTTTATGAATAACTAGGAAAGTGCTATATGAAAAAAGAAAAATATTTATATGTTCCACTAGTAATTTTATGATTTGGCAGATGGAGGATAGGGGGTCTCATTAAAGAGCCAGCCTACCATGATCATAAGGAAGTCAGTGAAGTGGCATTCCCATCATGGCCACCAAACCAGGGATATGGTCCAATGGACAATTGAAAAAATTAAGGAAGTCCTTGGAACAGGAGGTCTCATCATGAGTCGGCCTGCCCACTTTTCACTTCTTCTTGGTGAATGGCGTTGTGATTTATCTGGTCACCAAGCCAACACAATGGCCTCCATTATGACATTTAACAAGCACTTCCTCAGCATAAATAAAGGACAATGGTTCCAAGGGTGAGAAAGCAACTCTGTCAAGGTTATGGACACCTGTGGGCAACAGAGCTCTGCTGATGGTATTGGAGTCACATTTATGCACATCAATAGTCATATTTTACCCTTTTTCCTATATCTCTATTTAAATATCAAATGAAAGTATGAATCCTTAATCTTCCATTTCGAACCATTATACATGAATATCATTACAAATCAATCATATTAGTTTGAAGTGGTAATAAACACATCCGTACTTATGTTTATCTTAAGCTGTCCCTTCTCCTCATATTTGAGTCATTACAAAATGATTTTATATCTATTACCAATTTATCACACGCATTGATTTCAGTAATTGCTATAATTTGATTGAATGTATAATAATTATGCCTACTTTTTCCTACTGTACTACTGCTGTGCCACGCTTGCCTCTCTCATTTGATGGTCGAGGGCAACCTATCATCCATTAGGGGGGGCGCGGATGTCTGCATGCAGATCAAATCCCGATATTTCTTTACATGTATGCGAATTAAATCCCTACATTTTAGGAAATAATAAAAATTTAACGACATCATTCCAATTTAACGTGTTGTACTGTTCCATAGCGATCACTGTGTGTTTTGAAAGAACTAACAGGGCGCAAAGACTATGGGAGGACGACCAAGTCATAGTGAGCCACAGGTGCTGGTCATTTCTGATGCTGCACGAGAGATTTTGGAAAGAATAGGATGGGTTACATATTTCATGAGGATGCAACAACCTCACGAAGCATTGGCCATCGAATTCTTACAGAACTTGCAAGAAGGGTTCTCCATGGTTAGAGGAAGACAGATAGCTGTATCCGATGAAATAATTGCAGAAGTGTCGGGCATACTAGCACAAGGAAGTATATGGACGTAGAAGAAGCTCAGGCTTCGAGAAGCCATGAAGATATTTTAGGATGATGGACAGACATTGGTTATCAGAGGCAAAGGAGTTCAGCCAGCATCATTGGGAGAACCATGGATAGAATTGGCCAAGATTGTGTAGGCCTATATAACGTGCGAAGGAAGGAAATATGTGGTAAGACCTCGCCACCTTAAGCTACTGGCTGTATTAAAACAGAAATTTACTATCAATTTGCCTGCATTTTTAAATTCCCTGTTGTATGATATTTCCCATAATATAAGAAAAGCTCAGCACAAAGATATGGTGGTTAGCCACCATTGCTTAATTCGATTAATAGTAAGTCGTAGCCTCGCCCAGCAATAGACCAGCTGGGAAAATTTGATATTCTCCATTGATGGAGGGTTAGCCTTACCTACCTCGAAATGGAAGAGAATGGCTAGCTCAATATCTGAGCCATCAACCCGCAGACATTCCCTCTGTTCAAAACGAAGTAGGGGGATGATGGAAGGACTTCCACGCAGTAGTAGCCAGCCCCTCGAATTGCATAGCTCAGAGGATGAAAAACCTCCATAATTGGAGGTAGCAAGCCCTCATACTGATGAAGAAGAGGAAATTGAAGGATAAATTCGCTACTGGGACGAAGAAGAAATATGCCACCACACCAATGGTGAAAAACAATCCAGTGTAGAGGAAGGAAATACTGAGGAAGAAGAAATTGAAGGAGAAATTTAATATTCGGATGAAGAAGAAGGAAGCTATCATATCTGTGAGGAGGACGAAGACAATCATAACAGCAACAATGAGGGAACAGAGCCTCCCGAGAATGCTATTGTAAGCCCTTTACAGGAAGACCAATTGGCTCAAATTCTGGCCAATATGAGTGACTATGTGCAGCCTCATAGCCCTTTGGATCTTAACATTGATATTAATCAGTTACAGGAGCACTCTGCAGTCAACAAAGATACAGCTGAAGAAATGCTGGATGAAATAGAAAACCCTAGTGAAGCTAGGGTTGCTTCCCCTGAAAGGCATGAACAAGAAAAAGAGAACACTGAAGTAATATCCCAACTTGGAAGCCCTCAGGAGATTGCAGAGTTAACCGAGGATATGATTCCCGAAGAATTTAGCCAAGGGCATATGAATGCAGAAGAGTAACCCCAAGCAGAATACCAAGAAGAGAACTTAACTGAAGGCATGGCTGATTTGAACCAACACCCTATCGAGCAAACATGTTCAGATAAAGGAACAGCTGTTCCATTGAAAAAGAGGAGGAAAGTAACTGAGATTGAAAAGCTTTGCAGGGAATGAATGAAGCTTCATAAACTCATATAACAGCTTAGGAAAACCATTAGGGTTATGAGAATGAAACAAATGCCTAAGCGAGCCCCTAAGAGAAGAAGTATAGCTACTAAGCGAATGTCAAAAAAGAAAAAGGTGACTACTAATAGGAACCCCCAAGTTGTAGAAGAAGCCATGCCTAAGCCTAATTGTGGAGATACAGAATAGAAAATAGTTGTTCCAACACAAGTTGTTCCAGAGGGACCCATTTCAAGTGAAAACATGCAATCTAGTAGTCAGCATACTTTTAGTGATCCGACACTAGCCAGACTCCAAGAGGAGTTGGCATAGGCCCGAATAGAAAGGAAAAGGTTGGAAGAAGACACTATCCCAAGAAAGAGATATCAGGAGTTACAGCAACAGATGAAGATTATTCATGAAGCAGAAGTTGAAGCTCACGAAAAGTGTCGAAGAGCAGAGGAAAAGGCTGACAAGGTAATGAACCAATTAAAACTAGCCTACAATCGAATGGACACTCTCTGGTCATTGTACACTGATGTCTTATCCTGTAGATGCCCCGCCAAAAACTATGCTTTATTTTTACTAGAAAGATATTTACAGCTAAAGATTAAGGCAGTTAGGGAAGGGAAATCCATAGAGCTAAAAACTATAGATGACTTTGTATCATGCTGCAAAATTTATGGGATCAAAGTACAACGCCTTTTGTATGAATTTTATTTACATAATCTAATACTTGAAAATGATTGTGAATCAAATCCTAGCCCTTTTGTGGGACATTTCCAACATCAGGCATTTATTTCCTTTGCTGTAAATCAATTAAAATGGCTTAATGCCCATAATGCTTTCCAAAGGCAAGAAAATGAATTAGATTTTTGGGTTAGGAGTGAACCTCAGAACCCATCCCAATTTTGGGCTAGGAAGAAAATTTTGATGACAAAGGAAGGCGTTATCCAAGCATTGGGGCCTGTCCACAAATCGATTATCTTGAATGGAAAAGATTATTTCTTATCCATTAGAAACCAAAATTATGTAGCAGCTAAGGTCCGGTGGATAATTTCCAATCCGAATGTGCAAAACAGAGAACCATTTAATTAAAAAACTTTGGGCTAGCTGCAGACCGCTTGGTTTCCTATAGTCATCTTATTTTAAAAGAAGGACCATTCTGGCTAGGGTGTAGGTTCTGAAGCCCTATTGCATGGTATCCTGCTTCAGACTACAAAGCCATTTACGAACTCCCCGAAGGACAGACAGAGCATTTTTTTGAGGAATTAGCTGCACTACATGGTTTTAGGCTTTTTGATGACAAACCTTATCTGGCTTATTCTTTGACTGCTCTCCATGTGAACTATAGTTTTCATGAGGACATGAAAAAGATTAAGCAGGGGGGTATGTTGGGCAGTGAAAAAGATATGAAATTACTGTGTATTTTCTCATTCTTTTACTATAGACATACTCCTTTTTACCTTGGGAAGGTAATTTATTATAAGAATTATGATGGAATTGGAAAGGTTTATGTTCATTGTAAAAATATGACTAAAGGTTTCTTTTTGTTGATAAAACAAGAATTAGACGAAGCGAACAGCTGTACCAAAGGCGAGGCTGAGATCAATGTAACTGTTGCTCCATCAACGTTGAACCACATCCAGCAAAAGACAAGGAGATCCAAACGAATTGCTAAAAAGAGGCAGGGGACAGCTCGGCCTCGGTCAAAGTAAACAAGATGATAACTAAATGAAGGGGAGCAAATCCCTCAGGATCCTTCAATCCTGAGGGATCACTATTCAAACTCATTTATTCCTTGTCTTGTTCGTCAGGGTCTAATATATAAAGCAATTTCCTTTAGTGATCAGGGGGTCGAAAAAAGTTCTTATATTAAGACATTTCCTCTGTAATATTATGTTTATTGGCTCTCGACTTTGAGAGAACAACCTCTGTAATACTTTATGTTCGATTAATATCAAACATGCGTTTTGTTTCATCTCTTAAGTTCTGAAGTAGCCCAGCAGTATTTCACTGGCGCTAAGGGCCCGGCTCTGGTGGAATTACCTTGTTGTTTGTATTCTTAATCTTTGCTTACTGTTGTGTGAAGTCGTGTTTAAAGTTTATTTCGATTACAGAGTTGACTGACTGCTTTTAGATTGAATACAGATTCATTAACGAATTACATTGCTATTTGATTCTTTGCAAGAAGTACATTTGATGTTCATTTATCTTGCTATCGTTGTGAAAGCTTTGTTGTTTTGTATTCGATTCTAGTTGTTGTTCTATTAGTCTACGATTCTTTGTGATTGATTAATCTGTAGTATTGGCCGACGACAGGATTGAAGTATTGCGATTAGTTAAGTTTGTAATTGTTGTTCAATTTATATTGTTGTTCCATTTCTAGTTATTGCTCATTTCTGATTCATAGCTTTAAATTAACAGATAGTTTGGTTACAGTTGTTGTGTATGCATAAGAGTTACAAGTTGTTGTTCCTTTTTAGCCTTTGCAGTCCCTTTCAGTTATCTTTATCAGCAAGTAGTTCGAGCTTGATTTCATTTCGATTGTTTTAAGATCACCAACGGTAGAGGACACTGGTTATTGCTTCCAAGTCCCTAGATTGGTTATCTTGCATCGATTTCTAAGGGAAGGAGTTACTTCTACTGTATCCCTGATCGATGTTTTGCAGATTGATTTAATTAAGGTTCCAGAGAATTTCCATTTATGTTACTATAATTAGATTCCGTTACAAGCATTTGTTTATTCTTGTATTCAGAATTTTGTACTACATCTTCATAGCATTACTCTTAGTTAATTGCAGCCTCAGACATAGTACACTCTTGATGTTAGTATGAATCCTTTGTCGAAGTGTACGAAAAAGGACCACTTTAGCTACGCATAACTAATATCCCTAACAACAAAAGTGGCTGCCAATATCTTCAGATCTGCGGTTAGTTAGACATAAAAGAGCTGCAAAAAAAACCAGATCTATGCACGGAAAGACATTAAGCAGAAAAAGTAAGGGTTTGCTCCATATACCAATAGACAAGACAAGAACAATTTTTGAAAGAATTTTTATATTAATGGGGCAACTGGGAGGAAAACAAGAAGGCGTATCCAATTCTCCTCAGTGGGATGGGTTCTTGGAAGTCCTCAGCACTTCAGATCTAAGATTTCTCTCTCTTGTTGGTGTAGAAAAACCCACACAAAGAATGGAACTCAAAGGGAGCTCACACAGCAAATGGCAAAAAATGGTGACCAAGTGTATAGATCCAGAGTGATCTAATAGGCAACAAAAGGTGAAGAATGGTAGGAAAAACCCTCCTATTTATAACAAAATATTGGGTCATTCTAGATCTTGGTGCATGGGTTAACGAGATCTAGATCCACTTTTTATGGAATATTTTATTATATTTGTTGGAGGGAAAAGGTATTTGACTTGGGTCAAACCCTTAATTTGTCAAAAATAAATAAATAAATGATTTATTTATCTTTTTAAGGAAGCGGTTAGAAGATAATCAAATAAATAATGATTTATTTAATTATTTAAGGAAGTGGTTTGAAAGATAATTAAATAAGTAGTGATTTATTTAATTATTTGTGGGTGATTTGGTCATATTTAACAAGGAATATCATCTAAATAAGGTTTAAATAATTATTCCTAGAAAACAATAAGATAAATAAAGGTTTATCTAATTAATTTCTTTGATTTTGGGTTAAACATGACTGGGAATAATAATTAAATTATGGTTTAATTAATTATTCCATGAGGAAAATCAAGCAAATATGGGTTTGTTTAATATTTCCTTTTGGGGTTTCCTGTTTTAACATAGTGAAAGCAGTTTTACTTAGGGTAAAACTGGTCTTACATGGTGTACTTGGGTCCATCTAATGATAATAGGTTAGATGACCAAAGAATGGTGTAACAGATTGCCCCCCAGCGTGCGAGTGTCAGGAGCAAATCGTATGACCGAAGTATGTTGTAAGAACACAGTCACTAGACAAAAAAAGGGATGTCGGAGAGAGAGATGTGAGGTAGATAGTGTGCTGAAGGACTAGACCCTGAGGAGACGAGACTCGCAGGTGCAACAAGTCTCTTTTTATGAGAGGGTACCTGTGCTAAAGGCGGCGGGGGAGGCATACCTATGCCCGCCGAGACAAAGTACAAAATAATAGTGTGTCCAGTAAACAAGGGACTGAACCATAAAGTACAACCGGCATAAACATGAGCCAGATAATAATACAATGAGGAATCCCACATACATGTTGTGCCTGGGATAACAGCCAGGACTTATACAATAATATCTGAGTACATGAGATACAAATACAACCCAAATTCCCCCTGTAAATGGGGAAGGGCTCACAAAATCTAACTGATACATGCAAATCAAAGAGGTGTTGCAAGTGGCTAAGGCCAACATCATCAAATATCTGGAGCTGCATCGAAGGCTGCAAGGAAGAGGTCATCCGGGCATGTGGGGGGCTACCTGCAGGGCCACCCCCTCATGAGGGTTGAGACATCTCACACACACCCAGGAATCATCAAGAGCTGCTGCTGGATCATTGGACCATCAAGTATACGAATCTTGATCATGCTGAAAGGAGCTGGAGAAACAATCAAGTCAAAGGGAAATGAGAGATCCCTTTGCCTGATCCGAGGCACCGAACAAGAGTGGAAGATGGAACCAAGGTACACCGCCCTCTAGACCTGGCTTCTGGAATGAAAGTGCTGATGTCGACAGAAGGAGGTCCGCCATAGTTGAGGGAGTGAGATGTCCCCAACTAAGGCACGAGAGAAAACAGTAGAGCGACGGACAGACTGACACTAATGATGAGAATGAAATAGAAAGGATTGAGTAGCGAATGGACGACTTCCCTTGTTAGAGCATAAAGGGCATGAATGACATGGCAGCGACTGACACAATATCATATGGGACAGGGGACAGTGGGACTGAAGGTCATAATGTGCGACACAAGAGAGAGACCAAGCAATGAAGGATGGAGGGCTAGAGTGGGGTACAAAGGGACCCAGGAGAGACTCCATGAAGGCGATGATGACTCAACTTGGATGCTCTAAACAAGGGTGACTTGATGGTGCTACCACACAGTAAAGGCGCAATGGGGGACCATGAAAAAATGAGTACAAGATGGTAACTCATGAGGAAAATCGACACGAACAAAGACAAGTAAGGAGGCAAAATGGTGCCCTAAGTACAAGTGTTGTAAGTGAGGAAGTTCGATTTGAAGGAGAGGTGAAGTGATCCTTCTTGGACAAAATAGCTCCTGGCGAAGGATGAAAGTACAAAAAATATGTTGGCTATCTAATAGAACATAAAACACACATCTCAGAAGGGAAATGCTAAGGGTAATATTTCTTAAGATAGAGTGCATTGCGAGGATTAGGAAGAGGATTGCCTTCAAAGTCCTCTAAAAGGTATGCCCCCTTACCAATATCCTTACTGATGACGTAAAGGCCTAGCCATAATGAGTCGAACTTCCCGTGACCAAGGACATCATGGGCTTGGTCACATACTAGAACAAGGTCGCATTTGTGAAAAGGATGAGGCTGGACTTTTCGATCATATTGAGCTTTGGTGCGTTTCTTGGCCGCTTCCATGGTTTGCAATGCAACACGGCGGTCTTCAGAGGCACGCTCAGGCATGATAAGTCGTTGTTCTAGAGGTTGGGTGTCAGGGAGAAGTTCAACAGCCAGATGAAGGGAAGGGATTTCACACTCGATTGGTAAGACAACCTCCTCTCCAAAAATGAGGTGAGGAGGGTTATGGTTGAGGGGCATAGGTGTCCCCAAGCATGGTGTGGTGATGCCAAAATGTATTTAGTAAAAGGGGAATCTAGACACATTTAAATGATGTGGTGTGCCATTTGTTCTCATTATGGTTATGCAGTTTGAGAAAGGAAATGGAGGATTACCAATCTCTTTTGGTACTGCATATAGGGATCAAATGGACTTTAAATTTCCGAGTTGGCATACCTGGTGTCACTATCCCAAAAAGAGGATTTGGAGATAATGAACTGATGCTCTCGTAGAAAAGCTATAGGTTGGTCAACAATAATGTCTAAGAGACTGGGTTGTTGATGTAAGATTAGGGAACGATAAGGGGTATCATCCCTAGAGTGATCTGAAGTGATATGGGACTCTAGAGGTTCTTCTAAATGTGAAAGAATACTGGGACTAAAGTCAACACGACCAGATACACTAGGAGAGTTGTGGAGAATTGCTTCTCTTGGTCTCTCAAATGTGGGTGCCCCCTTACCCAAACATTGGGTTTCAATGTAATGGCCACAAGGTGGATGTGGTGTGAACGCATGGGTTCGATGTAAGGGGGAATAGATAAAGTCAGGGGTGGGAATTTTTTCCATAATTTCGTCATCGTGATAGAAGATGGGGTGACTGGTGGAAGAAAGACCGCCTGACGTGGTGAAGCGACCTGAAACATCATCATGAGAAGAGAGGTTCACATGCGCATCGTCACAAGGGGTGACCGAAGAGTAAGTAGATAGAGGATCTACCTATGTTGAGCCCAAGATGATCGTGGAAGGCAGGTCAAGTGAAAAAACAAGGGAGGATTTAGATGGAATGTTCCCTGAGGGTCTCATGGATGATGATAGGTAGAAAATGCTGGACGAAGGCTTCATCATCTCGACATCAGGAGGGGGAATGTCAATGGGAGTAGTCATATCTGGTAGTTCTGCTGAAGCAGAATGTGCAAATAAGGGAGAGGTGGACTCATTGCGCTTGGCCTCGAAATGGTGGACGGCGGCTAGAGAGGGGCAGAAATCCTCGAGGCGGGGACAAAGATGGGTGTAATGGCCATGGAGATCACACAAAGCACAGGGGTGGTTGGTGTGAATAGTATTTGGGTTCTTGAGCGTGGTCATGGAAGGAACAGAGGCTTCCAGGACCGTGGACTCAGGGAACGTGACATTAACCATGGGCTTGAGACGAAGCACTCCAGGACAGGTATGGGTGGCGTGGCCGACAACATCACACAAAGCACACTGGATGGTATGCTTTGGAGGCCCAGGAGGGGCAAGGTTTGTCGGGGCAGCCTTGTCCTTTGATGCCCCCTTGCGAGCTTTTCCCTTCTTACCCGAAGCGGTCACAACAGGAGGTGGTTCCTGTTGAGGTGACTGAGGCACTGTTGCAGCGGGAGAAGTCATGGGGACCGGTTGAACCAGGGTCAAAGCAATATAAGGTTTGGGTTGACCAGGCGGGGTTGCGGCTGGAGGATCATGGTACCAGACGGGAATCCCAAGGGTCAAGTTAGGAAGAGAGAGGGTGGCCATGACCGGTACCGTGTACACTCCTGGTGGGGGAGCTAGGAACGGTATCTGCCCAGCAGGGTAATGACTAGGAGGGACGGCTCCGAGATGGTTAAGGCCAGGGGGAACCGATCTAGGAGGATAAAGGGGTTCAGGGATACCAGCTGTAGGGGGAGGGCCAGAAGGAGGAGGTCCGGCTGGCTGAAATGAATGGCTAGGAGCGGGTTGCGGAGGGCGAGGGGGAGGTTGCTGACTAGCTGAGGCAGGCCACTTACGGGCAACCTGAGACGATTGCATCATGCAAACATTCGATAAGCTGGGATTAGTGATAGGAGGAAGGGGAAGGTTAGGGAAAGTTCCAAGCAGGGAGGAATCTTTGTAAACACCAGGGGAGACACTGGTCAAGGAATCGACGGTTTGCTTGTTGGCTACAGAAGAGATGGTCGTCTCAGGTGAGGTCTGAGATTTTGGCTCATGATATGTCAACTAGTCAATGGTGACTATCTTTCCATTATGGGGGAAAGACATCTTGCGAAAAACCGCGGATGGGACAGCAGACATAGCATAGGTGTAGCTTTGCCCCAATAGAATGTTGTAATCTAGCGGGGCGTCGATGACTTCAACGTCAACGCAAACAGTCTTACCGGCGAGGGTGATAGGACAATTACGGAATAGGCCTATGGGCTGGGAGGCATGGACGTCCCACGCTCGAAGGGTGATCGTGGAAGGGGCCAGCTCAGGAGATCCGAGTTGCTTCCAAACCGAAGCAGACATCACACAGGTTGATGCCCCCTCATCAATTATACACCGGGAAACGTTGGCGTTCCGGATTTTGACTGGGATTTGGAAGGCGACGAAAGCAGGAAGAGGAGGATGGTCCGATTGAGAGGCGTCGAAAACAATCATTTGGTCATCAGCAGGATCTACAGTGCCCACGGTAGATAGTAGAGCCTTCTTTTGGGAAGGGCACGACTGGAGGAGTTCCAGTGTGGAAATGGCAGCAGGAGATTGCGCCAAATCATCTACTATGCTATAAGAATGAGCAGCTCGACCAGAAGCAGCATTTCGACGTAACGGTCCTTTAGGAATCTTGGTATGGACCTCAACTTTGGGTTGAGGGATATGTAAGGGACCATTGGTTGTCGAAAGAGGCTCTGTAGAACCGGAAGAAGGGGACTCGGGGGCAGACTGAGCGAGAGGCGTGGGGTACTGGCGAGACCGAGTTTGAAGGTTAAGGTCGACGGTTAGAGGTGGATTAGAGTTCATCATGAGGATCTGGTAATTGGAGGAACCAGAAGGGGAAGGTGGAGTGGCCACCTGTCCGTTAGGTGTTTGGGTAGCCATGAATCCCTGCTGTGCATCCACCGGCTCTTGAGGGGGCGGTGACGGCTGTTGTGGGGGTTGAAAAGGCAAGGGAGGCGAAAGCGCATATGCTGGAGGAGCTGGCGCAACAGGCTGCGGATGAGGGTAATGGTTAGGTTGGGCAACATTGAGGTAAGCAGGAGGTTGGGAAAAAGGATGAGGCATGTCGTATCCTGGATGCGTGCTACCGGGAGGGGGAGAAGTGCAGGGAGTGGTGCCCCCTCCCCCAGGAAAACCATAGCTCATGAGAGGTTGAGCGGATGGATGAGAGATAGATCCAACGATACTGTCGGCGGCATGAGGTGCCCCCGGTGTATGGGCATCACCGAGTTTGGGGAGATCAGGTAGGACAGTAGGATCATAACCTGTCTGAGCGTAGATTAGGTCATACTTTAACGCCATTTGGAGGGCATCTTCTTCGGTTTGAGGAAAATGCGATGCGACATCTTTCCCAATAGGGGACAAGAGAGATCTAAGGAACCAGTCCATGTAGACATGGTCTTCGAAGGGAGGAGATTGGCATAGGCTCCGTCTTCTTCGCCATTCCTGGACATGGGTAGAAAGGCGGGTCGAAGAGGTTTGCTTGAAGGAAGTCAAGAGTTCGATACCAGTGTCATAACGAAGGGGAAGTTGGAAGTAAGATAAAAAAGCCCGGGCAAGAGTTGCAAAGGTGGTATGGGAGGAAGTGGGTTGATCAACATACCACTTAGAAGCTTCGCCTATAAGCGTGCGTTGGAACAATCGAAGACGAACAGAGTCATCGGTAATGGAGGTAGATGAACACCACATGTGGAAAGATCGAACATGATTGGAAGGATCTTCTCCAGCACGGCCTTCAAACTTTGGGATGTCGAAAGGGAGCTTTTTCGGCATAGCAGGCCAACTAGTGTCATGGTGTATAGGGTCGTTTTTCAACCGGTCCAAATCGGGGAGGCTGAGGCCTGCCAAGAAGGGGAGCACGGGTGCAGCCGAGGTAGTTCCTGTGGCAGTTCCGCTAGTAGTATTTCCGGCATTAGGGCCGGGAGCACTGCTAGCGTTAGGCCCTGGACCAGACATAGTGAAGGTGACAGCGGGAGAACCAGAAGGAAAAGGAGAAGAGTCAGAGTGCGGACTCGAAGGAGGACTGGCTCGATGACGGCGGGGCAGAGCAGGTCGACCAACTGGAAAAGGAAAAGGCCAAGAAGTCTCCGGGAAAGGCGCCTTGGGGGCGCAATGATGACAGGAAGAAGGAAACTGACAAGGGCAGAAAGGGATAGAATCAAGAGAGGTCAAGGGCAGACAAGGTGCAGTGACAATTGATTTTAGAGTCTTTGCCAGGCGGTGTTAACCAGGCGCTTCTTCACTTAGGGTCAGTGTGTGATGTGCGTTAATTTTAATTTTTAAACCCTTTTCGTTTTGAGAGAAAGAAAAAGTGTGTTGCATAACTGAAAATAAATCTGCAGAGAACAATATATAATGCTAAAATAACAGAACATTTAACATCTAAACATGCATCAATCTAACCCAAAAAGGCGGGACTCTCAAAACTAATCTAATCAAAACACACTAAAAAGAGGCCAATAGATCTAGGGTCAAAAGGGACAGGGATCTAAAGGGTAAAGCTGCTGAAAAGAGGTGCAGATCACAGCCAAGAGACAGAGGCAAGGTGGCTGGAAAAAAGGGAAGAAATCAGCAAAAAGTAGAAAGGACAGGGAGGAGGTCCTAAAGAGAGGTCCAAACGAAATGACAAGAGGTGATTTGAAAGGAAGGAAGGTTGATTTAAAGGGATCGGAGGATGAGGTATCAGATCTGAAAAAGGGAAGGCTGAAACTCTGAAAATTTAGACACTTACAGTAGCTAAAACTCTTCCACAAAATGTGGAGGGTACTGAAGCCCTAGGGGGCTAGATTCCCACTTAGTTGAGTAAAAAAGAGCAATAGTAGTGTTACACCATTTTTTGGTCATCTAACCTTTCATCATTAGATGGACCCAAGTACACCATGTAAGACCAGTTTTACCCCAAGTAAAACTGCTTTCACTATGTTAATTAGGAAACCCCAAAAGGAATAATTAATTAAACCATAATTTAATTATTATTCCCAGTCATGTTTAACCCAAAAACAAAGAAATTAATGAGATAAACCCATAATTATCTTATTATTTTCTAGGAATAATTATTTAATAAAATTCCTTGTTAAATATGACCAAATCAACCACCATTAATCAAATAAATCATTATTTATTTGATTATATCCCAACCACTTCCTTAAAAAGATAAATAAATCATTTATTTATTTATTTTTCACTAATCAAGGGATTTGACCCAAGTCAAACACCCTTTTCCTCCAACAAATAATAATAAAATATTCCATAGAGGTGGATCTAGATTTGGTTAACATTATTTTAATCATGCACCAAGATCTAGAATGACCCAATATTTTGTTATAAATAGGAGGGTTTTCCCCCATCATTCTTCACCTTTTGTTGCATACTAGATCACTCTGGATCTATACACTCGGTCTCATTTTCTGCCATTGTTGCTCCCATTGAGCTCTACCTTCTACATTGGGTTTTCTACATCTACAAGAGAGAGAAAGCTTAGATCTGAAGTGCTGAGGACTACAAAGAACCCATCCCATTGAGGAGATCTCGATACACCTTCTTGTTTCCTCCCAGGTGCCCTGTAATATAAAAATTCATTCAAAAATCGTGTTCTTGTCTTGTCCGTTGGATGCATGGAGCAAACTCTTTACTTTACTGCTTAATGTCTTTCCATTTATAGATATGTTTGTTGCAGCACTTTAACTACTAATTGCAGATCTGAAGATGTTTTGCAGCCATTATTGTTGTTAGGGCTATTAGTTATGCGTAGCTAAAGTGGTTCTTTTTCGTACGCTTCGACGAAGAATTCATACTAACAAATGGCGACTCCACACTGGTTTTAAATTACGACCGCTGTCGTTTTTCATATTCTCGCATATCCAGAACCTTGTGCCCTGTGGCTTCTTTTCCATGCTACTTTTCTTTTCATGTCATTTTTCTCACATAAACCCTAAAAACTTAAAATTTCTAACTTCCGTGTGTTTTCGGCCCCATTACAGAGGTGCCATACACTACCTCGCAACCGAGACGGCAATTTTTCAAAATCGTCACGAAAATCATGATTTGGGGAGGTCGCACCTTTGGCCCAAAACCCGCAACCCGGACGCACTTTTCGTCCGTTTCCTCGCGACCTCAACTCGATCGTGTCGAACCTCGCGACCGCCTTTTTTCCCCCGCATTTTTTTCTCGCCCCCTTTCCGGGTTTTGGCCGCAAATTTTCCGCTGTGGTGTTCCGAAATTTCTCCGTCTCTGTACCGCCTTGACCAAGATCTGATCTGTTTTTACTCCTCTAAGTGGGAACCCAGCCCCTTAGGGCTTTAGTACCCTCCACTTTTTGTGGAAGAGTTTCAGCTGTTTCAGCCGTCGGTTTCAGAGCTTCAACCCCCTCTTTTTCCAGATCTGTTACCTCACTTCCAGATCCTTTGAAATCAGCCTCTTTTCCTTTCAAATCACCTCTTGTCGTTTTGTTTGGACCTCTTCTAAAGGCCTCTGCCTTGCCCCCCCCCGGTTTTTCGCTGATTTCCCTTTTTCCAGCCACCTTGCCTCTGTCTCTTGGCTGTGATCTGCACCCATTGTCTGCAGCTTTATCCTCCAGATCTCTGTCCCCTTTGACCCTAGATCTGTTGAGCTTCCTTTGTGTGTGTTTCCATAGTTTTTTCCCTTTATTTTCAGCATAGTTGTGAGAGACCCACCTTCTTGGGTTAGATAGATGCATACGTAGCTGTTGTTTTTCTGTTATTTCAGCATTTTATTCTGTTCTCTGTAGGTTTATTTTCAGCTACGTCGCACACTTTTTCTTGCTCTCAAACAATGGAAAGGGTTTAAAAATTAAAATTAACGCACGCCACACACTGACCCTAAGTGAAGAAGCGCCCGGTTTACACCGCCTGGCAAAGACTCTAAAATCAATTGTCACTGCACCTTTTCTGCCCTTGACCTTCTTGATTTTGTCCCTTTCTGCCCTTGTCGGTTTCCTTCTTCCTGTCATCATTGCGCCCCCAAGGCGCCTTTCCCGGAGACTTCTTGGCCTTCATCCTTAGTTTCCGGTTGATCGACCTGCTCCGCACCGTCGTCGTCGAGCCAGTCCACCTTCGAGTCCGCACTCCGACTCCTCTCCTGATTCATCGGGTCCCCCTTCTCCTTCCGGTCCTCCCCCTTTTACCTTCACCATGTCTGGATCAGGGCCTAACGCTAGTGGTTCTCCCGGCCCCAATGCCGGCCCTACTTCTAGCGGAACCATCACAACCACTACTCCGGCCACCCCTGTGCTGCCGTACATTGCAGGCCTCAGCCTCCCCGATTTCCATCAGTTGATTAATGACCCCATTCACCATAATACTACCCGGCCCGCTATGCCCACCAAGCTACCCTCTGATATCCCTAAGTTTGAGGGCCTTAATGGCGAAGACCCAACCAATCACGTCCGGTCTTTCCACATGTGGTGTTCCTCCAACTCCATTACCGATGACTCCATCCGTCTTCGTTTGTTCCAACGCACACTTACCAGCGAAGCTTCTAAATGGTATGTCGAACAGGCCACTTCCTCCCATACCACGTTCGAGACTCTTGCCCAAGCCTTCTTGTCGTACTTCCAGCTCCCTCTCCGATACGACACTGGTACGGAGCTCTTGACTTCATTTAAGCAATCCTCTTCCACACGCCTTTCTGCCCATGTTCAGGAATGGCGACGAAGACGGAGCTTATGTCGAGCTCCTCCCTTTGAAGATCGGGTTTACATGGACTGGTTCCTTCGCACCCTCCCGTCTCCCATCGGCAAAGATGTCGCCTCTCACTTTCCTCAATCTGAAGAAGCCGCCCTCCAAATAGCTTTAAAATATGACCTGATCTACGCTCAATCCGGTTATGTTTATACCGTTCTCCCTGACATCCCCAGGCCCGGTGGCGCTAACGCCCCGGGGGCATCTCATTCCGCCGACGGTATTGTTGGATCTCTTTCCCACCCATCTGCTCACCCCCCTATGAGCCATGGTCTCCCTCAGGGAGGGGCCAGCACCTCAAGTACTCTTCCCCCCCCCCGGCAACATGTATCCAGGATACGGCATGCCTCTTCCTTTTGCCCAACCTCCTGCTTACCTCAATGTCGCCCAACCCAACCCTTACTTTTATCCACAGCCTGGTGCGCCAGCTCCTCCAGCATATGCGCTCCCGCCTCCCTTGCCTCCTCACAACCTGCAACAGCACATACAACCCCCTCCAGGGCAAGTATTTGCACAGCAGGGTGCGACTAATCCCCCTTCTTCTCAAAGAAGGCGGCGAGGCAACCAGAACCCATCTGCCCCCGGTAACCGAGGACCCAATTCTGGTATGGACCCTAACACTAGCAACCAGCCTCAGGGCATCTCGCCCAGGCCGGACAAGCCGCTTCGCACAAACAAGCCATGTTCGTGTTGCGGTGTTTACGGTCACTACACTCACGATTGTCCTCTCTTACCCCAGATGCGACAGATGTGGGAGTCTCAAGCCACATTGCGCGGACAACACGCCTCCCCTCACACTCCTCCTAATGTGGCCACTACCCAGCCAGCTGTGTTCACTGATCCTTTCCCTCAACAGGGATTCGTGGCTACCCAACCCCCTGACAGCCATGCAGCCACACCCTCGTCCATTTCTGGTTCCTCTGACTATCAGATCCTTATGATGCACTCCGATCCGTCCCCTTCCGTCGACCTTCACCTTCAAACTTGGTCTCGCCAGTACCCCAAGCCTCCTGCTCAGTCTGCTCCCGAGTCTCCATCTTCAGGTTCTACAGAGCCTCTTTCGACATCCAGTGGCCCCTTACACATCCCTCAACCCAAAGTTTAGGTCCACCCAAAGATTCCAAAGGGTCCATTACGCCGAAATGCTGCTTCCGGTCGAGCCGCTCAATCGTACAGTATAGTAGATGATTTAGCACAATCCCCTGCTGCCATTTCCACACTGGAACTCCTCCAGTCGTGCCCTTCTCAAAGGAAGGCTCTACTATCTGCCGTGGGCGCTGTTGATCCTGCTGATGACCAAATGATTGTTTTCGACGCCACCCAATCGGACCACCCTCCTCTTCCTCCTTCCGTTGCTTTCCAAATCCCAGTCAAAATCTGGAACGCCACTGTATCCCGGTGTATAATTGATGAGGGGGCATCCACCTGTGTGATGTCCGCTTCGGTTTGGAAGCAACTCGGATCCCCCGAGTTGGCCCCTTCCACGATCACCCTTCGAGCGTGGGATGGTCATGCCTCCCAGCCTATTGGCCTGTTTCGTAACTGTCCCATCACCCTCGCCGGTAAGACTGTTTGCGTTGATGTCGAAGTCATTGACGCCCCTCTAGACTACAACATTCTATTTGGGCGAAGCTACACCTATGCCATGTCTGCTGTCCCATCCGCGGTCTTCCGCAAGATGTCTTTTCCACATAATGGAAGGATAGTCACCATTGACCAGCTATCGTATCATGAGCCGCCGTCTCCATCCGCCTCCGAAACGACCATCTCTTCTGTAGCCAACATGCAAACCGTCGATTCTTTGACCAGTGTCTCCCTCGGCGTCTATAAAGATTCCACCCTGCTTGGTACTTTTCCTCACCTTCCTCCCCCTCCTGTTACTGATCCCAGCTTGTCGAATGTTTGCATGATGCAATCGTCTCAGGCTGCCCATACACGGCCTGCCTCGGCTAGCCCGCACCCTCCTCCCCGCCCTCCGCAACCCGCTCCTAGCCATCCATCTCAGCCAGCCGGACCTCCTCTTTCTGGCCCTCCCCCTACCGCTGGTACCCCCGAACCGCTTTATCCTCCAGGCTCGGTCCCCCCCGGCCTTAACCATCTTGGAGCCGTTCCTCCTGGTCATTACCCTGCTGGACAGATCCCCTTCTTGGCTCCCCCTCCCGGAGTATATTCCGTCCCCGTCATGGCCACCCTTTCTCTCCCTAACTTGACCTTGGGTATTCCGGTTTGGTACCTTGACCCCCCAGCCGCCACCCCCCCGGGTCACCCCAAACCTTACATGGCTTTGACACCGGTTCAACCGGTCCCCCTCGCTTCCTCCATAGCCACTGTGCCCCCAGCACCTCCACAGGACCCTTCTCCTGTTGAGTCGGCTCCCGGGAAGAAAGGAAAAGCCCGCAAGGGGGCAACCAAAGACCCAACCACCACAACCACCTCGGCTCCTCCCCCACCCTCGAAGCCTTGTGCCTTATGTGATATCATCGGTCATGCCACCCATGCTTGTCCCGAGTTACCCCGTATTTGCCCCATGGTAAAAGTCGCGTTCCCCGACACTACGGTCCCTGAAACTCCCACTCCTGCTTCGACCGTCTCCAAGAACCCCAAGACTCTCCGCACCAACAAGCCTTGTGCTTTGTGCGGTGTCCTTGGCCACTACTCCCATCATTGTCCTCACCTGACGCATTACCGTGCCTCCCTTGAGGTGATCCGCGAGTATGAGGTTGAACAAAATCAATCCGCCTCTCCCATTCTCGCGTAGTATGCTGCAGACCAGCCTGAGGATCCCCCCGCTCCCATCCACATCCCCCCCCCTGATGTCCAGATGACGGAGTCTACAGTCACCATTCTTTACCTATCCTCCTCTACACGACCTTCGGAGCCTCGCCCGTCTGCAACCTCCCCCGTTGTGTCCCTTGATGCTCGAGATCACTCCACTTGTGTCTCTGTTGACCTTCGCAGCCCGAGTCCTCGCCATGTTTCCGATAGCTCTCATACATCACCTTGTTTGAGTTTTGCTCATCCTGCCCCTTCCTCCCGCCATTTCTGCTCGATGACTGCTGCCCCCTCACGCTGCCGTCCTTTTCTTTCATCCCCTCATGTATTGTCTTGTCACACCACCTTGCGCATCTCCCCGTCCACATCCTTTATCGGTTACGCCGATGGTGCAAGTCGCTACTCAAGGAATCTTGCCTCGGCAGGGTGGGCCATCTTCACCCCCGTGCATGACCTCGTTCTATCTAACGGGGTATGCATTGGTTCTGCCACCAACAATCAGGCCGAATACGATGCAGTGCGTAGCCTACTAGCTGATGCTTTGCTGCATCGCATTCGCCATCTGCACGTTCGTTTGGATTCCTTGCTTCTTGTCATGCAATTAAATGGTGTTTATCGTGTGCATAACCCTGTGCTGTTTAGACGCTATTTACGAGTAAAAGTCTTAATACGTGCGTTTGACACCATAACTTTCAACCATGTACCCAGAGACCAGAATCACTACGTAGATAGTATTGCAAACCATGTTCTAGATTGGCATTTATCACACACAATGCATACAAGACAATAACATTAAATCAACCATCAAAAGACGATGCATATCCATAATATGTGTCGCAAACCATATATTGATGAGTCCATCTACTCTGATACACATGACATGCCCATAGCATGTTCCAAAAAACTGGGGGCACCATACGCCCCCCCATACATATACATACGACATGCCCATAGCATGTTACAAAAAAAAACTGGGGGCACCATACGCCCCCCATACATATACATACGACATGCCCATAGCATGTTACAAACAAAAACTGGGGGCACCATATGCCCCTCCATACATTCTAGGAGGCACCACCTGCCCCTACATACATCAGAAGGGGTACCATATGCCCCTAATCACTATCTGGAGGCTCCCGGGCCAATGGCTTTGCCCCTGCAGCATGTAGATCCCGCATAGTTTGACCGGCCATCGCCATGCGCCGCATGATACCTCGCCACTCCGAGGGGAGACCAACACATGGCTCTATGTATTGGTCGTCTAAATCCTGCCACCCGCGCTCTGATACTCCGGTCAACAGCTGCTCACATCTACGGCGGATGTCCTCCAGTAGGGCGGCTGCACCATCATTTTGCGCCGCTCTCGATCCACTCGGACCCGTAGCTCCAGACGCTGCCGGTCGTCCCATATATCCGGCCGGTTTTACCGGTGCTATATCTGCATACCAAAAGTCCCTGAATCAGTATCAGTATTTACTATTCAAAAACTTTAAACATGCCCATATAAGAATAGCAATTTGTCACTTACCATCGGGCCCCCAAACTCGCCCAGCCGGAAGTGGCAGATCCGGATCCCCACAGTAGCTCATCCCACTATAAGGGTAGTCGTCTATGTACAACGGCATATGATCCCAATGGGCAAAGAACTCCGGTCGAAATGTTCGCCCGACCGCCCCTCCTCCTCCTTTGCAGAGTAGTCGTCCCCAACGACGCATCCTGGGCTCTCTCGGGCCCCCATCTGGAAGATGCACACGAGGCCTCAAGGTCGGGATCTTCTCAAAGAAGAAGGCGCACAACAAAGTCCCATATGAGAAATCATGATTCACCTGTCGCTTGCATAGCGACAACTGTCGCTTTAGCAACACCAACATCATTTGGGCCCACCCAAAGTAGGTCCCACTCAACACACTCTCCACTATCATCATCTGCCCACCGGTGATGTGATGGAACGCCTGGGTGCCCAGGATTCGCAGCACAGCTGCAGCCACTGCACGAGTTTCTAGCCTCTCTAGATCCCCGATCGATATCCGAGTCCCCTTGACTTGGAAACCCGGTCGACAATGGCGTTCCACAAACTCCATGATATGCCGACCCCGCGGCAACACTAGCTGCGTGTCTCCCACTATCCCCAATGGTGGGAGGCCGGTCAGGAAGTACACATCCTGGACCGTCAGTTCGATCATGTGCCCCTGCACTACAAAGATCTCCTGATCTGGATCCCAGTAACTGATAATCCGGGCCAGTAATGATTCCCCTGCTCTCATCAACGGGTTCTCCACAATCTTGAGAACCCCAAATCTGGCCAATACACGACGGACGCCCTGATCCGCCTGGATCTCTGCCCGAAGTGTTCCCAGATCCCTCTCTCTCCAGTTGACTCGTAACTCTGCCATACCTGCACAAACACATTCTTTTTTTCAGGGTACAGATCGGGCAAACCATAACCACACACAAAAACCCAACTCCCAGCCATCAAACAGCACCAAGCCCCCCTCCCCTCCCAGGTCGCAGTTTTCTGCCCATTTCTGGACCAGGTCGCACTTTTTGCCCTCAAACCTGCGTCCTGGATCGCACCTTTTGCCCCAAAAAGTGTGACCCGGCCGTAGAGAGGAGGGAGGGGCTGTTTCTGGAGTGTTGGGCCCTCAACTGCAAATCTAATCCATCAAAATGCAAGAGCAAGGTTAGGCCTCTTACCTCCAACTGACAGATCTCGAATCCAACGGTCGGTTTGTCCGCTACGTTCGCCGCAAGATTTAGGGCCTTCTCTCCTCTCCACATTCACCACAGCAACGATAGCAAATGAATGATTTTGGAGGGAAAACCGCCTCATTAAAAGAGAGCCCATGTTTCTTCTTTCGACTGCTGCGACCACACCGTAGCCCCGTTCGACGAACCGTCAGCACCGCTGGATAGATCTCACCGAGCTCTCAAATGGGTTTTACTTAGTTTTTGATGATTTGATACTTCACCCGGACACATTTTTTCCACGAAGGGTCACTTCACCACTCCTTAAAATCGAATCTCCTCACTTACAACACTTGTACTTGGGGCACCATATCGCCCCCTTACTTGTCCACGTTCGTGTTGATTTTCGTCATGAGTTCCCACCTTGTACTCATGCTTCTATGACCCCCCATTGGGGCCTTTACTGTGTGGCAGCACTATCTAGTCGCCCTTGCTTAGAGCATCCGAGTTGAGTCATCCTTGCATTCATGGAGTCTATCCTGCATCCTTTTACACCCTACTATAGCCCTCCATTCCTTTTTGCTTGGTTCTTCTCTTGTGTCGCATCTCATGACCTTCAGCCCCACTGTCCCCTGTCCCCTTCGATATTGTGTCAGTTGCTGCCATGTCATTCATGCCCTTTATGCTCTAACAAGGGAAGTCGTCCATTCGCCACCCCATCCTTCCCATTTCCACCATCATCATTAGTGTCAGTCTGTCCGTCGCTCTATTGCTCTTCTCTCGTGCCTTAGTTGAGGATCTCTCATTGCCTCACCTACGTCGGACCTCCTTCTGTCGACCTCAGCACATTTATTCCAGAAGCAAGGTCTAGAGGGCGGTGTACCTTGGTTCCAGCTTCCACTTTTGTTCGGTGCCTCGGATCAGGCAGGGGGATTGGGCCTCGGATCAGGCAGGGGGATTTCTTACCTCCCTTTGACTTGATTGCTTCTCCAGCTCGCTTCGGCTTGCAGTGGTCGTATCTTTGAGCAGTCCAGTGGCCAATGACGGCTCTTGATGATTCCGGGCGTGTGTGAGATGTCTGAAGCCTCAATGAGGGGTGGCCACAGGGTAGCCCCCGTGCACGGGATGACCTCTTCATTGCAGCCTTTGATCACGCTCCAGATTTGATGATGTCGGCCTTAGCCGCTTACAACACCTCTTTCATTCGCATGTATCAGTTAGATTTTGTGAGCCTTCCCCATTTCTAGGGGCATTTGGGTTGTATTTGTATCTCATGTACTCAGATATTATTGTACTAGTCTGATGCATTGTCTGAGCTATATGTATGTGAGACTATTCGTTGTATTTTTAGCTCTGATTATGGGTTGTACTACATGGTTGGTCTGTTCATGAGCCTGCACTATTCTTTTGTACTTTGTCACGGCGGGCATAGGTATGCCTCCCCCGCGCCTTCGGCCTGGTACCCTCTCCTGCAGAGACTTGTTGCACCTGCAGTCTTCTCCTGAGAGTCTAAGATCCTTGGGCGCACTATCTACCTCATATTTCTCTCTCGACCATACCCTTTTGTTTGTCTAGTGGTTGTCTTCTTACAACGTACTTGATCATCTGATTTTCTCCATTTCCGCCTTGTTGAGGGGGCAATCTGTTACACCATTTTTGGTCATCTAACTCTTCATCATTAGATGGACCCAAGTACACCATGTAAGACCAGTTTTACCCCAAGTAAAACTGCTTTCACTATGTTAATTAGGAAACCCCAAAAGGAATAATTAATTAAACCATAATTTAATTATTATTCCCAGTCATGTTTAACCCAAAAACAAATAAATTAATGAGATAAACCCATAGTTATCTTATTATTTTCTAGGAATAATTATTTAATAAAATTCCTTGTTAAATATGACCAAATCAACCACCATTAATCAAATAAATCATTATTTATTTGATTATATCCCAACCACTTCCTTAAAAAGATAAATAAATCATTTATTTATTTATTTTTCACTAATCAAGGGATTTGACCCAAGTCGAACACCCTTTCCCTCCAACAAATAATAATAAAATATTCCATAGAGGTGGATCTAGATTTGGTTAACATTATTTTAATCATGCACCAAGATCTAGAATGACCCAATATTTTGTTATAAATAGGAGGGTTTTCCCCTTCGTTCTTCACCTTTTGTTGCATACTAGATCACTCTGGATCTATACACTCGGTCTCATTTTCTGCCATTGTTGCTCCCATTGAGCTCTACCTTCTACATTGGGTTTTCTACATCTACAAGAGAGAGAAAGCTTAGATCTGAAGTGCTGAGGACTACAGAGAACCCATCCCATTGAGGAGATCTGGATACACCTTCTTGTTTCCTCCCAGGTGCCCTGTAATATAAAAATTCATTCAAAAATCGTGTTCTTGTCTTGTCTGTTGGATGCATGGAGCAAACTCTTTACTTTACTGCGTAATGTCTTTCCATTTATAGATTTGTTTGTTGCAGCACTTTAACTACTAATTGCAGATCTGAAGATGTTTTGCAGCCATTATTGTTGTTAGGGCTATTAGTTATGCGTAGCTAAAGTGGTTCTTTTTCGTACACTTCGACGAAGAATTCATACTAACAAGTAGGTCTAAATGGGCGGAGACGAAGGTCAGACAACCCTGACAGAGGTTCAGACAAAACCCAGAAAAATTTTAGAAAAATTCCAAAAAAAAAAAATTTGACCTGTTTTTCGCTCAGGTAGCAGGTTTTGGGTTGTTTTCCGCTTCCCAGGTCGCAGTTAATGGGCCAAAAAGTTCGACCTGGGGGTCCAGGTCGCAGTTTAGGGGCTGAATAGTGTGACCCCCAACTCTGGGTCCGGCGGCGGTGCAACAAAGTTTTCGTCTCGGTGCGAGTGATGTGCATCACTGCTTATGATAGGGCCGAGAAACACACGAGTAGAAATTTGAAGGTTTGGCGGGTTTTATGTGAAAAAAAAATGAGGAAGAATATGACTGAAAAAAGAAACCTAGAGATTAAGAATATTTTGGATAATAACGAAAAACCTGAAAAACAACAATGGTCGTAATTTAATTAATTTAAACTCCCCAATAGTCAATAGAGTCGCCATTTGTTGTTGTTAATGAATCCTTTGTCGAAGTGTACGAAAAAGGACCACTTTAGCTACGCATAACTAATAGCCCTAACTACTTGAAAATGGCCCCTTGTATCTTGAATCTGCGGTTAGTTAGACGAAGAAGGCTGCAAAAAACCGGATCTATGCATGGAAAGACATTAAAAACGGGGAAAAAGTAAAAAAACAAAGGGTTTGCTCCATATACCAATAGACAAGACAAGAACAATTTTTGAAAGAATTTTTATATTAATTGGGCACCTGGGAGGAAAACAAGAAGGCGTATCCAATTCTCCTCGGTGGGATGGGTTCTTGGAAGTCCTCAGCACTTCAGATCTAAGATTTCTCTCTCTTGTTGGTGTAGAAAACCCACACAAAGAATGGAACTCAAAGGGAGCTCACACAACAAATGGCAGAAAATGGTGACCAAGTGTATAGATCCAGAGTGATCTAATAGGCAACAAAAGGTGAAGAATGGTAGGAAAAAACCCTCCTATTTATAACAAAATATTGGGTCATTCTAGATCTTGGTGCATGGGTTAACCAGATCTAGATCCACTTTTTATGGAATATTTTATTATATTTGTTGGAGGAAAAAGGTATTTGACTTGGGTCAAATCCCTTAATTTGTCAAAAATAAATAAATAAATGATTTATTTATCTTTTTAAGGAAGCGGTTAGAAGATAATCAAATAAATATTGATTTATTTAATTATTTAAGGAAGTGGTTGAGAGATAATTAAATAAATAGTGATTTATTTAATTATTTGTGGGTGATTTGGTCATATTTAACAAGGAATATTATCTAAATAAGGTTTAAATAATTATTCCTAGAAAATAATAAGATAAATAAGGGTTTATCTAATTAATTTCTTTGATTTTGGGTTAAACATGACTGGGAATAATAATTAAATTATGGTTTAATTAATTATTCCATGAGGAAAATCAAACAAATATGGGTTTGTTTAATCTTTCCTTTTGGGGTTTCCTGTTTTAACATAGTGAAAGCAGTTTTACTTAGGGTAAAACTGGTCTTACATGGTGTACTTGGGTCCATCTAATGATAATAGGTTAGATGACAAAAGAATGGTGTAACACTTGAAATAAAAAGTCGCTCCCGGATTGACAATTAATGTAGCCTAATTAGGTGTTCAAAAGATACCTTTTTATGACTCGACAACCTCCTAATCTCCATTTAATTCATAACTTGGGTCTCTCGCACCCTAAATCTGCTCAACAGTCTCTTGCTGGTCCAAGAACTTCTGCCATCCATATACCTGCTATTCAAGCCACTCCTTTACTCCCACAAAATATTATCATGGCAGCATGGTATGCTCCGCTAGTGTTACCACATCCTCTGGTTCCTTTACCCAATGAATATCAGTCTAAAATTCCCCATTTCACTGGAAACGAATCCACTACTGCTCAATAGCATGTAGACAAGATGAATGATGCCTTTGATTATATAGAAATAGAATATGAGACCATTAAGATGAGAATCTTTGCCCAATGTTTAGGAGGAGAAGCCAAGAAATGGTTTAAAGGCTTAACTCCTCATAGTATTCATGATCTCCCTTATTTACATCAAACATTCACAAACAAATGGGAAATTAGGAAGAATCCACTCCAAATACTTTCATATTACAACAACCTAAAGAGAAACCCTGGGGAGAGTGTTCAGAATTATTGCACCAGATTCGATAGTGTGTTTAACACACTACCCCTAGATTTAAAACCTCCACAAGGATCAGCTTTGGCCAAATTTCCTGAAGGATTTGATCCTGAAATGGCCTATCAGCTTAGAGAAAGGGATCCCTTAACTTTAGAAGACATGCAAAAGGGAGCTCTTAGTGTAGAAGCTAATCTGATTGAAAAGAGAGCCAGGATGAGGACTGAAAAGAAAGTGACATATAAAGAGGACATTGTACCTTCTACATCTGACTCAAAATTAGACCATCTACAGAAGAACATGGATATGTTAGAAAAAATGATGGAGAGGTTAGCTGTCCAAACAAGTGCCCAAAACAGGAACCAGACTCAAAATTAGAACCAAAACTTTAGGAGAAACCCCCCTCAGATGAAACAAAGAGATTCTAATCAACAAATCAGACCTCTATTTCAAGAAAATCATGTTGATGAAGAGGAGGGAATGATAGAAGAGTCAGAGGGAACTATTATAAACATGCTGGGAGTTAATAATGAAGACCCTACCTTTTTCACAGAGGATGACCAAGCTACATATACATATTATGATAATGAAGGTTTAGAATCTGAAGATTATAGGCAAGGCTTTGAGAATGCAATCATGGAGGTCCACAAGAAATATGACCTTAGAAGCAAAAAGAAACAAGAAACTCCCCAAAAAAAACCTCTGAGACTGTTGTTAAGAACAGATCTGAAAAAGTGGTTAAAGGGGTTATTGAAAACAACAAAACAACATCCAAAAGTTCTGGTAAAAACAAGAAAAAAATCACTCAGAACGCTGATAAACTGAGTGTTGGCCCTAGCAACACTAGTACTTCAGCTAGTGCACTTGAAAGAACTGTTTTAACTAATGTACATAGTGAAAACCAACAAGCTGATTTTTCTGGTAAATTTGTGACTAAGAAGAAAGATTTGAACCTTTCAAAGAGTCAGTTCCCTTTCAGTTTAGAAAGTAAAATTGCTAAAATCAAAATCTTTGTCCCCCTCACTGAGTTAGTCACTCAAGATCTATATAAATGTCAGGTTTTGAAATATTTAAACATAGAATAAAATAATGACTCTGTCAACCTCAATGATGATTAGCCAGCCTTTTATTTGGTCCTAAAATTGAAGGGAAATTCTAGGAAGGAGTGGTCCCTCCTTTCTATGTCAGTTTGAATATCCATGATAAGATTTTACATAATGCTATGCATGTTTGAGGGGCATCACATAACCTCATGCCCAAAGTAATCATGGAGAGATTAGACCTTGAAATAACCATACCATACAAATATTTGTACTCTTTTGACTCCAAGAGAGTAAAATTCTTAGGCATGATCAAAGATCTTTGTGTGAACTTGACCCAGATCCCAGCCAAATGCATAGTGATGGATGTGGTAGTGGCTGATGTGCCCCTCAAATATGGCATGATTCTTTCAAGATCATGGGGTGCTAAGCTGCAAGGTACCATGCAAATGGACATGACATATGCCACCATCCTGGTCTTCAGTCAACTTAGGAGACTGTATAGGGAATCACACATGAAATTTATGGTGAACAGTCAGGAAAAATCGTAAAAATCCCCTCTTTATTCTATCCATACTGACCTAGACTCATTCATTCTCTGCAATGATGAAAGCTTTAGTGAACTAGAGTTGGATAGTGAGAAATCACCCAACATAACAGAAAATAGGGAGGGTGAAGCTCTCAAACCATTTGCCCACTCTGAAATTTACAACAAACAAAATAGAGAGTATGAAACATCCATTTTCCATCAGCTAAGTGAAATCAAGGGAGTCAAGAAGAAAGGCCTGAACTCCATGAAAATCTTAAGGAACAAGTCCAACCCAAACATGCTGCAGAACCCATAGAACTGCATTATGATAGTCGGAACACACAGGACAAAGAGGACAGCAATGAAAATAACACCAAGTCTAAAACTAGCTCTCTTTGGAGTATGAGTTTTGATGGGTCTTGTAATAGATCTGGTGTAGGAGCAGGTGTATGGCTTCACAACACTGAGAACAATTATGCTAAAAGCCATGCATACAAGCTAAAATTCCAATACACTAATAACATACATAGTATGAAGCACTCCTCTTAGGACTGCAGTCACTGAAGAAATTAGGAGCCAAGAGGATAACTGTTCATGGAGATTCTGAACTGATCATTAGATAGATAAATGGAGAATACACTGCCAAGCATCCAAGACTAATAGCCTATTGAAATGATGCCATGGACCTTTTGCAAGCCTTTGAGGAATATGAACTTGTTTTTATCCCTAGAAGCCAAAAAATCCTTGCCAATGGATTGGCTTGCGCTGCCATCTCATGTCAAAGATGCTATGACAATAAAAAATTCAATGTCAAAGTGAAATATAGGCCAGCTATCCCAGACAATGAAAAATATTGGCAGGTCTTTGAGGGAGATAAATAGATAGAGGACCTTTTACAATTCAGAAATGAGTTTGAATTGCCTAATTCAGACTCAAAGTATGATAAAAACCGTCTGGATGAGGAACAACGTGACCAAAAAGAACCTCCTCCCATCGCAGAAATAAATCTGCTAACCAATGAGTTCGAAAATCAAACGGAAGAATACATAAACTCAGAAAAAGAAGACATAGAGGTATTACAATCCAAAGACAAAGGCTTACCCAAAGGACTAGTGCCTCTAGAAGACTTGTTTTATTTTAATGACGTTTCCAAGAAACCAATAATAGAACCCACTGATTCTGATATGGAGGAATGCAATATAGGCAGTAAAGACAAACCTAAAATGATCAACTGTCTAAAACATTGCCAGCTCACATTAAACTGAAATACATTGAGCCTTTAAAAGAATTTTCTGATGTATTTTCTTGGAGCTATGAAGATCTGAAGGCATATGACACAGAGACCATTCAGCACAAGATACCTCTTAAACAAAACCATAAACCATTCAAGAAAAAACTGCGCAAAATAAACCCTGTACATTTACCTATGATTGAGAAAGAAATTAGGAAAATGTATGATGCTGGAATCATTGTCCCTGTGAGATAATCAGAATGGGTGTCTAATCTTGTAGCTGTGAGGAATAAAATAGGAGAAATTAGGCTCTGTATTGACTTTAGAAACTTAAACAGAGCCTCATTAAAGGACAACTATCCCTTGCCCAAAATGGAGCACATCTTACAAAGGGTAGTTGGTTCCAAAAGAATTTCTTTGCTAGATGGTTTCTCAGGATATAACCAGATATTGGTATTGCCAGAGGATCAACTGAAAACAGTTTTCACCACTCCTTGGGGCACTTTCATGTATGTGAAAATGCCTTTTGGGTTAATGAACGCATGTGCCACCTTTCAAAGAGCCATGGACATTTCTTTCTCAGAAGAAATATGACACTTCATCGTGATTTATTTAGATGACATTACAGTCTATTCCAAAACAGATGAAGAACACCTAGCTCACCTCAGGAAAGTCTTTGAGAAATTCAGAAAGTTTGGGTTATCTTTAAATCCCAAGAAGACATTGTTTGGTCTCCAAGAGGGCAAACTTCCGGGTCATATCATATCAGAGAAAGGGATTAAAAGAGACCCAAAAAGGGTTGAAGGTATATTGAAAATTAGTCACCCCAGAAACATCAAAGAGATTCAATCTTTCATTGGAAAGATTAATTTCCTTAGAAGGTTCATACCCAACCTAGCAGAACTCCTCAGGAACATGAAAAACATGCTGAAGAAAGAGATAAGAGTTAAATGGACCTTAGAAGCAAAGAAGTCCTTTGAACTGTTCAAACATGCACTCACCCAAGCACCAGTCCTTATAAGCCTTGATTTCACTAAGGATTTCCTCATATTTTCCTTTGCATCAGAGCATACTATGGCTACTATCCTATTACAGAAAAATCCAGAGGGACAAGAGCAGCCAATTGCATTTTTCAGAAAGGCATTAAGAGATGCACCTCTGAAATACAATATCATGGAAAAACAGGCCTATGCCTTGGTCAAGGCCTTGAAGGATTTCAGAGTTTATATTCTACACTCTCACGTTATTGCTTTTGTGCCTAATATAGTGGTAAAAGACATTCTGTCATAAGATCCCGATGGAAAAAGAGGGAAGTGGATCGCTGTGATATTGGAATATGATTTTGAAATTAAGCCCACTAAACTCATCAAGGGTCAAGGCCTAGCACAATTAATGGTTGAATCAAACTTGCAAGCACTTGACATAAACATGGTAGATGCTCTAGATGAACATGAAGAATTACCAGCTCCACTTGTTGAAGATCATTTCCTCAACTCATCTTGGTATGGTGATATTTTGTATGTGCTTACTAATCTCAATGCCCCTCCTAGTTTGTCTAAAACAAAAGCAAGATTCTTAAAGTTAAAAGCTATTAATTACTGCATTTTAGATAATTTTTTATATTGGAAGAATGCCAGTGGTTTATTGCTTAAATGTTTGCCTAAGGTTGATGCAGAGAGGATCAAGCACGAGTTTCATGAAGGAGAATGTGGAGGCCACCTCAATTGGAAAACCACTGCTAATAAAATCCTTAGAGCTAGTTATTACTGGCCCGCCCTCTTTCAAGATGTCCACAAAATGATAGTTGCCTACCAAAAATGCCAAATCTTTGAAGGCAAGAGAAAACTGCTTCCCTTACCTTTGCAACCAATTACTATTGAAGCTCCTTTTCAGCAGTGGGGCTTATACTTCATTGGGGAAATCCATCCTGCCTCATTTGCCCAACATATATGGATACTCACAGCCACTGACTATTTCACCAAATGGATAGAAGCCATCCCTTATCGGAATGCCATAGACTTACTCATCATAAAATTCCTTCAAGATCATATCTTGTCTAGATTTGGATTTCCTATGAAAATTATCAGTGACAATGCTGCTGCATTTGGTTCTAAAAATATGGTTGATTTCTATCATAGATATCAGATTATGCTTGGTCATTCTACAACTTATTACCCTCAAGGTAATGGACTAGCAGAATCTTCCAATAAAAGCCTATTAAACATAATAAAGAAGCTGCTGGAAGAAAATCAGAGATCATGGCACAACAATCTGGTACATGCCTTATGGGCAGATAGATTGACAACAAAGAAATCAATTGGACTATCTCCCTATCAGTTGGTTTATGGAGCAGACGTAGTTTTTCCTACTAGTTTAGGAGTGTCAGTGATGAATTTGGTCTAGGAAATACAATTACAGGAAGATAACATGATGAGAATGATAAATCAGACCATACACCTTCAGCAAACCAGAGAGGAAGTTTATAACAGAGCACAGAAAATACAAGAGAATATCAAAAAACGGTTTGATAAGAGGACAAAGGCCAGTGCTTTCAAGATTGGTGACAAAGTACTCAAATGGGATTCCAAGAGAGAAGATAAGGGCAACCATGGAAAATTTTACAATTTATGGAAAGGCCCTTACATTATTCAATCTGTTATTGGTCATAATGCATTTTTCCTACGGGAGATGGATGGTACAGACCTATTTGGGGGTCCTATCAATGGCAGGATGCTCAAACATTATTTCTGCTGAAACTTCTGTTTAAAGCTTTTATTTTTCATTTTAAATATCACTTATTTGTTTTATTTTGAAATTTTGAAAAATACAAAAACAATAGAAAAAGAGAAAAGAGGGCAAATTAGAAAAAAAGGAAAGGTACAGCCCCATACCAAAAAGAAAGAATTCTAAAAGTGTTCAAGCTTAAATGCCACTACTTAAGAAAGCACTGTTATTTTAGTCATACAACCTAATCATGACTAAAATATATTTCAATTTTCTGCTGATAGGTTAGTGAAGAAGATTTGCCAAACTTTTTAATCTTGGCTTATCAATAGAATAGATTAGGATAGAAAAAAGTGGTTCAAACAAACTGAAAATATGACCTGTTAGATTGATGTAGAATTGATTATAATATGCTCAAAATCTGAACCAAGAAAAAGAAAGAGCAGCTTTAAAAAGAAAAAACCCAGAGCTGAAAGAAAGAATGAAGGATGTTTTTTATTTTTCAGATCTTAAGCCTTCACATTTTGTTTTTTCTGCAATTTTCAGTCTATGTGCAGCTTGTTTTTATGCCATTGTCCCACACCAAATTAGACTGCTTAATCCTGGTTTGATTGTCTTTCAATTTCTGTTTTAGAAAATAGAGAATAAAATCTTCCAGATAGTCTAATCCTGGCAGATAGTATCTTAGGTAGAGAATTTATGAGATCAACAGTCTAATCTGAACTCATGGAAGAAATAAAGGTAGATTTAGATTAGTTTTTCTTGTTTTCAAAAGAAAAAATGTTGATGTCAAAGGTATGCAAGTCTAAATGCACCTTATGAAGAAAAAATGTTAGGATGTAGGCTGTGTAGGTAGGATGATGGGGAGAAATTTTTTTGCTGATATGAAATACTGATCATCTTTTGTACGCAGCATGATCAAGAAAGAAAGGGTTGTCAAGGATAAAGCATTGTTCTACATTCTAGAGTCAAAGTTTCTGAACTTCTTGACACCTCCAAGGAGTTGCCATCCCCAAGTGGAGCCATTGTTAGCCATCAACAATTTTTTGTCATAGAAAATGATGGCTAAACAAATCTTGAGCCTTCAAGAGATTATTTTCATGGAAAAATTACTCATTCTTGAAGCCTTATGGTATTTTCTAAAAAAAAAAAAAAAACAATCAGCAGCTATTCCTTAGCAGCGATGTTCCTTAACTATTGTTCCTTAGCCTTGCCGTTCCCTAAGCTGTTGTTCCCTAAAGTGTTGTTCCCTAGCAGTTTTGTTCTTGAACTGTGTTGTTCCCTAATGCTATTCCCTAGCTGTTGTTCCCTAACAGTGTTGTTCCTTAGCGTTGTTCCCTCCGCTCCTGCTCACCTTATCCCTCCACATGACCATACCCCAACGCCTATGCTTAAGCCCCCATTGCATCGGCATTTCCATGAAGAACCCGCGTTTTCTTTATAAACTTCCCACCGCGATATCAACACTCCGATGAGATCTTGGCCATAGATCCACGTGATCTAATGGTGGAAATTCACCCCTGTCATCTCGTCCTTCCTTCCCTTATTTTACCTTATCCCCGCCTTACTACTCCACCAATCAATCTTAGCCGTAGATCGTAGGCCTCAAGCCTTGATCTAATGGCTATTACACCTCCCCTCCTATCCATTGATCGTCCAGCCCATGTATACTCATCGCCCCTCTGCACTAATCGTGGCCGTTGATCTACATGATCCAATGGCCCCGATCAAACCCGACTACCCAAC
The DNA here is from genome assembly GCA_034641835.2 of Pinus albicaulis. Lineage (NCBI taxonomy): Eukaryota > Viridiplantae > Streptophyta > Pinopsida > Pinales > Pinaceae > Pinus > Pinus albicaulis. The sequence goes on along the minus strand of CM076583.1, from coordinate 243,616,244 downwards.
TCCACCGAGGCCCATCTTCCACTATGCAAACCCCGCACCCAATCATCGCTTGGCACCTAGCCCCCACTCAAACTCTCACCGTGCACCTCTCTCCATCGGGTTCCCCTATAACCGTTTGATATTCCCCCCAGGATCCAATGGTCTACGTTATACATCGCGTGAATTCATCGTCCGAAATTGAATAATCAGAAATCGCAAGATACCGCCGGTTTTACAAAGTCCATGCATCTCCACTTAATTGGATCGTGTTCAATCAAACGAAAACCACTCACCACCTGAGGGTCACGCAAAAACCATTTGCGGTTTCTGAAAAACCACCAATCCCTAATTTCGCGCCAAATACAGTTTTGAACCGGTTTTCGCGTGTTTTTTCTCCATGAAGCCTTCTCCACTCGTATTTCATCTCCTCTGCATATGCTCCTCCACCCGCGCCCGAGCCCTCTGTTGCAGCCAAATCAAGAAGCGCAGGATTTCTTAACCAGTTTGTCGTCGTGTGCAGGTTTAATGGTGGATTTGTCCACAGGTCTCCAGCAGCCAAAGAATTAGTGTTTAAAGGGTCTGAGGGGTCAAAATTCCAAGCTTAATCAGTGTTTTAATGGACATGATCACACATAAAGCCCTCCAGCACAGAAGAAGCCGAGCCACCTGTACACATAGGAGATAAGACAGATCAGAATAAAAGGCTTCAAATGCCACGTCTACAGTAGCTATTTCTCCACCAAAGGACACCCGCGGTCTACTTTTCTTTTCAAAGACACTATGACAACCATCCTTATGACAAAGACTTCATTAAAAAACTATCAGAACAATTATTAAGGAGACGTGGGGCTTCAGAACCCAAAAACTGACAGTTTACTTGTCATGGAGGTCAAACAGAGTGCTTCATACCATGGTTTGCTTCAAAGAATACACTTCAGATTTAATACCTGCCTACCAGATATGCATAAAAACAAGAAAAACTACCAAAATGATACAAACAGTTAATGCAGTTGTCATTAAGCGGAATGGGCATTCGAACATTTCTCTCACTCTGTCTGAATTCATATTTATTACCATTTCAGCAGCGCTCTTCCTCTTTCACCTATAAATATTCAAAGAAAATTCATTGTAATGGTTGGAACTGTTAGCCACCTATAAAATTTGTTATACCAAAAGGTGGCTAAATAATTTTTGGAGCCTTCAAGGAACAAATTTTATTGCAAAAAAGTGTTATCTCTTGAAGACTCTTGAAGGCCTCATGCCTCTGTCCAAAATCTTCCCTACTGTGCCCTTTTTACACTTTGGAATTCTACTGATTTCGTATGAAGAAACTGCTGCAAAATCACCTTTTTCCCTTTCCTCACTTGAAAACCTAGCCCTCATTTTGCTCCCCTTTTTTCCTCCATCCAACTCCTCTATTTTCATGATTCCCCTTCTTCCATTCATGACAATCATCTTTTACATGGTTTAAAACTCGTTTTTAACCATATAAAAACCCCCAAAATCCTTCTAAACATCTTGAAAATGTCCTAAAAAACAAGTATTTCGATTATGGGTTTAATCCCCTCTGGGCTAAATCTAAACCATTTCCCCTCCATGTGCCCCAGCGCTAGAACCAAGTGCTATGGTCTTGAACACTTATCGCATCGGAGCAACTCACAGAGCGCATTTGTTTGTGCGTTAAAAAAAAACCCTGATGCCGATCAGCACTGTATATTATAGCCCCCGATCATATTGCATTTCATATAGACTAAGGCCCCTCAGTCGGGATCCTATCCACTTCATATATATAAAATCATCTCGACGTATAAAACCTTTGTTTTTATTTAATATTTTGGGTTTTTGTAGGGTTTGAAAAGGTTTCCGCTGGTGCAAAGCTTAAATCGTGCCCCACCGTCGATCTGATCTGCAGATTGACGGCCCACAAATCAATCACCCCAGTGGTCTCCACGGTCACTCACTGTACAAAACCAACAGTTTTTATCGCACTGCCTTTGAAAGGAAAGTTGTATTCCTCGTTTAGGCGCGATCAACACCACAGGCCGACACGTGGCCTTAAGTAGTTTTGAAAACCCACTCTCATCGAGCATTACATATCGACTATGGGCTCAGCGTGATATTGATGTGTGCCATCCGATCTGAGGCCGGCTCATTGGACGGTGATTGCACTCAAAAGAAGCTCGAGAGATGAACTAAGGTATGGCGCATTTATCAAAACATCTTCACCGTCGATCTAATCTGCAGATCGACGGCCCACAATCAGTCGCCTTGGTCCCCACAGCCACGACAGCAGTCAGCGGTCCCACAGAACCGGTGGTCCCAACGCCTAGTCAACATCCATGCAGCAGCAGCGAATTGGAGTGGGCATTTTTTGGTTGCTCGTATAGTCGTGAAAGCCGGACCCGATAAGCTTTATAAAGCGGATTTCAAAAAATTTCGGGTCACAAATACCCTGACGTCATCAAGTCCCTTTTGTGACCCGAAATGGTTATACAGCGTGGTTTTATCAAAATTTTTGAAGTCCGAATACATTATTTGGTAAGGGGGATTAAATGTTTTTTCTATTGTGCCGAAGAAAAAATCCGAAGGCGAGGGTTTAACTTTCGCGCCTTCAATTCTTTAAAAGGAAGCCAACCATGGATTCAAATTCCTGTGCCTCATCAATACTCCAAAGGCACTGATGCCTCACGACCCCTGCACAGTACTACACACCAACAAAACACGATAAATGAATCACAAACGAAGAGTATTAGTGTCGAAGACAGAAATGCATTAGAACAGAAGACTGAAGACAAATCTAGGGGGATTACGGCTAAGATTGATTATCAAAAGCCTAATCCTCCCAATTAAGACACAGTTAAAAGAAAATCCTAAGGGTTTATCAGGCAGAAAGCCTCCACTGCCACATCTGAGGCAAATTGATTCCTCCCAGCTACCACAGTGCCACCTGTGCCTTAAAGCATTAAAACAGAGGCCGAAGTTATTGATCAAGATCAGATATTTGCCTCAGCTCAGCTAGAGAGTTATTTTTGCAAATGAACTTAATGTCAAAATATTAGCAGAGTTACTTTAACATAACAGAGAGCCTCAAAAGTCAATCAGAGCTCCCATCGAGCTTAATCTTAAATGAAAAACATTAATATAGTCAGAAACATCTGTAAACTTCTTCATCGAGCCCCTCAAAGGATGAGAAGTCATTTAAGACTGTATTAATTATCTTGGGAGATCTTTTATCAGATCTCACCTCCTCATTCTTCTATAAATACTACTGAAGAAGATGAGAGAGGGGTTTGGTTGAGTTGGTTGCTGAACTTTGAAATGTAATTGAGCTTGAGACTTCTGATTGTAAATAGTGATTCACTGGCTCTTGGAGCTCTGCTTGTGACAGATAAGTTAGTCTGGGAAGTGTAGATGATTGCTAACCTAAAGCATCGGACTTGAAGCTGTAACTAGTTTGAAGCATTAATACAAGCTGATTTATGGGATCCTGGTCTATGTCGACGGTGATGTTATTTCTTATTGTGAATTGTTGTTTTATTTTTGTTTTCAATTTGTTCATATTCTCTTATAAAGAACAACATGCATAGAGTTAGGACCTACTGTATATCAGTACCCTTCTCTGACTGAAAATATTTATCTAAATGTTTTGTTCAAAATCTGTGTTATTTAGGAATGATTTAATTCAGTTTAAGCAGCAGGAATGTTGGCGTTCCCTCGTCCTGCTGTCTTAGCTAGTTGTTATTCTTGAAACTTATTTTCATTTCATGTTAAGTAGAGATTAACTATGGAAGATATGGTGTGCCCTTGTCCTAGTTTTATCCCAAAAGACTGTCTGAAAGTTTCCCTTAGAATGTGTCAAAAGCTGGCTAGTTTCAAAGTAATTACTAGATCTTAGGCCATTCTGTGTTATCTTTGTGTTTGTCTTGAAAGTAACCAAGTAAAGCAGAGCTAGGAGAGGATCTGTGGCGAGCTCGGCTCGCTAGTTTTCTGCTCCAACAGTTGCCTTCAAGTTTCCCTTTGTTTAAAATTTTTTCTATCGAAAGTGTATCAAAGGTTGGATAGTTTTGAAGTACTTACTAGATCTTGGATTGCTTTTATGTCTTTCTTAAGTGTTTTTCAAAGGCTGGCTAGTTTCAAAGTACTTACCAGATCCTAGGCTACACTTTGTTCTTCATATGTTTAATTCCCCTTCTTTTTGTCTCATTTCATTCCATAAATCAAACTTTAAAGAGACCCTTAGACATAGATGACTTGCCCCATGGACCACTCTTGCCCCTTGTTGTTTCAATTAAACCCTATTATGAATCCATATCCCAATGGACTAAAACCTGCAATTATCTATCTTTTTGGCCGAAGCTTGTTCTGATTTCTTGCAACTTCACACCTTTGAAACTCTTTGCACTTAGAACTTTCCACCTCAAACAATAATCATGCTCAATCATCCAAAAACAAAACAAACCCTCGGCCTTCATAACTAGCCTAATATCATTACCCAAAACTTCAAAGACAAATCCATCTTTGCACTTATTGGAGAGATCCCTCTCAAGATTCAAGAGGGCTAGATCCTAGAATCCCAAAATGGTTGAAATAATGTTCTCCCTACAGTTGGACTTTTGCCAGTATTGCTAATTACAGCGTGCCAACAGAAACATTGTTGATTGTTGAATTGTTATTGAGTTAGAGTTACTGAGTAGTTGTAATATAGTAGGCTGGGAAGAGAAGAATTGGACTGTAAAAGCTGTTGGGCTCAAATTATGTAACTGGTTTTGGACATCAATACACCAGCAGATTCACTGGATCCTGATCTAAATCATTGGTGATGTGTTTCCTCATTGTCTTTGTTGCTTTCCTTATATTTTCCACTCTGTTCACATTCTCTAATAAAGAGAAGTAAAATATAGATTAGGATTTACTTCTAAAGTACCCTAATTCTAACTGGTAAGATTTATTTGTATGTTTTCCCTTAAATGTGTATTTAAGAGTGATATCAATAGAGTATAACCAGTCAAGAATGTTGGTGAGCCAATGTCTTGCTGAGTAGAACTTGATATATTGTTCTTGAATGTTATTTTCATTGCATGCTAAGTAGAGTCTTAAGCAAGGAAGTCTATGGTTAGCCCTGTCCCTTGTTTGGTCTTAAAGAGTTGCTTTGAAGATTTCCCTTAAGAGTAGGCCGAAAGCAGGAAAGGTTTAAAGTCCTTGCTTGATCTTAGGTTGCTTTTTATGTTTATCTCATATGTTTTTCTCATGAGTGTATGCAAAAAGCAGTTTAGGTTAAAAGTCCTTGCTTGATCTTAGGCTGCCTTTGTTTTCTTACATGTTGCTTCTTTCATTTCACTCCTTAATGTTCCATACCACAAACTCAACTTAAAAGATCTTCTGATATAGATGACTTGCCCTCTGAAAACTCTTGGATAGTTGATGTGTGAGTAAACCCTTTTATGACTCCATAGCCCAATGGTTTAGCACTCTTTTGACCTATCTTCCGATGCTGAAACATCCTTCCACTTACTTCCTACTTCACTTCACATGACCTTCTCAGTTAATGATTCCCAACCAAAACAAAAAAAAACAACCTCTTGAACTTCATAACTAGCCTAATATCATACCTAAGCATAAAGAAATATGTTTGAAAAAAATACATACATAGAGAGATCCCTCTCTGAATCTAGGAGGGCTAGATCCTAGGATTCCAAAGTGGTTCTGATGTTGCATTGTCATTTGGTATGCCAGTCTACCAAATCACTAGGACCCCAACAGTTGGGACTAGAACCAAGGCTCGATGATTGGTTAAGTTAAAAAATATTGAATTCCCACACTAGACCCACATTCATCAGCATTTACCATTCATTCATAAAATTACAATATCTTTTTCCTAAGTAAAAATCCATTGTTTACTTAGTAAAAGTGAAACCCTAAATAACTAATCTCATTCCCTTTCATAAATCATTCATAAACCCTCAAAATTCATTTATCCTAAGTTAAAGTGTGAAGTAATACAACAAAGACAATCAATGCTTTATTTTTGCACTTTACTTAGAGTGAACATGTATTTTGTTTTTCATTTATGTTATCCCTTCATTTCATATTAATTACTAACTTCTAACTTGTTTTATTAAATCCCTAACTATTCCCACCCATATATTATTAAAACCCTTTATTTTTAATAAACCCCCAAACCCTATATTCTAAAATTTAGACCAACGTTTAACACTCCACGTGCACAATATAAAAACATGTCGTACTATCCCATTGGTCTAAACCTATATATAACACAAATATCCCGCCCCATGTAGTTTAAACAAGTGTTAATTACATTTGATAAAACTATATAATAAACGCTCACTCTGATGCATTGATTGAAAAATTGTAAATGTTTTAATTAAAAAAGCCTAACCCCTTCACCATTTCATAAAACCATAGTGTAAAATTTATTAAAATATGATATATAAAGTTCAAGCTATCCTGTTGCATTATGAAACTTCAGCCCCCCCACTCTCATTCCGACGCAACTCTCCAACCAATCTGGGTTGTTTGCAATCGAACCCCAAATCCGACGGCTAAAATCCAATATCACGTAGAAAACTTGCATGATCACCCCCGTTTCATTTCTACGCGAAATGAGCAGTATTAGAATTTTATCTCTCCTCCATGTGCCCACTTCTCATTGGATCACGTGGGTTAGCCCCAAAAAAACTTAATGCTAAAATCTCGTGTGATAAACACTTGCTTTTTTCAATCCTTTGAAGCCTGAAACCACTTTTCCTGCCCTATGTGACCACAATTGAATGCCATTACCCATTAGCCCTAATATGCATAAAAAAAATTGAAAATGCATTCATTTCCTACCTTTTCTGCGCATAAACCCAGTGCAATCCTCCTCGACTATAAAAACAACCATTTTCCATCATTTTCATGCCAAAAGACTGCAAATTTTAGCTCGTACCCCTTGCATATTGCCGAGGAGCTTTGCATTGCTCCAGAGATCGAAAAGATACCATAAAAACTGCTCAAAACCTTTAGATACATCTTCAAAAGTCCATTAGCTGCGAATAACAGGGTTTTATTCCAAATTAAGCATGTTTTCCATTTAAAAATCCTTTTAAAAAGACAAATTGCATTTATAGATCCATAAATATCGAAATAAATCTATCAAAATAGTCCAAAACAGGCCAAACCCTGTCAATTTTTTTCCAGGAACCTTGTTTTATTGTTGCACGCTATTGTGAGAGAAAATTGTGAGTTCTTTCAGTTTTACGAACTATTTCAAACACCAAATCAAGCCAGAAAACCTCTGAAGGTATCCTAAGCCTCTTTGCCCAATTTCAACAGAATTTTTAGCCCAATTTCTTATTAAAGGACCCAAGAAACCCTTGTTTCTTGTTTAAAACCAGTCAAAAGCCTGTAAACCTTTTTGACAAACCTAATTGGAAAAGAAATCGCAAAGAAGAGACTATACTTTTCCTGTTTTATCAAAGAAACTTCTGTTAAAAGTAAAAATACTTCTGCAAACTGTCAAAACTTGCAGAAAATAACCAAAATTCCTAAAAATCAGAGCTCTAGCCATCCTGAAGCTTCCAAAGTGCCAAAATCCACTCCAGCCATGTCTTCTAATACTGTTATTATTTTCAATCCTTTACAACTCCCAGACATAGACATTGAACACATTCCATTGGTTGATGTTGATTATAAGATAACAGATCCCATTGTTGAATTGAACCTGTTAGATATTCATAATTGGTGCCACGAGAAATCATTAGATAAAGAAGAAGATGTCCAGATTTGGGAATCACACTTTCCCAAGTATGTTGCCCCATTAACTCACCCATTTCAGGAGGTCATTAGATTATTTCAGTAGTATTATGTGCCCGATCAAAGAGCCATAGTCAGTGCCAATAAAGAAGTGCTTTTCACTATTACTATGGAATCCCTCAATCAAGTGTTATAGCTTCAGCCTGACCCCCAAGCAGTCCCTTTATCCATAGAGGCACTAACCCAGCTGTACATTGGCCTAGATTTTCCCAAGAGATTCATGATTTTCCAGACATTCATGCCCTCCCATGTAGAAATTCCTAAACTAAATCCCCCATATTATACTGCCAAATTCCGAGAAGGTTCAATGCATGTGGTTTCCATGCTTTCATTCATCCTGGGGTACTTTACTGATGAACACACTGATGAATCCATCTTGGGTTTCTTATCCATTTTTACCCCAGATCAACCTCCATCTGTAATATTTGATTATGTTGGTTACATTGCAGATAATATCCATGTTCAATTAATCAAGTTACCAACTGAAGGAGTGTTCAGATACACTTCCTTTTTCTTCCACATTTTTTTATATTTCCAATCAGATAAATTTACAGTTACTCTTAAAAAACTTGACATAGAGGTAAATCCTCTTTCTGCCATTTTTTGGACATCTTTGCTCAGGAAAGGATGTACAGATTTCACATATGAAAAGTTTTCAGAGTTATTCCTACATCCAGTGATCACAATGTTAACAAAAATAGAGCTGCCAAGGATAAATGAAGAAATGAAAAGGATATTGTAGTTGTCAAAACAGAGTAAGGTTGGTGACTGGTACTTATATGAAAAATATATTGAGATCAGAGTATTTGGGCGAAACTTGTTACCTTACAAGTTACCCAAGCATGTTTCAATAAGGATCTTTTCCTTAGAGTATATCATGCAAATCCTAAATTCTGATTCTATAAATTTCATGGCAGCAAAGAAGAAAATTCAATTCAAATTAAAGAATCAGATAGGGCCATTCATCTGCAATCACAAAGATGCAGATAAAGAAGTAGCTAAGCAGTTGTTGGAATTCAGATTTGAAGAAAGCTTTCCTTGCAATTATGATCCACAAGGGATCCTAAGTAAACTAAGGGTTAAATGCAAGTTAACACCCTTCATCCATGAAGCAAAATTAGAGATATAAAAATTTGCTAATCAGATTGAGTGGACTAAAAATACCTTAACAGATGCAGTAAACCAAAGGGATACTAGTCACACTTTGGAAACTGCAAAACAGCCAGAAAAATCCACTAAGAGAGTAAGGGAATAAGGTGCCTATATTGCAGAGACTATAAATGAAACTAAATTCAAGTTAATATATAACAAAAGGCCTAAGTTAAGTTAAGTTGGTAAAGAAAAGATAACAATTGATGTTGAAGAAACAGATCTCCCAGATATTGATACAGGTTTGCCATAGACAAATATTGCCACTACCATTATCAATGAACAAGCTACTAAAAAACAGATTGAAGAATAGGTTGATACTGAAAATACACAGCTGATAGAAAGACAACAAAGTATGGAAGCCTCTTCCTCACAGACAACCGAGGACAAAGATCTAGACATCAGGGAAAGTTACAAGAAAATTAAGTCCATGAATGAAGAGATCAAAACTAAAAAAATTTCTCAGTTTTTGAAACAAAAACTAGGTAACCAAAACCTATGAGCTTTTGACTACTCAAGTAAAAATATGATCATGTCAGTATTACAGCCCAGAGTACCAGTTCCAAAGGTGGTTGCTGACTATAAGAAATTGGATCTAGAAGTATCAACAGATAATATTCATGAATTAGATCAAATTGAGTTCCATAGGTAGAGCTTAGAGATGTTGTATTCCTCAGTTACAACAAAAGCCATGAGTGTTCAGAAACTTGAGAACACTATCACAAATATGAAAGACTAGATGAAATTGGATAAAGCCTCATGATATGCTAAGGATCTCAGAATTAAATCCTTAGAAGAATTGGTAATTAAAGCGGGATGTGACCATGCAAATGTCAATGCAACAGAATTGTTACTAAAGAAAAATAATGAGGACATTGCAGCCTTGAGGAAATAGCTTAAACTTCCTCCAAGTGAACACCCCCAGGCTAAAGAAATCATACAAGAACAGAATGACAAAGATGACATGATGAACATCATCTTTCAACTTACAGGACAGATTAAGGAGATGGAGATTCAGATGGACAAACTTTTCCATGAAAAGGAAACAGTGAAAGTACCCGAGCCACCTACAGTTATCCCCATGGTCACTACAGTTGTGCCTTCAACTCTAGCTTAAGAGTTGGCACCCAAAGTTCCACTGGCTACTGCAATGCCAGTGATTTCATCTACAACATTAGTTGTTGAGTCATCCTAAAAAACAATTCATCCTATAGATGGGGCCACTAAATTAGTGAAAGTTATGGAAGCAATGTCTCTAAATAAAAATGAGATTAACAGGTTGACAAAGATGGTAGAAAATCTTAAGAATTCAAGCAAATTGGCTCAGATAAATGCAAAAACACATGAGAAAAAGGCCATCAGACTAAATGAAGAGCTGAAGAATCTGTAAAAAGAGTTAACCTTAACAGAGAAAATATCATACATCAAAAAATACCTTTGGAACAATGTCATTAAAGCCATCCATGATGTGTGGCCTTAAATTCAGGTAATTTTTGAACAAAGAGAATTATTACTAGTAGCCCAAGCATAAATCCAAAAGACTCAAAGTGAGCTAGCTGACAAACCAAGGCAAGATTTAAAGCTGATCACAGTCGTTAACAATAAAAACAGACAGGAATTAGAAGAACTCAAGATTACTGACGGAACAGAAACTATTCTATAAATTAGGAAAGTTATCACAAAGAAGAATCTAATGAAGAAACTGGAAGAAAAGTGTGAGAATATGAATACTGCCATAACCAGGTTTATGGTCAAGTTTACAAATTTGAGGCAAAAAGGACTACCTGACATTATGGTTATTAATGATAAATTGATGCCTTAAAATGACTATGATAATAAGATCAGAGAATTTTCAAAGGAATAGGTAAATAAATTACAAGGACAAGGCATTCCAACAGGAAAGGTCTTACTCAAGAAGATTGAAGACTTATTCTATTTACAACATGAAATCAAACACTTGTTTGTCATCAAGCCAAATTTTGCCAGATACACTGAAGCTGATGAAAACTTCAGGAAATTAAAAAGGAAACAAATTCCTAAAGATGGAGATTGGCAGTCACTCACAAATTTATTATGAAATATTAAAAGACAGACATATGAAAAGAGAAAAAGTGGTTTGCTAATTTATTGTCAAAACAGAATTTTACAGCAGTAAATAGTTTTGACTATGGTTAAATAGTATCTGAAGTTTAGAGAGTATCAGTGAATAAAGAGAATCATAGAAAGAATATCAGACAAGGCAGATCAGATTCCAAAATAAATTTAAAATATCTAAAGCCAGCAAGGAGGACACCAAGGCAGCCAGCTACATTTTTTTTTCCACAGAAAAAAATCGAACCATCTATTAATTATAGAAAGTTACATAGCATATGCTGAGCATTTCTGAAGAACTACTTTTCTCCTTTAGAAGAGGAAGAAAAGTAGTCTCAACTATTTTTAAATACACGCAGGTCTTTGCCTTAACAACCCAATCCAAAAAATATCATTGTTCAAAAGCAACCTTGTTCTGGCACATCTCCCGGGTTCCTTTATAGGAAGACAATCTGAAACAAAGGTGTGCAAGAAACAGAATTTTGTGTCTATCAGAGCAAAAAAGCTATCGAAACCATCTAGAAACTAGCAGTAAGCACTATCCCAGTTTCCATCCATACAAAAAATCAGAGTTTTATCGGATAACCAGGGCCTCCTTATATAGGAAAACAACCCTAGAACCCAAAATACGTTTATGAAAAGTTCAAGTAAAATTAAAAACAACATAATATATACATTCAGAAATCACCATTTAGAGAAAATTGATAGGCATTAGGCAAAAACAAGTTGTTCAATAGGTCGAACGAGCCCATTTTCCTCCTCCACAACTAACCAGGTCTCCAAATCTTGCTCAAAACCCTCTTTAGATAGGCAGTCTGCATCATGGTTCCATTCCCTGTAGATATGGCAAACAAAGATCTCAGTGAAGTGACATTTTAGATGAGATATTTCATTAAGTAAAGGAAGCGAAATATAGTTCCTGCAGTGTTGTGTCCCATTGAACCATTTAACAATATTCATAGAGTCTCCAAAAATCTGAGCCTTTCTCACATTCCTAAGAGTTAACCAACAGAGGAGATGGTGAAGAGCTTTCAATTCAGCAAATTTTTTTTTCCCTTGACCAATCCCAATGGATGCTTTGATTGTTTTATCAGATGAAATATGGATAACCAATCCTGCACCACACCTCCCATTAATATCTGAAGCCCCGTCAAAATAAGCCCACAGGACACCTTCTCTGATAGATTCCTGCTGAAAAAATTGGTTTAAACGAGGTTCTGTTGGAATAGGAATGCTATCATAAATTACAACCCATTCCGCTTCCAATCTTCCAATTGGGAAGGCTAAATCTTTGAATATCACTTTATTTCTAGCAATCCAAATCCCCCAGGCTATCAGAAGAGGAATGGTTTGAACTCTATCATTGGGTGCTTCCTACCACAACTTGTGCCATGCTTCATACAACTCCTGACCTTCCCATTTATAAGGAATTTTGAGGATTCTTAATGATTCAGTACAGAGGCTTACATTGAAGGGGCAAGAAAGGAAAATATGTTGCACAGTTTCCTCACTAGCTTTGTAGAGAGAACACCAACCAGGACCGATCTTCCCTCTCCTTTGTAGGAAGTCCCATGTAGGGACTCTCTTCTGAAGGATACACCAGAAAAAAATTCTGGCCTTAGGTGGTCCTTTTAGCTTCCATAACGGTTTAGCCCACCAAGCTGGGACCTCCCACCCATTTTGAGCCATCAACCACTTATATCCCAGCTCCAGGGAATAAAACCCATTCTAAGCGTGCACCCATCTGAGTTCATACCTTGAATTAGTGATTCGAATTGAAGAGTTTTATAGATCCATTCTATATTAACCCCACTCTTCCAACCAACGGTCTTCCAATTGAAGGTCCCTCCCAGATAGCCACCCTTGTCTCCAAATGGAGGTGTTCCGGTGATCAACCACATGGTTTAGATTGTAAAACCCCCTATTATTTAAGAAGACAACTAGGTCTTGAGATAGTGCAAACCTCTCCGTGCATCCCACCCAAGGATCACATCCCAGCCTAACCTGAGTTCCATCCCCCACATTCCATGCCAGTCCCTGCTTAATAATTTTGACGGAGGCTACCACTACCTTCCATACCATAGAATAATTTTTGGAAGATTTCTGAGGCAGTATTATCCATTCAAGCATTGAAACTAGGTCAATATATTTTCTTTTAGTAACTAAAGTCCAGAGGTTCTCAGCCGATATGAGCCTCCAGGCAAGCTTGGCTACAAGTGATTGGGAGAAAGGGAATAGATTCTTAATACCCCATCCTCCCCATTCTTTAGGTCTAACAATTTTATCCCAAACTATCCATGGGGTCACATGTTCAAACTTGGATCCTGCCCACAGAAATCTGCTGCAAAGTTTTTCAATGGAAGCTAGTATACCTTTGGGGACCCAAGTAAGGCTAGCCCAGTACACAGGAACTTCCAGCAGCACAGATTTTAATAGGACCAGCCTCCCTGCTCTTGAAATCCATTTAAAGCTCCAGTGTTTCAATTTTGATTCGATTTTCGCAAGGACCCATTTCCAGTCATGAATTCGGTACTTATCAGGTTTTAAGAAGAAGCCCAAATATTTGAACTTATCCTGCAATGACTTGACTTCAAACTGCAAGAAAACTTCCACCCTTCCCACTTCCTCCCTAGTCAGACCCGAGATCGTTAGAGTCTATTTTTGCTCATTTATACATAGACTTGTAGCTTTCAGGAAAAGATCTAGGATATTTTTTAGGGCCCTGTAGTCCTCAGTACTTCCATTACTAAACAATAAGATATCATCCACAAAAAGGAGATGAGTGACCCATATTTTTACCGCCAATTAAATTCCTTTAAGATTCCCTTGTCTCTTTGCCTCATGAATCATTATACTGATGCCTTCTGCTGCCAATAAGAACAGTAAGGGAGAAAGTGGACAGCCTTGACGGAGCCCTCTCTCAGGATTGAAAAACATAGAAGCAGCCCCATTGATCAAAATTGCAATAGAAGACAAAGTGATGCAACCCATTACCCATCTCACAAAGTCAAATATGAAGCCAAGATGGGTTAATAAGAGTGTGAGGTACATCCAACTAATTTTGTCGTAGGCCTTCGATAGATCAATTTTTACTATAGCGCCTTTCCTCCCTCTTATTTTTAAACTGTGAAGAGTTTCTTGAGCTACTCTCACCGCCTCATGAATTTTCCTGCCATCTAAAAAGCCAAATTGCTCAGCAGAAATGTTCTTGGACAGGAACAGTTTTAGCCTAGAAGCGATGACTTTTGCAATAATTTTATAGATATAGGTACACAAGAAAATAGGCCTAAAATCATCAAAAGAACCCGGATGATCAGACTTAGGGATGAGAGCTAATAAGGTAGCGTTGAAAGTTTGATAGATGGATCCCGTGCACCTGGATTCTTCCACCACTACTACCAACTCATCTCCAATGGATTCAAAGAAGTGTTGAAAAAATTCCACCATCCAGCCATCTGGCCCTGGACTTTTATCCTTCTCAATTGCTCTGAGAATGTCTTCAACCTCTGTTTCGGGGAAAATCACCCTAGAGGTTTGTTGGGTCAAAACCTCCACAGAGCAAGGCATGCCATTTAGAAGGACTCACACACAGCCATTCTTGAATGCAAAAAACTAGATAACAACGATAGCAGAACTCACCCGTAGTCCTACATTCGATGTAGATCCCGCAGGGTTCAAACCCCCAGCAACCTTTCTTCCTCCTTCAACCTGGAAAACAAGAAAGAACGTGCACGGAAACCTAGTTGTACAACATATATTTCTCCTAAACGTTAGTGTAATCCATGTAAAAGATGATATAAACGATAACAACTGCTTAATAATCAATCTTTCCACATATACAAATAGATACTACCACAGAAGTTCAGGAACAAGATGGTTCTTCATTATTATGAACAGCATGTACAGAAATAAAGAGTGGAGAGATCACCTGAATCCTTCCATGATCTTCGAGCAAACCGTCGTCCGGATTTGTCCCGCCCTTGCCTCGCTAAGAAACTTTCAAGAGTTGTGCACTCGAGATGGCATATAAATGGATGAACATCTCCAAGAAACAAGGGTTTCCTATATAAATCTGGGAAAGTGCAGGAGGCACGGGGAATCAGACTTGAACTGGGATTCCAACAGAGTATAATGTCTATAAATTTCTCTCTCCCTTAGGCCATGCACATGAGGGGCTTTTATACTCCCTCAAAGTAGTTTCAGTCAGTTGGAAACAGTTGGCCACGTACTGGGGTGGTTGAACTACTAGAGTAACCATCAACTCAGTTCGAAAATAGGGAATTTATATATATTTTTAATGGTTTTAATGGCATACACGGAAAAGTACATATGGACTCGCGTATACACGCAGAAAATTCTGGGCATACCCGCGTATGGGGATTTTAACACTGTTTTTTAGTGAATTTGTTCAAGTCTGTAGGAATGGGTGCCCAAAGCCATAAAGACAATCATGAATCACCTGAGGGTGAGAAATGATGCTATAACAGATGCCCCCTAATATATGAGGTCAGAAGGGGTACATGATGGCCAAAATGTATTATGCACATAGAAAGAACTTCGCAAAGATAAGAGAGGACTTCACCAGATTTCAGCCTGCCAAAAAACCAATGAAAGAAAACAGAGAGTCAACTCATGCTGAGGCAGGCATACCCATGCTCAGTAAAAAATACATCATATGGAAAGTACATAATAGATCCAAAATGTATACAAGTATAACTGAACTGAAAGTACACAATGAATCATCTGAGCATGGCCCGGAAGTATAAGTCTGAATCAATGTCCAAGTATCACATATAGAAAGCTGAGCAATGATGCTGAAAATGGATGTCTGATCATATAAGTAACTGAATCTCCAAGTACCAAATCATAAGAGGCAGAATAAATGGTACAATCACGCAACTCGGGAGCCAACATATAGGATGCTGCTGTACTGACACTGCAACATATAAGGGTGAACGGCATCACTGGCAGAAACTGAATGGACTGTCAAAAGTGAACCGAGAAATGCTGATGCAACCCGAGGTCTTCACCGATCACTATGGCACAATTCTACACAATGGGAATAAATGAGTTGAAGTCGACCATGTGAGAAATCGTTGGATTACCGGTCAATGATGTATACCGTTAACCAACGCGAGACAACCCACCAATAATGAAAATGAGCATCAAGGTGCCCCAGTACAATCTGACAAGTGCGAATGAATGAGTTGAAGTCGAACACTTGAAAGAATCTACCAATCAGGAGGCAATGATGAATCCCCACCGTCGATAGCGAAGAGTCTGCCACTGATGACTGCAAACCCTAAGGTACTGACAAAAAGACTCTAGATCTTGTTCCCAGAGCAATGAGTTGGAGTCGATGGGAAAAGATCTGCTGGAAGGAAGGCATTAAGGCATCCCACATCAGTCCAGCGCGAGTGTAACCCGCAGGCCAAGATTTGGAAGGAATCGGACGAAGTAGAGTGACAGAACCAAAACCGAAGTACGTTTCCGACATGCACAAGATGAAGCTAGCGCATGGAAGAAACCCTCTGAACCAACCAATAATGAAAGTTGACACAGAGGTGAGAAATCCACCGATAGGGTCAAATGGAAATCAAGGTACTGCACGAATCCCAAGTGTGATAATGTGTGCTGACGTCGAACACAGGGGAAACCACTCAGTCAAAGACCCATGATGATGATCAAATGCCGAGCACAAGGTCACCTATCAATGATGGAAATAGGCCCAGGGTACGGCTCTAGGTTTGCTCTCAGAGCAATGTGTCGTAGTCGATAAGAGACAAACCCGCCAGCAAGAAGTCAATGGGGACCTTCTCAAACCAGCACGAGCAGAAGACCAAAACATCTGATGTGATAGAACAAGATACTGACAAGACCGGGAAGGCCGACTGAATAATAAGTCAAGAGACACCGCAGAATGGCCGACTCTGGTTAGACTTCCCTTGAACAAAAGCACGACTCGTGATGACCATGGCAGTAAAAAGTGACACTGTATAAGTCTGTTATGCAGGAGGCAGAACAAACTCTCCATATGATTGGAAGAGATAACCAACTGGGGGAGGACTAACAAGTGAAACAAGGTAAAGGCTGAACCTAGTTCAAAACTAAAACCACCCCAAATGAAGGAAATATATATAAGTATAAGTGTTTTTTTCAAGGGCAACAAACTGACTCTGTACTGCCATCAAAACAACGAAGATACATCCCGTTCCCGCTCTTTTTGTTATATTTGATTTTTTTGTCTTTTTAATATAATAAGCCTGAAAAAGAATAAAAGAATGCTATGGTATAATGGACAGAACGAGTATCAAGAAATAGATGCACTAGTTCCTAGGATTGGAACGATCCTATGCTCAATGCAAGGTGGCGGAAACTGGTAAGCGATACTCAAAGGAATGTTCCATCCATGGGTAAAAGGGTGTCAAGTCGCGATAGCTAAGTGCATGCAATGGTTAACTTGTACAGATAGACAAGGTCAAAATTTGGCTTAAACATCGAGTCCAAATGAAGCCGGCTAAAGGCCAGGATAAAAAAGTAGCCAATATGCAATGCAGTAATACAACTCAACAACACCAGGGAGCCTCTAGGGTAATAGCCAGAAAAATGATAGTGAGGAAGAAGAAGAATGAAGCTTCAACACATAAGTCATGGCGGAACTAAAGAGGACTCCCGAGCCTACATAAAACGCAGCATGGGCAACAAGTGATAGCGAGGAACTAACTAGGAAGCCCATGTAAAGGAAGGCTCTACCATCAAGTCATGATTAAATAATCGGTGAGTGAAATGGGTGTAATACTCATGACCTGATGGGATCGACCCTATGGCAAGTGATCAGTATGGAGGCTAGTATGCAAGATGCAACGGAAAGTGAATTCCCTAACCTATATGCCAGTGAAGATCATATACCTGCCGTGACGAGTCAGTAATCATGGATCAAAAACCAGAAAAAAAAATCTCAAAATCGTCAAAATGTACCTGAAAACATACCAAACTGGGCACTTCCAAGCATCCGGGTTATGCAGCTTAAGATAGATTGAAATAATAAGCATAACAAATTTTTGTGAAAATTTTCAACTTTTTTGGACATAAATAGACAAATTACCTCATATTTGGTTCATTGTTACATTGATGATTTGGAAAAAAATGCTCTGGAGCCAGAAACTTCTTTCGTCAAAACAGGAGCAACCGACCGTCAAATCGCACCGAATTTGTCAGGTAAGCTCATCAACCATCCTTGCTATTCATTTTGTCCGTTCATAAATTAAAATTTAGTAATTTTTACAATAGAATCTCTTTCTAAAAATCACGGGTTTGCGCATACGCAGGTTGGTAACGATAAAGTCGTGTATACATGCGACTGTGCACAAATAAAGTCACGTATGCGCAGACCCAAATGAAAAATGCGTAGCTAATGAAGGATTTATTGAAATCATGTAGGATGACCATATCATGGAGAGAGCGTGAACATAGTGCAATTGATCAAGAAGTCATGCGGGATCGAGCATCGCTAAATATTCTTCGGAATTGTGGATTGCTCAAGTTTTTCAAAATTCCAAATATGAAGAATAATGTCCGGTTGCTCGAAATGCTCGTGAACTATTTGGAACCGGAAGAATACTGCTTCATCATAGATCAGATGCCCATACGCATCGAAGTGGAAGATAGATATTTTATTACTGGACTCTCTCGGAGGGGGGAGCCAGTAGACTTGCACGGGAAGCCCTTGGGAGGGCTAACCGTGGAAGATTACGTCCACGTGTACTGCGTAGAGGGTTCCAAGAAAGTGGGAACTCAAATTGCAATCAAATATTTAAGAGACTTACACATAAAAATCCTCCTTTTTACCATCAGGAGAGTAGCAGGATCAACTTCTCTTCACCAGGTATCCAAGACGCAAATGAGTATAGCAGTGGAATGCTTAACTCATGTATATGATTGGTGCACGGCTCTACTGATGAACATGAAGCAACAATTGACTTCTAAGGCAAAGACAAAACATTTTGGATACGGTACAATTTTTATGAAATTCTTCTTCGAGAAGATACCAGCATTGAGACCCAGAGTGATCTCTACCATCAGTAGCCCGAGAGACCCAAGAATTGCCCGCTGGGTAGACATGATGAAGAGATTGGGGGGAAGTGAAGTTCCCTGGACCACTTGGGATGATGAGTTCTTCCTTTGGTGGGGAGAACAAATCATCACTATGGACGACTATCCCTATGTCAGGATGGACTTTCGTGGAGATCCAGATTTTGTCCTTCCACCAGGCACGGCATGGGGTGCAGTCGGTAAGTTTGCAATTTTTTTACTTATATAATTTTTTGGATTTTTTCAGATATGTATGAAAAAATGAAAAACAAACATGTTTTTTATTGGATGCATAATGACTTACAATATAAACATGATCATGATAGAGATATTGGACCAGTTCGACGTGAGGGTTTCCCGCGACACAAGCGTCGCAGAGGCGAAGCAGATACAGTGGATTCAGACAGGACCCTCCAGACTGTACAGAGGAACTTGGAGGGATTAACCCGCCAAGTACCTATGGCTACCGTGGAAGATCTGCCGGAAGCCATCCAGAGACGGGTGGTAGGAGTGCCCCGAGACTAGGTACGGTTATTCCGCCGAGTTGCCACCGCAATCATGTTCTATAGGAACACAACTTCTGGGCAGGGACCTCAGGAGTAGATAGATATGATGTATCAGATGACTGTATATTTTTTGAGACTGAACATGATCGAGCATAAGCCCAAATTTTGTATGACTTATGGATCCAAATTTTGTAAAGTTTTTTGAACACTCTGATGATATATATACAACGATGTTTGATGTGATGTAACAAATGTATCAAAATGTATGATGTTTTTGATTATTTAAATTTTATTGTATGGAATGATTAATATGCCAATCAATTTCTTGATTAGCTAATGAGTCTACCAACCAATTGTCAGCTCGAGGAATATGAATGAAAGTTAAAAATTGAAATGATCTTTGTAACAAACGTACCCTCAGGAACAACCGGAGTAAAAATGGATCTTGAACCCGATAAGTATTGTTCAACTGCGACACCACCAGCTGAGAGTCCAAGAAAACTACCAACGAATCAACACCCAAAGATATTGCCTATGAGAGTAGATAAACAACTGCAGTGTATTCTACTATATTATTGGAAGCAGGACCAATGCAGACCCCTCTTGATACTAACAGCTGACTGGATGGATAATGAAGCACCCAAGCCGCGAAAGCTAAGTTTCGGGTGTGTCTACTAGCACCATCGACGAAACCAAAATGACTCATGACATCCAACACAACCTGCCAAAGCAGATCAAAAACATCACCGACCCATCAAAGATCGAAAATCAACCAGATATGTACAAAGAAAAATTACTATATACAAAAGGAAAATGCCAGGCCAAAGCCTAGGCATAATACTTCTTCAAATAGAGCCCATTTCGGGGCTTCGGCAACTCATTCCCTTCAAAATCAACCAAGGTATATGCTCCTTTCTTAAGGAATTTTTTAATGATGAAGGGGCCATACCACATAGACTTAAATTTTCCTGCCCCCAGGGCGTCTTTTTCTTGGGCATAGACCAAAACAAGGTCACCTTCCGAAAAAACCCTGGGCTTGACCGCCTTATCGTACTGAGCTTTAACTCGGTTTTTATGTGCTTCATTCATCGTGGCAGCATCCCAACGCTGCTCATCGAGATGTTCCAGATGAAGGAGCCGTTCTTCAAGACTAGAAGTGTCAGGAATAAGTTCAACAACTAATTTAAGAGAAGGAATCTCACATTCAATGGGAAATACGGATTCCAACCCGTGCACTATCTGAAACGGAGTAAAGCCAGTTGTAGTTTTCACTGACATTCTGTATTCCCAAAGTGCAGGATATATCATAATATGCCAGTTGGATCTAGCTTTATCGATTGTCCTTTGAAGAATTGTCTTCAACGATTTATTCACGGCTTCCACTTGCCCATTGGCCTGAGTATAATATGGAGATGAATGCTCCTAACGGAAACCCAATTTGAGAGCCAACTCGGCCATCATGCTATTCTGAAAATGACTACTATGATCAGTGACAATCTCTCTAGGAATACCAAAACGAGCAATAACCTGGTTGAAAAGAAAAAGAGCTGCAGTCTCACCATCATTCCCAAAAGTAGGCATAGCCTCGACCCACTTCGTAAAGTAGTCTACTGCTACAATAATGTACTTGTGACCTTTAGCCGAAGGCGGGTTACAAGTAGTATAATCAATACCCCACTTTTTAAAGGGACCGACAGTAATGACTGGAAAAAGCGGAGCTGGATGAGCGCGCATTTTTCGAGTATAGACTTGACACGGATGACACTTTTTGACCGACTCCATACAATCTTTGAAAATTGAAGGCCAAAAGTATCCAGCACGCAAGATTTTTTGGGCTGTAGCAAGCCCAGATAAATGACCACCACAAGCTCCACTGTGGCAATCATTCAGCACAGCCTCAGCTTCTTCGAGAGTTAAGCAACGTCTCAGGATTGAATCAACCCCTAGACGATATAAAGCATCACCAATAATCAAGTAATTCTTAGCCAAGTGACGCAACTTACGACACTCATCTTTCGAAAAAGTAGAGGGAAACTTCGCAGTCTGAAGATATACAATGATATCTCCATACCAAGGATCCTGTGGAGAGATAAGAAACAAATGTTCATCCGGGAAGGATTCATCATAGATCATTTCTTCCCCACAGGGCAACTCGGAGATCAATTCCACGAAAACCAATGATTTCTTGGACTTGGCAGACATAAACTCAAGATCAAATTCCTGCAAAATCACAATCCATCTATTGTATTTTCCCCCAATCACTCGCCTACTAAGGACAAACTGAAATGGATTGGCTGCTGCAAAAACATAAGTTTTTCGTAGAATAATGTAATGTCGGAGTCGCTGCACAGCATGAACTGCTGCTAAAGCTAACTTTTCTATCGGAGTGTACCGGAGTTCAGGTCCTACCAATCCTCGACTAAGATAGTAAATAACATGCTCTGCAAGAGCATCATCCTCCTGAACCAGAACCATACCAATAGTAGATTCTGCTGCTGCAAGATACAAAAGGAAATCCCTGCTATAATCAGGTGGAATCAATAAAGGAGCAGAGGTCAATGATTTTTTCAAAGCATCGAATGAGCGCTGAGCGAAGTCATCCCAAAGGAAAGGAACTCCCTTCTTCAACAATCTCATAAATCCCTTGGTAATTTCAGCATAATTTACGATAAATCTCCGAATAAAATTAGACTTTCCTTGTAGACTTTGAAGTTGACGAATAGAGGACAGGGAAGGAAACTGAAGTATTGCCTCAACCTTGAAGGGATCTACCCTAATCCCTTCCCTAGACACAATGAATCCCAATAACCGACCGGATGTAACCGCGAAAACGCACTTGTTCGGATTCAATCTAATCTTATAGAACCGACATCGTTCAAATATTTGTCGGAGGTGAGCAGGATGATCCATCCTCTTTCGAGAATGAGCAGCTAAATCATCCAAATACGCCTCGATAATCTTTTTGATGTCATGGAAGGCATATGACATGGCCTGCTGAAAGGTAGCCCCAGCATTTTTAAGACCAAAAGGCATCTTCTTGTATGCAAATGTACCCCAGGGACAAATAAAGGTAGTCTTATGCTGATCTTCAGGACGGATAGTAATCTAATTATATCCGGAGAAACCGTCCATGAAGGAGAAAATCTCATTACCGGCACACTCGTCAATGATCTGATCTATAAATGGTGTGGGGTAATTATCTTTAGGACATACTTTATTTAGGTCTCTGAAATCAATGCAAACTCAAATTGTCCCTTGTTTTTTATCTACGGGAACAGGGTTTGAAACCCATTCAATCAAAGGAACAGGGAAAATGAATCCCGCCTTAAGCAGCTTCTCCACCTTAGCTTTGATAACTGCTGCCTTCCTAGGATTGACCAGACGAAGTTTTTGCCTCACAGGCTTAGCGTTTTCATAAGTCTTGATCTCATGCTGGACAATAGATGGATCTATACCAGGAATTTCCTCATAAGACCAAGCGAATACATCCCTATACTCTTTAAAGAGCTCGGTGTAAATCGGAATCTCTTCACGGGAACATTCAGCTCCGATGAAGACATTCTCAATAATATTGGGATCCCTAGAAATGTTCACCGGGATAGTAGGAGAAATCACAGCCATGTTCCCTTCAGCATAAACCTGTGTTGGTGCTAAAGGGTTCAAGACTGGGTGAACAGGACCAGGAGACGGAGGACTTGGAAAACTCGTTTCAACTTTGCTCAAATCAGGTAAAAAGTAAGACCGATGATGCAAATCATCCCACGGTCTATCTATACCAGTCATAGCCTCCAGGATGGCCTCTTCAGATGGAAGAGTGGTATCAAGGCAATCCTGGGCAGAAGAAGAACTAAGTGCCCAAACCGGAGCCACATCTCCATCCAACTCTTTCGGTGAAAGAGGAGCTGGACTGGATTCTGCAGAGTCAACAATAGACTGATAAGCAATCTCAGCTGTAGACATCAGAAATTCCATTCCACCCACTTGACCTTCCGCTAATGTGGCAGTAGGGGAAGGCAAGGTCCAAGGGTCCGAAAAATAATGAGTTCTGAAGAACTCTCTTCGAAGAGGAGCCTTGGAGGATGAAATTGCATTTATATGCATCGTAGGAGGAGGAATATCGAAAGTACCCATCAAGGAAGAATACATTCCAACCCCTAAATTCTCAACAGGCGCCTTAGTATTATCCAAATTTGGAACAGATGAGTCAGTAGATGCATTCGGGTCTACCGGAGGACAGTCCAGTTGGTCCACTGTAACAATCCTCCCTTCGTGAGGGAAACAAATAATCCGAAATAATGAGGATGCAATGGCATCCATCTCATAAATCCAGTTTCTCCCCAACAGAAGGTTGTAGTCCAAGCTTGCATCAACTACCTCAACCTCTATATTCACAGTTTTTCCCCCAATACAGATAGGCAAAGATGGGACAATACCATGCGGTCTGTGAGAATGACCATCAAACGCAATCAGAAGAGTGGTAGATGGAACAGCTTTGGGAGATCCAATCGTCTTCCAACATGTGAGAGACATCACGCATGTGGAAGCACCCTCATCAACAACCGTCCGAAAGATATTTCACTTCCGGTACGATGATTTAATATGAAAAGCCATATGATGGGGGAGTCTCTTCTTAAAATTAGACATATCAAAAGTAATCAGAAGAGAATTTTTTGGATCAATAGCCCCAATGGCAATGAGCAAAGCACTGCGCTGAGCCGGACAAGACTGGAGTACCTCTAAAGCCGACATAGCACAAGGACTCTGCACCAGATCTTCCACAATAGAGTAGTTCTGGGCAGCCCTAGCATTTGGATTAATCGTCGATCGCTTAGAAGATGCTTTGGGCATCCGAGGCATAGACTCAACAGTAGGCTTCGTAATGTGAAGCGGCTCAGTAGCATCAGGAGTATCCTTAGCTTTCGAAGACTCTTCTCCGCCATAATCACGGGATCTCGTAGCGACATCCACGTGAGCACTCATCATGAATATGTTCGATGGAATTTCCCCTTCCTGGGTGCCTCCAGAGGAAGCCCCAGGATTTTGGTTCGCGCCAACAACTAGTTGTTGCCCTTGGGGAAAAGGGTTTGTTAACACAGCTTGGGAACTAGAAGAACCCTGCTGAGCTAACAAGCGCTGCGCATCTTGAATTTTAGGGAAAAGGTGTGTGAGATGGTCTCTAGTACACAATTTGCATGGAAACTTCACTTTCTTTTTCTCCTTTGGACCCTCACCAACATGCTCGTTGGTTTTATTCGCATTACCCTTCCCATTCTTGCCTTTTTTCTTATTATTTCGTCCCTTCTTCTTCCCTTCGGATTGTTGATTTCTTTTGGGATCAGAAGTTTGGACAGCATTTATCGACAAAGATTGGGAAGGCGATGACTCAGCAGGCACAGCCTGACGAAAAGGAGCAGATTGTAAAGACAATTGTTGTAACTGAGTAAGAAGGCTAGCTGCACCACTATTGATCGACTTGATAAGCCCGTCACCATGAGGACCAGGCTTAGTTTTTGATAAATCTAATTTGGAGCGAGGAGCGTTGGACAAATATTTATGGAGGACCCCAGACTGAGAATAGATCAGTTCCAGATGCTGGGCCCTAAAAATGGCCTGCTCCTCAAAAAATACCCCAGACAGGGATACATCTTTAGAAATGTCTGACTGTAGAGATTTTAGAAGCCATTCCAAAAGGAATTCTCCTGGAATATGAGCTTTAATAAGCCTCTTCCTTCTCCGCCATTCCTGAATATGGTCAGAAATGTGGGTTGCGTCGTCCTGCTTAAAATTGGCTAGGAGTTCAGTCCCGGCATCATATCGGACAGGCAACTGAAAATGGTTTAGAAATGTAACAACCAGATCTCCAAATGTAGCAAAACTGCCCCCAGTTAGCTCAATATACCATTTGGCAGCGTTTTCAGTTAGGGTGCGTTGAAACAATCTCAACCTAATCGAATCATCGATCAGGGAGTTAGAAGAACACCATAAATGGAAAGTGGTGATGTGGTCAGCCGGATCCTCTCCATTCTTACCTTCAAACTTTGCAATTTCTGAAGGTAGTTTGGTTGGGACCGGAGGCCACCCCGGACTGTACCGAATCGGATCATTCGTCAATTTCGACAGATCTGGCAAGTTTAACGTTGCCAGAAAAGGTAATCGAGGCGGAGCCTAAGGATTCCATCCTTGATGGGATGGATTCCCAACATTCTGAAAAGAATACCCTGGATTTGATGAGGCACCAGGTTGCCAGAAAGAACTCGTAGAAAAAGGAGAAGAACCTCCTCCCCACGCAGAGTTACCAAATACCAAACCAGTTCCCCCACCTGATGTATTAAATGAAGAGGAAAGCCCCTGATAGGGGTTCCAGGAATTAGAAAGAGGGGAAAAGGTCTGATAAGCACTCGACGAAGGGAAATAAGCATTCCCTTGGTGACCAGTGTAAAACTGATTCCCTGCCCCCGCTGTAGTGAATACAGGGTTCCAACCTGTAAAAGTGGTTGAATTCTGACCTCTAGACCAAGGGTTGAAACTCTGGGTCTGGGAAGTAAACGGAAAGGACCCTAAAGAAGGATTCAAACTAGGAATGTGTCCAGTTCCGAAAGGGAACCCTTGAAAAGAAGCTGATCCACTATCCATGGAAGACATGGGTGTAGATCCAGCTGCAGCAGCGGAAAAGGAAAAAGGAGGAATCCCACTAGTGGGCATTCCAAAACAGAAAGGACCAGATTGAGAAGCATGTGCTTGGGTGAAACCAGAGCCAAACACAGCAGCACTAGAGGCAATCGAAGATATAGAAATAGTGCCCCCTCCTTCAACAGAAGCAGGATTCTGAATGTCTGCAGCACTCACAACAGAAGTCGTGTTCCCAGTTGTGGCCATCGAAAGATATGTATAATACGGAGGATCTTCCGGTCTCTCTGACTCAGGTCCGATGTATTCAACAACAAACGGATAATCAGGAGGAAGAGGAGATGGAAGTGAATCTGAGGGTTCAGACACTTCCTCTACCTGTACTTCTTCTTCCTGCAGAAATAATACTCGCGAGGTGAGCGGAGCGCTCCTCTCGGAACCAACACCAGAATCAGCTACAAAACTTTCAGACCCTTGTGGAGAATCTCTCTCCACTACGTTAGACGTCACAGGGTGGTAACCACCTGCTAAATCACGCCTACGCCTTCTTGAAGAAGGCTCTCAACTCTCGGGAGATAACCCCCGGATTCTCCTCGATCGACGAGGTGCTTGATCAGCCACTTTTATAGATTTTAATTAGACTCAAAAAGTATAAAGCTAGGCAAGCTAGGAGCAAGAGAGCACTCACTACAAAAAATAATCCCTGAGATACAATCAAGCAAACAACCTTCAAGTATTTCCGCTCCGGGTGATTAGGACTGGACACCAAAATACAAGAAAGCGAAATATAGGACCTCCCGAAAGTAGTCTGGGATAATTACGGCCCAGGCCTACTAGCGAAGGTATTAGAAACAGTTACGCTGACCTCCTAACGACAGCCTTTGCCAGCTCAAGCACCCAAGCTTCGCAAGGGCACCCCCCAGAAGTACTGCTGAAAGTGATGTGACGTCTGCCTCAGGTACCACGGGTATTCCCCCCCGTAGTCACCTATGTGGAACCTATGAGTGGCAACTATGGGCACCAATTCGTGTCAGAAGCCGAGCGGAACGGTCTTGAGGTCAGATTCAGCAAATCAGAGAGGGCGTATCTCTCTTCTCATCCTTCACTTCCCCTCGCGCTTGACTCTCTGGAGGAGAGCTTTCCCGGTTCACCTAACGGAGTTGGATTTCGCTCAATTAATCAACTTCTATGTTTTGTTTGAGCGGCCTTGGAGATTTAACTCTCCACTCACCTAATCCAAGGCCCTACAACCTAGCTAGTTGGTGTATGACACTTAAAAAACTTGCTAGTTGATTTTAAATTATATCGTTTATTTTAATCGGCTGTTATGTTAAGTCAAAGGGATACGGAAATGAAACTTGTGGTGTTTTGACGCAGAAAAGAAATTAATAAAAACCAAACTACATGCAAATGCAGTAACTGCCTTTCGATGAAAAGCAACTTCTATACAGGTTCTACGAGATTAAAAAATTTTATTTTTCTTTTCAGACAACAAACTCACACTCACAAAAACTATGAAAATGACTAAATGTTTAAGTGCACCTGATGCAAATCACTACGAGCATGTAAATTCTAAGATGCAAAATCTCCTAAAGCAGAGAGAAATTTCCCAAAGATCCTTTAGTTTTATCTCTTTTTTGGTTTTCCAGAAAGCTAGTTCCCGAAATCAGAAACTCTTAATATGAAGACACCAAAATTGCTTGAAAACAAGAGGAAGAAACTAATGACAATTCCTTTCCAAAATCAAGTTGAAAACCAAAGGCAAGAAACCTCAACAAAGCTTCAAAAGATGTAACAAAACGAAAACAAAAATGAAAAAACAAAAGCAAACAACAAAAAAAAATGCTTTTTGAGCTTTTGAATTTTATAAAAGAAGAGCTCGAAAAGACCAAGCAAAACTATCAAATCCCAAGCGAAACAACACTGAAATTCAAGCAAAAACTTCAAAAACTCTCCAAATCTTATAGGGCTAACTAGTAGCAAGATTTATATGAGCAAAAGAAGACAAGAAACTCAGTCACTTAGCCTAGAAGAATAGTACAACCTTGCAGCAAACAAAAACTTCGAAGAACCAAGAAAGACTCTTCAAAAATTGCAACAAGACCTAGTCGACTGAACTCAAGAAAACCAACCAAGAAATAGGAAAAAATCGAAGTGCAAAGCAAGACACAAGGGTAGGAAAGAGTAAATGAGCAGAAGCTCTCTATTTTGATAAAGCAGAACAGCCAAGAATCCCCAGGAAGAGACCTTGGTACTCAAACCAGAAATTCCAGCACCAGAAGCAAGACTTTGCCAAATAAGCTAGTTTTCAATCAAACAAGAGAGAGAAAAGACCAAAGACCACTTTCTACACAATCCAGAGGATACAAAGACACTACAGGAACAAGTCTCCACAGACAAACATGACTAAAAAGCCAAGAAATCCAAAATTTCAAAATCTACCTAGGTATACGCAACTTTACAGTTTAGCAACAAGCATGCATACGCGACTGTGCTAAAGGAAACCCGCGTATACACGACTCCCTTTAACAAAAAATGCGTGTATACGCGTCTGTGTACAGAAAAACCCGCGTATATAAATGTAAATAATAAAAAACAACAAGGATCAAGCCTGGATAAGGAATCGCCTCCCCGCCTTTTCTCTGCATGAAACTCGTGGTTTTCTCCACCAAACCACCTTTCCCCATTTCTATTTTGATTCATCGCGTGCGACTCCCACCGTTGATCTCCGTAGATCAACGGCCCAGATTTAATCTGGCCTTACACTATCGCCCTCCACCTCTTCCAAAGGGGTTTTTAACACAAATATCCATCGTCCATCTCATGGGCCGATCTCATCCGACGACCCACGATCATCCCGAAACCCCAATTCCATTTTCCGTTGCAATTCCCTCCGCCAAAGGGAATTTCACCTATTTTCTTTGTTTTTCTTCCGAGTTTCCATAAAGTGACCCCCTCGCTTTATTTTCTCCCAACTTATTCCGCCTGTCGATCTCTGCAAGATCAATGGTCCTAACTTAATTCTTCCACCATTTTCTCCCACTGCTCCCTTTTAACCACTACGTGCAGATCTCCACCATTGGATGTTGCCATCCAATGGCCACGCTCTTCCCCACAACCTCTGAAGCAGTTTACCTAATAACGCAAGATTTATTAATTTTTATTTTTTTATGCATGATTTAATGGTTTTTCCATTATATTAAAGAAAAGCCAGAGCCTGGGAATGACGATTCCCATGCCTTTGATTCATAAAAGAGAAGCCATCCATGGGGTCCAATTTCATGTTTCGCCAATGATTCATGGGCATTGATGCCATATGGGCCCTGTAAGAACCTACACATCAACAAGACACAGTATGATCAAATCAAATCAAAAGAGTATCAGTGTCGAAGACCTACCACAGTAGAAACTGAAGATTGAAGATGAATTCCATAGTTTAATGGATTACGGCTAAGAATGATTATCAAAATCCTAATACATTAAATTAAACACAATTAAAAGGGAAATTAAAAGATCATCAGACAGAAAAGGCCTCCACCGCCACAACAGAGGCCAATTGATCCCTCTTAGCTACCACAAAGCCACCTGTTGCCTCAAAGCATTCAACAGAGGCCGAATTATGATCGGAAAATCATATATTTGCCTCAACGCAGCCGAAGAGTTAATTCTCCCAAGGGAACTTAATGAAAAAATATTAGTAGAGTTACTACAACATGACATAGAGTATCAAAATTCAACAAAAGCTCCCACCGAGATTAATTCTTAAATGTAAAACAATTAATACAGACAGAACATTTGTAAACTTCTCCATTAGGCCCCTCAAAGGCTGAGAAGCTATTAAATCTGTATTAATTGACTTGGGAGATCTTTTATCCTCTCCCACCTCCTCATTTCTTCTATAAATACTCCTATAGAAGATGAGAAATTGTTGGTTGCTGAACTTTGAAATATACTTGAGCTTGAGACTTCTACTTGTAAATAGTATTCACGGGCTCTTGAAGCTCTGCTCGTGATTAGATGAGTTAGTCTGGGAAGTGTAGATGATTGCTGAACTGAAACCTTGGACTTAAAGCTGTAACTGGTTTGAAGCATCAATACAAGCTGATTTATGGGATCATGGTCTATGTTGAAGGTGATGTTATTTCTTATTGTAAATCGTTATTTTATTTCTGTTTCCACTTTGTTCATCTTCTCTTATAAAGAACAGCAAGCATAGAGTTAGAATTTACTGTATATAAGTACCCTTCTCTGGCTGATAAGCTTTATCTAAATGTTTTCTTCCAAATTGTGTTGTCTGGGAATGATTTAATTTAGTTTTAAGTAGTTAGGAATGCTGGCGTTCCCTCGTCCTACTGTTTAGCTAAATATTGTTCTTGAAAGTTATTTTCAGTTTATGTTAAGTAGAGATGAACTAAGGAAGTTATGGTGAGCCCTCTCCTAGTTTTATCCCAAAAGACTATCTAAAAGTTTCCCTAAGAGTGTGTCAAAAGCTGGCTAGTTTCAAAGTACTTACCAGATCTTAGACCATCCTTCGTTATCATTTGTGCTTCCCTTTGTTTTTAATATGTTTTCTATTGAAAGTATATCAAAAGCTGGATAGTTTCGAAGTACTTACCAGATCTTAGATTGCTTTTATGTCTTTCTTAAGTGTATGTCATGTTAGGGTTCCCGTGATTTGGCTGATTGGCAAGCCAAATGACAGTGTAACATCAAACCAAGCTTTGGAGCCCAAGGACCTAGCCTTCCTGGACTCAGAGAGGGCTCTCTCTATATGTGTAAGGGATATCTATGTGTTTTCTTATCGTGTTCTGATTTTAGGCTAGTTATGGAGTATGTTTTTTGGTTTTGGTTTTTTAAGTTGTGAGGGATGAAACTGATCAAAGATATAAAATAGATAACAAGATGTTAGATTAACTGGGCTATGGGGTCAAAAGGTCAAGAAAGCTATTAGATGACGATACAAGGCTGTTGAAGGGCCGATTTGATTCAAGGTAGAAAGGATCTTTGGGAAAAATGGAGTAAATGGACATCAAGTTTGTGAACAACAAAGAGTTTCAAGCATCACCGGTTCAATAGATAACATAAACATGGTAGGGAAAACCATTAATCATGCAAAATGTAACTATAAACTAATCAATACATAGAAACAAACATTCAAGCCATGCATAGAAGTATAAGACCCTCTAACTTTGGGAAATGGCTATCAGACTTTGGGAAAAACACTTAAGACAAACTAACAACTTTAAAACACTATGCTGGAATGCCTAAACACATCATTTCAAGTTATTGGGCACTTTGAACAACCAGATTCGCATAGTTTAGGCAAAGGGCTAGATCAGAACTGGGCCTCCTTGGTTCAACAAGATGATAATCTAATCAGTCAAAGAGATAGTTTCATAGATGGGACTATGGACAGTCATAGGTAATCAGGGCACACCATACATCGTACTTAACATGCATAGAACTATGAATGAAGCTAGCAACAATATCCTCAAGTTGTTAAAGAGAAGTTAATAATTCTTTAATGCAACTAAGGAAGAAGAAAACATAAAAGCTATGAAGATTCAAAAAATTTGAGGTGCCTCCATAGGCATATCTCAAATTTATTCTCTACTGATCTATAGCAAGCAAGAAACATGTATCATGAATGAAAACTAGAAAACAACAACAAAGCAAGAGACACTATACCATTCTACCAAGTCATGGAATCCATCAACAATCCTTCTTCATTCATCGAAGAACATCCAAGAGTCAATCCAAAAGCATAACACAAGTATTTCCTTCAAAGCTCATATGACCAATATATTGCTTCTCTTCTCAAGTTCAGCCTTGTTTACAATGAGAGTTTGTGGAATAAATAGGCTCAAGTGAGGAAAACCTCATGGTTCAACTTCTCTCCTAATGCCTAATCAAAATATCCAAACTTGTCTCGAGATTTGCAAAGCTCAAGGCACAAAAATATCTCATAAAATATCTAAAAAATGCTAAAAAATGGAATTTAATCGACTTTGCATAATTCTTTTCATGTGCAAAAATAGCTAAACGCACATTTGGAAAAAGCAGATTTTAGAGGTTCAAAAATTACAAAAATACTTCAAATTTTTATCAGCAAAAGGTCCCCTGACTTGCCAGAAACATTTGGCAGCCTTCCCGGTGTCCAAACGAGGCTCATGATAGCTCGTTGGAATTCTCTGAGTGTCTACTTTCCGTCGCAACTGAAATTCCCCCAATCCAATGCCTGAAAGTCCTCCAAATCTGCACCTGTATGTAAAAAGCCAGAAAATTACAGTCTGCTGATAGACCGGGCAGAGTGTGCAAAATGCAAGCCTTTTTCGCCATTTTGAGGGGGAAAATGATCTCCAAATGCTCTGAAAATCGTTGAAGACATGCTTATGAAATTACGGCATCCAATGATACCATTCTCCTCCATTGATGAATCCTCAGAATGAAATGGCGAATTTATGAGTTTTTGATCAAAAACTCAAAAATGCCAAAAAAACCAAAAGTTGTCAAAATGGGCCCAAAATTGGTGTGCATGATCCTCAAGGGTCTTGGGCAACATGCTCTGAAACTGAAGCCAAAATCTGAAGTGATGATGTGTCCCTCTCCCTTTTCTTCTTGAAACTGCTTTTTTATCACTACTGAGTTACTGATGTTCAGCACTCTTCTCCTCTTTTTCCTTCTGCTGCTCATCTTTACCACTGTCATGTTGCTCATGTTGTCTTGCCTAGAGGGGCATCTTGATCTAAATGTTCTCTTGAAACACCAAATTGCCTCAGTGTCTTCGAAACACCTTTTTTAAGCTAAACTCTGTCAACCCACTGCTTGATAAGGGAAAAATGTCTTTGGATGCTTGTGCACAATATCCCTTTCTGATACTAGACCCCTGTTCCTTTAAAATGTGGCTTTCCCAACCTTTGATATGTATCTCAACCAGCAAACCTTCAAGAATAAAAAACATAGTGAAATGAAGATAGGTTGTTAATTGAGTTTGATGTGTATTAGTGACAAAGTCACCCTGCTCTGTGATGTTTGGAGGTCAACAACCTATTTTTGTATTTTTTACCAAGGTAAACTTCCCAACTTCAAAAACCTGCCCTTGTCTAGTATGCCAATCAATCAACAAATCTCACACCATATACAGTCAGCCTTTAGTGCAGACACAGTCAATTTCACTGTTTTATAGAATAAATGTGACAGAGTTTAAAAATGCTTCAAAAGTTACAACAAAGCCTGTAAGAGTTTTATCTGTCAAACAACCAAGGCTCCTTTCCAATATAGAATCCCTGTGCTTCTAGAAAAATGCTCTTTTAACCATCTGAATATCAACCTTTGACAGATGAACTTTGAAGAATAGAAAAACAGTCAATTAGAATACATAGTGAACAACTATCTTTTCTGTGGCTGATAGGAGTAACCTGCCCTTTTGATGCCATTGGAGATATAAAACACCCTTGTTCTTTGAAGAGGAAGGTGAAAACATAATTTTTAGTTCAACACATTCTCTTTCCCTGTAGGCGCTTCATCAGCATATCAACACTTTACCACAATTTTAAACAACTGATATTCACACAGCAAAAACACAGTTTTGCATATATGGTGACAGAGTCTTTAAACATGTTTGTGTAATGTGGTATCAAAAATTGGTAGCAGGTCAAATGTCGAGAAGCTCTTCTTTGATCAAAATATTAACCCCCTCATACACAGCTCAACAAATATATAATGATATATAAAATAAGTCAATTTCAACAAGTGACAATGCACAGTCCAAGGTTCTAGTCAGGATTTGTTGTTCATAGGACGAGGTGGTATAGTTCAAAGTGCTTCTGTGGTGGTATCAAAGATTTTGCAGTATTTAAAAACCAACGGGCCTATTTTCAAACATGATATTTTCCCTCTTCATACTCTACTGTCTCTCATGTTAGTTTGACAACACCTTGAACTGCAAATGGTAGCTTTACTCACTGATTTGCCTCATAGAACTGAAGTTAAGACATTGTTTTCTCCCTTTGATAAAAATAGAGGAAACTCTTTTGAAAGATCAAAAATGCTTATATGAGGGTTGCTGCTGTCTGAGAACTGACCTACGGTTCACCTTTTAATCACCTTGTGCTCCTTCCTTCTTTCAAGACTGTTCTACTGTGTTTTGTGAGTGATTTTAATGTCTTTCTCTCATCAACAGAAAGCACAGTTTGAGGGCAGTCACAAAAGCTTATTCATATTAATGCAAATGTCAATCCTCTTCAAAAATCGCACTCAACACTTTTGACTTGTACCATGACCCTTAATGTTTCATAACTCTGTCTAGTAACTTGATTCAAAGGGAGGGAAAAACAAAAATTCCCTCGAGACATCATTTCAATCCTTTGTCTGCATGTTGAAGCTACTTTGAAATGATTTGGAGGCATTTTGGATTATAGATATATGCGTGGCACGTTTGTTAATGAAAACGCCGCACTGTTGGGTCACTGTCGGGCCGACAGGACCGACGCGCACAGGAGCGTCGCACGCCACTGTAGGAGCGTCGCGCACCTTTGTAGCGCAGTGTAAAATTTTCGCCCAGGAGCGCTGCGTGGTGCAAACACTCCTAAAACCTGTTCAAACCTCTGCAAACCGATTTGAAAATTGTCTTTCGGCCTTGTGGACAGTAAAGGAAAGCTTGCTCGAACTTTGGTATTTGCATAATGAATTTGCAATGGCTCTTTAACTTTTGAATGTAAACAAAACAAAAACCCTTATCTTTGACTTGTGATGATTTTTGACAGTTCTGATCTTCGAAATAATGCCTTGTTTTGTTTTAACAACCTTTGTGATAGCAGCATTCATACTTTTCTTTTTAATGCTTCTGGAGTTAATGATGCCCACTGTAAACTGACTTGATTATAGGTGCAAAAATGCAGTTTCATCCAACTATGCTTTATCATCCTTTGTTTAAGAAGGGCGTTTTTTCTTCAATCTTTCCTCTGCTCAGAAAGTACCAGCATGGTATCTTGGGTCCTTTATTATAGGAGCAGACCTTCTTTGGAAAACAGAAAATACTTTGCCTTCTTGTCCACTGTGATTTATTTAAAGGAGAAAACTCTGCCACTGCTGACTTTTAATTCCCTTTTCACAATGTAACATTTTCCCAATGTATACACCAATGAGTTACGAAGCCCTTTGCCATTTCGCAGGGAAATAGATTTACCTTTTCAACTTTGAACTAATATTGTCTGCTATGGATGCTTCAAAGATGATAAAGCCCTATGGTGAAGATGACTTGATTTTTACCCTTCCTCTCTTTACTCAAATTGTATTTACATGGTACCTCTGGCCCTTTAATAGTGAACGGGTCTTTATCTGTTTTGACACTCTCTCCAGAATCTGAAAGTATGCTAGAGTCCCCTTTTTGCATGTTATGAACAACTGAGTTTATTTGTGTTGTCTCTTGGGAAAATAAGCTCAGATTTCCTTTGTCAACCATGATAAGCATATTTGAAAAACATCTTTTTATGGTTAGAGATACCAGTACTTCGAAATATAATCACTATTATGTCCTTCTATCTATGCAATGACTTATCTTATCGCCACTGTTCAGAATTTATTTTGCTGGAGCTGTGGATTGTCCTTTGAGAGAAAACTTGTTAAGAGATGAGCTTGATCTCATCTGATGGCAGTGGTACTCCTGCTGTCTTTTTGGTCTCTTACCCTTTTTCTCTGATTAAACAGACCTTGAAATTAATTAATGCCCTGGCCATCTGCTTATGAATGAAGGAGGCCCCTTTCTCTTGGAAAAATGTAGGATAATGTTTGATAAGCATTCTTGGCAAGGTTTCCTTTTATGTATGATGGCAAGAAAACAACAGTGAAAGCATCAATGCTTCTACCTTTGCCTGCAAACATTACTTTGCTTTAGAAAACCCTAGTAGCTATGTTACTGCTTCTTAAAAACAAACATGCCTTACAGTCAGTTTGCAATTCTTCAAGTCAACATTGGCCATCGCCCTCTACTTGTAGATGAAGGAGGCGCCTTAACCCTCTGCTTATAGATGAAGGAGGTTCTTGGCCATGACAAATTACAAGTTTGTTGGACATTGTTGTCTTTCTTCTACTGTGTTTTCATGCTGAATGAAGCTGCAAGGTCTTGATGAGAAACTCCTTGTCCTGCAGATACATCTCAGGCTTATGTTCACATTGAGAAGCAGCTATTCTTCTAATGTGGAGTCAAGAATTTTCTTCTGAGATGATGACATGTTTCCTGTGCTTGTAAAATCTATAAACAGTGTCAAACTCCTAATCATCAGCTTAAGACTGTGGTCTATGCAGTGATGAGACTTAGGGGTGTGTAAGTGGCGCGACTTAGAGTTGTGACTAATTTCTTTAGCAGAGTGGGAGGTCTGTCATGATTGGTCTGTAGCAGATGGAGGTTTTTGGCCCTTTGATGGTTGCCAAGGGTGAAATGCCTTAAAGCGCCACTTCCTAACTTATGGGAGGT
This sequence comes from Pinus albicaulis, assembly GCA_034641835.2. Classification (NCBI taxonomy): domain Eukaryota; kingdom Viridiplantae; phylum Streptophyta; class Pinopsida; order Pinales; family Pinaceae; genus Pinus; species Pinus albicaulis. Next base: position 243,579,515 of record CM076583.1, on the reverse strand, counting down.
TTTCTTAACAGATTTGGATTGTCGCTTTAGAGCTGATGGGCAGACTAGTATGGCTGAAGCTAGGTAGGATTCGATAATGAGGTTTCATCTCGTCATGGGCGAACTGAAAGGTAAGAAGGAAAAAAAGTTTTCATGGGGGTTTTCTAGATGACAAATTGACATATGGACATCAGCTTCTAGAAAAATCAGCTAGGAATTTTAGTCATCAGCAACAGGTGAAAAATATTGATGGCTAACAGTGGCTCCATTTGGGGAGGGCAGCTCCTTTTCAGGAGTTGTCCAGAATTCAGATCTTTGGCTTATGAAGACTAGTGCTTTACCCATTGGCGCAAATTTTCACTCTTCTTTGATGCTACTTCTGAAAAGAGACAGCATGATTAACATTAATGATATTTCTACCTACCCCACTATCTTTCCTAGCATTTTTTCTCCTTTTTTGGCGCATTTAAACTCGCAGCCTTTTGACAATGCATATTTTTTTTTTTGCAAAATGAACCTATCTAACTCTACACTTATATCTTCCGAGAGTTCAGATTAAACTGATGAACTCATTCATTATTCTACTTAAACTAGATCAACTGTCAAGATTAAACTGTTCGACAGGATTTTGTTCTCTAATCTAAAACATGAAATTTAAAATGATCAAATCAGGGTTAAACTGTCTGATTTGTCATGTATTTGCGGCATGGAAAGACAAACTGCACACAAATATTATTTTTCAAAAAGGAAATCTAGAAAAGCGGGGCTAAGATGTACAATGTGTTCTTCATCCCTCGCTTCTCTCTTTGGTTATGTTTTAGGCATGTGGAACCAGTATCTTTTCCTAATCTACTCTCTGTGATAAGTCAATCTTACACAATGTTGACCATCTTTTTCACTCACTAATTTATCAGCAAATAAATTTAAACATGTTCAGCTATGATTAGGCTAGATAGCTAAACAAGACATTTGAGTACTAGTAGCGGCATTTAGACTTGCACGCTTTCCGAAGGACTATTTTTTGGAACATGGGGCTTTACCATTTTTAGAAACTGCCCTCTTTTTCTACTTTTTACTGTTTTTGTATTTTCTGTTTTTTAAATTTTTCTTCAAACAAACTAAAACTAAAAAGATGCTCACAAGGCTGAGATTATTTTTCACATGCTGTCTATCTATCCTAATCTAATCTATACACAATAGACATTTGTTTGGTGAACTCTGTTTTCTAATGCAACCAGTCAAGTAGATGATCACATGGGGAATTCTGGTTTAGTTTTTTCATGATGCTGAGGTACTGAAAAGACCACTCCCATTTGGCTTGTTTTCGGACAGTGGTGTGTAAGTTTCTCCTCATTCTAGGTAGCAACTTTCTCATGATAGAACCCCCTACTCTTTCAAACTTTTCAAGGAAAACAACCAATGGATCTTGGAATGATACCTGATCTAGAGGATTTGAGACATAGGCTTCATTCAAGACTACTCTTTCAGACTTCTCAAGGAAAACATCAAATGGATCTTGGAATAATACCTGATCTAGAGGATTTGAGATATAGGCTTCATTCAGGACTACTCTTTCAGACTTCTCAAGGAAAACAGCAAATGGATCTTGGAATAATACCTGATCTAGAGGATTTGAGATATAGGCTTCATTCAGGACTACTCTTTCTTCCTCTTGACTATATTTGGGACTCTCCTGGTAAAGCAACTCTTCCCCTTTCTCATAATCACTTGAACTATCAGACTCATCATATATTGCAGTGTAGTTCTCTTGCCAAGCTGATGTGTTCTGATTAAGTGGACTAGAAACTGTGTGAAGGTCATCAGGTTGATGAGCAAGGATACACCTTGACAGTAAATTATCTTGAAAGGACAGTGAGACAGCTCTCATGTGTTTATCAGCCTCTTTTACTTCATCTGCAATTTGTAACTCAATGGAACTTGGTGGCTGCAAATCTGGAGTTAAGGAAGATTCCGTGTTAAAAATGACTTCCTCAACAATTTCAGGAAAAGGCTTCTCATTTACAACATGCTCAAGAAATTCATCATCTTCCTCAACCTCATCATCAAAGCTGAAAAACTATTGATCTCCAATTATGTGAATGTCTGATGGACTGAAGTGAAGTAGTGCAAAGAGTCCGAGACTCTTCACTTACTTCTAAACTCTCAAGGCTCTCCTCATCAGTGTCATAGATGACCTGTAATGGATGCTCACTTTTCTCAAGTTTATGAAACTGAGCTTCCTCCCAAAAATCAAAAATTGAGTTTTCTGCAAAGTTAGATTCTATTTGGAAATCATCATCATCATCAAAATATTGATCAAACCTTGGAAAATCATCATTATAATTAATGTCATTAACCATGCATATTGGACTATCAGATTGCTTTTCTTCAAATTGATTTACAAATCTATTTTTTGACTTATGGTATGCAAGACTAACAGGAGAAAGATTAGAAAATTTGTGGTTATGTGAAGTTTCAGAGGCTGTCTGCATGTTTATAAGTTGATCTATTTCCTTTTCAGTTAAAAAGGGAGGCATTTTAATTTCTCTACAATAATCCTCTTTCTCTTGGGAAATCTGATTTGAAAGATGAATGTATTTTTGGGCTTCACCTATGAGAGATGATGAATCATCACTCATGTCCTTAGAGAGATCCTATGGGTTCTCTTTCATTTCTTGCTTGTTTTCATCTTCAACCAATTCTTTGTGATGTTGAGGATAGTAAACATGGGATTCAGGAGTTTCCTCTGATAGATTCTTAGGGGGCCAGTTTGCTTTTATGAACTCAAATGACTCCCAACATAAAGGTAGAGACCCTACAGGTTTTGATTTATCTTCTATCTCAGATTTGAATTCCTCCTCCATCAGCTCTTCTTGATTTAGGTGAGAGTTAACTTGAACAGGTTTTTCCTGAATAACTGCTGAGAGATCTTTAGGATGCAAATTTTCTTTCAAAGTCTGGAATGATTTAAAGCATAAGGGTAGAGAACCTAAAGGTTTCGATTCTCCTTCCCTTTCAGAATCTATGATTTCAAAATGGCTAATAGTTTCTTTAGAGCATTCCTCTATGTTTTTATTTGCAACTTTCCCATTTGGCACATTTTTTTTATAACTCTTGTCTTGTGATAGTCGAGTGTGTTCGACCCGAGGAATAAGGGTAGGTTGGTTTGAATGAGCAGTGTTAACCTTGTGTTTTTCTCTTTTCCTATCAAGTAGATGCTCTAGTTTTCCTAACATACATACCATTTTTTTCAACTTTTCCTCTGAAGATGCTAGTCTCTCTTGATTTGCTTTGTCTTTCTCTATTATTCTTAGTTGTGCCTCCCTATTTAGTATGTTGAATTCTACATCAACTGCTATCCTTTTCATTTCTTCTAGGGTCAAAGGATCTTTGTTTCTTATCTGGAAAACCAACTCTGGGTCAAAAGAATCTGCGTAGTGCAAGAGAGCACATCCGAGGGGTGGCTTTAGGTTAGCAGGTATTGCATGGTATATTTTAATGAACCTGGCTGAAAAGTTTTGTATTGTCTCCCCTAGTTGTCTTTTTAACTCATTGTATTCCTTTATGATGAGAACTTTATTACCCATGACCACCCACCTATCTAGGAAGATTTGAGTGAATTGATGAAAATTGGTAATGCTTGTAGTACGAAGGTCATTAAACCAACTCCTAATATTTCCTTGTAATGATAAGGCAAACATTCTAATACGCACATCATATTCTTCTATGTCATAAAGGTCAAGTAAATCCTCAAGTTTTCGGGCGTGCTCTTCAGCGGTGACTTTGGAGCTTTCTCCATCAAATCTGGGTAATTTATTTTGAAGATTTGCAGGAAGGGCTTGAAAGATGGGAGGTAAAACCAGAGGTTTGTATCTTTCTGGGACGTTTGTGGATATAGGTAGTGTAAAAAGAGATTCGTGATTTTTTGAGGTTTCAGCCAGAGTGGGAAAGGTAGCATAAGGCTCATGTTTTGCTAGCTTTTCCATAGGTGAATCTGGGGTAAGCACAGGTGTATAAACCTGCTCATGGTCTGAAATTTGAGGCTTCGCTTTTCGAGGTTTGAGATCTTTCCAATGATCAATGTAGATTTCATCCGTGTATTCTTGGTCAGGCTCAAAGTAGGATAGAACATAGTTATAGATAAAGACAATAATTTCTTGAATCCAACTAAGGCCTGAGTGCTTGTTCTTTCTTGGATGACTGGCCATGTTTTAGGTTCTTCCTCCAGTGGAGTCTTTAGGTCTATTGAGAGCTGTGGAGTCGCCAGGTGGAATTTGGTTGTTTTTGTAAAGATGTAGCTATGGTCCACCACCAATAGCTAGGAAGAAGCCAATCTGGGGAATGTTTTGGGTTTTTCTGAGTTTTATGTGCAGCCTATGTTTTGTTTAAAGTATTCTAAACTTGTTTTATCACTTTGCTAGGGTGGCGATATCAAACAAAGTTTACTCTAAATGATTCTATGGACTGCTTGCTTGTTTAAGTACCTAAAGGACTAAAGAGTATATAAGAGTTTGCTAGACTGTTATGTACTCAGTGGTCCCACCATCTCCCGCTATGTTAGTGAGCGATGGGATAGGTCAATCAGATAGTAATCTAGAGTTCGGTAAAATAGTAAGGCCTACTGGAGGCTAGTGGAGTCGCCAGGTGGATTTTTAGTTGATTTGAGGTGTATGTGTATGGTCCACCACCAATACTGTCAAAAACCAATCTAAGGGAGTTTTTGGGGTTTTTATGAGATTTTATGTGCAGCCTAGTTTGTAAGAGTGTTATAAACCTGATTCATCACTTTGCTAAGATGGTGAAACAAAGGGTTTACTCTAAATGATTCTAGAGGCTGATGGTCTGAGTTTAGTGTTGAAAGACTAAAGAGTCTATAAGATTTTGCTAGACTATCATGTACTCAGTAAGTCCCACCGTGATCGCCATTATGTTAGGGTTCCCATGGTTTGGCTGATTGGCAAGCCAAATGACAATGTAACATCAAACCAAGCTTTGGAGCCCAAGGACCTAGCCTTCCTGGACTCAGAGAGGGCTCTCTCTATATGTGTAAGGGATATCTATGTGTTTGCTTATCGTGTTCTGATTTTAGGCTAGTTATGGAGTATGTTTTTTGGTTTTGGTTTTTTAAGTTGTGAGGGATAAAACTGATCAGAGATATGGAACAGGTAACAAGATGTTAGATTAACTGGGCTATGGGGTCAAAAAGGTCAAGGAAGCTATTAGATGATGATACAAGGCTGCTGTAGGGCCGATTTGATTCAAGGTAGAAAGGATCTTTGGGAAAAATGGAGTAAATGGACATCAAGTTCGTGAACAACAAAGAGTTTCAAGCATCACTGGTTCAATAGATAACATAAACATGGTAGGGCAAACCATTAATCATGCAAAATGTAACTATAAACTAATCAATACATAGAAACAAACATTCAAGCCATGCATAGAAGTATAAGACTCTCTAACTTTGGGAAATGGCTATCAGACTTTGGGGAAAACACTTAAGACAGACTAACAACTTTAAAACACTATGCCGGAATGCCTAAACACAGCATTTCAAGTTATTGGGCACTTTGAACAACCAGATTCGCATAGTTTAGGCAAAGGGCTAGATCGGAACTAGGCCTCCTTGGTTCAACAAGATGATAATCTAATCAGTCAAAGAGATAGTTTCATAGATGGGACTATGGAAAGTCATAGGTAAGCAGGGCACACCATACATCCTACTTAACATGCATAGAACTATGAATGAAACTAGCAACAATATCCTCAAGTTGTTAAAGAGCAGTTAAGAATTCTTTAATGCAACTAAGGAAGAAGAAAACATAAAAGCTATGAAGATTCAAAAAATTTGAGGTGCCTCCATGGGCATATCTCAAATTTATTCTCTACTGATCTATAGCAAGAAAGAAACATGTATCATGAATGAAAACTAGAAAACAACAACAAAGCAAGAGACACTATACCATTCTACCAAGTCATGGAATCCATCAACAATCCTTCTTCATTCATCCAAGAACATCCAAGAGTCAATCCAAAAGCATAACACAAGTATTTCCTTCAAAGCTCATATGACCAATATATTGCTTCTCTTCTCAAGTTCAGCCTTGTTTACAATGAGAGTTTGTGGAATAAATAGGCTCAAGTGAGGAAAACCTCATGGTTCAACTTCCTCTCGTATTGGCCTAATCAAAATATCTAAACTTGTCCTTGAGGCTTTGCAAAGCCCAAGGCACAAAAATATCTCATAAAATATCTAAAAAATGCTAAAAAAGGGAATTTAATTGACTTTGCATAATTTTTCATGTGCAAAAATAGCTAAACGCACATTTGGAAAAAGCAGATTTTAGAGGTTCAAAAATTACAAAAATACTTCAATTTTTTATCAGCAAAAGGTCCCCTGACTTGCCGGAAACATTTGGTAGCCTTCCCGATGTCCAAACAAGGCTCATGAGAGCTCGTTGGAAAGCTATGAGTGTCTACTTTCTAGTGCAACTAAAATTTCCCCAATCCGATGCCTGAAAGTCCTCCAAATCTACACATGTGTGTAAAAAGCCAGAAAATTACACTCTGCTAATAGACCGGGCAGAGTGTGCAAAATGCAAGCCTTTTTCGCCGCTTTGAGGGGGAAAATGATCTCCAAATGCTCTGAAAATCGTTGAAGACGTGCTTATGAAATTATGGCATCCAATGATACCATTCTCCTCCCTTGATGAATCCTCATAATGAAATGGCGAATTTATGAGTTTTTGATCAAAAACTCAAAAATGCCAAAAAAACCAAAAGTTGTCAAAATGGGCCCAAAATTGGTGTGCATGATCCTGAAGGGTCCTGGGCAACATGCTCTGAAACTGAAGCCAAAATGTCAAGTGATGATGTGTCCCTCTCCCTTTTCTTCTCGAAACTGCTTTTTATCACTACTGAGTTACTGTTGTTCAACACTCTTCTCCTCTTTTTCCTGCTGCTGCTCATCTTTACCACTGTCATGCTACTCATATTGTCTTGCCTAGAGGGGCATCTTGATCTAAATGTGCTCTTGAAACACCAAATTGCCTCACTATCTTTGAAACACCTTTTTTAAGCTAAACTCTGTTAACCCACTGCTTGATAAGGGAAAAATGTCTTTGGATGCTTGTGCACAATATCCCTTTCTGATACTAGACCATTGTTCCTTTAAAATGTGGCTTTCCCAACCTTTGATATGTATCTCAACCAGCAAATCTTCAAGAAGAAAAAACATAGTGAAATGAAGATAGGTTGTCAATTGAGTTTGATGTGTATTAGTGACAGAGTCACCCTGCTCTGTGATGTTTGGAGGTCAACAACCTATTTTTGTATTTTTGACCAAGGTAAACTTCCCAACTTCAAAAACATGCCCTTGTCTAGTATGCCAATCAATCAAAAAAGCTCACACCATATACAGTCAGCCTTTAGTGCAGACACAGTCAATTTCACTGTTTTATAGAATAAATGTGACAGAGTTTAAAAATGCTTCAAAAGTTTCAACAAAGCCTGTAAGAGTTTTATCTGTCAAACAACCAAGGCTCCTTTCCAATATAGAATCCTTGTCCCTCTAGAAAAACGCTCTTTCAACCATCTGAATATCAACCTTTGACATATGAACTTTGAAGAACAGAAAAACAGTTAATTAGAATACATAGTGAAAAACTATCTTTTTTGTGGCTGATAGGAGTAACCTGCCCTTTTGATGCCATTGGAGATATAAAACACCCTTGTTCTTTGAAGAGGAAGGTGAAAACATAATTTTTAGTTCAACACATTCTCTTTCCCTGTAGGCGCTTCATCAGCATATCAACACTTTACCACAATTTTAAACAACTGATATTCACACAGCAAAAACACAGTTTTGCATATATGGTGACAGAGTCTTTAAACATGTTTGTGTACTGTGGTATCAAAAATTGGTAGCAGGTCAAATGTCCAGAAGCACTTCTTTGATCAAAATATTAACCCCCTCATACACAGCTCAACAAATATATAATGATATATAAAATTAGTCAATTTCAACAAGTGAAAATGCACAGTCCAAGGTTCTAGTCAGGATTTGTTGTTCATAGGATGAGGTGGTATAGTTCAAAGTGCTTCTGTGGTGGTATCAAAGATTTTGCAGTATTTAAAAACCAACAGGCCTGTTTTCAAACATGATATTTGCCCTCTTCATACTCTACTGTCTCTCATGTTAGTTTGACAACACCTTGAACTACAAATGGTAGCTTTACTCACTGATTTGCCTCATAGAACTGAAGTTAAGACACTGTTTTCTCCCTTTGATAAAAATAGAGGAAACTCTTTTGAAAGATCAAAAATGCTTATAGGAGGGTTGCTGCTGTCTGAGAACTGACCTACGGTTCACCTTTTAATCACCTTGTGCTCCTTCCTTCTTTCAAGACTGTTCTACTATGTTTTGTGAGTGGTTTTAATGTCTTTCTCTCATCAACAGAAAGCACAGTTTGAGGGCAGTCACAAAAGCTTATTCATATTAACGCAAATGTCAATCCTCTTCAAAAATCGCACTCAACACTTTTGACTTGTACCATGACCCTTAATGTTTCATAACTCTGTCTAGTAACTTGATTCAAAGGGAGGGCAAAACAAAAATTCCCTCGAGACATCATTTCAATCCTTTGTTTGCATGTTGAAGCTACTTTGAAATGATTTGGAGGCATTTTGGATTATAAATATATGTGCGGCACGTTTGTTAATGAAAACACCGCACTGTCGGGTCACTGTCGGGCCGACAGGACCAACGCGCACAGGAGCGTCACGCGCCACTACAGGAACGTCGCGCACCTTTGTAGCGCAGTGTAAAATTTTCGCCCAGGAGCGCCACGCGGTGCAATCACTCCTAAAACCTGTTCAAACCTCTGCAAACCGATTTGAAAATTGTCTTTCGGCCTTGTGGACAGTAAAGGAAAGCTTGCTCGGACTTTGGTATTTGCATAATGAATTTGCAATGGCTCTTTAACTTTTGAATGTAAACAAAACAAAAACCCTTATCTTTGACTTGTGATGATTTTTGACAGTGCTGATCTTCGAAATAATGCCTTGTTTTGTTTTAACAACCTTTGTGATAGCAGCATTCATACTTTGCTTTTTAATGCTTTTGGAGTTAATGATGCCCACTGTAAACTGACTTGATTACAGGTGCAAAAATGCAGTTTCATCCACCTATGCTTTATCATCCTTTGTTTAAGAAGGGTGTTTTTTCGTCAATCTTTCCTCTGCTCAGAAAGTACCAGCATGGTATCTTGGGTCCTTTATTATAGGAGCAGACCTTCTTTGGAAAACAGAAAATACTTTTCCTTCTTGTCCACTATGATTTATTTAAAGGAGAAAACTCTACCACTGCTAACTTTTAATGCCCTTTTCACAATGTAACATTTGCCCAATGTATACACCAGTGAGTTACGAAGCCCTTTGCCATTTCGCAGGGAAATAGATTTACCTTTTGAACTTTGAGCTAATATTGTCTGCTATGGATGCTTCAAAGATGATAAAGCCCTATGGTGAAGATGACTTGATTTTTACCCTTCTTCTCTTTACTCAAATTGTATTTACATGGTACCTCTGGCCCTTTAATAGTGAACAGGTCTTTATCTGTTTTGACACTCTCTCCAGAATCTGAAAGTATGCTAGAGTCCCCTTTTTGCATGTTATGAACAACTGAGTTTATTTGTGTTGTCTCTTGGGAAAATGAGCTCAGATTTCCTTTGTCAACCATGATAAGCATATTTGAAAAACATCTTTTTATGGGTAGAGAGACTAGTACTTCGAAACATAATCACTATTATGTCCTTCTATCTGTGCAATGACTTATCTTATCGCCACTGTTCAAAATTTATTTTTCTGGAGTTGTGGATTGTCCTTTGAGAGAAAACTTGTTAAGAGATGAGCTTGATCTCATCTGATGGCAGTGGTACTCCTGCTGTCTTTTTGATCTCTTACCCTTTTTCTCTGATTAAATAGACCTTGAAATTAATTAATACCCTGGCCATCTGCTTATGAATGAAGGAGGCCCCTTTCTCTTGGCAAAATGTCAGATAATGTTTGATAAGCATTCTTGGCAAGGTTTCCTTTTATGTATGATGGCAAGAAAACAACAGTGAAAGCATCAATGCTTCTACCTTTGCCTGCAAACATTACTTTGCTTTAGAAAACCCTAGTAGCTATGTTACTGCTTCTTAAAAACAAACATGCCTTACCGTCAGTTTGCAATTCTTCAAGTCAACATTGGCCATCGCCCTCTACTTGTAGATGAAGGAGGCGCCTTAACCCTCTGCTTATAGATGAAGGAGGTTCTTGGCCATGACAAATTACAAGTTTGTTGGACAGTGTTGTCTTTCTTCTACTGTGTTTTCATGCTGAATGAAGCTGCAAGGTCTTCATGAGAAACTCCTTGTCCTGCAGATACATCTCAGGCTTATGTTCACATTGAGAAGCAGCTTTTCTTCTAATGTGGAGTCAAGAATTTTCTTCTGAGATGATGACATGTTTCTTGTGCTTTTAAAATCCATAAACAGTGTAAAACTCCTAATCATCAGCTTAAGACTGTGGTCTATGCAGTGCTGAGACTTAGGGGTGTGTAAGTGGTGCGACTTAGAGCTGTGACTAATTTCATTAGCAGAGTGGGAGGCCTGTCATGATTGGTCTGTAGCAGATGGAGGTTTTTGGCCCTTTGATTTTTGCCAAGGGTGAAATGCCTTAAAGCGCCACTTCCTAACTTAGGGGAGGTTGTCTTAACAGATTTGGATTGTCTCTTTAGAGCTGATGGGCAGACTAGTATGGCTAAAGCTAGGTAGGATTCGATAATGAGGTTTCATCTCGTCATGGGGGAGCTGAAAGGTAAGAAGGCAAAAAAGTTTTCATGGGGGTTTTCTAGATGACAAATTGACATATGGAGATCAACTTCTAGAAAACTCAGCTAGGAATTTTATTCATCAACAACAGGTGAAAAATATTGATGGCTAACATGTCAAAAGTTGGCTAGTTTCAAAGTACTTACTAGATCTTAGGCTGCTCTTTGTTCTTCATGTGTTAATTCCCCTTCTTGTTGTATCATTTCATTCCATAAATCAAACTTTAAAGAGATCCTTAGACATAGATGACTTGCCCCATGGACCACTCTTGCCCCTTGTTGTTTCAATTAAACCCTATTATGACTCCATAGCCCAATGGACTAAAACCTGCAATTATCTATCTTTTTGGCCAAAACTTGTTCTGATTGCTTGCAACTTCACACCTTTGAAACTCTTTGCATTTAGAACTTTCCACCCAAATAATAATCATGCTCAACCATCCAAAAAAAAACAAAACCCTCGGTCTTCATAACTAGCCTAATGTCATTACCAAAAGCTTTTAAAGATAAATCCATCTTTGCACCTTATTGGAGAGATCCCTCTCCGAATTCAGGAGGGCTAGATCCTAGAATCCCAAAGTGGTTGAAACAGTGTTTCTCCCTGCAGTCGGACTTTTCCCAATCTTGTTGATTACGGGGAGACAACACAGTCATGTCTACAGCAAGAAAATATTAGGGGAACATAGGGGAATATAAAACAATGGAGTACTTATAATATTCGAGCATGGTTTTCTTGTATGAAAATAATATGGGAAGTGAGTGTCCACCAGGTGCTTGATGGCCATTTTTTTTGTGGGTTTTTCCAACTCCCTACAATTTAACGAGAGGATATTCATTGAGGAACCCTCTCTGAGACTGGTTCTCTAAGGACCCCATAAAAGGAATGCTTCTTGTGGCATGGATTTTAAAACTTGCTTACTTTTGAGCAAGTGATATGAAATATTTGTCTCATGTAGCATGATTTCAAATCATTATCTTTATTAGAACCCAAACCTTTAGTAGTGTTAGACTTTAGAGGGTAGATTGCTTTATTTTTGGATCGAAGGTTATATTTTGGACAAAGGGGAAGGGGTGGGAAGTTCCTTCATGGATTTGGTAGTATGGGTCAAAGACACTTTAGTCGAGGGAATGGGGTTGCTAGGGACAGAGGATATGGGGGAGATAGGAATCAAGGGAGATGGTTGAGGGATAGAGAGTCCTAAAATTTTGAAAAGGAAATGCTCAAAACTCTCATAGTGTGAGAGTGTCCTACATCCATAGATTTTACACAACCTAAAAATTTACCAAAGTAAGAGGAGGTATGATACAAGGAGGAGGAAATTGTGATCGTACCCACAAAGTTAGTGGCAGTTTCTAGGGAAGTTTCAGTCCTTACTTAAGTAATTGGAGGCTCTGCACCATCCTAAAATCCTTAGGGAGGTCGAGTGACAAAATTCTTTTGATTGAATAGGAGCCCTTTTGACTTGGAACGTGGTTATCCTCCCATTGAGGTTACTTTTGAACCCAATTTTAGCACTCAACACTTCATGCCCGAATGGCCATAGGTGTGACACCTTCTAAATTTGAAGGGAATACCTTCATAGTTGATGGGTTGTCTCATTAAGGTGCCCCTTTTGATTGTTATAATGTTTGCTAGTCCCTTATAGGTGTTGAGGTTGACTAAAATGTGTGCCATTCCCATATATCCTAACTCATTGTAGGAAATGTCGGCCTCATAATATAATCCCATCAGGTTCCTAATTTCTCAAAACACATCATCAGACAAAATGAGAAATAAACCTAGTAAACAAACCGAGACTGGGATGACCTCCAATTTCTCCAACCTAGCATCAAAATCCACTAGCCATCCTTTCAAAGAGAGTTTCAAATCTCTTGTGCTAATGAGAACGAAGTGTTTTTTAAGCTTCTTCACCAAAAATTGTAATCCACAACATCTACCTCTAACCAAAAACATGCAACATGAAGAGTAACCTAAGATACTCAATACATTTTTGTCAATCCATTCTTTAAGTACATAATAAAAAAAATACAACAAATGCCACATCCTCCACATATATATTATATATAAAGTTATGTATATTTTAATAATTTAGTTTGATAGATTTTTATATATATATATATATCTTATAAAACACACCGTTACAATTAACGTACCATTAAAATCGTATTTTATATGCAATATAAAGATGTGCAAAATAACAACTCTTCAACTTTTTCACGAAATAAGTAAATAAATTTTGAGTAACTCTTTTCTTGATTTAGATTTTCTTTCTTCCCATGGTAAGTGTTAAATCTGCATTTTTTGGGTTTAAGTTGTATATAAGAGATCCTTATTTTAAGGCTCTTTATGTCACTTCGTATGCTAGGTATGAAATAACATTTTCAATCCAGGGAATAAGGGTCCTCTTTATTGAAACCTTTGTGAAAAATGGCAATATAATATATATGGTCCTAATAATTCCTTTTATTTTTTATTTTTTTTGGGTTGATGCGCATGTTATCACTAGACTTCAAAATGTACGTTATGCTTTCATGTGACTTCAAAATGTACGTTATGCTTTCATGCTTTCGAGTGGAAAAGTTTGCCCTCAAACGAAAGTAACCACATGATGAATACTTGATTGCACCAACTTAGTAATTACAATTCACACATGTATGGATCACAACACCACTTTTTTGGTTGGATGCCCTCCTTTCAACTTCAAGGGACCTCCCCCATTCAAATATTTTCAACAAAGTTACTAATAACTATAATACCACATCGTGCTCATGGGCTTTAAAAGGACGTAATTCCACTATATAGTCACCTTCACAATACTATTTATTATTCTATCATTAGAAATACAATATCCTTTATTTGTGACGTTATTAGATTCCTTTCTGGATTGTTTTTTAATATAAACATGCAATTTCGAAAAACTCGATACATCTCCTAGTTCTTTGATTCCACTTTGCGTAGTTGTTGCTAGATCATGTATAGAGTAGGTAATTTCTCTTCATTCAACGTCTTATTGAATAGTGTTATTCGCCTTCCCTCTTTGGTTTAATAATATACTAATTTAGTAATATACTCATTAATATGATACATGTGTCATTGTCTATATAAAAAGTAAAACTAAAACTAGGTCTGCTATGTGTTTTTATTCATTTAAATTAAATCATCGTTTTAAATTTTGTAATGAAATTACATTTTGGAAAAGCCTGAAGTTATCAATCAGCTTGAAATTTGAAATTGGTTTTAACCTTGATCAATGATATTCAAACATAGTTCTTTATAATAGAGAAGTGCTTGATGTATCCAGTTAACAGGGATGGAAAAAAATAAGATTGGGAAGAAGAAGGCGAATAGCAAAATAATAAAGCACCAAGGAAGAAGAAACTCACTTGATGACTCGATGACAAAGGGGAAATTGAACATATGCACGAAGGGTGAAGGTTATCCTTAATTCAAAGAAATCCACAAAAATATTGCCAGTGAATAAGAATGCGCCAGAGTCTCCATGAAGAGCGCATATCACACCCTTTATAATAATTTCTTGAGAATAATAAAAACCCAAATTGAATGTTGGTTTTCCCATGTGGGTTTCTACTGTAAAATATTTGTTGTTTTACTTTGATTCATTATTGTGGAATGGCCTTTTTGTATGTTTATTCTAGCTAAGATGTTCCATGTGTAACCCATGATATAGAAATAGAAATGAATTACATTGTTGTATTTAACATTTAAACATCAGTTGGGTTGCTAGAAGAGAAAACACACTATCGAATTATGTAATTTACTTTATGGTTACACTCACAACATAAAAATATGGCATCAAATTTCCACACTTCACTTTGTGTTGATGGAATCACAAGGTTTGGAAACCACACACACAGACCATTAACTTATTGGGCACTCTTGTTAATGGTTTGTTGAATCACTAGAGTGATCTCTTCACTTATTCATTGTGAGAAACCTTTGATAAAACCTAGTTGACCTCTTAATTGAATTGTTAGCAACATGATCTATTGCATCTTTAATTGAAATTTTTAAAAGCATATATGTGTGTTGTGCCACTACGGAGCTACAATGATATTTGTGTTTTGATGAAGAAGCTAGCTCGGAAAGCTATTCGATTTCTTGTTAATAGACACATTGTAAGCTATATACAACAATGTTATGTATTTTGGTTGAATGTTCAAGCCTCTTTCTAAGCTATAACCATAAACATCGTTTGAATGGTTTTACACTGAACATACATGATTTTTGCATGCTTTTCAATTTGGATGTGCATTGTGATAGTGTTAGGACTAACCATTTAAATTTTAAAAAGTTGATATATTTTTAGCAAATAAAGCATAGTTCCCTAGAATCTATTGATGGGAATTAGTCTTGAAGCCAATAAACATGATCATTATTTTATGCATCTTGATGATTAGAAGAGAAACAATTTTTCACTAAGAATTGCACAAAAATGGAGACAATTTGTTTTTTTTTCTAGAAGAATCAAATTGGGTGAAACATGTGGGATATATAATTGCCTAATTTGTAGATAATCTATAATCTTCTTCTTTGATAACTCAAAGAAATTTTATATTATCAACCTCCATCAGAATTCTAGCACTTTAATAAATGTATCTTTGCCATGCATATCATGTTGAATCCTCTAATAAATTTCATGTAAAAATATGCAATGCCATAAAATATTCCTACCTTAGTGAAATTAGAAGACATGGACCAATATAGGCTTTCCTTCACCTTCTTTGAATCCACATGTCATTTATCTTTGGAAACTACTAAATATAAATTCAATCACCTTTTCCATGGATAATTAGAAATTCTTCAAATTAATGAACAAGTCCTTCCTTAATGCTTCAAATTCCAACCTCAAATATTGCATATGCTTTTATTTTGATGCCGGTTTACCCCTGCTTACTTACATATTCAACTCTCATGCATATAAAGATGCATCCCAATTTTGAAGCCCCAGATAATCTCAACAATCTGGGCAAACTCACAATATTTATAAGCCTGGCAATTTAAATAAAATCTATCTAGAAGCTTTAATATCTCAAATCTGAGATTTGAGATATTAAATTAACACCCTTATAGTTATAAAACCACATCCAATACAACCCAGGTTTTATTCTCTTATCTGGAAGCTTATCTTTCCACTGGCCTATGGTTAAAACCCATATTTCATATAGACCCATCAGTCTTCATATGTGGAGTTCTTCATATCATGTTTAACTCCCTTCTCAACACTCAATTCATACTCAATTCACATATATGCGTGGTCTTATTTAAATTTTCATGGAACATTTCATTTCACCCCAATCCCTCGACTTTGGTCGAAGCTCAAGGTTCCAACTCAATTATATACATGCTCCCTTTGCCTTTTAAAACTTACCAAGCTTAACCTTGGTTAATTTACACCAACGCACATAAATATTATACATTCCGACATCAATGACTATTAAGTTAACCTTCACGGCCTTTATTGGAATGCCATCACACATTTAATCTTCAACCATACATAAATTCGGTTAAAACCAACCCGACGCATCAAATTAATAATGCATTTGGGCCCCAATGTTTACGTACCTCTTCATTAACTTTCATGCAGCTTTCTATGCGAATGCCATTGGATCCCTATAACCTTGCATTGGACAGTTATTGCATTTTTTAAGGATAGAACATTAACACTTAGAAAAAACGCGAAATAGGTGGTAATTGAAAACCACCTTATGCCACGTGCCCTCCAACGAACGACATCGCGTTTTTTTCACAAAAACAACTTACTACCTAAGAGGTAGTGCGAGACTGCCAGTTTGATCTTCGAAACTACTTTCACTATTTCTTCAAGGTTCCGACTGTTTCATTAGCTCCAGGTTCCATTTAAAGCACTCTGCTGTATTTTCTCCCTTGAACCAATGTAACCGCTCAACATTTACTTACTCATCGACCTAAAAAAACAGAGTTCAACGCAGATTTAAATGTATTCAATATCAGAGGTTCACATACTTGCGCCCTCCATCAAAAGCCCTAACTCAACAATTCCTTGTATTATGGCTTTAACACCAGAAATGGTATCGATTTATGCAAATCGAAACCTAACATCTCATTTCACCAAACGTATCAATATCAGAATGAATCTTTGATACAATTAGAGCCTTTCACATCAGATAAATGCGCATTTAATAGACTTAGAACGGGGATTCAGTCTACGATTTTTCCTCAACAGAATTCGGTAGATTCTCAAATCAATTTCAACATCAACTCTCAAATAATATATGGAACCACCACATAACCCTTGCTACAAAATTCTTTCTTCTGCACGATAGATCTCATCTATCTACACAGAACTTCAATTCATCAAAACATCCATACTCGACAAATTCAATTTGAATGCATTCAAACAGCCTTTTGTGTCATCGATCCTTGCAGTGATTGATGACTGCAAATCCTCTCTTAATATTTCTCAGAAATATGTAAACCAACTTACATTCAATTTCAAACCACAATAATAACATCGAATTCTTCCTTATGTGGAGAGCATTACCACAACCACAGGCATAATCTTATCTCAAACCCCAATTACAGAGTTTCACATATAACTATCCATAGAAACTCAACATCCCTCACACAGAATTAAATTAAAGAATAAACATGTATTTCAGAACCAAATTCCTTCATTCACATATATGAAATCAAATACGAAAACATTCTATTCTTTGGCCAGATTTTCAAAATCAAATGGCCCTTACAACTGCTCGTAGGCTTACAGGAACAACTCCTGTTCTTCTAAAGACTGAATTCACACCCTCTACAGCTCCCCAAGTCTGTTCATTAATGCCTTTGAGGCTTACACTTATAGAAGAAAATAATGAATTGATTCAGCTCCCTTACAGTTCGAAAAACTCTTAAAATTCCCAAATTCCTAAATCTACACTAAGTCCCTAGATTTTTGGAAACTGACTCCAACTGATTCCTACTCTGCAGTTTTTTTGAATCTCTCATCTCTTCACATGCCCAACTAATCATTCTAGGGCAGTTACAATTCTCTCCACCTTTAATTAAAATTAATTAAAACACACTAAATTCACTACATAAAATCTAACTCTCTTGAAAACTAAAACCCCTACGTCTAACAAAAATGTATGGAATTTGTTTTTGTCTAATGCCCCTGCATCAAACTCCCAAGGTTAAAATTAATCATGATCTCCTGATCATGTGCTATTAAAACTTTGCCTCCTGGATCCCATACTTTGCTTTGCTTCTATCTATCAGCTACATTATTCTTCAACTGCACACTTCCAGGTTTCCATACTTTGTTCTGCAACTTGCCTCCAGCTATGCTTTCATATTTTTTCCTTGTCTTTCTTTTGCCAACATTCCTCTGCTTTCTTGCTACTGCCTGCTGCTTCTGAGACACCTTCACCATCAACCTCCTCATAAATTCAATTTCTCTGTCTAATATGTCTTCTGATTGTTGGATACTGCTTCTTCTTGATTGTTGAATTCTTACCTTTGCTTCTGCTTGCTGAGTTCTTATTTGTTGAACTCTTACTTTCACTTGCTGAAATCCTGCGGTTTCTGCCACCCTATCATCCATACCCTCTTGTTTTCTACAACAGTAAAACTCTTCCTGATTTTCATCCATGAAAATTTCTTCATTCTCTAACTTCAGCAATTTCTTGGACTGGTATTTAAATTTCCAGTCACTATCATCATCTCTTTTCTTCTCCTCCTAGACCAAACATTCTTTAGTCCTTCCATCAGTACCTACAATCATAAAACAAACACCAAAATTACAAAATCCCTGCGTCTCTTCCTCCTCTGGCAACACTCCAAATTGTTGCTCTAACATTTCCTCTGGCAACACTTCAATCTGCTGCTCTGCCATTTCGTTCTCTTCTCTAAATTTTTTCAGCAAACAAGTCAGCCATCTATTTTCAAGCATTTCATCAATATGATGCAAACTTGTTTCAGCATATTCTTCTTCTTCTTCCTTGACAATATTCAGTAATTGTCTTCCATCTTCTTGATTGATTCTGGCAATCAATTCAAGTTCTTCAAGTACTGTGTCCTCATCTTCTATCAGAGTAAAATTCTGATTCTCCACCACTGTAGCAGTTCCAAAAATCTTCCCTTCTGTTGTGGACAATTTTGTCACCCCCCTAGAGACAGTCTAGAGTTGCCATATACCAGTGCCTAGGACATCTTAATATAGCAAGGAGCTCTCTATATAGCTTGGGTTGTCAATCCAAAAGCTCACTTACTATCTCTTGTAAAACAAGGAAATAAGTTTTAAATGGGACCAAACTCTCTCAGAAGCTGACACAAAGATAAGAATAGTGTAGGGACATCATGTAAAACTCCAATACAAAGGCATCAGACAGTTAAGAGACAACTTACTGTAAAGAGGGCCAGTTCAAATAATATATCACAGAAATCAAATATCAGGAAATGAGTGCAGTGAGGAAACATAGAGAAGATATTAGTTAAAATGAGACTGATACCCAGATACACAACAGAATCACATAAGGGCATATTAATTTATGAATCCTTATATGACAATGGCGTTTTAAAAGCACCCTCCTCAACTAACTAATAGAGCAGAAAATATGGAAGAGGTGAACATGGAACAGTATATCATGACTAGGCCTATTTAAAGCGCTTGACTAATTCCAGAAAGGGCACCAACAAGGATGAATCCTTACTGCGAACTAGTGAGCCACTCGCATTCTAGAGCATGATACAAGAAGATAAATAGCATGAAATGAGATATTGTATTAACACATAAGAGAAAATTACATACCGTGAAATACTGCAGGCTTAACTTGACATGTGCTTATAACTCTCCTCACCTAGACCCTACGGCTCGAACCTTCATACATAAATATTAAGCAAAATGTATACAAAAGCCTTTTCACCTTACGCTTGTCGATAGAAATCGAACCTTACAATCTCTTCTTTTTGGGCCTTTATAGAAAAGATGGAGAATTCTAGAGAAGGAGGTAGATTATTAAGCATTTAATGACTCAATTTGAATAAAATGGCAAGAAACATTCGCGGCCTGGAGTGTAATGACTAACTATAAATGACTGTACTTTACATTCTGTCTCTAGAAATAAATGCTAGGAGATGAGAATCTCCTTATAAACATGACACAAATAGTAAAATATACATCGTTCCGCCTCTTACTGAAAGAGGGAAAATCTGCTGCCATAAAACCCTGAGATAGTCTGCAATTCTGTACTGTACTCTCAGCCTTTAGCTCTGAATTTAATTCTTGGACCTTTAATGCAGGGAGAAGCGTCCCTTGATTTTCTCTGGAGGGTTCTATAGATTCATATCTTTGTCTTCTTTAATGGTGGTCATTTCTCACCACTACCTTCAGCTTCTTCTTTAAATTTCACCAGCAGAAAGTCGTCCTTTAACATGTTTTTTAACTTCTGCAATGGAGGCGATAAATTATGAGGCCTCTTTATCATCTCAAAACCTGCAAAACCCACAAAACATTAGGGAAACAAAACTCGGAGGCGAGGAGCATGGAGGTGGAGATGATAGTGATGTCGTGGATATGAACGGATGACAGGAATACGAAGGGTGGCGGAGGAGAAATAATGGAGGCACTGATTAAACTGGCGGAGCGCGACTTTTACATAGAACAGTTTGGATGTGAGAAATGAATGACGACGAATACAAATAAAGACACACATAAACTCACATATATATACGTATGGCGTGGAGGAATATTACGGATGCGCGAGGATGAAACACGTGGATGTACGGGGGACAAGTGGAGGGTTGGCGTGACGGCGGAGTCAACAAACAGGGTGACTGGATTTCTGGCCGTCGGATCTTGGAAGGCAGATCAATGGTTAGGAGGCGACAGACACAGTGTGGTGGTGGGCCAAGGGACACGGCGGGCACGGGTTAAAGCTCGTGCAGACCCAGAGATTTATAGCCATTGGATCGGGCCTACAAGATCGGACGGCGGACGAAGATTCCGCTGCGCATCTATTGACTGAAGGTTAACGCGTGGGGGAAAAGCGGTTTCCTACCCGTACTGAGGACACGCGGCGTATGATCTATGGAATCGCCGGTCCAAAGGGTAATACTGTCGGCCCGGTGGAAACGGTGCGGGACAATACCGCCGGTTTCTGCAGTGAGATACGGATGCGGGGGCCACCATATAAAAAGATCTCCGCTTCGTTGATTTAATTCGATCGGACGGTTACCATTGCGCCCGGACATAAAAAAATAAGCCCCTTTTCCTTTTAGCTTGTGGTCTTTAGGCTCGGGTCATATGATAGCCAAAGCACGGGGGGCTAAGGTCTCACGACTGGGCCCGATACATTTAAATTATGCGTTTTTAACCTTTGCAGAGCGGATTTTTCGGGCGGAAACGGTAATATCAGACAGGAGCATGAAGTTTTAGGTCACGGTAGAGCTCTGAATTGGATTCAAATGAGGCAACGGACCAAAATTCATAGGCAGGGGGTAAATATATACAACATCGACTCCATCTGGGGACGGCATGGTCATCCTCAGACATGTCGAGAACACGCAGACCACTGAATTTTCCCCTTTGCTTCTCAATTCTCCTGCGCTCCTGCCTCAGGTAATTGCCAGCATCCATTTCTTTATGAAAATGAAAACTAAAACAACTTATATACAATATAATACAGTCAGGCACTCCCAGCCTGGGTCGAAATTGAAAGTATGGCTTGAGGAATTGGCCATTCACAGGGGCATCCAACAAATCACCCTGTAGGTTTTCTAGCATGAAAGTATTATTTCGCCCTGGACTCACAATTTTGAATGGACCAAACCATAGCGGATCAAACTTAGCATGCTTGCCCTTCTCTGCTCTACGAACATCCCATCCGAGAACCAGGTCACCAACTTCAAACTTTCTATCCTTTGCATGCTGATCAAATACATTCTTCATTTTCTCCTGGTATTCTATCAATTTCTGATCTACCTGATTCCGTGTTTCCTCCAATTCTACCAGCTGATTAATCCTCCTGATCATGTCATCTAGTTCTTCTTGATTTTCCTGCATGAAACGTGCCACTGGCAATGCCAATTGCACAGGAAACACAGCAGCTCGACCATATACCAGCTCATAGGGTGATTTCCTCGTTGCTCTTTTGCTGGTTATTCTATTCGCCCATAGGGCAAACTTTAATTGAGAGTCCCAGTTCTTCTGATTTTCACTTATTGTCTTCTTCAGGGCTCTCACCAGGGTTTTATTGGAAGACTCTGCTAAACCATTTCCCTGTGGATAGTATGCTGTGGAATGAGTCAGGATGATGTTATACCTTTGGCAGAAATTCACAAACCTGGCAGACCTGAAAGCCTGTGTGTTATCAGTTACAATTCTAGCAGGACAGCCAAACCTAGATATGAAATTTTCCTCCATAAACTTCATTATAACAACATCTGTAGCATTTCTTGTAGGTATGGCTTCCACCCATTTCGTGAAGTAATCTGTGGCTGTTAGTATCCATTTATATTGGCCACTTGATGGGGGATGTATTTCTCCTATAAAATCTAATCCCCATTTCTGAAAATGTTCATTTATGTGAATAGGAATCAAGGGAAAAGCTGCTAATTTCTGTCTTTCTGCAAATCTTTGGCATTTGTCACATGTTCTGACCCAAGAAAAAGTATCTGTATACAATTTTGGCCAGTAAAAACCGGCCTTCAGAATTTTATGAGCTGTTGCCTTCCAGCTGTAATGTCCTCCACATATGCCCTCATGGAATTCTGTCAATATATTCTCTACTTCATTTTCTATGAGGCATAACAGTAATATACCTAAAGGGTCTCTCCAATATAGCTATCCATTGGCAATCATGTATTTCTGAGATTTCATTCTTACTGCTCTGTATTTTATCTTATCACAACTCGGAGGACAGCTGAGTGTTAAAAGATATTCAACTATTTCTTTATACCAAGGGCTAGTTAGATATTTCATATGTATCTTTTGAGTGGCCATCTCCAGCCCTTGCTGTTCTTCATCTTTTTCAGATTCTTCATATGCTATCATGGATAAATTAATTCCCAAGGCTTGATGATTTGATTCAGATAACATTTTAGCAAGTCCCTGTCCTTTAATCAAATTAGTAGGCTTTATGTCCAAATCATACTCCTGAATTTTTGCAATCCATCTTCCTCTTCTATCTTCGCTGTCCCCCTGAACAAGAATGTCTTTGACAGCTGCTGTGGGAACATATGCAGTAATGTGAGATTGCAAAACATACACTCTAAAAGCTTTAAGGGACTTTACCAGGGCATATGCCTGCTTCTCCAATATATTATATTTCAATTCAACATCATAAAGTACTTGACTGAAGAAAGCTATAGGCTGTTCATATCCCTCTTCATTCTTCTGCAATAATACTCCAGCAATTGTGTGAGGTGAAGAAAATGAAAAGATCATAAATGGCTTGTTGTAATCTGGTCCAGCTAGCACAGGAGCTTCAGCAAATGCCTGTTTTATCCTTGTGAATGCATCTCTAGACTCCTGGGACCATTTTACTTCATTCTCCTTTTTCAACATATCAGTTATATGCCTAACTATCTCAGCATAGTTAGGAATAAACCTTCTCAAAAAATTGATTCGGCCTAAAAACACCTATACTTCCTTCTTATTCCTTGGTAAACGAATGTTGTTTATTACTTCAACTCTCTTAGGGTCTATTCTCACACCATCTCTAGTTACAATGTGCCCTAAGAGTTTTCCCTAATCTAATGCAAACAAAGATTTTTGAGGATTGAGGGAAAGGCCATACCTTCTGCATTTTTCAAAAGTCCTTCTTAAATGTTCAATATGCTCATCGTCATTTTTTGAAAACACTGTGATATCATCAAGATATACCACCAAAAACTTGTCCTGTTCTCCAACAAAGGCTATGTCCATTGCCCTCTGAAAAGTAGCTCCTGCATTAATTAATCCGAATGGCATTCTAGCATACATAAATGTTCCCCATGGTGTAGTAAATGCAGTTTTCTTCTGGTCTTCTGGAAATACAGCTACCTGATTATAACCAGAAAATCCATCCGTCATTGACATTCTGGATGCTCCCACTACTCTTTGCAGGATGTGGTCCATCTTAGGCAGTGGATAATTATCTTTCAACGATGCTCTATTTAAATTCCTGAAATCCACGCAGAGCCTTATTTCTCCATTTTTCTTTCGAACAGGAACAAGGTTTGCTACCCATTCTGAGTACCTTAATGGCACAATTATTTTGGCTTTCAGCAGCTTCTTGACTTCTTTTTCAATGGAGGGAAGCAACAGAGGGTTTATCTGTCTGAGTTTCTGCTTATATGGCTTCGCATTCTCCCTCAATGGAATCTTATGTTGCATTATATTTACATCAAAAGTTTTTAGGTCCTAATAGGACCAAGCAAATACATCTTTATAAGATTGAAACAACTTCAAATACTTTTCTTTATATTCTTTTGGGACCTTTTTAGATAATTTCACAATTTTGGGATCAGCAGAAGTACCGAGATTCAAATCTCCCACTTGATCTTCTTCTGTCATCTTGTTTGGCTGCAATGGAACGTCATCTTTGTTAAATAATCTTTCTAGAGGCACCAGACCTCTAGGTATAACATTTCCTTTCAGCTGCAGCACTTTATTTCCTGCTATTCTTTCTTCCCATTTGTTTTATGTGATATTTCTAGCTTCTTCCTCCTCATTATCATCAATCTCCATATTGGAGAATTCTCCCACTGTCTCCATGAATCTCTTCATCTGTTCATCATCTTCAAAAACCTGCCAATGCTTTATATTATCTGGAATGGATGGTTTGTAACGTACCTCCACTTCATATCTTAGAAGTGGGTTCTGAGGAGGACGGAATGTACTGGCAGCTACAGCAAGAGAGTCTGCTATTCTATTTTGCTCCCGAGGCATGAACTATATGTTAAATGCTGAGAAGAAATTTTATATCATGCCCCATACCTCATTTCTATAAGCTCTCAGCCGTGGATGCTTAGTTTGGCATTGATTTTTTATCTGTCTTACCACTAGCTCAGAGTCTCCCAAGACTTTTAAACATTGGATGTCCATGTTTCTAGCTGTCTGTAGTCCCAATAATAGTGCTTCATATTCAGCTACATTGTTTGTAGCCTCATACTCCAATTTAAAGGATAGCGGCACCCATTTTCCTGTAGGAGAAATTAATAACACCCTAGCTCCATTGCCTTCTCTTGAATTTGCTCCATCAAAATGCAAAGTCCAAATTTCTGATTCCTGATCTTCTTTAGGCTGCTCAGCTTGGATTTGACCAAAAAGGGGCTCATGAGCACAATTTTGATTTTCTTCTAACATCAAACATGAGAAGTCTCCCTCTTTGTTATAAACTAGGGAATTCTCTGAGCAGTCAGCCTTAGTTACCATTTTAACAAATCTAGTCTCCCGGTACAACCTCCTTTCCTGACCTCCAAAGACTGGTACAGTAGCATATGTTAGATCCAATTTAATTGATCCCCAATATTTGTGCCCCAGGACCTTGACAGCAACATGCCAAAGCAAGCTGGGATATCAGCAACCACAATGTCCATGACCACACTCTTTGCTAGAAATTGGGCCAAATTGACCACTAAATCTTTAATCATTCCCAGGCATTTAACTCTTTTAGAATCAAATGAATATAAATCTTTGTATGGTCTTGTAATTTGCAGTCCTAGTTGTTCCATGACAGACAGAGGCATAAGATTATGGGAAGCCCCAGAATCTAACATAAAATTGTGCAACATTAGGTCATGTATAACTAGAGACACGTAAAAAGGAGGAGTAGAAGGGTCTATTTCCTCGACATGTGGGCCAAAGACTACCATGGGTCTTTCTTCTTGAAGGTTTAGACTATCAGGTGCAATTGGTAATTCAGGAGGAAGTATAAAGGAAGTGACTTGAGACTGATATACAGGCTGTTTTAATAACTTAGTCAGGGGGACAGGAATCTTAATCTTCTCAAGCTCTTTTTGCAAATTGAAAGCAGATGGGGGCTTTTCTATCACAACTTCTTTTGACTCTTTATTTTCAGCTGAAGATTTGACTTCTTTTGACACTGGCTCAGTATTAGGAGGACTGACTATTTTTGAAGAAGAAGGAATCTGATCATTGGACTGCAAAGGGGTATTTAGAGGATTCTTACCTTTTTATGTGTTTCTCTTTGTTGCTGATTCCTTCTGAGCAGATGCTTCTTTCTGAGGTGGCTCCTCTTCTTGATCTTGAGTTCTGGTCCTCTTCCTTGAAGATCTGAGATCATATTTGACATTGAATTGTGCTTGCATGAAATCAGCAAATTGCTTACAATAATGATCAATCTCTGCTTCTTCGTTCTCGTCTTGCAATGGGCAATCCACATCATCAGTATTTGAAAACGCCAGATTTGAGTCTTCTAATCCATAAGCTGCATCTCCAGTGGAGTCATCTGCTGGTCCTTCCAGGTATAGGGGATGAGGTGCCTGGTCCTATTGTTCCTTTGCTTCTCTCGGCAATATCTGCAATGGTGGTCTTCTGTATAGAGGATTGTATCCTCTGTTTGGAGCATTGTAATAGTTCTTGGGAGCTGAATTTTTAGCTTCCAGTTCAAGCTTGACCATATTCTTTATCATTTTGCTTATTTCATCCATTTTATCTGAATCTTTTTCCTGATTAGAGGTGGAAAACTCTTCTTTGCCTCTCCTCCTAGTATCCTGTTCAATTTTTCCCTTCAGTTTCCCAGTGGAGGCAAAGTTTGCTTCCAATTCCAGAGCGTCTGACTGTGCATCATCTAAAGTGGCAGGTTTTCTTTCTCTCAACGAGAATCCAAAGTCAAAATCAAAGGCTACTATAAAAATTATCTTGGCAGCAGCTTCATGGGGTTTCATTTCAGGAGGCAGGCTCAGATATAACTTGTTGAATCTTTTGATAAACTCTGATACCCCTTCATTCTGTTTCTTCTTCATAGTATTAAACTCAGTAAGACATTGACCATGATCTTTCTTTTCCCCCCATTTCCTGAGAAAAATATTTTACATCTAGTCCCAGGAGGTCGCAGAACGATTTCCCAATGTCTTGAACCATTTTCTGGCTTCCCCTTCCAAAGACTGCACAAACAATCTCAAGACCACATCCAAATGTTCAACATTTAAGTTTTCTACAAAAGAGCAGAAAGTCTCAAGATGTTTTTGAGCATCAACTTCATTTTCACCATTAAATCTTGGCAGAATCTTTAGATAATCCTGTGGCATATCATTTAGCACTTGGGGCAAGGCCAGTGGAGCGTATTTGTTCAATAGAAAAGCAAGAACATTAGCCATTGGGGGAGGTGGGGGTTGTACAACAGTCTGAGATACAAATGAAGGGAGAGGAGTAGGAGGAAGCGGAGTATGAATAACAATGGGAATATATGATATGGAGGACTGAGGCGTAGCTGGGAATAATTCATGGTTAACAGCAGCTACTTCTGTGACTTCTTTAATTTCCTCAGCCTCGAGAGTAGGATGAGAATATTCTTCAATCCAGACACTTCCTCTACGTGGAGTTTCTGAGTAAAACTCGGGATTTTCTGTTCTGATCTCTTGAGAAGAAGAGGGCAGATAATCTTCAATGGAATATTCAGGGTTTTCAGCACGAACTGACTTCCTCTCCTTCCAAACTCTTTTATGAATGATCTTCTCTGGGTCAGACACGTAAGGTGTTTTCGACTGAGATGTATCTGACCTCAAATGTGGCTTTCGAGAAGCCAGGACTACCAATAAAATTTATCAAATAAAGAACAGTGGAGTCGCCAAGGTGAGAGATACGCAACTCTTCAACTCTCTGTGCTCACCTGATTAGAGAGTGAAAACAATTTGTCGAGGCCCAGGGAAACTGATATTCTTGAATTCGATCCCCGACAACGGCGCCAGAAAGATGTTGTGGACAATTTTTTCACCCCCTAGAGACAGTCTAGAGTTGCCATAGACCAGTGCCTAGGACATCTTAATATAGCAAGGAGCTCTTTGTATAATTTGGATTGTCAGTCCAAGAGCTCACTTACTATCTCTTGTTTGAACAAGGAAATTAGTTTTGAATGGGACCAATCTCTCTCAGAAGCTGATACAAAGATAAGAATAGTGTAGGGACATTAGGCAAAACTCCAATATAAAGGCATCAGACAGTTAAGAGACAGCTTACTGTAAAGAGGGCCAGCTCAAATAATATATCACAGAAATCAAATATCAGGAAGTGAGTGCAGTGAGGAAACATAGAGAAGATATTAGTTAACATGAGACTGATACCCATATACAAAACAGAACCACATAAGGGCATATTAATTTATGAATCCTTATATGACAATGGCGTTTTAAAAGCACCCTCCTCAAGTAACTAATATAGCAGAAAATATGGAAGAGGTGAACATGGAACAGTATATCATGACTAGGCCTATTTAAAGTGCTTGACTAATTCCAGAAAGGGCACCAACAAGGATGAATCCTTACTGCGAACTAGTGAGCCACTCGCATTCTAGAGCATGATACAAGAAGATAAATAGCATGAAATGAGATATTGTATTAACACATAAGAGAAAATTACATACTGTGAAATACCAGAGACCAAAATCCTCATTACAGTTATAACTCCTCCTCACTGAGACCCTACGGGCTCTGAACCTTCATACAGAAATATTACAAAATGTATACAAAAGCCTTTTCACTGCACAGTTTGCTGATAGAAATCTGGAACCTTTACAATCTCTTATTTTTGGGCCTTTATAGAAAAGATGGAGAATTCTAGAGAAGGAGGTAGATGGAGCACATTTAATGACTCAATTTGAATAAAATGGAAAAAAACATTCGCGCCCACTCTATGAATGACTAACTATAAATGACTGTACTTTACATTCTGTCTCTAGAAATAAATGCTGGGAGATGAGAATCTCCTTATAAACATGACACAAATAGTAAAATATACATCGTTCCGCCTCTTACTGAAAGAGAGAAAATCTGCTACCATAAAACCCTGAGATAGTCTGGAATTCTGTACTGTACTCTCAGCCTTTAGCTCTGAATTTAAATCTTGGACCTTTAATGCAGGGAGAAGCATCCCTTGATTTTCTCTGGAGGGTTCTGTAGATTCATATCTTTGTCTTCTTTAATGGTGGTCATTTCTCACACCTACCTTCAGCTTCTTCTTTAAATTTCACCAGCAGAAAGTCATCCTTTAACATGTTTTTTAACTTCTGCAATGGAGGCGATAAATTATGAGGCCTCTTTATCATCTTAAAACCTACAAAACCCACAAAACATTAGGGAAACAAAACTCGGAGGTGAGGAGCATGGAGGTGGAGATGATAGTGACGTCGTGGATATGAACAGATGACAGGAATACGAAGGGTGGCGGAGGAGAAATAATGGAGGCACTGATTAAACTGGCAGAGCGCGACTTTTACGTAGAACAGTTTGGATGTGAGAAATGAATGACGACGAATACAAATAAAGACACACATAAACTCACATATATATACGTATGGTGTGGAGGAATATTACGGATGCGCGAGGCTGAAACACGTGGATGTACGGGGGACAAGTGGAGGGTTGGCGTGACAGCGGAGTCAACAGACAGGGTGACTGGATTTTTGGCCGTCGGATCTTGGAAGGCAGATCAATGGTTAGGAGGCAACAGACACAGTGTGGTGGTGGGCCAAGGGACACGGCGGGCACAGGTTAAAGCTCGTGCAGACCCGGAGATTTATAGCCATTGGATCGGGCCTACAAGATCGGACGGTGGACGAAGATTCCGCTGCGCATCTATTGACTGAAGGTTAACGCGCGGGGGAAAAGCGGTTTCCTGCCCGTACTGAGGACACGCGGCGTATGATCTATGGAATCGCCGCTCCAAAGGGTAATACCGCCGGCCCGGTGGAAACGGTGCGGGACAATACCGCCGGTTTCTGCAGTGAGATACGGATGCGGGGGCCACCATATTAAAAGATCTCCGCTTCATTGATTTAATTCGATCGGACGGTTACCATTGCGCCCGAACATAAAACAATAATCCTCTTTTCCTTTTATCTTGTGGTCTTCAGGCTCGGGTCATATGATAGCCAAAGCACGAGGGGCTAAGGTCTCAGGACTGGGCCCGATACATTTAAATTATGCGTTTTTAACCTTTGCAGAGCGGATTTTTCTGGCGGAAACGGTAATATCAGACAGGAGCATGAAGTTTTAGGTCACGGTAGAGCTCTGAATTGGATTCAAATGAGGCAGCGGACCAAAATTCATAGGCAGGGGGTAAATATATACAACACCTTCAGTCTTCTCTTTGTCCATCAGACAAATAAGCTCCTTCTTGTCATCAACAGTAACAACAAGTCCCCTTACATGAGGCATGAATGCCTCACCTTATTTCAACAAACCATCTTCATTTAAGACAACCCGCAGGTATGGATTGCCTTCTGCAATACATGTCAACACAGCCAAATTGTCCAATTGAAAATCACAAGACCCAATGGTCTCACTTGATGATCCAGTCACCAAATATTCTCTCTGCAGTCCCAAGTCTTCTTCAAGACTCAAAAAATATTCACTACCTTCATTCCCTTGTATCTTCACATTCTGCCATCCCCAATTTTGAAATTGAGGTTCTCCTTCCTGTATTGAATCCTGGTTGTTCAGCATAATCCCCAGCAATCCAATTTCTTCATTCCATGGATTAAAGTCTTCCACAGAATTCTCATCCTCTTTTAATTGTCTGCCCAATGGTGTCAACTTTTCTTCAGCATCAACAGAATCTGCATTCACAAAACAATTGTTAAAACAAAAATCATAAGGCCTCAGTACCTTTCTTTCCTTTGCCAACATTCCAGTATGTTGTCCTAAAATTCCTTCATTCTCTATCAGCACATCAGTATGCTGATTCACTTTTCCCAAAGAATTCCCTGAAGAATTCTCAAGACTGTCAACAAATATTTCATTCACACCATCTGCCTCCATGATGGTTTCATGTTCACTGTAGTGAACTCTGCCTTCTGCAATGTCTCTTTAATACTCTGAATTCTCCAACAAGTATTCCAACAATGCAATTTCTCTATGGCATTGCTGAAGTATTTCATCATCACTTACAGTCCCTGCACTCATACACAAAATTTCAGTTTGTATACCAAGAGCTTCAACAACCTCAACTGGTGTTTCACATATCAGTTCTTCAAACTGATCTTCTCCTTCTTCATTCACAAGAATTTCTTCTTGTGCTGCAACAACTTCAATCATAAATACATCACTTCTTCCTTCAATCAAGAGACATTCTCCAACATTGTGTTTTTCTTTAGAGTATTCATATTCTAGGAGATACTTCTTCATACTTGTGACAGCTTCAAAATATTGTTCATCCTCCTCTGCAAAACCTGTAGTTACATCGCAATTATCAGTTACAAAAATACAAGGTTCTACATCATCCAGCTGAACTGGACTTGTCCAATAACTCAGGAAATCATCAATGATTTCCTCTTCAGCAAGACAAAATTCTTGCTGTCTTAAACCTCCACCATGGCTCATAAGATCTTTTGCAGATTTCCATTCTACAACTGTACTCTGTTCTGCTTCACAAACGGAAACTTCTCTTCTCAACTCAGCTGCTATGAGTTCTGCACATTCCAACTGTACATCCATCCTTTTTTCAAGATTTCTCATCTTTTCTGCAAACATGTAAAAATCATCAGATATAAAATCATTTGACCTCTTGGTCCCACTTGAAGTTTCAATCTTCAAGTCCTTCTTCAAATACTCAATCATCCTGAGTATCCTCTCTTTCTGTTGAGCATGTATCATCTACTCTTTCTTCATCTGTAGCCCATGCCACTTTACTTTCTTATTCATGAGCCAACCAACTCTCTGTCTTTCCTCTATCATCATTTTCAGTTTGTTAAACTGTTCTCTGATCTCAGCTACCTCTTTCCAATATTCTGCATCAGTCAATTTCTTCCTTATGCCAATTGTCCTGGCATCTTCCTTTTCCTTTCTGTTGTGGCCTCTATCAGAACCTCTAAAATCTCCTCTATTACTTTTGGAAGTCATATTATCCTCCATGAGTTCTTCACTCATAAGCTGCACCAAGCCTCTGCAACAGCAAGCTCTCCTGCTGCCACTTACCTCACTAATCCTTTCCTCTGGATCTGGGCTTTGGCAAGTACTAGTCCCCTATCTGCTAGAACCTTCTGAGCACTCTCTTCTACTCTCTCTAAGCTTCACTCTGCAACTTTTCAAGAAAACATCAGTTCTTCTTTCATCCAACCTCTGTTGGGAATTCTCTAGGTTCTGCCACACTTTCTTCTTCACTTTAGAATCCTCCACTGGACTCTTTCATCACTGCTCTCAAAGCTATGATCTGCTTTAGCTGATATTTCTTCAATTTCCTGCAATCTGAATTCTGCAAACAATACTTCAAACTAGATTTAAACATTGCTCATCAACTCACCTTCAATATTCTGTATAATATTGCTTCGTCTTTCACCCACACTTCACCTCTGTATGCTGCTATCTTTATCAATTTCAAAATCTGATCTTACTTCATTACACATGCATTCAACAAAACTTGAACTTTTAAAAAGAGCTATTCCAACTCTGATACCACATGATGCCGGTTTACCCCTGCTTACTTACATATTCAAATCTCATGCATATAAATATGCATCCCAATTTTGAAGCCCCAGATAATCTCAACAATCTGGGCAAACTCACAATAGCTATCAACCTGGCAATTTAAATAAAATCTATCTGGAAGCTTTAATATCTCAAATCTGAGATTTGAGATATTAAATTAACACCCTTATAGTTATAAAACCACATCCAATACAACCCAAGTTTTATTCTCTTATCCAAAATCTTATCTTTCCGCTGGCCTATGGTTAAAACCCATATTTCATATAGACCCATCAGTCTTCATATGTGGAATTCTTCATATCATGTTTAATTCCCTTCTCAACACTCAATTCATACTCAATTCACATATATGCGTGGTCTTATTTAAATGTTCATGGAACATTTCATTTCGCCCCAATCCTTCGACTTTGGTCAAAGCTCAAGGTTCCAACGCAATTATATATATGCACCTTTTGCCTTTTAAAACTTACAAAGCTTGACCTTGGTTAATTTACACCAACGCACATAAATATTATACATTCCAACATCAATGACTATTAAGTGAACCTTCACGGCCTTTATTGGAATGCCATCACACATTTAATCTTCAACCATACATAAATTCAGTTAAAACCAACCCAACGCATCAAATTAATAATGCATCTGGGCCCCAACATTTACGTACCTCTTCATTAACTTTTGTGCAGCTTTCTATGTGAATGATGTCGGATCCCTATAACCTTGCATTGAACGGTTATCACATTTTTTAAGGATAGAATGTTAACACTCAGAAAAAATGCGAAATAGGTGGTAATTGAAAACCACCTTATGCCACGTGCCCTCCAACGAACGATAACACGTTTTTTTCACAAAAACAACTTACCACCTAAGAGGCAACGTGATATTGCTAGTTTGATCTTTGAAACCGCTTTCACTGTTTCTTCAAGGTTCCGACTATTTCATTAGCTCCAAGTTCCATTTAGCGCACTCTACTATAGGTTCTCCCTTGAACCAATGTAATTTCCCAACATTTACTTGCTCATCGACCTAAAAAAATAGAGTTCAATGCAGATTTAAATGTATTCAATATCATAGGTTCACATACTTGCATCATCCATCAAAAGGCCTAACTCATCAATTCCCTGTATTGTGGTTTTAACACCAGAAATTGTATCGATTTATGCAAATTGAAACCCAACAGCTCATTTCACCAAACATATCAATATCAGAATGAATCTTTGATACGATTAGAGCCTTTCACATCGGATAAATGCACATTTAATAGACTTAGAATGGGGATTCAGTCCACGATTTTTCCTCAACAAAATTCGGTAGATTCTCCAATCAATTTCAACATCAACTCTCCAATAATATATGGAACCACCACATAACCCTTGCTACAACTTTCTTTCTTATGCATGATAGATCTCATCTATCTACATAGAACTTCAATTCATCAGAACATCCATAATCAGAAAATTCAATTTGAATGTGATTCAAACACCCTTTTGTGTCATCGATCCTTGTAGTGATCGATGACTGCAAATCCTCTCTTAATATTTCTCATAAATATGTAAACCAGATTATATTCAATTTCAAACCACAATAATAACATCGACTTCTTCCTTATGTGGAGAGCATTACCACAACCACAGGTAGAATCTTATCTCAAACCCCAATTACAGAGTTTCACATATAACCATCCATAGAAACTCAACATCCCTCTCACAAAATTCAATTAAAGAATACACATGTATTTCAGAACCAAATTCCTTCATTCACATATATGAAATCAAATACGAAAACATTCTATTCTTTGGCCAGATTTTCAAAATCAAATGGCCCTTACAACTGCCCGTGGGCTTACAGGAACAACTCCTGTTCTTCTAAAGACTGAATTCACATCCTCTGCAGCTCCCCAGTACTGTTCATTGATGCCTTTGAGGCTTACACTTACACAAGAAAATAATGAATCGATTTAGCTCCCTTATAGCTCGACAAAACTCTTAAAATTCCCAAATTCCTAAATCTAGACTAAGTCCTTAGATTTGTGGAAACTGACTCCAACTCATTCCTACTCTGCAGTTTTTTTGAATCTCTCATCTCTTCACATGCCCAACTAATCATTCGAGGGTAGTTACAATTCTCTCCATCTTTAATTAAAATTAATTAAAACCCACTAAATTCAATACATAAAATATAACTCTCTTGAAAACTAAAACCCCTAAGTCTAACAAAAATGCATGGAATTTGTTTTTGTCTAATGCCCCTGCATCATATTTTCTTCTTCTAAGAATCATAATGTCATAAAAACACTACTACAAACTTAACACTATATTCAAAATACTATGTCATTAATTACATTGACGTTATCAATACATTGGTTGGTTCAAATGTTATAACCAACCACCCATACAAGTTATCTTTGGCCTTAAATGTGTTCTTGTGAATGGAACTTATGGTAAAAGAAATCACTGTGAATGAAATCTATATAGTTGTGCTAAAGAACGAAATATTACTTCAAAACAAAGTTTGTGGTGGTAAAAGGTAAAGAAAAAGGATACAAAGAGAAAAATAAAAGGAATAAAATAACTTGAATAAAAAATGAAGGAAGATAAAAATAAGGATAAAAAAAATAAAGTTGAGGGTAAAATATAAATCAAGCTCAATCGAAAAAAGTTGATTTTGAAGAAAAAAGTGACAAAATGAGAATTTAAACCAAAAAAGTTGATTTCAAAGGAAAAAGTGACAAGATGAGAATTTAAACAAAATCATAGACCAACGTAATTGTGACCACACCATGAGGTGCATTTTTTATCAGAAGTAGGTTTCATAAGTCAATTATATCAAGAACCATGTAGCTTATATATTTTTTAATTGTATATTTTAAGCTATTAAAAAAAGAACAAATAATTTGGCCATAGTTTGAAGGTCCACTCAAGCATGTATACATATTTTATATTATAAATATGAGTTCCCTTTGGGAAGCATACGAGGAAGATGCAAAATTAACATAATAAGAAGATTGCGTTAAATCCATTTTTCACGTTATTAGTGTATCATAAATAGTACTTTTCTGGGGAAATAGAGACGACTTTGGTTTTCAATAACCCACCCTAAACTAGGGTATTTTCCATGTCACAAAGATATGCATTAAACAAAGTACATTTGAATACCCTTACAACATGAGTTGAAACATTCCCAATAAACTATGACATACATTGGTCAAATGGAAATACAATATCTAACCATTAAAGTAACTACTCAACATGAATCTATTATACGAATACAAAACCAAATCCGACAAAAATAGGGAAATAGAGCTCATCCATGTACAAACATAGTCATTTAACACTATCATTTGACTAATAGTTAGTAACCAGGAACATTCACCATACCCATTTGTGCAAAATGTGTATACAACAGAGCCATGTAAAAATTGTACAAAAACTCCAGATACTTTATATTAACACCCATTAAGAGTAATATAAAATACAACAGGGTATCAGAGGGAGACAATAATAATAATAGAAATAAAATTAAGTTGAACACAATATACAAGGAACCCTCATTAAGCTAACAAAAATGTAATAATAGCAACAAGACATAACAACAGTAGATCAAACCTATAGTAGAAAAAAACAACAAAAAAATGGAATGTAGAGGGAGAAACATCCATAGTCATTTGTAGCTCTATATATAACTGTAATCTTCAACATCATGCTCCCAATAATCTTAAGCTAGCTCACCTAACCAACTCACCATTATGAACTATCCACACATGTGTCAAGCTGTAACCAATTACTTGACCATACCAGGCCAAATCAAAACTAATTGATGCCAACAACTAACCTACTCACATAGCTAGAGAGTGTTATATCTGTTAGGGTCCTATAATAATAGGGTTCATAAATTTTGAATTGACTTTGATAGTCTTGTAAATATGTACATACCTTTCTTTCTGCAAGTTGTTTTCCCATATTTTGAAAAAATGAAAAATAATAAAAAACCAAAAAGAGGGTAAAAAGTCCTAAAAGAAAGATCAAAGGACTTAGAAAAATATAAACCCCAAAAGAAAAAAGAGATAAAATAAGACTTGAAAGTGAGAAAGTCCAAATGCCACTACTTTTACCTTTACTGCAAGAATAATGATTATGTGTAGAGTGTCAATAAATGCCATAATCCATGATCAGTTAAACAGTTTAATCTTAACTTTTCATGCTTTCAATTTCATGTTTTAGATAGAGAATAAAGATATGTCAAAAAATTTAAACTTGACAAATCAGTAGATAGGTAGAGAATAATGAGGAGCTCAACAGTTTAATCTGAGCCCTCAGATGAAATAAGGTAGACTTAGAAAGTTTTATGCTTTGAAAGAAAAATGTTTTAGGGTGGCAAGCCTAAATGCACCCATAAAAATGAAGTAAAAATGTTAGAAATAAAGATGGGTAGGTAGAAAGCAGTTGAGAAAGCATGTAATAAAGCATCATCGGGAAAAAATCTGTAATTTCCCCTCCCCTCAAAATATTCAGTATTCTAAACTATCAGTAAAAAAGGCTTAGAGCATTTCTCTGACTTTTGTTGGTGTTATCCATCAGCCAATTTTTGTCATAGCAAATGATGGCTAAACAAATCTTGAGCCTTCAAGAGATTATTTTCATGGAAAGATTACTAATTCTTGAAGCCTTATGGTCTTTTCTAAAAAAAAAGAAAAAAGAAATCAACAGCTATTCCTTAGCAGCAATGTTCCTTAATTGTTGTTCCTTAGCCCTGCTGTTCCCTAAGTTGTTGTTCCTTAACAGTGTTGGTCCCGAACTGTGCTGTTCCCTAAGCTGTTGTTCCCTAATGTTATTCCTTAGCTGCTATTCCCTAGCAATTTTTTTCCTTAGCACTTTTCCCTCCGCTCCTGATAACTTTATCCCTCCATGTGACCATACCCCAATGCCTATGCTTAAGCCCCCATCGCATCGGCATTTCCATGAAGAACCTGCATTTTATTTATAAAATTCCCACCCCGATATCAACACTCCGATGAGATCTTGGCCATAGATCCACGTGATATAACGGTGGAAATTAACCCCTGCTGTCATGTCATTCCTTCCCTTCTTTTCCCTTATCCCCACCTTACTACTCCACCAATCAATATTAGTTGTAGATCGTAGGCCTCAAGCCTTGATCTAACGGCTATTATGCCTCCCCTCCTATCCATTGATCTTCTAGCCCATGTATACTCATTGCTCCTCTGCACTCATCGTGGTCGTTAATCTACATGATCCAACGGCCCCGATCAAACCTGACTACCCAACTCCACCGGGGCCCATCTTCCACTACGCAAACCCCTCACCCAATCATCTCTTGGCACCTGGCCCCCACTCAAACTCTCACCATGCACCTCTCTCCATCGGGTTCCCCTGTAGCCGTTGGATCTTTCCCCCTGGATCCAATGGTCTACGTTATATATAGCATGAATTCACCATCCAAAATTTAACAATAAAAAATCACGCGATACCGTTGGTTTTACAAAGTCCACGTGTCTCCGCTTAATTGGATCGCGTTCGATCAAACAAAAACCACTCACCACCCAAGGGTCACGCGAAAACCATTCGAGGTTTCTGCAAAACTGCCAATCCCTAATTTCGCACCAAAGACAGTTTTGAACCGATTTTCGTGTGTTTTTTCTCCATGAAGCCTTCTCCACCCACATTTCATCTCCTTTGCATATGCTCCTCCACCCACGCCCGAGCCCTCTGTTGCAGCCAAACTAAGAAGCGCAGGATTTCTTAACCAGTTTG
Source organism: Pinus albicaulis (assembly GCA_034641835.2). Taxonomy (NCBI): domain Eukaryota; kingdom Viridiplantae; phylum Streptophyta; class Pinopsida; order Pinales; family Pinaceae; genus Pinus; species Pinus albicaulis. The sequence continues at coordinate 243,541,258 of CM076583.1, read as the reverse complement.
TCGTCGTGTGCAGGTTTAATGGTGGATTTATCCACAGGTCTCCAGCAGCCAAAGAATAAGTGTTTAAAGGGTTTGAGGGGTTGAAATTCCAAGTTTAATCAGTGTTTTAATGGACACGATCACACATAATTCCCTCCAGCACAAAAGAAGCCGAGCCACCTGTACACGTAGGAGATAAGACAGATCAACATAAAAGGCTTCGAATGCCACGTCTACAGTAGCCATTTCTCCACCAAAGGACACCTGCGGTCTGCTTTTATTTTCAAATACACTATGACAGCAATCCTTATGACAGAGACTTCATTAAAAAGAAGTCAGAGTAGTTATTAAGCAGACGTGGGGCTTCAGAACCCAAAAACTGACAGTTTACTTGTCGTGGAGGTCAAAGAGAGTGCTTCATACCACGGTTTGCTTCAAAGAATACACTTCAGAGTTAATACCCACCTACCAGATATGCATAAAAACAAGAAAAACTACCAAAATGATACAAACAGTTAATGCAACGGTCATTAAGCGGAATGGGCATTCGAACACTTCTCCCACTCTGTCTTAATTCATATTTATTACCATTTCAGCAGCGCTCTTCCTCTTTCACCTCTAAATATTCAAAGAAAATTCATTTTAATGGTTGGAACATTGTTAATTGCTGAATTTTTATTGAGTTAGAGTTACTGAGTAGTTGTAATATAGTAGGCTGGGAAGAGAAGAATTGGACTGTAAAAGCTGTTGGGCTCAAATTATGTAACTTGTTTTGGACATCAATACACCAGCAGATTCACTAGATCCCGATCTAAATAATTGTTGATGTGTTTCCTCATTGTCTTTGTTGCTTTCCTTATGTTTTTCACTCTATTCACATTCTCTGATAAAGAGTAGTAAAATATAGATTAGGATTTACTTCTAAAGTACCCTAATTCTAATTGGTAAGATTTATCTATATGTTTTCCTCTAAATGTGTATTTAAGAGTGATATCAATAGAGTATAACCAGTTAAGAATGTTGGTGAGCCCATGTCTTGTTGAGTAGAACTTGAGATACTGTTCTTGAATGTTATTTTCATTGCATGCTAAGTAGATTCTTAAGCAAGGAAGTCTATGGTTAGCCCTGTCCCTTGTTTGGTCTTAAATATTTGATTTGAAGATTTCCCTTAAGAGTAGGCTGAAAGCAGGAAAGGTTTAAAGTCCTTGCTTGATCTTAGGTTGCTTTTTATGTTTATCTCATATGTTTTTCTCATGAGTGTATGCCAAAAGCAGGTTAGGTTAAAAGTCCTTGCTTGATCTTAGGTTGCCTTTGTTTTCTTACATGTTGCTTCTTTCATTTCACTCCTTAATGTTCCATACCACAAACTCAACTTAAAAGATCTTCTGATATAGATGCCTTTCCCTTTGAAAAATCTTGGATAGTTGATGTGTGAGTAAACCATTTTATGACTCCATAGCCCAATGGTTTAGCACTCTTTTGACCTATCTTCCCATTCTGAAACATCCTTCCACTTACTTCCTTCTTCACTTCACATGACCTTCTCAGCTAATGATTCCCAACCAAAACAAATCAAACAACCTCTTAAACTTCATAACTATCCTAATATCATACCTAAGCATAAAGAAATATATTTGAAAACAATACTTTCATAGAGAGATCCCTCTCTGAATCTAGGAGGGCTAGATCCTAGGATTCCAAAGTGGTTCTGATGTTGCCTTTTCATTTGGTATGCTAGTCTGCGAAATCACTATGAACCCAACATAATGGCAACTCCACTGGGGAAATTTTGAGTAAACTGCTATCTTAGACATCCTTAAGAACTCATAAAACCCACAACAGCCTTAGTCTGGTAGTTAATTACTGTGGTGGACAGTAACTCATCTTGAACATTTGAAATCATCCACCTGGCGACTCCACAACTCCTAAAAGATCAAAAGACTCCAATGGTGATCAGTAGGCCTGCTGATTATTTTTGGTTTCACAAAGACTCCACTAGGGGCAACCTGCACTACCATAAAAACATTTTTCACACCCATGATTAAGAAACTCTCAGGATTAAGATTCTTTTTTAAAGACTAGTTTGCCTCTTAAATATTGTTATATCTGGATAAATTTCTTCTTTTTGGGTCTGAAACTTAACATACAGGCTTCAAGAAGAATCCATACCAGAGCTTATCCTGACCCAAATCCTCCTGAAATAGTTGATAACCCAGAAATCATTCTTTTGAAGTCTCCGGTATCTTGGGATCCAACTATTATCAGACCCATTCATAGAGCTAACTCAGTGCCTGAAAACCTTACAACTCTATCATATACTCAAGTTGACTTAGATTTACCAAGTAATTTACGAAGAAATAAGTCACTTAGTGGTATATATCAGACATACTTTGAGCCTCCAAGTTCACCACCACATAGTGGTCAACTTATTAGTAGCAGAGAAACCCCTCCATCCACACCTCCTGATCTCCATTTCATTCATAACTTGGGTCTCTCTCACCCTAAATCTACTCAACGGTCTCTTGCTGGTCCAATCAATTCTGCCATCCATATACCTGTTGTTCAATCCACTCCTTTACTCCCACAAAATACTATCATTGCAGCATGGTATGCTCCACTAGTGTTACCACATCCTCTAGTTCCTTTACCCAATGAATATCAGTCTAAAATTTGCCATTTCACTGGAAACGAATCCACTAATGCTCAACAGCATGTAGACAAGATGAATGATTCCTTTGATTATATGGAAATAGAAGATGAGACGATTAAGATGAGAATCTTTTCCCAAAGTTTAGGAGGAGAAGCCAAGAAATGGTTTGAAGTCTTAACTCCTCATAGTATTCATGATCTCCCTTCTTTACATCAAACATTCACAAACAAATGGGAAATTAGGAAGAATCCACTCCAAATACTTTCAGATTACAACAACCTAAAGAGAAACCCTGGGGAGAGTGTTCTGAATTATTGCACCAGATTCAATAGTGTGTATAACACACTACCCCCAGATTTAAAACCTCCACAAGGATCAGCTTTGGCCAAATTTCTTGAAGGATTTGATCCTGAAATGGCCTATCGGCTTAGAGAAAGGGATCCCTTAACTTTAGAAGACATGCAGAAGGGAGCTCTTAGTGTAGAAGCTAATCTGATTGAAAAGAGAGCCAAGATGAGCACTGAAAATAAAGTGACATATAGAGAGGACAATGTACCTTCTACATCTGACTCAAAATTAGACCATCTAGCCAAGAACATGGATAGGTTAGAAAAAATTATGGAGAGGTTATCTGTCCAAACAAGTGTCTAAAATAGGAACCAGACTCAAAATCAGAACTGGAAATTTAGGAGAAACCCCCCTTAGATGAAACAAAGAGATTATGATCAACAAATCAGACCTCCATTTCAAGAAAATTATGGTGATGAAGAGGAGGGAATGATAGAAGAGTCAGAGGGAACTATTATAAACATGCTAGGAGTTAATAATGAAGACCCTGCCTTTTTCACAAAGGATGACCAAGCTGCATATAAATATTATGATAATGAAGGTTTAGAATCTGAAGATTATAAGCAAGGCTTTGAGAATGCAATCATGGAGTTCCACAAGCAATATGACCTCAGAAGAAAAAATAAACAAGAAACTCCCCAAACAAAAACCTCTGAGACTGTTGTTAAGAACATATATGAAAAAGTGGTTAAAGGGGCTGCTGAAAACAACAAAACATCAGCCAAAAGTTCTGGTAAAAACAAGGGAAAAATCACTCAGAACAATGATAAACTGAGTGTTGGCCCCAGCAGCACTAGTACTTTAGCTAGTACACTTGAAAGAACTGTTTTAACTAATGTACATAGTGAAAACTAGCAAGCTGATTTTGCTGGTAAATTTGTGACTAAGAAGACATATTTGAACCTTTCAAAGAGTCAGTTCCCTTTCAGTTTAGAAAGTAAAATTTCTAAAATCAAAATCTTTGTCCCCCTCACTGAGTTAGTCACTCAAGCTGTATATAAATGTTAGGTTTTGAAAGATTTAAACATAGAAGAAAATAATGACTCTGTCAACCTCAATTATGATCAGCCAACCTTTTATTTGGTCCTAAAATTGAAGGCAAATTCCAGGAAGGAGTGGTCCCTCCTTTCTATGTTAGTTTCAATATCCATAATAAGATTTTACATAATGCTATGCATGATTGAGGGGCATCACATAACCTCATGCCCAAAGTAATCATGGAGAGATTAGACCTTGAAATAACTAGACCATACAAATATTTGTACTCTTTTGACTCTAGCAAAGTAAAATGCTTAGGCCTGATCAAAGATATTTGTGTAAACTTGACCCAGATCCCAGCCAAATGCATAGTGATGGATGTGGTAGTGGCTGATGTGCCCCCCAAATATGGCATGCTTCTTTCAAGATCATGGGGTGCTAAGCTGCAAGGTACCATGCAAATGGACATGACATATGCCACCATCCCGGTCTTCAGTGAACTTAGGAGACTGTATAGGGAATCACACATGAAATTTATGGTGAGCAGTCAGGAAAAATTAGAAAAATCCCCTCTTTATTCTGTCCATACTGACCTAGACTCGTTCATTCTCTGCAATGATGAAAGCTTTAGTGAAATAGAGTTGGATAGTGAGAAATCACCCAACATAACAGAAAATAGGGAGGGCGAAGCTCTCAAACCGTTTGCCCACTCTGAAATTTACATCAAACAAAATAGAGAGTATGAAACATCCATTGTCCATCAGCTAAGTGAAAATCAAGGGAGTCAAGAAGAAAGGCTTGAACTCCATGAAAATATTAAGTAACAAGTCCAACCCAAACATGCTGCAGAACCCATAGAACTGCATTATGACAGTTGGAACACACAGGACAAAGAGGACAGCAATGAAAATAACACCAAGTCTGAAAATATCCCTCTTTGGAGTATGAGTTTTGATGGGTCTTGTAATAGATCTAGTGCAGGAGCAGGTGTATGGCTTCACAACACTGAGAACAATTATGCTGAAAGCCATGCATAAAAGCTAAAATTCCAATGCACTAATAACATACAGAGTATGAATCACTCCTCTTAGGACTGCAGTCACTAAAGAAATTAGGAGCCAAGAGGATAGATGTTCATGGAGATTCTAAAATAATCATTAGGCAGATAAATGGAGAATACACTACCAAGAATCCAAGACTAAGAGCCTATTGAAATGATGCCATGGACCTTTTGCAAGCCTTTGAGGAATATGAACTTGTTTTTCTCCCTAGAAGCCAAAACATCCTTGCCAATGGATTGGCTTGCGCTGCCAGCTCATGTCAAAGATGCTATGACAATAAAAAATTCAATTTCAAAGTGAAATATAGGCTAGCTATCCCAGACAATGAAAAATATTGGCAGGTCTTTGAGGGAGATAAATAGATAGATGAATTTTTGCAGTTCAGAAATGATTTTGAATTGCCTAATTCAGACTCAAAGTATGATAAAAACCATCTGGATGAGGAACAATGTGACCAAAAAGAACCTCCTCCCATCACAGAAATAAATCTGCTAACCAGTGAGTTCGAAAATCAAACAGAAGAATACATAAACTCAGAAAAAGAAGACATAGAGGTATTACAGTCCAAAGACAAAGGCTTACCCAAAGGACTAGTGCCTCTAGAAGACTTGTTTGATTTTAATGACGTTTCCAAGAAACCAAAAATAGAATCCACTGATTCTGATATTGAGGAATGCAATATAGGCAGTAAAGACAAACCTAAAATGATCAACTATCTAAAACATTGCCAGCTCACATTAAACTGAAATACATTGAACTTTTTAAATAATTTTCTGATGTTTTTTCTTGGAGCTATGAAGATGTGAAGGCATATGACACAGAGACCATTCAACACAAGATACCTCTTAAACAAAACCAGAAACCATTCAAGCAAAAACTGTGCAGAATAAACCCTGTAGAGTTATCTCTGGTTGAGAAAGAAATTAGGAAAATGTATGATGTTGGAATCATTTTCCCTGTGAGATACTCAGAACGGGTGTCTAATATTGTAGTTGTGAGGAAGAAAACATGAGAAATTAGGCTTTGTATTGACTTTAGAAACTTAAACAAAGCCTCATTAAAGGACAACTATCCCTTGCCCAAAATGGAGCACATCTTACAAAGGGTAGTTGGTTCCAAAATAATTTCATTGCTAGATAGTTTCTCAGGATATAACCAGATATTGGTACTGCTGGAGGATCAACTGAAAACAATTTTCACCACTCCTTGGGGCACTTTCATGTATGTGAAAATTCCTTTTGGGTTAATGAACGTAGGTGCCACCTTTCAAAGATCCATGAACATTTCTTTCTCAAAAGAAATATGACACTTCATCGTGATTTATTTAGATGACATTAAAGTCTATTCCAAAACAGATGAAGAACACCTAGCTCACCTCACGAAAGTCTTTGAGAAATGTAGAAAGTTTGGGTTATCTTTAAATCCCAAGAAGACATTGTTTGGTCTCCAAGAGGGAAAACTTCCGGGTCATATCATATCAGAGAAAGGGATTAAAATAGACCCAAAAAGGGTTGAAGGTATATTGAAAATTAGTCACCCCAGAAACATCAAAGAGCTTCAATCTTTCATTGGAAAGATTAATTTCCTTAGAAGTTTCATACCCAACCTAGCAGAACTCCTTAGGAACATGACAAACATGCTAAAGAAAGAGATAGGGGTTAAATGGACCTTAGAAGCAAAGAAGTCCTTTGAACTGGTCAAACATGCACTCACCCAAGCACCAATCCTTATAAGCCCTGATTTCACTAAGGATTTCCTCATATTTTCCTTTGCATCAGAACATACTGTGGCTGTTGTCCTATTACATAAAAATCCAGAGGAACAAGAGCAGCCAATTGCATTTTTTAGGAAAGCATTAAGAGATGCACCTCTGAAATACAATATCATGGAAAAACAAGCCTATGCCTTGGTGAAGGCCTTGAAGGATTTTAGAGTTTATATTCTACACTCCCACATTATTTCTTTTGTGCCTAATATAGTGGTAAAAGACATTCTGTCACAAGATCCCGATGGAAAAAGAGGGAAGTGGATTGCTGTGATATTGGAATATGATTTGGAAATTAATCCCACTAAACTCATCAAGGGTCAAGGCCTAGCACAATTAATGGATGAATCAAACTTGCAAGCACTTGACATAAACATGGTAGATGCTCTAGATGAACATGAAGAATTACCAGCTCCACTTGTTGAAGATCATTTCCTCAACTCATCTTGGTATGTTGATATTTTGTATGTGCTTACTAATCTCAATGCCCCTCCTGGTTTGTCTAAAACAAAGGCAAGATTCTTAAAGTTAAAAGCTATTGATTACTGAATTTTAGATAATTGTTTATATTGGAAGAATGCCAGTGGCTTATTGCTTAAATGTTTGCCTGAGGTTGATGGAGAGAGGATCAAGCACGAGTTTCATGAAGGATAATGTGGAGGCCACCTCAATTGGAAAACCACTGCTAATAAAATCCTTAGAGTGGGTTATTACTGGCCCACCCACTTTTAAGATGTCCACAAAATGATAGTTGCCTGCCAAAAATGCCAAATCTTTGAAGGCAAGAAAAAACTGCTTCCCTTACCTTTACAACCAATCACTGTTGAAGCTCCTTTTCAGTAGTGGGGCTTAGCATTCATTGGGGAAATCCATCCTGCCTCATCTGCCCAACATATATGGATACTTACAGCCATTGAATATCTCACCAAATGGATAGAAGCCATCCCTTTTAGGAATGCCACAGACTTAGTCATCATAAAATTCCTTGAAGATCATATCCTGTCTAGATTTGGCTGTCCTAGGAAAATTATCACTAACAATGCTGCTGCATTTGGTTCTAAAAAAATGGTTGATTTCTGTCACAGATATCATATTATTCTTGGTCATTCTACAACTTATTATCCTCAAGGTAATGGAATGGAAGAATATTCCGATAAAAGCCTAGTAAACATAATAAAGAAGCTACTGGAAGAAAATTAGAGATCATGGCACAACAATCTGGTACATGCCTTATGGGAAAATAGATTGACAACAAAGAAATCAATTGGACTGTCTCCCTATCAGTTGGTTTATGGAGCAGACACAGTTTTTCCTACCAGTTTAGAAGTGTCAGTGAAGAAGTTGGTCTAGGAAATACAATCAGAGGAAGATATCATGATGAGAAGGATAAATCAGACCATACACCTTCAGAAAACCAGAGAGGAAGTTTATAACAGAGCATAGAAAATAAAAGAGAATATCAAAAAATGGTTTGATAAGAGGACAAATGCCAGTGATTTCAAGATTGGTGACAAAGTACTCAAATGGGATTCCAAGAGAGAAGATAAGGGCAAATATGGAAAGTTTTACAATTTATGGAACGACCCTTACATTATTTAATCTGTTATTGGTCATAATGCATTTTTTATACAAGAGATGGATGGTACAGATCTGTTTGGGGGTCCTGTCAATGGCAGGATGCTCAAACATTATTTTTGCTGAAACTTCTCTTTAAAGCTTTCATTTTTCATTATAAATATCACTGCTTTGTTTTATTTTAAAAAATTGAAAAATACAAAAACAATAGAAAAAGAGAAAAGAGGGAAGATTAGAAAAAAAGGAAAGGTACAGCCCCATACCAAAAAGAAATAATTCTAAAAGTGTTCAATCTTAAATGCCACTACTTAAGAAAGCACTGTTATTTTGGTCATATAGCCTAATCATGACTAAAATAGATTTCAATTTTCTGCTGATAGGTTAGTGAAGAAGATTTTCCAAACTGTTTAATCTTGGCTTATCAGTAGAATAGATTAGGATAGAAAAAAGTGGTTCAAACAAACTGAAAATCTGAACCTGTTAGATTGATGTAGAATTTATTCTAATATGCTCAAAATATGAACCAAGAAAAAGAAAGAACAGCTTTAAAAAGATCAAACGCAGAGCTGAAATAAAGAATGAAGGATGTTTTTTATTTTTCAGATCTTAAGCCTTCACATTTTGTTTTTTCTGCAATTTTTAGTCTATGTGCAACTTGTTTTTATGCCATTGTCTCACACCAAATCAGACTACTTAATCCTGGTTTGATTGTCTTTCAATTTCTGTTTTAGAAAATAGAGAATAAAGTCTTCCAGACAGTCTAATCCTGACAGATAGTAGCTTAGGTAGAGAATTTATGAGATCAACAGTCTAATCTGAACTCATGGAAGAAATAAAGGTAGATTTAGATTAGTTTTTCCTGTTTTCAAAAGAATAAAATGTTGATGTCAAAGGTTTGCAAGTCTAAAAGAACCTTATGAAGAAAAAATGTTAGGAAGTAGACTGTGTAGGTAGGATGATGGGGAGAAATTTATTTGCTGATATGAAATATTGATCATCTTTTGTAAGCAGCATGATCAAGAAAGAAAGGGTTGTCAAGGATAAAGCATTGTTCTACATTCTAGAGTCAAAGTTTCTGAAGTTCTTGACACCTCCAAGGAGCTGCCATCCCCAAGTGGAGCCACTGTTAGCCATCAGCAAATTTTTGTCATAGAAAAGGATGGCTAAACAAATATTGAGCCTTCAAGAGATTATTTTCATGGAAAAATTACTCATTCTTGAAGCCTTATGGTGTTTTCTAAAAAAAAAGAAAAGAAGCAATCAGTAGTTGTTCCTTAGCAACGATGTTCCTTAACTATTGTTCCTTAGCCCTGCCGTCCCTAAGTTGTTTTTCCCTAAGATGTTGTTCCCTAAAGTGTTGTTCTCAAACTGTGTTGTTCCCTAAGCTATTGTTCCCTCTGCTCCTGGTCACCCTATCCCTCAACATGACCATTCCCCAGCGCCTATTCTTAAGCCCCCATCGCATCGACACTTCCATGAAGAACCCAAATTTTCTTTATAAACTTCCCACCCTGATATCAACACTCTGATGAGATCTTGGCCGTAGATCCACGTGATCTAACAGTGGAAATTCACCCTCGTCGTTCTGTCCCTCCTTCCCTTCTTTTCCCTTATCCCTGCCTTACTACTCCACCAATCAATATTAGCTGTAGATCGTAGGCCTCAAGCCTTGATCTAACGGCTATTACGCCTCCCCTCCTATCCATTGATCGTCTGGCCCATGTACACTCATCGCCCCTCTGCACTAATCGCGGCTGTTGATCTACATGATCCAATGGCCCCGATCAAACCCGACTACCCAACTCCACCAGGGCCCATCTTCCACTATGAAAACCCCTCACCCAATCATCGCTTGGCACCTGGCCCCCACTCAAACTCTCACCATGCACCTCTCTCCATCGGGTTCCCCTGTAGTTGTTGGATATTCCCCCTTGGATCCAATGGTCTACATTATATATTGCGTGAATTCACCATCCAAAATTTAATAATCAGAAATCATGGGATACCATCGGTTTTACAAAGGCCATGCGTCTCCGCTTAATTGGATCGCGTTCGATCAAACGAAAACCACTCACCGCCCGAGGGTCATGCAAAAACCATTCGTGGTTTCCGCAAAACCACCAATCCCTAATTTTGCACCAAATATAGTTTCATCATCCCTAATAGAGGGCTTTTTCTCCATGAATCCTTCTCCACTCACATTTCATCTCCTCTTCATATGCTCCTCCACCCATGCCCCAGCCCTCTATTGTCGCCAAACCAAGAAGCGCATAATTTCTTAACTAGTTTTTTGTCGTGTGCAGGTTTAATGGTGGATTTTTCCATAGGTCTCCAACAGCCAAAGAATTAGTGTTTAAAGGGTTTGAGGGGTCGAAATTACAAGCTTAATTAGTGTTTTAATGGACACGATCACAGATAAAGCCCTCTAGCATAGAAAAAGCCAGGCCACCTGTACACGTAGGAGATAAGACAGATCAGCATAAAAGGTTTCGAATGCCACGTCTACAGTAGCTATTTCTCCACCAAAGGACACCCGTGGTCCACTTTTCTTTTCAAAGACACTATGATAGCCATCCTTATGATAGAGACTTCATTAAAAAACCGTCAAAACAATTATTAAGTAGACGTGGGGCTTCAGAACCCAAAAACTGACAGTTTACTTGTCGTGGAGGTCAAACAGAGTGCTTCATACCATGGTTTGCTTCAAAGAATACACTTCAGAGTTAATACCTGCCTACCATATATGCATAAAAACAGGAAAAACTATCAAAATGATACAAACAGTTAATGCAGCGGTCATTAAGCGGAATGGGCATTCGAACACTTCTCCCACTCTGTCTTAATTCATATTTATTACCATTTCAGCAGCGCTCTTCCTCTTTCACCTATAAATATTCAAAGAAAATTCATTGTAATGGTTGGAACATTGTTAATTGCTGAATTGTTATTGAGTTAGATTTACTGAGTAGTTGTAATATAGTAGGCTGGGAAGAGAAGAATTGGACTGTAAAAGCTGTTGGGCTCAAATTATGTAACTGGTTTTGGACATCAATACACCAACAAATTCACTGAATCCTGATATAAATCATTGGTGATGTGTTTCCTCATTTTCTTCATTGCTTTCCTTATGTTTTCCACTCTATTCACATTCTCTAACAAAGAGCAGTAAAATATAGATTAGGATTTACTTCTAAAGTACCCTAATTCTAACTAGTAAGCTTTATTTGTATGTTTTCCTCTAAATGTGTATTTAACAGTGATATCAATAGAGTATAACTAGTCAAGAATGTTGGTGAGCCCATGTCTTGCTGAGTAGAACTTGAGATACTATTCTTGAATGTTATTTTCATTGCATGCTAAGTAGATTCTTAAGCAAGGAAGTCTATGGTTAGCCCTGTCCCTTGTTTGGTCTTAAAGAGTTTCTTTGAAGATTTCCCTTATGAGTAGGCCGAAAGCAGGAAAGGTTTAAAGTCCTTGCTTGATCATAGGTTTCTTTTTATGTTTATCTCATATGTTTTTCTCATGAATGTATGCAAAAATCAGGTTAGGTTAAAAGTCCTTGCTTGATCTTAGGTTGCCTTTGTTTTCTTACATGTTGCTTCTTTCATTTCACTCCTTAATGTTCCATACCACAAAATCAACTTAAAATATCTTCTGATATAGATGACTTGCCCTTTGAAAACTCTTGGATAGTTCATGTGTGAGTAAACCCTTTTATGACTCCATAGTCCAATGGTTTAGCACTCTTTTGAACTATCTTCCCATGCTGAAACATACTTCCACTTACTTCCTTCTTCACTTCACATGACCTTATCAGTTAATGATTCCCAACCAAAACAAAACAAACAACCTCTTTAACTTCATAACTAGCCTAATATCATACCTAAGCATAAAGAAATATCTTTGAAAACAATACTTACATAGAGAGATCCCTCTCTGAATCTAGGAGGGCTAGATCCTAGGATTCCAAAGTGGTTCTGATGTTGCCTTGTCATTTGGTATGCTAGTCTGCCAAATCACTAGGACCCCAATAGTTGGGACCAGACCCAAGGCTCGATGATTGGTTAAGTTAAAAAATATTGAATTCCCACACTAGACCCACATTCATCAACATTTACCCTTCATTCATAAAATTAGAATATCTTTTTCCTAAGTAAAAATCCATTTTTTACTTAGTAAAAGTGAAACCCTAAATAACTAATCTCATTCCCTTTCATAAATCATTCATAAACCCTCAAAATGCATTTATCCTAAGTTAAAGTGTGAAGTAATACAACAAATACAATCAATGCTTTATTTTTACACTTTACTTAGAGTGAACATGTATTTTGTTTTTCATTTACATTATCCCTTCATTTCATATTAATTACTAACTTCTAACTTGTTTTATTAAATCCCTAACTATTCCCACCCATATATTATTAAAACCCTTTATTTTTAATAAACCCACAAACCCTATATTCTAAATTTTAGACCAATGTTTAATACTCCACGTGCGCAATATAAAAACCCGCCCTACTATCCCATTGGTATAAACCTCTATATAACACAAATATCCCACCCCATGTAGTTTGAACAAGTGTTAATTACATTTGATAAAACTATATAATAAACATTTATTGATTGAAACATTGTAAACAAAAATATATAATAAAACTATCCCTGATGCATTGATTGAAACATTTTAAATGTTTTAATTAAAAAATCCTAACCCCTTCACCATTTCATAAAACCATAGTTTAAACTTTATTAAAATCTAATATATAAAGTTCAAACTATCCTGCTGCATTATGAAACTTTGGTCCCACCACTCTCATTCTGACGCAACTCTCCAACCAATCTGGGTTGTTCAAAATCGAACCCCAAATCTGACGGCTAAAATCCAATATCGCATAGAAAATTTGCACGATCACCCCCGTTTCATTTCTATGCGAAATGAGCAGTATTAAAATTTTATCTCTCCTCCACGTGCCCATTTCTTATTGGATCGTGTGGGTTAGCACCAAAAAAGCTTAATGCTAAAATGTCGTGCAATAAACACTTGCTATTTTCAATCCTTTGAAGCCCGAAACCACTGTTCCTACCCTATGTGACTACAATTTAATGCCATTACCCGTTAGCCCTAATATGCATACAAAACATTGGAAATGCATTCATTTCCTACCTTTTCCATGCATAAACCTAGTGCAAGCCTCTCCGACTATGAAAACAACCATTTTCCGTCATTTTCATGCCAAAAGACTGTAAATTTTAGCTCGTACCCCTTGCATATTGCTAAGGAGCTTTGCATTGCTCTAGAGATCGAAAAGATACCATAAAAACTACTCAAAGCCTTTAGATACATCTTCAAAAGTCCAGTAGCTGCGAATAACAGGGTTTTATTCCAAATTAAGCATGTTTTCCATTTAAAAATCCTTTTAAAAAGACAAATTTCATTCATAGATCCATAAATATCAAAATAAATCTATCAAAATAGTCCAAAACAGGCCAAACCCTGTCATATTTTTTCCAGGAACCCTGTTTTACTATTGCGCACTATTGTGAGTTCTTTCAGTTTTATGAACTATTTCAAACACCAAATCAAGCCAGAAAACCTCTGAAGGTATCCTAAGCCTCTTTGCCCAATTTCAACATAATTTTTAGCCCAATTTCTCATTAAAGGACTCAGGAAACCCTTGTTTCTTGTTTAAAACTAGTCAAAAGCCTGTAAACCTTTTTGACAGACCTAATTGGAAAAGAAATCGCAAATAAGAGACTATACTTTGCCTGTTTTATCAAAGAAACTTCTGTTAAAAGTAAAAATACTTCTGCAAACTGTCGAAACTTGCATAAAATAACCAAAATGCCTAAAAAGCAGAGCTCTAGCCATCCTGAAGCTTCCAAAGTGCTAAAATCCACTCCAGCCATGTCTTCTAAGACTGTTATTATTGTCAATCCTTTACAACTCCCAGTCATAGACATTGAACACATTCCATTGGCTGATGTTGATTATAAGATAGCAGATCCCATTGTTGAATTTAACCTACTAGATATTCATAATTGGTGCCATGAGAAATCATTAGATAAAGAAGAAGATGTCTAGATTTGGGAATCACACTTTCCCAAGTATGTTGTCCCATTAACTCACCCATTTTAGGAGGTCATTAGATTATGTCAACAGTATTATGTGCCCGATCAAAGAGCCATAGTCAATGCAAATAAAGAAATGCTTTTCACTATTACTACTAAATCCCTCAATCAAATGTTACAACTTCAGCCTGACCCCCAAGCAGTCCCTTTATCCATAGAGGCCCTAACCCAACTGTACATTGGCCTAGATTTTCCCAAGAGATTCATGATTTTCGAGACATTCATGCCCTCCCATGTAGAAATTCCTAAACTAAATCCCCCATATTCTACTGCCAAATTCCCAGAAGGTTCAATGCATGTGATTTCCATGCTTTCATTCATCTTGGGGTACTTTACTGATGAACACACTGATGAATCCATCTTTGGTTTCTTATCCACTTTTACCCCAGGTCAACCTCCATCTGTAATCTTTGATTATATTGGTTACATTGAAGATAATATCCATGATCAATTGATCAAGTTACCAACTGAAGGAGTGTTCAGATACACTTCCTTTTTCTTCCACATGTTTTTATATTTCCAATAAGATAAATTTACAGTTACTCTTCAAAAGCTTGACATAGAGGTAAATCCTCTTTCTGCCATTTTTTGGACATATTTTCTCAGGAAAGGATGTACAGATTTCACATATGCAAAGTTTTCAGAGTTATTCCTACATCCAGTGATCACAATGTTAACAAAAACAGATCAGCCAAGGATAAATGAATAAATGAAAAAGATATTGTAGTTTTCATAACAGAGTAAGGTTGGTGACTGGTACTTATACGAAAAATATACTAAGATCAGAGTATTTGGGTCAAACTTGTTACCTTAAAAGTTACCCAAGCATGTTTCAATGAGGATCTTTGCCTTAGAGTATATTAGGAAAATCCTAAATTCTGATTCTATAAATTTCATGGCAGCAAAGAAGAAAACTCAATTCAAATTAAAGAATCAGATAGGGCCATTCATCTGCAATCACATGAATGCAGAAAAAGAAGTAGCTAAGTAGCTGTTGGAATTCAGATTTGAAGAAAGATTTACTTGCAATTATGATCCACAAGGGATCCTAAGTAAAATAAGGGTTAAATGCAAGTTAACACCCTTCATCCATGAAGCAAAATCAGAGATAGAAAAATTTTCTAATCAGATTGAGTGGACTAAAAATACCTTAACAGTTGCAGTAAAACAAAGGGATACTAGTCACACTTTGGAAACTGCAAAACAACCAGAAAAATCCACTAAGAGAGTAAGGGCAGAAGGTGTCTATATTGCAGAGACTATAAATGAAACTAAATTCAACTTAATATATAAAAAAAGGCCTAAGTTAAGTTCAGTTGGTAAAGAAAAGATAACAATTGATGTTGAAGAAACAGATCTCCCAGATACTGATACAGGTTTTCCATAGACAAATATTTCCACTACCATTATCAATGAACAAGCTACTGAAAAATAGATTGAAGAACAGGTTGATACTGAAAATACACAGCTGATAGAAAGACAACAGAGTATGGAAGCCTCTTCCTCACAGACAGCCGAGGAGAAAGATCTAGACATCAGGGAAAGTTACAAGAAAATTAAGTCCATGAATGAAGAGATCAAAACTGAAATTTATTCTTAGTTTTTGAAACAAAAACTAGGTAACCAAAACAGATTCCTATCATCTTTTGACTACTCAAGTAAAAAGATGATCATGTCAATATTACAGCCCAGAGTACCAGTTCCAAAGACAGTTGCTGACTATAAGAAATTGGATCTAGAAGTATCAACAGATAATATTCATGAATTAGATCAAATTGAGTTCCATAGGTAGAGCTTAGAGATGTTGTATTCCTCAGTTACAAAAAAAGCCATGAGTGTTCAGAAACTTGAGAACACTATCACAAATATGAAAGACTAGATGAAATTGGATAAAGCCTCATTATATGCTAAGGATCTCATAATTAAATCCTTAGAAGAATTGGTAATTAAAGCAGGATGTGACCCTGCAAATGTTAATGCAGCAAAATTGTTACTAAATAAAAATAATGAGGACATTGCAGCCTTGAGGAAATAGCTTAAAGTTCATCCAAGTGAACATCCCCAGGCTAAGGAAATCATACAGGAACAGAATGACAAAGATGACATGATGAACATCATCTTTCAACTTACAGGACAGACTAAGGAGATGGAGATTCAGATGGAAAAACTTGTCCATGAAAAGGAAATAGTGAAAGTACCCGAGCCACCTATAGTTATCCCCATGGTCACTACAACTGTGCTTTCAACTCTAGCTGAAGAGTTGGCACCCAAAGTTCCACTGGCCACTGTAGTGCCAGTGATTTCATCCACAACATTAGCTGCTGAGTCATCCTAAAAAACAATTCATCCTACATATGGGGCCACTAAATTAGTGAAATTTATGGAAGAAATGTCTCTAAAGACAAATGAGATTAACAGGTTGACAAAGATGGTAGAAAATCTTGAGAATTCAAGAAAATTGGCTCAGATAAATGCAAAAACACATGAGAAAAAGGCCATCAGACTAAATGAAGAGCTGAAGAATTTGCAAAAAGAGTTAACCTTAACATAGCAAATATCATTCATCAAAAACTACATTTGGAACAATGTCATTAAAGCCATCCATGATGTGTGGCCTTCAATTCAGGTAATTTTTGAACAAAGAGAATTATTACTAGTAGCCCAAGCATAAATCCAAAAGACTCAAAGTGAGTTGGCTGACTGTTAGTATGAATCTTTTGTCGAAGTGTACGAAAAAAGACCACTTTAGCTATGCATAAATTATAGCCCTAACATCAAATATGGCTGCCAATATCTTCAGATCTGCAGTTAGTTGATCAAGAAAAATGCTGCAAAATCCCCGATCTATGCATAAAGAGACATTAAGCAGTAAAAATAAGGTTTTTCTCCATACATCCAATAGACAAGACAAGAATGATATTTTTGAAAGAATTTTTGTATCAAGGGCACTTGGGAGGAAAACAAGAAGGTGTTTCCAATTCTCCTCAATGGGATGGGTTCTTGGAAGTCCTCAGCACTTCAGATCTAGTATTTCTCTCTCTTGTTGGTGTAGAAAACCCAGACAAAGATAGAACTCAAAGGGAGCTCACACAACAAATAATGGAAAATTTTGACAATGATAATGGCTCAAAGTCAGACCAAGAGTATAGATCCAGAGTGATCTAATAGGCAACAAAAGGTGAAGAATGGTAGGAGAAACCCTCCTATTTATAACAAAATATTGGGTCATTCTAGATCTTTGTGCATGATTAAAATAACATTAACCAAATCTAGATCCACCTTTTATGGAATATTTTATTATATTTGTTGGAGGGAAAAAGTATTTGACTTGGGTCAAATCCCTTTATTTGTGAATAATAAATAAATAAATGATTTATTTATTATTTTAAGGAAGTGGTTGAAAGATAATCAAATAAATAATGATTTATTTAATTATTTATATGTGATTTAGTCATATTTAACAAGGAATATTATTTAAATAAGATTTAAATAATTATTCCTAGAAAATAATAAGATAAATAAAGATTTATCTAATTAATTTATTTGTTTTGGGTTAAACATGACCAGGAATAATAATTTAATTATTGTTTAATTAATTATTCCTTGAGGAAAATCAAACAAATATAGGTTTGTTTAATATTTCCTTTTGGGGTTTCCTGTTTAAACCATAAATAACCTAATAAATGTGTTTTATTAAGTTATTTTTCATAGTGAAAGCAATTTTACTTAGGGTAAAATTGGTCTTACACGGTGTACTTGGGTCCATCTAATGATAGTAGGTTAGATGACCAAAACATGGTGTAACAGATTTCCCCCCAGCATGTGAGTGTTAGGAGAAAATCGTATGACCGAAGTACGTTGTAAGAACTCAATCACCAGACATCAAAAGGGAAGTCAGAGAGAGAAATGTAAGGTAGACTAATGTGCTGAAGAACTAGACCCCGAGGAGACGAGACTTGCAGGTGCAACAAGTCTCTTTTTATGAGAGGGTACCTGTGCTAAAAGCGGTGGGGGAGGCATACTTATGCCCGCCGAGACAAAGTACAAAAGAATAGTGTGTCCAGTAAACAAGGGACCGAACTATAAAGTACAACCGGCATAAACATGAGACAGATAAAAATACAATGAGGGATCCCATATACATGTTGTGCCTAGGATAACAGCCAGGACTTATACAATAATATCTGAGTACATGAGATACAAATACAACCCAAATTCCCCCTACAAGCGGGGAAGGGCTCACAAAATCTGACTGATACATGAAAATCAAAGAGGTGATGGAAGCGGCTAAGGCCTACATCATCAAATATATCGAGCTGCATCGAAGGCTGCAATGAAGAGGTCATCCGGGCATGTGGGGGGCTACCTGCAGGGCCACCCCCTCATGAGGGCTGAGACATCTCACACACACCCGGGAATCACCAAAAGCTACTGCTGCATCACTGAACCATCAAGCATACGGATCTCAATCATGCTGAAAGGAGCTAGAGTGGAGAAACAATCAAGTCAAAGGGAAATGAGAGATCCCTTTGCCTGATTTGAGGTACCGAACAAGAGTGGAAGCTGGAACCAAGGTACATTTCCCTCTAGACCTATCTTCTGGAATGAAGGAGCTGATGTTGACAGAAGGAGGTCCGCCATAGGTAAGGCAATGAGAGATCCTCAACTAAGGCACGAGAGAAAATAGTAGAGAGATGGACAGAGTAATACCAATGATGATGATGGAATGGAGGGGACTGAGTAGCAAATGGACGATTTCCCTTGCTAGAGAATAAAAGGCATGAATGACATGGCAGCGACTGACACAGTATCAGAAGGGATAGGGGAAAGTGGGACTAAAGGCCATAATGTGCGACACAAGAGAGAGACCAAGCAATGAAGGATGGAGGACTATAGCGGGGTACAAAGGGACTCGGGATAGACTCCATGAATGTGATGATGACTCAACTTGGATGCTCTAAACAAGGGCGACTCGATGGTGCTGCCACATAGTAAAGGTCCAATGGGGGACCATGAAAACATGAGTACAAGATGGTAACTCACGACGAACATCAACACGAGCATGGATAAGTATGGAGGCCAAATGGTGCCTCTAGTATGAGTGTTGCAAGTGAATAAATTCTATTTTGAGGAGGGTTATGGTTGAGGGGAATAGGTTCCCCCAAGAATGGTGTGGTCATGCCAAAATGTATTTAGAAAAAGGGGAATCTAAACACATTTTAATGATGTGGTGTGCCATTTGTTTTCGTTATGGTTATGCAGTTTGAGAAAGGAAATGGAGGATTACCAATCTCTTTTAGTACTGCATATATGAAGCAAATGGACTTTAAGTTTTCGGATTGGCATACCTGGTGTCACTATCCCAAAGAGAGGATTGGGAGATAATGAACTGATGCTCTCTTAGAAAACCCATAAGTTGGTCAACAACAATGTCTAAGAGATTGGGTTGCTGATGGAAGATGAGGGAACGATAAGGGGTATCATCCCTAGAGTGATCTAAAGTGATATGGGACTCTAGAGGTTCGTCGAAATGTGGAAGAATAATGGTACTAAAGTCAACACGACCAGATACACTAGGAGAGTTTTGGAGAATTTCTTCTCCTGGTCTCTCGAATATGGGTGCCCCCTTACCCAAATATTGGGTTTCAATGTAATGGCCACAAGGTGCACGTGGTTCGAACGCATGGGTTTGATGTAAGGGGGGATAGATAAAGTCAGGGGTGGGGATTTCATCCATAATGTCGTCATCGTGATAGAAGATGGGGTGACTGGTGGAAGAAAGACCACCTGACGCGGCGAAGCTACTTGACTCATCATCATGAGAAGAGAGGTTCACATGCGCATCGTCACAAGGAGTGACGGAAAAGTAAGCAGATAAAGGATCTACCGATGTTGAGCCCAGGGTGATCGCTGAAGGAAGGTCAAGCGAAACAACAGGGGAGGATTCAGAGGGAATGTTCGCCAAGGGTCTCATGGATGATGATAGGTAGAAAATGGTGGATGAAGGCTCCGTCATCTCGACATCAGGAGGGGGAATGTCAATGGAAGAAGTCATGTCTGGTAGTTCTGCCGAAGAAAAACACGCAAATAGGGGAGAGGTGGACTCATTGCGCTTGGCCTCGAATTGGTTGACCGCGGCTAGAGAGGTACAGAAGTCCTCGAGGCGGGGACAAAGATGGGTGTAATGGCCATGGAGATCACACAAAGCACAGAGGTGGTTGGTGTGAATAGTATTGGGGTTCTTGATTGCGGTCGCGGAAGGAATAGAGGCTTCCGGGACCGTGGACTCAGGGAACGCGACATTAACCATGGGCTTGAGATGAGGCAAGTCAGGACAGGAATGGGTGGTGTGACCGAAAACATCACACAAAGCACACTGGATGGTATGCTTTGGAGGCCGAGGAGGGGTAGGATTTGTTGGGGCAGCCTTGTCCTTTGATGCCCCCTTACAAGCTTTGCCCTTCTTACCCGAAGTGGTCGCAACAGGAGATGGTTCCTATTGAGGTGACTGAGGCACTATTGCAGCGGGAGAAGTCCTGAGGACCGGTTGAACCGGGGTCAAAGAAAAATAAGGTTTTGGTTGAACAGGTAAGGTTGGGGCTGGAGGATCAAGGTACCAGACGGGAATCCCAAGGGTCAGGTTAGGAAGAGAGAGGGTGGTCATGACAGGTACCGTTTACACTCTTGGTGGGGGAGCTAGGAACGGCATCTGACTAGAGGGGTAATGGCTAGGTGGGACGACTCCTAAATGGCTAATGCTTGGAGGAACCATTCTAGGAGGATAAAGAGGCTCATGACTACCATCTGCAGGTGAAGGGCTAGGAGCAGGTTGCGGAGAGCGCAGTTGCTGACTAGCCGAAGTAGGTTGCTTGAGAGTAGCTCAAGACGATTGCATCATGCAAACATTCGATGAGATGGGGTCAGAGACAGGAGGAGGAGGAAGACCAGGGAAGGTTCCAAGCAAAGAGGAGTCTTTGTAGATGCCGGGAGAGACACTGATCAAAGAATCGACGGTTTTCTTATTGGCTATAGAAGAGATGGTCGTCTCAGGGGAGGTCTGAGATTTTGGCTCATGATATGTCAACTGGTCAATGGTGACTATCTTTCCATTATGAGGGAAAGACATCTTGCGGAAAACCGCGGATGGGACAAAAGACATGGCATAGGTGTAGCTCCGCCCCAAGAGAATGTTGTAATCTAGAGGGGCGTCGATGACTTCGACGTCAATGAAAATAGTATTTCCCGCAAGAGTGATAGGACAATTACGGAAGAGGCGAATGGGCTGGGAGGCGTGGCCATCCCATGCTCGAAGGGTGATCGTGGAAGGGGCCAACTCAGGAGATCTGAGTTGCTTCCAAACCGAAGCGGACATCACACAGGTGGATGCCCCCTCATCAATGATACATTGAGAAACGTTAGCATTCTGGATTTTGACTGGGATTTGGAAGGCTACGGAAGAAGGAAGAGGAGGATGTTTTGATTGACGGGTGTCGAAAACAATCATTTGGTCATCAGCAGGATCTACAGCACCCATGGCAGATAGTAGAGCCTTCTTTTGGGAAGGGCACGACTGGAGGAGTTCCAATGTGGAAATGGCAGTAGGGGACTGCGCCAAATCATTTACTATGCTATACAAATGAGCAGCTTGACCAGGAGCAGCATTTCGGCGTAATGGTCCCTTAGGAATCTTGGTATGAACCTCAAATTTGGGTTGAGGGATATGTAAGGTACCATGGGATGTCGAAAGAGGCTCTGTAGAACCTGACGAAGGGGACTCGGGGACAGATGGAGCAGGAGGCTTGGGGTACTGGCGAGACCGAGTTTGAAGGTTAAGGTCGATGATTAGAGGTGGATCAGAGTTCATCATGAGGATCTGGTAATTGGAAGAACCAGAAGGGGAAGGTTGAGTGGCCACCTGTCTGTCAGGTGGTTGGGTAGCCATGAATCCCTGCTGTGCATCCACCTGCTCTTGAGGGGGCGGTGACTGTTGTTGCAGGGGTTGAGAAGGCCAGGGAGGCGGAGGTGCTGATGCTGGAGGAGCTGGAGCACTAAACTGTGGATAAGGATAATGGCTAGGTTGGGCAACATTGAGGTAAGCAGGAGGTTGGGAAAAATGATGAGGCATGCCGTATCCTGGATACATGCTACCTGGAGGGGGAAAAGTGCTAGAGGTGCTGGCCCCTCCCGGAGGGAGACCATAGCCCATAGGAGGTTGAGCATACGGATGAGAAAGGGCTCCAACGATACCGTCGGCGGAATGAGATGCCCCCGGGGCGTTAGTGCCACCAGGCCTGGGGAGGTCAGGCAGGACGGTATAAACATAACCTGTCTAAGCGTAGATCAAGTCATATTTTAACGCCAGTTGGAGGGAAGCTTCTTCGGTTTGGGGGAAATGCGATGTGACATCTTTCCCGATCGGAGACAAGAGAGATCTAAGGAACTAGTCCATGTAGACACGGTCTTCGAAGGTAGGGGATTGACATAGGCTCTTTCTTCTCCGCCATTCCTGGACATGATCGGATAGATGGGTCGCAGATGATTGACGGAAAGAAGTCAAAAGTTCGATACCAGTGTCATAACGAAGGGGAAGCTGGAAGTAAGATAAAAAAGCCCGGGCAAGAGTCGCAAAGGTGGTATGAGAGGAAGGGGCCTGATCAACATACCACTTAGAAGTCGTGCCTGTAAGCGTTCATTGGAACAACCGAATATGGACAGAGTCATCGGTAATGGAGGTAGATGAACACCACATGTGGAAAGATCGAACATGATTTGAAGGATCCTCCCCAGAAAGGCCTTCAAACTTTTGGATGTCGGAAGGGAGCTTTGTCGGCATAGCAGGCCAACTAGCATCATGGTGTATAGGGTCGTTTATCAACCAATCCAAATCAGGGATGCTGAGGCCTACCATGAAGGGGAGCAAGGGTGAAGCCGAGGTAGTTCCTGTGGCGGTTCCGCTAGTAGTAGTCCCAACATTAGGGTCAGGATTACCGCTAGCGTTAGGCCCTGGACCAGACATAGTGAAGGTGACAGGGGGAGAACCAGAAGTAAAAGGAGAACCCAATGAATCAGAAGAGGATTCGGAGTGCGGACTCGGAGGGGGACTAACTCGAAGACGGCGGGAAGGAGTAGGTTGACCGACCGAAAACTGAGGGTGAAGGCCAAGAAGTCTCTGGGATGTGTGCCTTGGGGGCGCAATGGTGACAACACAAACATGGCACAAGGGGAAAAAGAACGACCAACAAGGTCAGGGAGGTGCAGAATCAAGAGATTACAATGTCGAAACAACGACAAAAAGGTGCAGTGTCAATTGATTTTACAATGTTTTAAAGTCTTTGCCTGGCGGTGTTAACCAGGCTCTTCTTCACTTAGGGTGAGTGTGTGGCGTGCGTTAATTTTAATTGTTAAACCCAGACATTTTGAGAGAAAAATAAAAAGTGTGTTGCGTAACTGAAAATAAAGTTGTAGAGAATAGTATATAACGCTGAAATAACAGAAAATTAACAGTTAACAATGCATCGATCTAACCCAAAAAGGCGGGTCTCTCAAAACTAGTCTAAAAGAGGGAAAAAATTTAGTCAAAACACACTAAAAAGAGGCCGATAGATCTAAGGTTGGGAGGGACAGGGATCTAAAGGAGAAATATGCTGAAAAAGAGGTGCAAAACACAGCCAAGACGCAGAGGCAAGGTGGCTGTAAAAAAGGAGGAAATCAGCAAAAAGCAGAAGGGATAAGGAGGAGGCCCTAAAGGTAGGTCCAAAAAAAACTTCAGGAGGTGATTTGAAAGGGAGAAGAGGTAATTAAAAGGGATCTGAAAAGGAGGTATCAGAATTGAAAATGGGAAGGCTGAAACTCTGAAAAATCAGACACCTGAAACAGCTAAAACTCTTCCACCAAAAGTGGAGGGTACTGAAGCCCTAGGGGGCTATGTTCCCACTTAGTTGAGTAAAACAGAGAAAGAATAGGCCTAAACGGGTGGAGACAGAGGTCAGACAACCCTGAAAGAGGTTCAGACAAAACCTAGAAAAATTTCAGAAAAATTCCAGAAAAAAGTCCAGGTCGCAGTTTTTGACCTGTTTTTCGCTCAGGTCGCAGTTTTTGGGCTGTTTTCCGCTACCCAGGATGCAGTTTTTGGGCCAAAAATTGCGACCTGCACTTCTGTCAATCTCAGCGGCAGATTTTAGAAAAGAAATGTCGTCTCAGCTGCAGTTGATGTCTGTCACCTGCGCAATAGGGCCAGAAACACACAGAAGTTAAAAATTTTAATGTTTTAGGGTTTTATGAGTGAAAAACAACATAAAAATAGGAAAAAGAAAAAGCTGAAGAGAAACCCTAGGGTTTGAAGTAGCTGGATATGCAGGAATATGAAAAACGACAGTGGTCGTAATTGAAAACCCCTGTGGAGTCGCCAATTGTTAGTATGAATCTTTTGTCGAAGTGTACGAAAAAAGACCACTTTAGCTATGCATAACTTATAGCCCTAACATCAAATATGGCTGCCAATATCTTCAGATCTGCAGTTAGTTGATCAAGAAAAATGCTTCAAAAATCCCGATCTATGCATAAAGAGACATTAAGAATTAAAAATAAGGTTTTGCTCCATACATCCAATAGACAAGACAAGAACGATATTTTTGAAAGAATTTTTGTATCAAGGGCACCTGGGAGGAAAACAAGAAGGTGTTTCCAATTCTCCTCAATGGGATGGGTTCTTGGAAGTCCTCAGCACTTCAGATCTAGTATTTCTCTCTCTTGTTGGTGTAGAAAACCCAGACAAAGATAGAACTCAAAGGGAGCTCACACAGCAAATAATGGAAAATTTGACAATGATAATGGATCAAAGTCAGACCAAGAGTATAGATCCAAAGTGATCTAATAGGCAACAAAAGGTGAAGAATGGTAGGAGAAACCCTCCTATTTATAACAAAATATTGGGTCATTCTAGATCTTGGTGCATTATTAAAATAACATTAACCAAATCTAGATCCACCTTTTATGGAATATTTTATTATATTTGTTGGAGGGAAAAAATATTTGACTTGGGTCAAATCCCTTTATTTGTGAATAATAAATAAATAAATTATTTATTTATTATTTTAAGGAAGTGGCTGAAAGATAATCAAATAAATAATGATTTATTTAATTATTTATGGGTGATTTAGTCATATTTAACAAGGAATATTATTTAAATAAGATTTAAATAATTATTCCTAGAAAATAATAAGATAAATAAAGATTTATCTAATTAATTTCTTTGTTTTGGTTTAAACATGACCAGGAATAATAATTTAATTATTGTTTAATTAATTATTCCTTGAGGAAAATCAAACAAATATAGGTTTGTTTAATATTTCCTTTTGGGGTTTCCTGTTTAGACCATAAACAACCTAATAAATGTGTTTTATTAAGTTATTTTTCATAGTGAAAGCAATTTTACTTAGGGTAAAATTGGTCTTAAATGGTGTACTTGGGTCCATCTAATGATAGTAGGTTAGATGACCAAAAAATGGTGTAACACTGACAAACCAGGGCAAGCGTTAAAGCTGATCACATTTTTTAACAATAAAAACAGACAGGAATTAGAAGAACTCAAGATTACTGATAGAACAGAAACTATCCTATAAATTAGGAAATTTATCACAAAGAAGAATCTAATGAAGCAACTGGAAGAAAAGTGTGAGAATATGAATGCTGCCATAACTAGGTTTATGGTCAAGTTTATAAATTTGAGGCAAAAAGGACTGCCTGACATTATGGTTATTAATGATAAATTGATGCCTTAAAATGACTATGATAATAAGATCAGAGAATTTGCAAAGGAATAGGTAAATAAACCACAAGGACAAGGCATTCCAACAGGAAAGATCTTACTCAAAAAGATTGAAGAATTATTCTATTTACAACATGAAATCAAACACTTGTTTGTCATCAAGGCAAATTTTGCCAGATACACTGAAGCTGACGAAAGCTTCAGGAAATTAAAAAGGAAACAAATTCCTAAAGATGGAGATTGGCAGTCACTCACAAATTTATTATGAAAGATTAAAAGACAGATAGATGAAAAGAGAAAAAAGAGGTTTGCTAATTTACTGTCA
Organism: Pinus albicaulis; assembly: GCA_034641835.2. NCBI lineage: Eukaryota > Viridiplantae > Streptophyta > Pinopsida > Pinales > Pinaceae > Pinus > Pinus albicaulis. Next base: position 243,514,681 of record CM076583.1, on the reverse strand, counting down.
AAACAGAATTTTACAACAGTAAATAGTTTTGACTATGGTTAAAGAGTATGCGAAGTTTAGAGAGTATCAATGAATAAATAGAATCATAGAAAGATTATCAGACAAGGCAGATCAAATTCCAAAATAAATTTAAAATATCTAAAGCCAACAAGGAGGACACCAAGGCAGTCGACTGCATTTTTTTTTTTCCACAGAAAAAAATTGAACCATCTATTAATTATAGAAAGTTACATAGCATATGCTGAGCATTTCTGAAGAACTTCTTTTCTCCTTCAGAAAAGGAAGAAAAGCAATCTCGACTATTTTTAAATACACGGAGGTATTTTCTTTAATAGCCCAATCCAAAAAATATCATTGTTCAAAAGCAACCCTGTTCTGGCACATCTCCCGGGTTCCTTTCTAGGAAGACAATCTGAAACAGAGGTGTGCAAGAAATAGAATTTTGTGTTTATCAGAGAAAAAAAGCTACCGAAACCATCTAGAAACTAGTAGTAAGAACTATCCCAGTTTCCATCCATACAAAAAATCAGAGTTTTATCAGATAACCAGGGCCTCCTTATATAGGAAAAAAACCCTAGAACCCAAAAGAAGTTTATGAAAAGTTCAGGTAAAATTAAAAACAACATAATATATACTTTCAAAAATCACCATTTCAAGCAAACTGATAGGCATTAGGAAAAAATAGGTTGTTCAATAGGTTGAACCAGCCCATTTTCCTCCTCCACAACTAACCAGGTCCCCAAATCTTGCTCAACACCCTCTTTAGATAAGCGGTCTACATCATGGTTCTGTTCCCTATAGATATGGCAAACAAAGATCTCAGTGAAGTGACATTTTAGACGAAATATTTCATTAGGTAAAGGAAGCAAAATATAGTTCCTGCAGTGTTGTGTCCCATTGAACCATTTAACAATATTCATAGAGTCTCCAAAAATATGAGCCTTTCTCACATTCCTAAGAGTTAACCAACAGAGGAGATGGTGAAGAGATTTCAGTTCAACAAAAAAAATTTCCCTTGACCAAGCCCAATGGATGCTTTGATTGTTTTATCAGATGAAAGAAAGATAACCAATCCTACACCACACCTCCCATTAATGTCTGAAGCCCCGTCAAAATAAGCCCACAGGACACCTTCTCTGATATATTCCTGCTAAAAAAATCAGTTTAAAGGAGGTTCTGTTGGAATAGGAATGCTATCATAAATTGCAACCCCTTCCACTTCCAATATTCCAACTTGGAAGGCTAAGTCTTTGAATATCACTTGATTTATAGCAATCCAAATCCCCCAGGCTATCAGAAGAGGAATGGTTTAAACTCTATCATTGGGTGCTTCCTGCCACAACCTGTGCCATGCTTCTTGCAACTCCTGACCTTCCCATTTATAAGGAATTTTGAGGATTCTTAACGATTCAGTCCAGAGGCTTACATTGAAGGGGAAAGAAAGGAAAATATGTTACACAGTTTCCTCACTAGCTTTTTAGAGGGAACACCAACCAGGACCGATCTTCCCTCTCCTTTGTAGGAAATCCCATGTAGGACTCTCTTCTGAAGGATACACCAAAAAAAAAGTCTAGCCTTAGGTGGTCCTTTTAGCTTCCATAATGGTTTATCCCACCAAGCCGGGACCTCCCACCCATTTTGAGCCATCAAGCACTTATATCCCAACTTCGGGGAATAAAACCCATTCTGAGCGTGCACCCATCTGAGTTCATCCCTTGAATCAGTGATCCGAATTGAAGAGTTTTATAGATCCATTCTATATTAACCCCACTCTTCCAACCAACGGTCTTCCAATTGAAGGTCCCTCCCAGATAGCCACCCTTGTCTCCAAATGGAGGTGTTCTGGTGATCAACCACATGGTTTAGATTGTAAAACCCACTATTATTTAAGAAGACAACCAGGTCTTGAGATAGTGCAAACCTCTCCGTGCATCCCACCCAAGGATCACATCCCAGCCTAACTTGACTTCCATCTCCCACATTCCATGCCAGTCCCTGCTTAATAATTTTGATGGAGGCTACCACTACCTTCCATACCACAGAAGAATTTTTGGAATATTTTTGAGGCAGTCTTATCCATTCAAGAATTGAAACTAGGTCAATATATTTTCTTTTAGTAACTGAAGTCCAGAGGTTCTCATCCAATATGAGCCTCCAGGCAATCTTGGCTGCAAGTGATTGGGAGAAAGGGAATAGATTCTTAATACCCCATCCTCCCCATTCTTTAGGTCTAACAATTTTATCCCAGGCTATCCAGGGGGTCACATGTTCAAACTTGGATCCTTCCCACAGAAATCTGTTGCAAAGTTTTTTGATGGAAGCCAGTATACCTTTGGGGACCCAAGTAAGGGTAGCCCAGTACACAGGAACTGCCAGCATCACATATTTTATTAGGACCAGCCTCCCTGCTCTTGAAAGCCATTTAAAGCTCCAGTGTTTTAATTTTGATTTGATTTTCGCAAGGAGCCATTTCCAGTCATGAATTCGGTACTTATCAGGTTTTAAGAAGAAGCCCAAATATTTGAACTTATCCTGCAACGACTTGACTTCAAACTTCAAGAAAACTTCCACCCTTCCCACTTCCTCCCTAGTCAGACCCAAGATCGTTAGAGTCGATTTTTGCTCATTTATACATAGACCTGTAGCTTTCAGAAAAAGATCCAGGATCTTTTTTAGGGCCCTGCATTCCTCAGTACTTCCATTACTAAACAATAAGATATCATCCACAAAAAGTAGATGAGTGACCTAGATGTTTACCGCCAATTCAATTCCTTTAAGATTGCCTTGTCTCTTTGCCTCATGAATAATTATACTGATGCCTTCTGCTGCCAACAAGAACAGTAAGGGAGAAAGTAGACGGCCTTGATGGAGCCCTCTCTCAGGATTTAAAAACATAGAAGCAGCCCCATTGATCAAAATTGTAATGGAAGACAAAGTGATGCAACCCATTACCCATCTCACAAAGTCAAATCTGAAGCCAAGATGGGTTAATAAGAGTCTGAGGTACATCCAGCTAATTCTATCGTAGGCCTTCGACAGATCAATTTTTACTATAGCAACTTTCTTCCCTCTTATTTTTAAACTATGAAGAGTTTCTTGAGCTACTCCCACCGCCTCATGAATTTTCCTGCCATCTAAAAAGCCAAATTTCTTAGCAGAAATGTTCTTGGATAGGAACGGTTTTAGCCTAGAAGCAATGAATTTTGCAATAATTTTATAGATATAGGTACACAAGGAAATAGGCCTGAAATCATCAAAAGAACTCGGATGATCAGACTTAGGGATGAGAGCTAAGAAGGTAGTGTTGAAAGTTTGATAGATGGATATTGTGCACTTGGATTCTTCCACCACTGCTACCAACTCATCTCCAATGGATTCAAAGAAGTGCTGAAAAAATTCCACCGTCCATCCATCCAGCCCTGGACTTTTATCCTTATCAATTGCTTTGAGAATGTCTTCAACCTCCTCTCTAGAAAAAGGGTCCATGATTGAATCATTCGCTTCCTCCTCAATATATCTTGGGAAAAATTGAGCCACTCTGATCACCTCTGCAATAGATACTTCCTCAGGTGCTCTAAAGATATTTTTAAAATGTTTTACCCCTAGAGAGGCTAGATCCTCAAATTATTAAGCCATCTCCCCATTCTCTTTCTGCATTTCCCAGATAGTATTTGAATTTTTCCTTCCTTTTGCACAGTTTTGAAAAAACTTGGTGTTTTCATCCCCTGCCTGCAACTAGATTGCATGACTTTTTAAATGCCAGCTTTCCTCTCTGAGCTGAAGAATTTTTCTCCGAATGGATTCCAGTTCTTTGACTCGATCCTGGGAGTCCAAATTTGCATAGCCATTTCCTTCTAGGATTTCAAGGAAGTCCAGCTCTAAGTTCACATTTTTAATAACCTCCTCCTCCTTCAATTTCTTTTGGATAGCCCACTCTTTTGTTGCTAACTTCATTCTCTTTAAATTTTCCATAAAGAGACGGATTCTGCTTTCATCTTCCCTGAAATAATCCTTCCTCCAAGTGTCCTGAAATAGAGCAATGAAGGATTCATCATTTAGCCATGAGGAATTAAATTTGAAAGGGGTTCCCGATTTCTTATAATCACCCTTTACTTCCAAAAATACAGGAAAGTGATCCGAATGACCCCCCTCCCCAACCCAGTGTTTGAAAACCAACAGCTTCTCCACTAGATATTCACACAGAAGAAAATGATCTATCTTTTTACCAACCCAATCTTCTCCCACTCTTCGATTTCTCCAAGTAGGACGCATATTGAGAAACGAGGCATCCACCAGATGAGAAATAGCCAACTTTTTCATAAAGTAATCAGAGAGAGGGTCTGCTCTTGTTGAGACACCCCATGATTCCGAATCACCCAACGAGAAGTTTAACTCTCCCCCTATAATGAGGTTTGGATGAGAAAGAAACAATTTCGAGAAGAAGGGGTTCCAGAATCTCTTATGCTCCAAACACGGCCCATATATATTCAGAAGAAGGAGAGGAATACAAAGTTCATTTGAATAAAGTTCCACATCCAAGGCACTTTCATATCCCCATGAGGAGATCTCTCTAAAATTTCTTGAGTTATAGCCCGTAGCCACCCCCCCTTGATTGACCGTTCGCATCAAGAGCATGGAACGTCCATCCCGAAAGAAATTTTGACAAGCTCCCTTTCACTTCTTCCCCCTTCCCCAACGTCTCTTGGATCAGAATTACATCCGTCTTGTGAGAATTTACCAATTCCCTTAAAGCTAGCTTTTTGGGCTAGCTAGCTAAGCCCATACAATTGTAGGACATAACAATCATCGAAGACCCTGTGGGTGTGGCCGCTCAGCTCTATGCACCCTAGAAAGAGACCGCTGCTTCCCATCAGCTATATCAATAACTACTTTCAATTGGGCCTTTGAAAGGTTTGATTTTCCGCCTCTTAAATTCCTCAAACCAACCGACACCGAATCCAACTCAAGACCCCCTACAAAAATATATTTCCCCATTCTATTGGCTAGAGGTCTGAGGTTATAAGGAGGGGCTTTAGGAACAGAGACCCGAGAAGAGACAGGTTAGGATACACCCTCCTGAGGAGGAGCATGAGACACAAAGGGAGCTGGGATAGAAAAAATAATACTATCAACTGAAGCTTGAAACACATTTAAATCAAAAAGATCATGCGAGAGCTTCTTGGAAGGACCAGGCGCATCACTATCTGACTGAGATAAGCAATTAGATGTGCATTGAGAGGAGAGAGGAATAAAAGGCATACCCACATGAGACGCCTCGACTATCTCAAAAACTGAAGGGGGTACCAGGGAGGACATCAGGATGGAAAAACTCTCAGAAGAGGCATTCACGACCCGATCCTGCTCCATTGTCTCTGGCTTCTCTATGTCAGCCTCCAATTCTTCATTCATCAGCTCTGACTCCTTATCCTTTTCCCTTTCCTCATGATGATATTCCTCTTGAATAATGAAGTTCCTCTCTTTCCTTCAACGACGACGATGACCCAAAGGAAATTAACTTGCAAAATGTCCATATTTGTGACATCTTTGGCATCTGAAAGGGAGGTTTTCATAGTCCAGAGTCTGCAGAAACTACAGCTCCCTATATTTGAAAGTCATAGCATCTGCCAAACCCTCTCTAGGGTTGAGATTGACCAAAATTCAGACCACACTCTAGTCTCTTGTTTGCATATAGGATTTGTCAACCTCTAAGAATTTTCCCAGAGTGTTCCCTATAGATATGAATGTCGAATCAGTCCAGAATGGTATGGTAAGTCCTGGCAGTTTGACCCACACAGGTGATTCCACCATCTTCTCTTTATGGGCATCAAACAAATGATTCCATCTTCGAAACAAGATCGACCTTCCCAAAAAACCAGTTTTGAAACCCTAAAGGTTTTTTCCATCGTTCTTTTCAGTCCAGCTAACTGCATTTTATCCTCAAAGAAGTTTCTATTTCTTTTGGATAGATAAGACAGCTTGTTGATTTATTAAGCAACTGTCTCTATTTTATTGTAATGATATTTTTATTTCCCTGAGATAATTCATAGAAGCATTCTAGGATATTTTGTAAAAAATTATGTATAAATACTTCATATTTAGAAGTATTTTGTGTGGAATAAATTGTTGGAGATTGTTATAGTCATTTTTGTTGGACTTGAAGGCTTTTTTGTTTCGAATTTCAAGTAGCAGACTAGATCAAACCAATTGGCATCATACTTCAAGATTCCTGTGATGAGCTATTTGGAGTGAATTATTTCCTTACTTGTCACTGCTATATTTATTTGTTACATGCATACATCTATGTTTGTTCTAAATTTGAATGAATAACTAGGAGTATTACTACATGATTTGTTAAGAGCACCCTGTTTTTAACTAGTTATCATGTCTATGTTTTCCTCTAATTTCTAGTGTAGGGAACCCTTAATTTCTCCCTCTTGTTTGACCTCTACCTACTACTTCCTTTTTCTGGATCAAAGTATTCTTAATTGCCCTTTATCTCGATCATACCACCTCACAAAAACAACTTTCCATGATCTTCAAGGGTTATCTATCTTTCCCTGAAAACATTTGACCTTTTGGCCTTGATCCCAGTTTTGTTAGCTTGATTTTGACTGCTTAGCCCAAAGGACAAAAAGATCTCCCAATATCCATACCTTCAAGATATTTTTCCCACCAAATCAATCAAAACCAAACCAAAGTTGTACCATCATAACTAGCCTAAAACCATAATTAAAAACAAAGTTAAATTTTATAGAGAGAGCCCTCTCTGAACCCTAGGAAGGCTAGATCCTAGAGTTTGAAGTTGGTTTGTGGCTACCTCTAGTGTTATTTGACTTAAAACCAAAAATCTCACAAATTTAGAATTACTAGAGTGATAAAATACCTGCGACCATACTGGGAAACTTAACCAATCCTCAGCATGGAAAATTTTAGGGGCTAATATTCGTAGATGGGCTAATTTTCCATGCTTTTTCCAAAACAAAGATTCACCAAATCTCATTTTTTTCTCAAAATGATTCGCCCAAGTTTTATAAGAAATAATTATTTTACCTAAAAAATCGCCAAAACTTTATAGATACCATATAAAATCATTAGAATTTTGAATATTTTTACTAGAATATCACCAAGCATTTTATAGTTTTCATATTATGGATTAGTAAGATTCACCAAGATTTCTAATATTTAAGATAAATTTGTGTCCTTAAAATTTTCCATGATCCTCAGTCATAAAACTAGTCTTGAAGAAAATCATTTTATTCATCTTTTTACTTTAATATTTCTTTTATAAGTTGTGGGTATTAAAAACCTTAATTCTGGCTTGTAGGAAAACTTATTATACCAGGTCTAACCCGGATCCTAAACCTACGGTTATAGTAGACAACCAAGACAGAATTGGAAAAAAGAAAAAACAGATAGAAAATTTAGAAGCTGAAGTGTCATTAATAGAGTCAATTCTTTGCCACAAGAGTTAGTAAGTTTGAAAGATATAGATTTTGATCCGAAATTTGAACATTCTTTGTTTAGAAGTCAATCTGAAAGTGATCTTTATACTGTTGTCTTAGACCCTGTTTTTATTTCTTTCTTGGAGACAAAACAGAAAAATATTACAGTAGAATCTAAATCAAAGAAAGTTGAAGATCAGACTAAAATTGAAGAAATTAATGCTGCTATTCTCAAAGATATTAATGAAGCTATGGAATTAGCTCAATTTTTAGCATATACCACTAATCCTTCAGTTCAAATTTATATACCACCATAATACCAGTTGTATATTCATCTCTATATGCTGCTACATCATATATAGCTTCCAATACCAACTCATCCACAGATTCATTTATCCCTAGACTACCTTTACAGCCTAGAGTATTGTTTCCACCATCCACTTCATCCACTATATCCACTAGCTTACGTTTCGATTTTTCAAACACACATTCTCATTCCCTAGTAGTTCCACATACATTCCAGTTTCATTTCCCAACACTTCAACTATATTTTTTAGTTCATCAGCTACCACTTCTAGTTCAGCCCCAAGCACTTCTACTTTACCTCCTAGCCAAGCTAAACTTCAAGCTATGGATGCTAGGTATGCTCCCCTTGTCTTACCAGTACAACTTCATGACATGCCTCAAGACTATCATAATAAGATACCACAATTTGATGCAACAACCCATTATACAGCTCAACAACACATTACTAAAATAACAGACTTCTTTGAACTTCATGAGATTGATGATTCAGATGTTCAAATGAGGTTATTTGCACAAACATTGACAGGAGAAGTTAAGAAGAGGTTTAAAGGTCTTGCTGCTGGTAGTGTAACTAATTTAGATGTGTTTCATAGATTTTGTTTAAATAAATGGGAAAAGAAAAATAATCCACTCTAGATATTGTCTGAATTTGATGCCATGAAAAGAGCTCCAAATGAGTCAATCCAAGACAACTGCGCTAGATATAACAATGTATACAATTCCATCCCTGCAAATCTTAAACCCACTCCTTATTCTGTCCTACTCAAATTCCATGATGGATTTGACACAGACATGGCTTATCAGTTGAGGGAAAGAGATGCTAAAACCTTAGAAAGAATGCAAACAGATGCTATTAGTGTAGAAGTAAACATTTTAGCAAAAAAATCTAGACTCAAGAATGAAAGAAGAGTGACCATTAAAGAAGAAACTTCCAATTCAGACACAAAAATAGACATGTTAGCTAAAACTTTAGAGGGGATGATGGATAGACTAGATAATATAGAAAGAATACCACAATGGGATAATCAACAACAAATCATAAATCCCAATTTTAGGAAAAACACAAATTTAGGAAAAGCAAAAGAAACAGCACCAAACCAGACAATAAGGTCGCCCTTCCAAGAGAACTACGCTGAAAGTTCTCATAATAATGATGATGAGGAGGATTTAATAAATCTTATGGGAATAGATGATAATAATACTATTTTTCTCACTTAGGAAGATCAGGAATTATTTGAACTCCAACAACTCAAATTAGATTCAAGTGAATCCTTTGATTATAAACAGGGTTATGATTTTGCTATAAACAAAGTACACAATCAATATAACCTTAGAAATAAGAAAAAAAATGAGCCTTCTACCAAAAAAACTTCCCCATCACAGAATAAGAAAATAGTAGAAGCTCCCAAAACAAAAGTTCTGCAAATTATCCCAAGGGAAAATAAGCAAAACTCCATTTCTTCACAAAACATTTCTAGTCCTAAAAATGCATCAAGCCCTAAAATTGTTGATATTACTGATGAAGTTTCTCAAGCTACAAAAGAGTCACAGAAATCTGCTGCTGTAAAAGCTTCTAATTCTATTAAAACAACAAATTTAGATCCTAAAACACCCTCTGCTGATCCTAAATAAGTGGATCCAAATATTGCTACTTCAAAAAAACCTGCTGATAATTCTAAGTCTGAAAGAATTTCTACTACTTCACAAACAATCCCTGAAAAGAAAATTAGGAGCAGTAAAACACAAGAAACCCAAACAGAGAATGTCAAACCAATTGAAAATGAAAAAATAATTGTAGAAAAACAAGACAAACCAAGCCAAACTACAGTTACCAAATAAGAATTAATTCAAATCAGTAAATATCAACCTTCATTTAATATACAAACTGAAATTGCATAGTTAAAAATACCAATTCCTTTGACAGAATTGGTAAAACATGACTTATATAAATCAACTATCACTGAAACACTAAATATGAATGATGGAGAAGATGTTATTAATTTGAATGATGATCAACCAGAGTTGATTTTTGGCCTAGATGTGAATGGAAAACATGCAGATGGAGTAGTTCCTCCATTTTATATTAGTCTTACCATTCATAATCAAATTTTACATAACGCAATGCTAGATTTAGGAGCTTCTCATAATCTGATGCCCAAAGCCATAATGGAAACTCTAAATTTAGAAATAACAAGGCCCTACAAAGATTTGTTTTCATTTGATTCGAGTAAAGTTAAGTGCCTAGGTTTAATCAAATATTTGTGTGTAACACTAGTTCAATATCCTAGTAAGAGTATATTAATGGACATTGTAGTAGCTGATATCCCCCCTAAATATGGAATGCTACTATCTCGCTCATGGGGAGCAAAGTTACAGGGATCTCTACAATTGGACATGTCCTATGCTACTCTATTAGTTTTTGGTTAGCCTAATAAATTATATAGAGAAAAATTGATGAAATGTATGGTCAGTAGTGTAGAAAGATCTATAAATTTCCCAATTTACTATACACCAACTGACCTTGATTGTTTTATCTTATGTGACTCTAAAACTAATGAAATCCAAAATGAACTAATAGAGAAAAAAAAACACCAAACAATGATAATATATTTCATGAATATTTATGGCATTTAGACTTTGATGGTTCAATAAATAAGTTAGGAGCAGGAGCAGGAGTTTGGATAACCAACATGGAGACTAATCACTCAAAAGGCCATGCTTTCAGGCTCAATTTCAAATGTACCAATAATATGGCTGAGTATGAAGCCCTCATTCTAGGACTCCAAATTATTAGGAACTCAGGAGGAAAAAAATATTAATCATGGGAGATTTAGAGTTGATCATAATACAAATAAATGGAATATATTCTGTTTACAATCCTAGATTAAGCCGATACAGAGACATTGTGCTAGATTTAACTGATGATTTATTGGAATGTAAATTTGTTACTATACCTAGTAAACAAAATATACAAGCTCATTGTCTAGCAACCCTTGCTAGTACATGCAATTTACCATTCCAACCTAATCATAGATATACTGTTGAAGTCAAGCATAGACCAATAATTCTAGATAACCTCAAATATTGGCATTTTTTTTTTCAAGATGAACAAATTTACAAGTTTATGAACAATGAAGGTGAATTTCAGAACTATAAGATAGACATAGATTGTACTATAGATAAAGATTTGGATTGTGAAATTGATTTAAATAACATAGATGTAAATAAAGTAATTTTTGCTAAACCAACTAGATTTAGTCAATCAAATATAGATAACTTAGAGAAAATAGATATTGAAGAAATTATTGATGATGAATCTGACATATTGAATCTTAAGGATAATTTCTTACCCAAAGGTTTAACTCTTTTAGAAGATCTTTTTGACTCGAATGATGTAGATAGAAAACCCAAAATGGAGCCAGGTAGATTTGATATAGAAGAATGAAATATTGGTACAGAGTTAAAACCCAAAATGATAAAACTTTCCAAAAACTTACCTCAACAAGAAAAGGAAAAATATATTTCTCTTTTAAAGGAATATCAAGATGTTTTTTCTTGGAGTTATGAAGATCTCAAATCCTATGATACCAACATAATTCAACATAAAATTCCAATAAAAGAAGATCAAAAGCCCTTTAAACAAAATTTTAGAATAATCAACCATGTTTTATTGCCTTTGATAGAAAAAGAAGTAAAAATAATGTATGATGCACAGATAATTGCATCAATCAGATATTCTGATTAAGTTTCCAACCTAGTTCCAACAAGAAAGAAAACATGAGAAATTAGATTATGTGTCGAATTTAGAAATCTAAACAAAGTATCCTTAAAGGATAATTGGCCTTTACCGAAAATGGATCACATATTACAAAGGGTAGTTGGTTCTTCTAGGATTTCATTGTTAGATGGTTTTTCAGGATACAACCAGATCTTAGTCCAAAAAGAAGACCAGGCCAAAACAACATTTACTACTCCTTGGGGCACTTTTATGTATGTAAAAATGCCTTTTGGTCTAATGAATGCAGAGGAAACCTTTCAAAGAGCTATGGACATAGATTTTGCAAAGGAAATACATGATTTCTTAGTAATTTATTTAGATGACATTACTATGTTTTCCAAAACTGATAATGAACACTTGGATCATCTGAGACAAGTTTTTATTAAATGTAGGAAATTTGATATCTCTTTAAACCCTAAGAAAAAATTATTTGGATTAGAGGAAGGCAAGTTACTTGGACACGTAATTTCTAAAGAAGGAATCATAATAGATCCCACTAGGATAGAATCAATTATTAACATCAATCCACCAAGAAACATCAAATAATTACAAGCCTTTCTAGGTAAGATTATTTTTTAAAGAAAATTCACATCTAATTTAGCTTAGATAATTAGAGAACTAAAAAACATGCTTAAAAAAGACTCAGTTCTTAAATGGACTATTGAGGCCAAATAGTCATTTGAATCCATCAAACAGGCCTTAACTAAAAATCCAGTCCTAATAAGTCCCGACTTTAAGAAGAATTTCATAATTTTTTCATTTGCTTCAGAACACACCATTGTTGTAGTTTTACTGCAGAAAAATGACCAGGGATTTGAATAGCCCATAGATTTCTTTAGTAAGACCCTTAGAGATTCCCCTTCGAAGTACAACATCATGGAGAAATAATTCTTAGCTTTGGTAAAGGCCATTAAGACTTCAGAGTTTATATTCTCTATTCTCACATCATAGCCTATGTCCCAAATTTTATAGTAAAAGACATTCTTACTCAGGATGGTCCTGATGGAAGAAGAGGTAAGTGGATTGCCACTATCTTAGAATATGACATAGAGATAAAACCCACAAAGCTCATCAAAGGTCAAGGATTAGCTAGACTTATGGCTGAATCTAAATGTAATGCCCTAGATATAAATTTTATTTCCCAAGTATATGATCATGAAGAGATGGCGACTCCAACGATCAATGAAGCCTTTTTAGACTCACCTTGGTATACAGATATCATATTTGTACTACTAAACTTACAAGCTCCTCCTGGATTGTCAAGAACCAAAGCCAGATTTTTAAAACTAAAGGCAGTAAGATTTTGTATTTTAGACAACATACTTTTTTGGAGAGATCATAGTGGAATTTTATTAAATTGTTTATTAAAGGAATAAGTTGACAAAATACTTGAATAATTTCATGCAGGTGACTGTGGAGGATATTTATACTGGAAAACTGATGCAGACAAGATCCTGAGAGCTGGTTTTTACTGGCCTACTTTGTTCGCTGGTGTCAAAAAGTTTATGACTTCTTGTCACAAGTGCCAAACTTTTGAGGGTAAGAAAAAACTGTTACCCCTGCCTTTAAAACCCATTTCAACAATGGGGTTTATACTTCATTGGTTAAATTCACCCTCCATCTTCAGGCAGACATATGTAGATTTTGACAGCCACTGACTATTTTACCAAGTGGATTGAAGCCATACCCTCCAGACAAGCCACAGATCCTGTCCTTATTTCCTTCCTAGAAAATAACATTCTTTCAATATTTGGATGTCCCCAAAAGATAATTACTAATAATGCAGCAACATTCAAATCCAAAAAGATGATTTCCTTTTGCCATAAATACCATATTACCCTAGGCCGCTCTACTGCATATTACCCTCAAGGTAATGGCCTAGCTGAATTCTCAAATAAAAACCTTGTAAACATCATTAAAAAATTACTGGAAGATAACAAAAAATCTTGGAATAAGAAGTTAGTCAATGCCTTATGGGCAGATAGACTTACAACTAAAAATTCTATTGGTACATCTCCTTTACAACTTGTCTATGAAATGGATGTTGTTTTTCCATCCTCCTTAGGAGTGTCAATGATGAAGATTATCCAAGAGTTACAGGTTGAAACAAATGATATTCAGAGAAGGATTAATCAAACTATTCACTTGCAGAAAACAAGGGAAGAAGTTTATATTAGATCCCAAGTTATCCAGGATAAAATAAAGAAAATTTTTGATAAAAAAAGTAAAGAGGATGATTTTTACATTGGATACCAAGTGTTAAAGTGGGATTCCAGAAGAGAAGACAAAGGTAAACATGGAAAATTTTATTTTCTATGGAAAGGACCTTGTGGGATTTATGGATATAGAGGTAATAATGCTTTCTTTTTGAAAGAATTGGATGGAACAGATCTGCAAGAAGGACCAGTAAATGGTTGAATGCTGAAGCACTACTATTCATCTGAGATAACCAATAGTTAGTCTCATTTACTTTTGATCATTGTACATATACATTGAAGATTTTAGATTGGAATGGATGTTTTCCTAACAAAGTTGAAGCCCAGAGAGAAGGCCCTAAGCTTTGAGAGGTAAAATGTCATAAATATGAGTTATTGCAGAAATCAGAAGATACTTACAGGATCATCACAGTCAAAGGTCAAAGGCTACTAGTCTTAAAGTTCTTGACATTTCACCAGGAAATGCCATCCCCATGTGGAGCCACTATTAGGGTCCTACAATAATAGGGTTCATAAATTTTAAATTGAATTTGATAGTCTTGTAAATATGTAAATACCTTTCTTTCTCCAAGTTGTTTTCCCATATTTTGAAAAAATGAAAAATAATAAAAAAACCAAAAAGGGGGTAAAAAGTCTTAAAAGAAAGATCAAAGGACTTAGAAAAATATAAACCCAAAAATAAAAAAGAGATAAAATAAGACCTAAAAGTGAGCAAGTCAAAATGCCAGTACTTTTACCTTTACTGCAAGAATAATGATTATGTTTAGTGTCAATAAATGCCATAATCCATGATTAGTTAAACAGTTTAATCTTAACTTTTCATGCTTTCAATTTGATGTTTTAGATAGAGAATAAAGATATGTCAAACAGTTTAAGATTAACAAATTAGTAGATAGGTAGAGAATAATGAGGAGCTCAACATTTTAATCTGAGCCCTCAGATGAAATAAGGTAGACTTAGATAGTTTTATGTTTTGAAAGAAAAATGTTTTAGGGTTGCAAGCCTAAATGCACACATGAAAATGAAGTAAAAATGTTAGAAATGAAGATGGGTAGGTATAAATCACTTGAGAAAGCATGTAATAAAGCATCATTGGGCAAAAATCACTAATTTCCCCTCCCCTCAAAATATTCAGTATTCTGAACTATCAGTAAAAAAAGGCTCAAATCATTTCTCTGAATTTTGTTGGGACCAGACTTAAGGCTTGATGACTGGTTAAATTAAAAAATATTGAATTCCCACAATAGACCCACATTCATCAGCATTTACCCTTCATTCCTAAAATAAGAATACATTTTTCCTAAGTAAAAGTGAACCCTAAATAACTAATCTCATTCCCTTTCATAAATCATTCATAAACCCTCAAAATGCATTTACCCTAAGTTAAAGTGTGAAGTAATACAACAAAGACAATCAATGCTTTATTTTTCACTTTACTTAGAGTTAACATGTATTTTGTTTTTCATTTACATTATCCCTTCATTTCATAATTACTATCTTCTAACTTATTTTATTAAATCCCTAACTATTCCCACCCATATATTATTAAAACCCTTTATTTTTAATAAACCTCCAAACCCTATATTCTAAAGTTTATACCAATGTTTAATACTCCACGTGCGAAATATAAAACCCTGCCCTACTATCCCATTGGTCTAAACCTATCTATAACACAAATATCCTGCCCCATGTAGTTTAAACAAGTGTTAATTACATTTTATAAAACTATATAATAAACACTCACTCCGATGCATTGATTGAAACATTGTAAATGTTTTAATTAAAAAAGCCTAACCCCTTCACCATTTCATAAAACCACAATTTAAACTTTATTAAAATATGATATATAAAGTTCAAACTATCCCGTTGTGTTATGAACTCTGGTCCCACCAGTCTCATTCCAATGCAACTCTCCGACTAATCTAGGTCGTTCACAATCGAACCCCAAATCCAACGACTAAAATCCAATATCGCGTAGAAAACTTGTGCGATCACCCCCATTCCATTTCTGCGCAAAATGAGCAGCATTAGAATTTTATCTCTCCTCCACATGCTCATTTCTTGTGTAATATTCCTACTTAGCCTAAGGTAAGAGGAATATTCATTTTTGTTTTACTTTCTGTTGCATGAGTAAATGAATAGAGGAGGACATGTAAAACTCCTAAAAAGACTAAATAAATCAATGCCAATGTGAACACAGATAAATCAGGGCCATGTAAATAAATCACTTGCAGGTGTGAAAGGGGTTTGAGCTGTGGGACTGGGTCAAACTTGACCAAATCTACAACCTTGTCTAGGTTCAATGTATCTCATGAAGGGACAACGCAGTTCTAGAAGGAGGCCCCTCATGTGAAAAGAGCTAACTCATCAAGGTGGTTTAGGGTTTGCAAAGGCTTTCATCTTATAAAAGCAAGGGGAGGGAAAAAACAGAAGGTTTTTGATTGATTATATTTCTGAGTATCTTGTCTTCTTAGACAAATACTATTCTCTATTGTTTAGTGGAGGATTGTCCTGCTTAGCACTTGGAGTTCCTATGGAGGGATTTCACCTCTTCCTTGAGGATTCTTGGAGGAGTATTTGCTGATTTAATCCACTATCAAGCTTGAGGCCAAGCTCTACTTCCAATTGTAGCATATATCCAGTGAGGGTTTTTCTGCTTTTGCAAGCTACATCAATTGGGATTATAGATCTGTAGAGATCTAGCTTGTTTTGGGAGCCTCTTCTCATGGAGTGTGTCTTTTAACCTCTTGGAAGAGTGCCTCTCCTGTTTTCACTTCAGATCTATAACTTGGTAGTTAGCCATCTATGTAATTTGAGCTACAACACTGTTTCCATTAAGGAACTACATTATTTTGACATGAGGTTCTTTATGGTGTTTTGATCATAGTTTTGATGAGAGATCTTTGGTGCTGGGATTTGCCTTCCACTTTGGTGATCCATGGATTAGATTGATGATCCATGTTCTATTTAAATCTTATCTATTGTTATGTAATGTTATATTCAGAAATTACTGCAGTATTTTACAGATCTGCATCTTGAAACTCAGATCTACTCTTTTTTATGCATGATTTGGTCAAAACCCCAAGGGGATCTTGTAAATAAGACTATCTAGTTTCCATATCTGAAATAGATCTGATGTTTTTTCCACAGATCTATCCTAGATCTGAGTTGTAGTTTTCAACTATTGTAGCTCCTTAAAATAATGTTGTTGAGCCATTTCTTCATTTACATATGTGTTGCATCCTTCTTTTCTGAGGATTTCTTGCTCTATTGCCTCATGTATTCTATTGTATATTGAAAAAGCTTCATTATAATTATAATTTGATGCTGTACATTCATAAGTTAACCATATTTGATTCCCTCCTACTCATACTATCCAAGATTGCATTATTTCTGAAGTATTTTGCTGTGAATAGCTGCAGCCCCTCTTATAGGATGTTTTTCAGCTAGACTAGGTTGTGGGAGATTTGTTTACCACACCTAGTTTGATTTGTTTTTGCTCCCCTTATGGATATAGGCTCAAAATCTACTAATATAAGGGATCCCAGGGTTGTAAACTCATTTCTGTACATCAATCTCCCAGGAGTGCGTTATTTCAGCAGGCTTTCTATGTTATTGCAGATCTGGGATATTACAGTGGTATCAAAGCTCCTTTCTTGGCACAGCCTGTGCTTTCCTTGGAGCACCAACCATCTTGTATTTAGAAGAAGATGATCCTCTTACTGAGAGGGAGAATAGGTATAAGAACAGAACTCACAATAAGTTTGATTACACTACTGATGATCCTGACAAGGGTCAAGACAAGGGTAAAGCCCCTGAAGTTGTAAATGATAAAGAAGCAATGGAGTTTGCAAGAACTCTTTTGGGGGCCATGCAAGATATTTCCAGAGAGATCAAAGAGATGAGGGTGGACAGAATGAGGGAATATCCTGGGATATTTCATCCGGGAGAGAGCTCTGACATGTCTCATCATGGGACTGGTCAACTAGTGAATCTGCCGCAAGCTCCACAAGCTACACAACGCTCCACTATGCATACTTTCTTGGCTATAGAGAATGAAGGACCACAAGAAAAAGCTTCCCTTGAAGATTAATTTGTGGAGTATGATTCCCAGAGTCAGAGATTCAAGGATAACTTGAGTTTCCAAGACTTTTGTCAGCACAAGGATAGAAGAAGACCAAGGCAACAGTATAGATATGGTGGGTTCTTTCATCATCAGGATAGACACCACTCTATGGGCAGATTCTTTTTGCCCAAGTTTGATGGATCATCCTCTAGTTCTGCCAAGGCATGAGTAGAAAATCTGGATATTTACTTCCAGTTGAACAAAGTCCTTGAGACTGAAGCCATCAAGATTGCAGCGCCGCACTTTGAAGGTGAAGCACACAACTGGTGGTTCGATGGGTTGTCTAAATTGGGACACATCAATGTGACTACCTATTCTGAGTTTACTAGAATACTGGTGGAGAGGTTTGACAGGAAGAATCTTGAAGCACCCTTCATAAGCCTTGCAAAGCTAAAGCAATCAGGAGATGCAGAAACTTATATCTCTGAGTTTCTGAAATTATCAATCATGGTCCCTGATCTATCTGTAGCAAGGAGAGTCTACATGTTCATCGATGGCCTGGAGGAACCTTTGCCTATATTGGTTAAATATACAAAGCCCATTACTTTGCATGATGCCATTGAGAGGGCTAGAGACCTCCAAGATGCCTTGCCAAAAGCAAAGGCAACTTTCCAAAGCAAGGCCCCTCACTTTTCTAAGGGGAAGGAAGGAAAAGTTGCTCCTCCCAAGGAGAGCTCTTTGAAGAAGGCTCTTGATATTGATCTCAGGAGGGAATTGAGGAAAAATAAATTGTGCTTCACTTGCCAAGAGTCATGCGCACCAGGACATAGATGTGTTGTAGGGAAAACACACTACATAGAAGTCTTCTCAGATCTTGAGGAGGAAGATGAAGATGATGAACCTAGGAGGGGTCACGGCGCTGATGATGATGATGAGGAAGATCAAACACCATCCAAAGATGGGAAGAGCCTTTTGATACAACAAGTGGGACTCTTGCTTCTTTGAGAGGAGTGCCTAAGTACTTGACCCTAAGAGTACAAGGTTCATTCATGAATCAGAGAGTATCTGTCCTGATTGACAATGGGGCAACCCACAACTTTATTGATGCTCATCTTGTGGAAAAGAGAGGAATCCCCACTGATACTTTTGAGGGATTTTCTCTTTTGGTCCCAGGAGATAGGACCATGCAATGCATGCAATATGTTCCATCACTCATTGTCACTATGGGATCATACACTTTGGTGGATCACTTCTTTATAGTTGACATACCAGACACCAACATCATCTTGGGTGTCTAATGGTTGATTACCTTGGGGAAGGTTACCATTGATTGGAAAGCTTTGAAAATGGAGTGGGTGGACTTGAAGAGTGGGAAACCACAAATGATTCAAGGCATGCATACTTATCCTTCACCTAGTACTTCCACCCAAACAACAGAGATGGATTTGTGCAGTGGAAGCAGGGATCTCACAGTTCCTTCTCTCATGTTCATGAGGACAAGGGACATTATTATCTCATGGAAAGCCACCTGGAATGCCATCAGATTCAGATCTTGTGGAGAAGGTTCCACAAAGTGCTGCTCCAAATCTATATCTAGGAAGGGTTGGAGCAATGAGAGACCAAGTTACAGCGCTGGGAGGCTTGGGACAACCCAAGAATGAGGGGGATCTTCTTTCTGCATCACTATCACCCTCTCACTTTTTTGAATCTACGTTGTGGGAGGAGGGGAATGGGAGAATTAACCTTCCAAAAAACAATTTTGGCATGTGTAATGTCAAAGGGGAAATCAACAACATGACAAGAAATTCCATGGATGTATCAGCAGCGTTGTCATTGCTGAGCAGTGTGGATCTTTATTGGAAATCTCAACTGCTTGTAGAGTATTCCAAAGATCTCCACACAGATATGATACTAGATGGCATGTAGTAATAAGAGGGCTACTTAGTCCAAGGGGGAGTCATCTATTATCATGTTAAGGTCTACTTTGCTAGATCTTCCAAGCTCAAGTAGAAGATCCTACAAGGAGCATGTGAAGAATTCTTCCTTAGCCATAAGTATTCAATGAAGATCTATACCCTGATCATGAAGAGTTTTGATTGGGAAGGCATGAGAGAGGACTTACATCAACACTTTCAAGAGTGCAATAGCTATGGAGGATTGGGGCAGCTAATGGAATATTTGCAAGAGTCATCCCAACCAGCACTTCCCTTGCTTGAGAGGAGGGGAATTCTCATGCACAACTCCATGTGTGTGAAGGACTATGATGGTAAAGAATTTGATCATGCCAAGCAAGTTGTATTTTCTGATCTATTACATTCCTTTGCCATGTTTTTGTAGGATAAGACTCCTAAAGGGAGTGAGAGATCATGTGGATCTCATAGCTTGTTGGGGGCCAATATAAATTCTGAACTTGGTCACTCCC
Organism: Pinus albicaulis; assembly: GCA_034641835.2. NCBI lineage: Eukaryota > Viridiplantae > Streptophyta > Pinopsida > Pinales > Pinaceae > Pinus > Pinus albicaulis. The sequence continues at coordinate 243,494,451 of CM076583.1, read as the reverse complement.
TTGTTGTGCATGTTAGGGTCCCGTGATTTGGCTGATTGGCAAGCCAAATGATAGTGTAACATCAAACTAGTCATTGGAGCCCAAGGACCTAGCCTTCCTGGACTCAGAGAGGGCTCTCTCTATTTGTGTAAGGGATATCTGTGTGTTTTCTTATCGTGTTCTAATTTTAGGCTAGTTATGAAGTAGGTTTTTGGTTTTGGTTTTTAGGTTGTGAGGGATGAACTAATCAAAGACATAAGATAGGTAAAAAGATGTCAGATAACCTGGGCTATGGGGTCGAAAAGGTCAAGAAAGCTTTCAGATGGTGATACATGGTTGTTGAAGGGTAGATTTGATTCGAGGTAAAATGGATCTTTGGGAAAATGGAGTGAGATGGACATCAAGTTCATGAATAACAAAGGATTTCAAGCACAAATAGTTTAATAGCTGGCATAAACATGGTAGGGAAAACCATTAATCATGAGAAATGTAACTATAAGCTAATCAATGCATAGAAATAAAAATTCAAGCTATGCATAGAGATATATAACTCTCTAACTTTAGGAAATGGCTATCAGACTTTGGGGAAATACATTTAAGACAGAAAAACAACTCAAATCACTATGTCGAAATGCCTAAACACAGTACTTCAAGTTATTGGGCACTTTGAAAACAAGATTTGCATAGTCTTAGGCAAAGGGCAAGATCAGAACAAGACCTCCTTGGTTCAACAAATGATAATCTAATCAGTCAAAGAGAAGTTTCATAGGTGGAGCTATGGCTAGCCATGAGTAAGCAGGGAATACCATAAATCATACTTAGCATGCATAAAACCATGAATGAAACAAGAAAACAATATTCTTCAGTTATTAAATAGAAATCAAGAATTCTTTAATGTGACTAAGAATGAAGAAAACATGGAAGCTATAACGAAACAGGAAATTTAAGGTGCCTCCAAGGGCATGTCTCAAATCTATTCTCTACTATCTTATAGCAAGAAAGAACATGGAGTTATGAATGAAAACTAGGAAACAAAATATAGAGAGAGACACTATACCATTCTACCAAGTCATGGAATCCAACAAAAATCCTCTTTCATCATCCAAGAACATCCAAGAAACTATCCAAAAGCATGAGACAAGTATTTCTTCCAAAGCTTATATGACCATATATTTCTTCTATTCATCAAGTTCAGCCTCGTTTACAATGAAAGCATTTGAAATGTATAGGCCAAAGTGAGGAAAACCTCTTAGTTCAACTTGCAATCTCATTGGCCTATCCAAAATATCTGATTTTGTCCTTGAGGCTTTGCAAAGCCCAAGGCACAAAATATCTAATAAAATATCTCAAAAATGCTAAAAAAGGGAAATATATTGACTTTTCATAACTTATCATGTACAAAAATAGCTAAACTCACATGAATAAAAGTCACTTTTGAAAGGTTTAATTTTTACAAAAATACTCAAAAAATACATCAGAAAAAGGTCCCCTGACTTGTCGGAAACTTTTGGAGGCCTTCCCGATGTCGAAATGAGGCCCATGATGGCTTTTTGGAAAGGTCTGAGTGTTTACGTTCTGAAAATATTTAGTTTTCTCCAAAATGACTACTATAAGTCTTCCAAAAATAGGCCTATGTGTAAAAACCAAAAAATAGGCCTTGCTGATAAACGAGGTAGAGTGTAGAAAAAGCGAGTGTTTTTCGCCATTTTGTGGGAGAAAATGATCTTCAATTGATATAAAACTTTATGAGTATGTGCCCATAAAAATATGGCATCCAATGATACCACTTTAATCCTTTGATGATGCCCCAAACTGAAATGGTGATGCCCATGAGTTTTAGCCAAAAACCCAAAAAATGACAAAAAACCAAAACATGTCGAATTTCGCCCAAACTTTGTGAGCATGACCCTCAAGGGTTTTCAGAAACATGTTGTGAAGCTGAGGCCAAAATTTGGAGTCTTGAGTTGTCTTTCCTCAATTTTGGTGCCAGGCACTTCCCTTTAGCCTCCATGAGTTTTTCCTGAGCAGCCTTCAACTTCCACCGGGAAAACTGATTGAGCTTTTTATAATGCCCGGTCATCCTCCGTTGAAGGTCCAAGTCCCTACTTTCCTTCTCCAATTTCTTCTCCAAGTGATCATTAACTCTCTCAAGCCATGCTTCCTGATTGTTCTCTATCTCTTCTTCGAACAATGCAGTGAGAGGGGTAGATTGGAGAAGGGCATCTTCTTCTTCCTTTTGTTTCTCAAGGGCCTTTTTGAGCCCCATGGTTCTTGGCCTCTTTCTTCTGGGCTGATCTTCGCCTTCGCTCTCATCGAACTCACCCATGAGTTCTTCCAATCTCACTTGTGCTTTGGAGGCCTCCTTTTTGTATTTTATGGCTCGTGTCTCATATACAACCATATGGACACTCAGTTGTTTGTTTTGAACTTGCAAAAAGTGACTGAAGTTTCTAGCCCTATCAAGATCAGTCCTCAAAGCATCAATTTGGTTTTCTCTATGGATCAAGAGATTTTCTAGGATCCAGGCTTCATTATCACTATCATCACTTTGGATTTGGATGATGTCTAATTCCCTTTCCTTTTCATGACTGCTTTCTTCTTTCTCCTTTCCTTTGCTTTGGGTGGCTCTTTTAGTCTTCCTCCTCTTGGGAAATTTGACAGTGGGCTTCTTGGGCAATTTTCCCTTGCTTCGGAGGGCCCTAGTCACATTTGGAGTTACAACTCTAGGCACCCTTTTCCTTGATGTCCGAGGCTTGGCCACTTTCAGAGAAGAGAGCATGGCCCCTTGCCTAGGAGAGGCAACTAGCACATGCTCCATGGGCTCTTTACCCTTGTCACTTTGCTCCTCATTTTTGCCACTGTCTTGGATTTCTTCATGGATGCCCTGGCTGTCCTTTTGCATTTCCTTTTGAGGGCTATCCTCCTCACTGTGTTGCACCTTTTTATCATGCTGCCCTTCTTATTCATGAGACTAATGTTCCTTTTTATGAGGCTATTGCTCCTTTTTATGAGGCTGTTGTTCATCATGTTCATGGGACTGCTCACCTTTTTCATGAGGCTGCCTCTGTTCATCATATTGTGGCTGTTGTTCATCATTTTCACGAGTCTGTTGTTCTGCCTCACTATGATGCAGTTAATCATCATGCTACTTATCATCATGCCCTTCTTCCCCTTGCTGTTATGCCTCACTATGATGCTGCTCATCATCATATTCCTCATCTTTCTCATGCTCTTCTTCCTCATCATCTCTTTTGTTTGTTCTATGGTAAACTTGAGATTCTTGGGAATAGGTTTGCTAGAAGAAGGCGAAGGATGGTGAGTAGAAGGTGAAGGAGATGTATGAATTGGAGGGAAAGTGGAGAAATCCAGATGGGTGATGAAAGTATCCCAAGAGACCTCCTTCTTCTCAAGCTAATGAAGAATGATGACTTTGATGAGGGGGTGATGGAAGAGGCAGGTTGTCTGCTGAGAAGGAGGCTTTTTTGAACAGTGGAGGCCATTTTCTCAAGACTTCTATGTAGGAAGAAAGAGATATTTGGAAATTTGGTCCTCGTTAAATGCATGAGAAATCGAATATGATAGGCATAGAATCGAGAGAATCTTCCCTCACAATTGAAGTATTTCATGATGATCTTCATGAGGGGGGCGTAGCTAGTCAAAAGATATGAGAAGGGGAAAATGGATGTACATGAATCTCTATGCTCAGGGTCCAGAAAAGGCTTGTATTCTTCTGAGTCCAGGTGGCTTTGTTTAAACCACTTCTCCCTTATATAAGGGATTTTGGTGGCCTTAGAGATGGATCTCGGAGAGAATTTGAAATCTAGGCCTACCAGCTGAAACTACTTCTCCTGAAACCTCAAAGCACAAATATGTGTCAAAGGGGAATAGATCTTCACCTCTTGCACTCTTTGACAAAAATATAGACACCCAACCTCATGGAAATTGAACAAGACTGATGGGTGGGCATTCACTTATTCAGTGGAAACAAGCTCAAATCTCTTGTGCAGGCCACTCTTACTGTCTTGCCTGGAAGGCATCTTGTTTTGAATTTTCTTTGCAACACCAAGATGTCTCAAATGGCCTTTGGAATGTTTTCTCAAGAACAAACCTCTGTCCTCCTTGTTAGTCACTGTTTGACCAAGGAAAAGTGCTTCAAATGCTGTGTGAAATGGTTCTTTAACACTAACTTTCTGCTCCTTACAAATCATTGTTTTGTCTCCTTTTATGCCAATCAACAAATAGTTATCAAAACAAAAAAGCTCACAGTCAAATTGTTACTGTGTTTGGGTAAGGTCACAAGGATCCTTTGTGTTTTGGTATAAACAAGACAACCTTGTATTTAGAAAAAGACAAAACACCCCTTCCAATCAAAAGGACTCTTCTTGTGTTCACTTTTTCTCATACACAGGTAGACAAAAACACCTTCAAATTGAGTTAAAAGATCTTTCACCACAGTCTGCTTTATGTGAAAAAGGAGGCAGCACTATTTTTCTATTTCATAACACAGAGGAGGAATTTCATAATGGTCAAAATTTCAACTTATAATACTGTGTTCACCTTAGGACTACTATTTTCCCTTCACAAACACAGTTTTCACCACTGCTAGGACACCAATGTTTTTTGAAGGCAGTTAGGGTCTGTTTAGATGGTTTTAAACACCCACCCAACAATGTAAAAATGTGTAACAATCATAGCAACATAAAGCTCTAAGTTTGCTCAGAAACACTTCCCTCTAATCAATCTTTCTCTCTTGGCATTTATAGCAGTAGCACCTTTAATTTTGGACCAAAATCCTCACCCTTTAAACACTGTTTTTACCTCAAGCTCACTGATTTCCTTTTACAAACATTGTTTTGACCTTAGATTTTCCAATAGGGATTAATTTTGTTTTCACCCTTGCTAGGACACTTTCAACAATTTTAATAGCCTCTAACACTGTGTTTTCTGTCTAGTCACTAGCATATGTTTCATTACTCTGTTTTGAAAATAGTTTAGGCCCTTTGAAACCAATATAAACACACCACTAGCCTTCCACTGTAACAATATTTGTCAATACCATAACAACCACCTCGCTTTTATACCAAGACCTTCTCTACTCAATCATTGTTTAGTCTTTGCAAAACACAACATCAATCCCCCTTTAGAAAAACGAATGCACCAAGGAGGCAAATAAAAATACCTTGAGGATGGTTTGTGGCCTTTGCTTGAAGATTTGAGCAGCTTCAAAGATGCTTTGGAGGAATTTTGATCGTTCATACAAGCGCGGCACGTTCAAAAGGGAAAACGTCGTGCAGTAACAAAGGTGTCGGGTCGGCCTTCGGGCAGTTGTGACCGACGCCTACAGGCGCGCCGCGCAGTAGTGCAAGGCCTGTGTATTTTTTATCCTGAACACGCCACGCGCTTTTCAGGCGCGCCGCGTGGGCTTAAAACTCCAAAAACTCTGCGGTTTCACTCAAAATCTCTCTTTTCTCTTCAGTGGATGGCTAGGAGCGATTTTGAATGTTTGTCTACGCTTTTGAAACTTTTCAAATGAGCTTGCAATGGTCTCTTAATCCCTTTTGAAGGCGAAAAGGCCAATTTGGCTTTGAAATGCTTTATGAGGGTTTTGAAGCTTTTTGAAAAAGGTATTGGTTGCAAAACAAAACATGAAGCATTTTTTTGTGATTTCATCATTTTTAAAACCTATAAAGACTCCTTTTTGAACTAACCCTTTGACAAGATGCTAAGGTCGACTTTTGACAAGGTAACATAGTGATGGTTCTTGTTTAAGTAAAAAAGCCCTTTTTTAAGAGACTGCAACCCCTTCTGCTACTCTTTCACTGTTTCTCATTGAAGAAGAAATTCTGCCACTGCTGACCTTTTTAAAGGAAAAATTTACTCAAAGACATACCAATGATTTGTGAAGCATTCTTTGCCATTCTTGCAAGGAGATAACTCACCATTTTAAAACTTAATTTTACAGCTTCTGCTCCTGGTATGTTGATGATGATCAAGTCCACCGTGAAGTTGAATAAACTGTCAGGTGCTCTTTGAGTCTTTCTCTTGACTATGGGTGAAGAACCTCATTTGAAACTGTAAATGAAAAACTCTGCTATAAATAGTTTCCATCATCAAGGCAACTGACTAACGTTTAATTGACAAAGTAATCAAGTCTTCAAATTTTACGGAGATATATCAGGGGATGGTAAGCTGAAGTTTAAAATATAAAATTGGGAAACTATCCGTTTGTTCTTTTGTGAAGAAGGTCTACAAGAATAATGAATTTCTCATTCATTTTACCATTTTGACAGCAGTCCCTTTGAAATCTAAGCCATACTGAAAATGAATGCTCTTTACCTTTACACAATGGTGAGCCTCCTACTAGTCATGAGGGAGGCCTATTTTTGACAAATGCCTCGGTTATTTTCAACCCCTGTTTCAACCAAGTGAAGAAGGTTTATGAACAAACTGTTAGTGGTTTTCTTTGCATTTGATGGCAGAAGTCAGTTTGAGACCAAGACTGTTTTACTTCCTTGGGCATTTGCTTAACAATATTTCTTCATTGATAATCGCCCCATTAGCTTCACACTGTATTTGAATTCCGTGTTTTAACAGTGAAACTCATGTAAACACCTCTTTGAAGCACCACTTCTTTGCCTCTGCTTTTAACACCATTTTCTATTAAGAAACCTTCAATTGCTTTCCCACTGCACCTAAAATTTTCCTTTCAGTCAGTGAAAACCTTAAAATCAAACTCTATCCCTGGCCCTCTGCTTATAGATGAAGGAGGCCTTTATCACAATGCCAAACCCTCTGCTTGTAAAATGAAGGAGGTTTTCTCAATATTTCAACCCTCTGCTCATGTATGGAGGAGGTTTTCTCAGTGATGCCATTTCATCAGTTTTTCCAAATAGTGTTACCTTTCCTTTCACTACCTATTCATGCTTGAGCAAATGAAGATGAAAAACTGACAATAAGTCATGATGGGCATTTCTGAGACATGTAATTTTTCTTTCCAAATACCTTTGCGCCTCTTTAGACATCACAAGAAATTTGGCTAGTATCTGCAAATCATTTCTTGTCATTTATGATTCACTAACCTCTGACTGTGATTGCACGAGCTTAATGAAATAACTCTCTGTCCATTATTTGCATCCCAGGCTCAAAACCACATGAGAAGCAACTATCTTCTCATGTTGATTTTAATACTATCTTCTAGAACACTAGTATACTTATGCTCTTTGACAAATACATTGAAACATTGTACATTTACCTAATATCAGCTTGACCCATGGCTTATGTATTGCTAAGACTTCAAGGCTTGTTAGTGGCGCGACTTAAGGGTGTAACCAAACTCTATCTGCAGAATAGGAAAGTCTGTTAGGACTGTTGATCATAGATAGAGGTTCTTTGGATTTAGGATAATTTGCCAAGGGAGAAATGCCTAAAGCGCCACTACCTAACTTAGGGGAGACTTCTTGGACAGTTTTGGATTATTCTCTTTGGAGTTGATGGACAGGCTAGTATGGCTGAGGCTAGATAGGGCTTGACAATGAGGTTTTACCTCGTCATGGGCTGATTGAAAAGGTAGGAGGAAAAAAATATTTATGGGTGTTTTTCCAGCTGGAAAATTTGACAAATTTTTGAGATCAGCTGCTAGAAAACTTAGCTAGGAATCTAGTCATCGACAACAAGTGAAAAATACTAATGAATAACAGTGGCTCCATTTGGGGAGGCAGCTCCTTTTCAGGAGGTGTCCAGAATTGCAGATATTTGGCTTATGAAGACCAGTGCCTGATCCATTGTCGCAAATTTCATTCTTCCTTGATGCTATTTCTGAAAATTGATAGCATGATTAGCATCAATGATATTTCTAGCTACCCCACTATTTTCCTAACATTTTTCTTCTTTTGGGTGCATTTGGACTAGCAACCCTTTGACATAATATTTTTTTTTGAAAAATGAAACTATCTAGTTCTACACTTATATTTGCTGGGAGTTCATATTAAGCTGTTGAACTCCTTTGTTTCTCTACCTATGCTAGATCAACTGTCAAGATTAAGCTGTTTGACAGGATTTTATTCTCTAATCCAAAACATGAAATTGAAAAATGACCAAATCAGGATTAGACAGTCTAATTTGTCATGTACTTGTGGCACGAAAGACAAGTTGCACACAAATATTATTTTGCATAAATGAAATCTAGAAAAACAAGGCTAGGATACACAATTTGTTTTCATCCCTGTTTTCCTCTTTGGTTCTGTTTTGAGCATGTGGAACCAGTATCCTTTCCTAATCTACTCTCTTTGATAAGTCAAGCTGACACAATGTTGACCATCTTTTCCACTCACTAACTTATCAGCAAATAAATTTAAAACATGTTCAATTATGATTAGGCTAGATAACTGAACAAGACATTTGAACACTAGTAGCAGCATTTAGAGTTGTGCGTTTTCTGAATGACTATTTTTTGAACATGGGGCCTTCTTTCTGTTTTTCAAATTGCCCTCTTTTTATATTTTTCTATTGTTTTTGAATTTTCTGTTTTTGATCTATTTTTTAAACAATGATATCTACAATGATTGAAAAAGTTTTGACTCGGAAATCTTGGGAATGGTGAAACTTAAGCACCTTATCCTTATAAGGATCTCCTACCACTCTTGGTCCACTCAGCTCTTGGAAAGAAAAATTTGGAAAATTTTCTCTTTCAAGCATGACATAAGGATTCATGCATGAATCTCTGAACAACCCTGTATCCTCCCGCTATACCTCTTTATACCTCTGATTCCCACTTCTTCTTTTGTTGTACATCTTTTTCAAATAGTGCAGATATTCTTTGTCATTTTTGAAGTATATGATGACATCATCAAGGTACATCAAAATGCAGAAATTCAGAACTGGAAACATGACTTTTAGGAGCATATTTTTGATATCCGGTGGTTTTTAAATTCTGGGTTTGAAACTGGAACTTCTTCCAACATACTGGAAAAATTCTTTGAGCTGTTTACTTTGCAAAGGAATCATTTGGCTATAACCTGAAATATCATCTTGCAAAGACATATAATTAAAAGCACTTATCATCGGTATATCATGGTCTTGGGCTGGAAGGATAAAATTTATGTCACAAGGGTGTGTATTAGTGCTTCTAAAATCAAAACAGATCCTATGACCAGCTATTTTATCTTTGATTATTATCGTTTGGTTCAGATTTTTGTATTTTCTTTTGTCAAAGTTGTTTCTTGGAGTGATGGCAGTGGCATACTGTTTCTCACTATTTTCTAGGTATGAAGTAGTATTTTGAATAAGATTGCCAATTCCAGTAGTTCTAAGTCTTTGGTGGAGTGACAGAATGTTATCCAGTTCAAGTAACTTAGGTATATTTGGACTGCACTCATCATATCCTCTCATAAGAAATTTATCAGGCATTTTTTATGGATTTTGAGTTGTTATGGCTACAGTCAAGGTTTCATTTGAAATGGTAGAGTTATGTGATGGTAAATCCTTAAGGTATGGTAAGAACATTAAGCTTCCCTGCTCCTGAGTTCCAAAGAGGTTTGTGATATGTAAGCTTCTAATGCATCTATTCTGAAAAAGTTTCTTGATGTTACTGCTAATGTTTGCCTAAGGTTTGAGCAATTTTCCTGATAGTAAATAATGGTTTGTGCTTCTTACTCTATCCCTGTTTCAAAAGGAACACACTCACTTTCCTCCAGACATAGCTGCTCATGATTATGATAATTTTGAGTGTCTAGTTCATCATAGAGAACTTGGGGCAACTGATGTGGTGTGTCTAAGTTTGTTTCAAAGCCTTTTGTCTGCTCTTCAATGTCCTCATCAGTGTGTAGAATGAAAGAGTTCAGATCAGAATGCAAGGAGTACATCGGGATGTTATCTAGCCTCTCTTGGCTGCTGATCATATATTTCATGTGCGATTCTCGGTAGAGTATTCTAGTTTGGTCAAACACAGGAATAGTGGCGTAGGACATATCAAGTTGAATATTTCCCTGAAGCTTGGCTCCCCAAGATCTGGATAAAAGAATTCCATACTTGGGAGGGATGTGTGCTACCACTATGTCCATGATCAGATGTTTTGCAGGTACTTGGGCTAAACTGAAACAAAGATGTTTGATCAAGCCTAGACATTTTACTCTACTTGAATCAAATGAATATAAGTCTTTGTACGGTCTTGTGATTTCTAGGCCTAATCTTTCCATTACAACCTTCGGCATGAGATTATGCAAGGGTCCGAAGTCTAGCATGGCATTGTGAAGGATTTGGTCATGGATATTCATACTGATGTAAAAGGGAAGAGTGGTTCCTTCTTGAAATTTCCCTTCTATTTTTGGACCAAACAACACTTCAGGAGTGTCATCAACTAGATTAAGGGTGTTCGCATCATATCCTATATTCAAGACCTTTAACACTTGGGATTTATAAGAGCCTTGGGCGATAAGTTTAGTGAGAGGCATGGTAATCTTTATTTTGGTGATTTCTCCCTCAAAACTGAAAGGTGCTTGTAGTTTAGACAGGTTTGCTTCAGTTTTTTCAGCCATGAATTTTTCTATGTTCTGATTTTGCTGACTTTGTTTCGGGATTTTGTTGACACAACCATCTCGGGAATCTTTGTGGAAGTACTAGGAGCATCTGAGCCAAGACTTGTTTGAATAGCTTTATCTTTGTTTTGGTAATTTTTATTGACCATGATTTTGTTGCTGTCCACTGCTTTTTTAAGGATGGTATCAGGGGTTCTAGCAGTGTCTGAGCTACCTTTCTTGGAGTGGTCTTGGTTTTTTCTGCTTCTAAGGTCGTACTACCTATGAGATTCTACTATGGCATTCTGAAAATCTATGGCAGGATCTTCGGGATCTTCATAGTTGGTTTCATCCTGATTCGGAGAGAAGAATGCTTGTTCTTCTTCTGTGAGGTAAACCTCACTCTTGTTATCAGAACCTATGAGGTTTAGGTGGTTTTCATCAATGGTGTTGTACATTGTTCCCCTCCATTCGGATTTAGCCATCGATCCCTTTCAAACCTGTTTCCATTATATTTCATGGCTAAAAAGCTCCCATGCCGCTCTAAAAAATACGCTGTTCAAATGTTCAAAATACGTATTTTATATGCCGGGCCGAAGCCCCTTAGGCTTTAGCCCCTCCCGCCTTGATCTTCATATGACCCGAGTCCAGGACCACAGGCCAGAAGTCAAGGGGGGCTTATCATTTGAGTCCCGGGCGTCGTCGCAGCCGTCCGATTCAATTAAATCAACGGCGCGGCAGCTAACTTATTGGCAGGGCCCCCATATGTACACCACACGCCCGAAACAGGCGGTATTGCCCCGCACCACCCTCGTCAGAGCAGTGGTATTCCCCGCGGAAGCAGCGATGCCATAAAACTCATGCCACGTGTTCTTGGTACGAGCGAGAAACCGCCCATCCCCCGCGCGTTAAACCTCATACAAAGGCTGGGCAGCGGGATTCACAGAGACCGTCGGATCTCCAGATCTCCATCCGACGGCGGAGATGCAACAAAATCGTCCGTCCATTGATGCGTACCCGCCAGGTCCCACAGCCCGCCACCGTGTCACTATTACACTCCTCCGTCCATCAATCCACTTGCCACGTCGCCTCCCATTCGCCCCCTGTTAACCTACGTGTCTCCCCGCCGTACATCCCTCCGCGCCAATATATATATATATATATATATATTTATATGTGTTTTATTCACATTTGCCGCTAGTTTTTCCTCTCGACCCCACTGTGTGACATTTCGTTCTTTTGGTAAAAAGCCTCCATTGTTCGCTCCCAACACCCCGTATGTCACCGTTTTTGGTCTGTCTCCCCATCATCCCCTCCATTCACACTTCCGTCACCTCTTCCCTCATCTGAGTCAGTTTTTCTAACAGTTTCAGGGTTTTGCAGGTTCTAAATGGTAGAAGAGGCGTCTAAATCCACATCTTCCATTCCAGAGAATCAAGAATATATCAGAAGGTGATTTCCTGCAGGCGAAATTTAATGAAAAAGACTAAGAGCAGATGCCTGAAATGACTACAATTAAAGAAGACACAGACAGAGATTCTCAGAACCCTCTAGAGAAGTTCACCTCTCATTTAAGGTCCGGGACTCCAGTTCAAAACCAAAAGCTAGGCGTACAGTACTAAATGGAAGATTTTCTCAGAAATCTCATGGTAGCAGATTTGCCTTCAGCCAGAAGCATCCCGATGTATATATTTTATTATTTCTGTCTTGTACATAATGAGATTTTTATCTCCCAACATTAATTTCTGTATACAGGTGGTTAGGTATTTATTTATAACTTGTCATTCATAAAAAGGCGCGAGTGTTTTCCGCCATTGGATTGAAATGTAGTAATTAATTGTTCCTTTTCCTTCCCCCCCCCCCCTCTAGAAGTTTCGGTCTTCTCTATAAATACCAAAAAAGAAGACATTGTTGGGGTTCCAGATTTCTGTAAGCAAGCTGTGCAGCGAGAAGACTATTGTATTCATCTTGTGACATTTCTGTATGAAGTTTCAGAGCCCGTTGAGTCTCAGTGAGGAGGGGTTATGACTGTATTGAGGATTCTGGTCTTTGGTATATTACAGTATGTAACTTTTCTTATGTGTTAATATATCATCTCTTTCAAGCGAAATTCCTTCTTGTATCATGTTCTAGAATGCGAGTGGCTCACTAGTTTGCAGTAAGGATTCATCTTAAGTGGTGCCCTTTTCTGGAATTAGTCAAGCGCTTTAAATAGGCCTAGAAATGATATGTTGTTCCATGTCCACTCTTTTCATAATTTCTGCTATATTAGTGGCTTAAGGATTCGTAAATTGATGCGCCCTTCTGCCAGTAATATCTTCTTATGTTTCCTCACTGCCTGCACTTCTTGATATTTGATTTCTGTGGTATATTATATGAATCGGCCCTCTTTACAGTAAAGCGGTCTCTTAACTGTCTGATACTTTCATGCTGAAGTTTTACATTATGCCTTTACATTACTCCTATCCTTGTATCAGCCTCTGAGAGAGAATTTGGACCCATTCAATCTAATTCCATTTTCTTGTTTAGAACAAGAGATAGTAGGTGAGTCCCTTGGACTGACAACCCAAACTATAAAGGACTCCTTGCTATATTAAGATGTCCTAGGCACTGGTCTATGGCAACTCTAGGTTGTCTCTAGGGGGGTGACAGAATCATCCACAACAAATGGGTTCTGTATCCCTATCATCCTCTGCCACATAATTTTCATTAAAGGGTGGCATAATTTGTTGATCATTTTCCCTTGGTTTGTTTTGAGGTTGTTCCCTCCTAAAATTTTGGTTCCGGTTTCTGTTTGGAGGGTTTGGCTGGTTGTCCCTAAGAGGGGTTTTTTCACTAATCTTTTCCCACATTTTGGCCATTGACCTAACCAAGTCATCTATTCTAGGATCTAAGGGAGGGGATGAAGTGGTGACCTCATCCCGGTATGTGACTTTCCTTTCTGATTTGGTCCTAGCTCTCTTTTCTGCTAAGTTGGCTTCTACACTTATGGCCACTTTTTGCATTTCCTCTAAGGTAGGGGGGTCTTTGTCTCTTAGTTGATAAGTCATGTTTGGGTCAAAGCCTTCGGGGAACTTCGCCAAGGCTGAGCCAAGTGGAGGTTTGAAGTGAGGTGGGAGGGCGTTATACACATTGTTGAACCTAGTGCAGTATCCTTGGACACTTTCCCCATTTTCCCGTTTTAGATTGTTATACTCTGACAGGATTTGAATGGGGTTCTTTCAGATTTCCCACTTGTTTATGAAGGTTTGGTAGAGTTCTGGGAGATTGTGGATGCTATTTGGAGTTAAGCTCTTAAACCATTTTTTGGGTTCTTCGCCTAGGCTTTGGGCGAACATCCTCATTCTGATGGTCTCGTCTTCTATTTCCATGTATTCAAAGGCATCGCTAATCCTATCTACATGTTTTTGAGTTGTGGTAGTCTCAACTCCGGTAAAGTGCAGGATTGTGGATTGATAGTCATTTTGTAAGGGAGCCAAAGGCTGTGGCAACACCAAGGGTGCATACCAGGCTGCCATGACGGGAGCTAATGGATGATGTACAAAATGAGGGCTTGTGGGATGAGCTGAGGTGGTTTGAATAGTAGTGGTTTGGATGGGTGTGGTGGATGTACTTGGACTGGTGATCTGATTTTGAGCAAATCTAGGATGGTAGGAGCCAAAGTGATGGATTTCTATGAGAACTATGGTCCACCACCAACACTATCAAATATGCTTTTGGGAAAACATTTTATAGCAAACTTTGAGATTAAAACTTGAAAAGAAAAGTGATTCACTTGGTTTTAACAGTTTGTTAGGCTGTTTGGACAAGCTAATGGTTCTTTTTGCAAGGTGACTTCTGTTTATCTCCTATGTTTAGGTGAGGTCTTCTAAATTGCTAAGTTATACTTAGTTTGTCACTGATTACAGAGTTTGCACCATTAGTTTTAAGCTTTTGGAAGGATGAGTCAACAGAAAGGTATGGTTTATGAATTTTTTTGGTTTTTTATGGAGTTTTAGGCCTACTGGAGGCTAGTGGAGTCGCCAGGTGTAACTTGGTTGTTTTTTTAGGGATGTAGCTATGGTCCACCACCAATAACTAGGGAAAAGCCAATCTGGGGATGTTTTTGGGGTTTTCTGAGTTTTTATGTGCAACCTATGGTTTATTAGAGTTTTCTAGACCTGATTCATCACTTTGCTAGGGTGGTGAAAACAAAAAGAGTTTACTCTAAATGATTCTATGGACTGCTTGCCTGTTTAAATTTTAAAGACTAATGAATCTACAAGAGTTTGCTAGACTGTTATGTACTTAGTTAGTCCCACCGTGATCACCATTACGTTAGTGTGGCGATGAGGTGGCTAAATAGGCAGGTATTCTTGAAGATAAGGGACTTTTGGAGTTCTAAGGTGTCCTTAGATTGTCACTAACTCAGGTCCCACCATGATCGCCATTATGTTAGGGTCCCGTGATTTGGCTAATTGGCAAGCCAAATGATAGTGTAACATCAAACCAGTCTTTGGAGCCCAAGGACCTAGCCTTCCTGGACTCAGAAAGGGCTCTCTCTATTTGTGTAAGGGATATCTGTGTGTTTGCTTATTGTGTTCTGATTTTAGGCTAGTTATGAAGTACGTTTTTGGTTTTGGTTTTTAGGTTGTGAGGGATGAAATGATAAAAGACATAAGATAAGTAAAAATATGTCAAATCAATTGGGCTATGGGGTTGAAAAGGTTAAGAAAGCTTTCAGATGGTGATACAAGGTTGTTGAAGGGTCGATTTGATTCGAGGTAAAATGGATCTTTGGGAAAAATGGAGTGATATGGACATCAAGTTCGTGAATAAAAAAGGATTTCAAGCACAAATAGTTTAATATCTGACATAAACATGGTAGGGAAAACCATTAATCATGAGAAATGTAACTATAAGCTAATCAATGCATAGAAATAAACATTCAAGCCATGCATAGAGATATATAACTCTCTAACTTTAGGAAATGGCTATCAGACTTTGGGGAAATACATTTAAGAGAGACAAACAACTCAAATCACTATGTCAGAACTCCTAAACATAGTACTTCAAGCTATTGGGCACTTTGAAAACAAGATTTGCATAGTCTTAGGCAAAGGGCAAGATCAGAACAAGACCTCCTTGGTTCAACAAATGATAATCTCATCAGTCAAAGAGAAGTTTCATAGGTGGAGCTATGGCTAGCCATGAGTAAGTAGGGCATACCATAAATAATACTTAGCATGCATAAAACCATGAATGAAACAAGAAAACAATATTCTTAAGTTATTAAAGAGCAATCAAGAATTCTTTAATGTGACTAAGAGTGAAGAAAACATGGAAGCTATAATGAAATAGGAAATTTAAGGTGCCTCCAAGGGCATGTATAAAATCTATTTTCTACTGTCTTATAGCAAGCAATAACATGGAGTTATGAATGAAAACTAGGAAAAAAAACAGAGAGAGAGACATTATACCATTCTACCAAGTCATGGAATCCAACAACAATCCTCTTTCATGATCCAAGAACATCCAAGAAACTATCCAAAAGCATGAGACAAGTATTTCTTCCAAATCTTATATGACCATATATTGCTTCTATTCATCAAGTTCAGCCTTGTTTACAATGAAATCCTTTGGAATATATATGCCAAAGTGAGGGAAACCTCTTAGTTCAACTTGCAATCTCATTGGCCTATCCAAAATATCTGATTTTGTCCTTGAGGCTTTGCAAAGCCCAAGGCACAAAATATCTAATAAAATATCTCAAAAATGCTAAAAAAGGAAAATATATTGACTTTTCATAACTTATCATGTACAAAAATAGCTAAACGCACATGAAGAAAAGTCACTTTTGAAAGTTTTAATTTTTACAAAAATACTCAAAAAATACATCAGCAAAAGGTCCCCTGACTTTCCGGTAACTTTTGGAGGCCTTCCTGATGTCTAAACGAAGCCCATGATGGCTCGTTGGAAAGCTATGAGTGTATAATTTCTGAAAATATTTAGTTTTCTCCCAAATGACCACTGGAAGTCCTCCAAAAACAGGCATGTGTGTAAAAAACCAAAGAATAGGCCTTGCTGATAAAGAGTGCAGAGTGTAGAAAAAGCTAGTGTTTTTCGCCATTTTGGGGGAGAAAATGATCTTCAATTGATCTGAAAATCGCTGAGTATGTGCCCCTAAAAATATGGCATCAAATTATACCATTTTAATCCTTTGATGATTCCCCAAACTGAAATAGCAATGCCCATGAGTTTTAGCCAAAAACCCAAAAAATGACAAAAAACCAAAACATGTCGAATTTCGCCCAAACTTGGCGAGCATGACCCTCAAGGGTTTTTAGAAACATGTTGTGAAGCTGAGGCCAAAATTTTGAGTTTTGAGGTGTATTTCCTCAATTTTGATTCTAGGCAATTCCCTTTAGCCTCCTTGAGTTTTTCCTGAGCAGCCTTCAACTTCCGCCAGGCAAACTGATTGACCCTTTTATAATGCCCGGTCATCCTCCTTTGAAGGTCCAAGTCCCTATTTTCCTTCTCCAATTTCTTCTCCAAGTGATCATTAACTCTCTTAAGCCATGCTTCCCGATTGTTCTCTATCTCTTGTTCGATCAATGCAGTGAGAGGGGTAGATTGGAGAAGGGCATCTTCTTCTTCCTTTTGTTTCTCAAGGGCCTTTTTGAGCCCCATGGTTCTTGGCCTCTTTCGTCTAGGCTGATATTTGCCTTCACTCTCATCGAAATCACCCATGAGTTCTTCCAATCTCACTTGTGCTTTGGAGGCCTCCTTTTTGTATTTGATGGCTCGTGTCTCATATACAACCATATGGACACTCATCTGCTCGTTTTGAACTTGTAAAAAGTGACCGAATTTTCTAGCCCTATCAAGATCAGTCCTCAAAGCATCAATTTTGTTTTCTCTATGGATCAAGAGATTTTCTAGGATCCGGGCTTCATTATCACTATCATCACTTTGGATTTGGATGATGTCAAATTCCCTTTCCGTTTCATGACTGCTTTCTTCTTTCTCCTTTTCTTTGCTTTCGGTGGCTCTTTTAGTCTTCCTCCTCTTGGGCAATTTGATAGTGGGCTTCTTGGGCAATTTTCCCTTGCTTCAGAGGGCCCTAGTCACATTTGGAGTTACAACTCTAGGCACCCTTTTCCTTGATGTTTGGGGCTTGGCCACTTTCGAAGAAGAGAGCATGGCGCCTTGCCTAGGAGAGGCAGCTAGCACATGCTCCATGGGCTCTTTACCCTTGTCACTTTTCTCCTCATTTTTGCCACTGTCTTGGATTTCTTCATGGATGCCTTGGCTGTCCTTTTGCATTTCCTTTCGAGGGCTGTCCTCCTCACTATGTTGCACATTTTTATCATGCTTCCCTTATTATTCATGAGGCTGTTGTTCCTTTTTATGAGGTTGTGTTCCTTTTTATGAGGTTGTTGTTCATCATGTTCATGGGACTGCTCACCTTTTTCATGAGGCTGCCTCTGTTCATCATGTTGTGGTTGTTTTTCATCATTTTTAGGAGTCTACTGTTCTGCCTCACTGTGATGCTGCTCATCATCATGATGCTTATCATCATGCCTTTCTTCCCCTTGCTGTTTTTCCTCACTGTGATGCTGCTCATCATCATCTTCCTCATCTTGCTCATGCTCTTCTTCCTCATCATGCTCTTTTATTTGTTCTATGGTAAACTTGAGCTTCTTCGGAATAGGTTTGCTAGAAGAAGGCAAAGGATGGTGAGTAGAAGGTGAAGGAGATGTATGAACTGGAGGGACAGTGGATAAATCCAGATGGGTGATGAAAGTATCCCAAGAGACCTCCTTCTTCTCAAGCTGATGAAGAATGCTGACTTTGATGAGGGAGTGATGGAAGAGGTAGGTTGTCTACTGAGAAGGAGACTTTTTCTGAACAGTGGAGGCCATTTTCTCAAGACTTCTATGTAGGAAGAAAGGGAGATTTAGCAGTTTGGCCCTCGTGAAATGAATGAGAAATTGAATATGAAGGGCATAGACTCGGGATAATACTCCCTCAAAAGTGAAGTATTTCATGATGGTCTTCATGAGGGGGGCGTAGCTAGTCAAAAGATATGATAAGGGGAAAATGGATGGACATGAATCTCTATGCTCAGGGTTCAGAAAAGGCTTGTATTCTTCTAAGTCCAGGTGGATTTGTTTAAACCACTTCTCCCCTATATAAGGGATTTTTGTGGCCTTGGAGATGGATCTCGGAGAGAATTTGAAATCTAGGCCTGCCAGCTGAAAGTGCTTCTCCTGAAACCTCAAAGCACAAATATGTGTCAAAGGAGAATAGCTCTTGACCGCTTGCACTCTTTGACAAAAATCTAGACACCCAACCTCATGGAAATTGAACAAGACTGATGGGTGGGCATTCACTTCTTCAGTGGAAATAGGCTCAAATCTCTTGTGCAGACCACTCCTACTGTCTTTCCTGGGAGGCATATTGTTTTGAATGTTCTCTACAACACCAAGCTGTCTCAAATGGCTTTTGGAATGTTTTCTCAAGCACACACCTCTGTCCTCCTTGTTAGTCACTATTTGATCAAGGAAAAGTTCTTCAAATGCTGTGTAAAATGGTTCTTTAACACCCACTTTCTGCTCCTTACAAATCACTATTTTGTCTCCTTTTATGCCAATCAAAAAATAGTTATCAAAACAAAAAATCTCACAGTCAAATTGTTACTGTGTTTGGGTAAGGTCACAAGGATCCTTTGTGTTTTAGTATAAACAAGACAGCCTTGTATTTAGAAAAAGACAAAACACCCCTTCCAATCAAAAAGACTCTTCTTGTGTTCACTGTTTCTCATACACAGGTAGACAAAAAAACCTTCAAATTGAGTTAAAATATCTTTCACCACAGTCTACTTTATGTGAAAAAGGAGGCAGCACTATTTTACTATTTTATAATGGTCAAAATTTCACCTTATAAAATTGTGTTCACCTTAGGACTACTATTTTCCCTTCACAAACACTATTTTCACCACTGGTAGGACACCAATTTTTTTTGAAGGCAGTTAGGGTCTGTTTAGATGGTTTTAAACACCCACCCAACAGTGTAAAAATCTATAACAATCATAGCAACAGAAAGCTCTGACTTTGCTTAGAAACACTGGCCTCTAATCAATCTTTCTCTCTTGGCATTTGTAGCAATAGCACCTTTAATTTTGGACCAAAATCCTCACCCTTTAAACACTATTTTGACCTCAAGCTCACTGCTTTCCTTTTACAAACATTGTTTTGACCTTAGATTTTCCAATAGGGATTAATTTTGTTTTCACCCCTGTTAGGACACCTTCAAAAATTTTAACAGCCTCTAACATTGTGTTTTCTGTCTAGTCACTAGCATATGTTTCATTACTCTGTTTTGAAAATAGTTTAGGCCCTTTGAAACCAATATAAACACACCACTAGCCTCCCATTGTAACAATCTTTGTCAATACCATAACACTCACCTCGCTTTTATACCAAGGCCTTTTCTATTCAATCACTATTTAGTCTTTGAAAAACACGACATCAATCCCCCTTTAGAAAAATGAATGCACCAAGGAGGCAAATAAAAATACCTTGAGGATGGTTTGTGGCCTTTGCCCTAAGAGTTGAGTAGCTTCAGAGATTCTTTGGAGGCGTTTTGATCATTCATACAGGCGCGACACGTTCAAAAGGGAAAACGCCGCGCAGTAACATAGGTGTCGGGTCGGCCTTCAGGAATTTGTGACCGACGCCTATAGGCGTGCCGCGCAGTAGTGCAAGGCCTGTGTATTTTTTATCCTGAACGTGCCGTGTGCTTTTCCAGGCACGCTGCGCGGGCTTAAAACTCCAAAAACTCTGCAATTTCGCTCAAAATATCTCTTTTCTCTTTAGTGGATGGCTAGGAGCGATTTTGAACATTTGTCTGCGCTTTTGAAACTTTGGAAATGAGCTTGCATGGTCTCTTAATCCCTTTTGAAGGAAAAAAGGCCAATTTGGCTTTGAAATGCTTTTAGAGGGTTTTGAAGCTTTTTGAAAAAGGTATTGGTTGCAAAACAAAACATGAAGCATTTTTTTGTGATTTCATCATTTTTAAAACCTATAAAGACTCCTTTTCGAAATAACCCTTTGACAGGATGCTGAGGTCGACTTTTGACAAGGAAACATAGTGATGGTTCTTGTTTAAGTAAAAAAGGCCTTTTTTAAGAGACTGCAACCCCTTCTGCTGCTCTTTCATTGTTTCTCATTAAAGAAGAAATTCTACCACTGCTGACCTTTTTACTGACCTTTTTAAAGGAAAACTTTACTCAAAGACATACCAATGATTTGTGAATCATTCTTTGCCATTATTGCAAGGAGATAACTCACCATTTTAAAACTTAATTTGATAGCTTCTGCACCTGGTATGTTGATGATGATCAAGTCCACTGTGAAGTTGAATGAACTGTCAAGTGCTCTGTGAGTCTTTCTCTTGACTGTGGGTGAAGAACCTCATTTGAAACTGTAAATGAAAAACTCTGCTACAAATAGTTTTCATCATCAAGGCAACTGAATAACCTTAGATTGATAAAGTAATCAAGTCTTCAACTTTTACAGAGATATATCAGGGGATGGTAAGCTGAAGTTTAAAATGTAAAATTGGGAAACTGTCCCTTTGTTCTCTTGTGAAGAAGGCTTGCAAGAATAATGAATTTCTCATTCATTTTACCATTTTGATAGCAGTCCCTTTGAAATCTAAGCCATACTGAAAATGAATGCTCTTTACCTTTACACAATGGTGAGCCTCCTTCTTGTCATGAGGGAGGCCTATTTTTGACAAATGCCTAGGTTATTTTCAACCCCTGTTTCAACCAAGTGAAGAAGGTTTATGAACACACTATTAGTTTTTTTCCTTGTATTTGATGGCAGAAGGTAGTTTGAGACCAAGACTGTTTTACTTCCTTGGCCATTTGTTTAACAATATTTCTTCATTGATAATCGCCCCATTAGCTTCACATTGTATTTCAATTTTGTGTTTTAACAGTGAAACTCATGTAAACACCTCTTTGAAGCATCACTGCTTTGCCTCTGATTTTAACACCATTTTGTATTCAGAAACCTTCAATTGCTTTCCCACTGCACCTAAAATTTTCCTTTCAGTCAGTGAAAACCTTAAAATCAAAATCTATCCCTGGCCCTCTGCTTATAGATGAAGGAGGCCTTTATCACAGTGCCAAACCCTCTGCTTGTAAAATGAAGGAGGTTTTCTCAGTATTTCAACCCTCTGCTCATGTATGGAGGAGGTTTTCTCAGTGATGCCATTTCATCAGTTTTTCCAAACAGTGTTACCTTTCCTTTCACTGCCTATTCATGCTTGAGCAAATGAAGATGACAAATTGACAATAAGTCATGATGGGAATTTCTCTGAGACATGTAATTCTGCTTTCCAAGTACCTTTGTGCCTCTTTATACATCACAAGCAATTTGGCTAGTATCTGCAAAGCATTTCTTGTCATTTATGATTCACTAACCTTTGACTGTGATTGCAGGATCTTAATGAAATAACTCTCTATCCAGTGTTTGCATCCCAGGCTCAAAACCACATGAGAAGGAGTTGTCTTCTCATGTTGAGTTTAATACTATCTTCTGGAACACTAGTATACTTCTTCTCTTTGACAAAGACATTGAAACACTTTACATTTACCTAATATCAACTTGACCTATGGCTTATGTATTGCTGAGACTTCAAGGCTTGTTAGTGGCGCAACTTAAGGGTGTAACCAAACTTTATTTGCAGAATAGGAAAGTCTGTTAGGACTGGTTGATCATAGATAGAGGTTCTTTGGATTTAGGATAATTTTCCAAGGGAGAAATGCCTAAAGCACCACTGCCTAACTTAGGGGAGACTTCTTGGACAGTTTTGGATTATTCTCTTTGGAGCTGATGGACAGGCTAGTATCGTTGAGGCTAGATAGGGCTTGACAATGAGGTTTTACCTCGTCATGGGCTGATTGAAAAGGTAGGAGGGAAAAAATATTTATGGGTGTTTTTCCAGTTGGCAAATTTGACAAATTTTTTAGATCAGCTGCTAGAAAAATTAGCTAGGAATCTAGTCATCAACAACAGGTGAAAAATATTGATGACTAACAGTGCAAAGGGAGATTCCTTTTCATGATGGGTGCTTCCCAAAGGCACCAAACTTATGTAACACCTTCATCCATGCTAAGGTGACTCATGTAGCAAAAGTGTGGTGGGAATGCCACTTGCCACACCTAGATGTAATGAAGACGAGGTGCACTGCGCTGGCATCACATGTGGGATTTTGACCCACCTCCTCAAGTGCAAATTTTAGTTTGCATATAGGTAGTCTTGCTTCCATACTTGGATGATATAGTTGTATTGTTTATGGGGTTGTATGGATAGAGGATGGGCAGTGTATATGTACCACATGGTTTGGAACTTCTACCTGTACTTCATGATACATGTTTTAGATGTAGCATTACTTCAACCATGTTTATTTCTATTGAGTTTTTCACTGCTGAAGGGATGGACTATGCACATATTATGTTGGCCTTGGAGGAACAATACATGATGTATTGGATTTTTGAGCACTTGGCTTATGATGAGGACTTGATCCTTGATGATGCCATCAATGGAGGAGGAGAAGGACTACAGCTCTCACCCTATCATTTGCTTGAGGACAAGCAACATTTTGGAGGGGAGGACTGTAATATTCCTACTTAGCCTAAGCTAAGAGGAATATTAATTTTTGTTTTAATTTATGTTTCATGAATAAATGAATAAAGGAGGACATGTAAAACTCCTAAAAAGACTGAATAAATCAATGCCCATGTGAACACAGATAAATCAGGGCCATGTAAATAAATCACTTACAGGTGTGAAAGGGGTTTGAGCTGTGGGACTAGGTCAATCTTGACCAAATCTACAACATTTTCTAGGTTCAATGTATCTCATGAAGGGATAGCGTAGTTCTAGAAGGAGGCCCCTCATGTGAAAAGAGCTAACTCATCAAGGTGGTTTACAA
Organism: Pinus albicaulis; assembly: GCA_034641835.2. Lineage (NCBI taxonomy): Eukaryota > Viridiplantae > Streptophyta > Pinopsida > Pinales > Pinaceae > Pinus > Pinus albicaulis. Next base: position 243,470,971 of record CM076583.1, on the reverse strand, counting down.
TTTGCAAAGGTTTTCATCTTATAAAAGGAAAGGGAGGGCAAAAAGAGAAGGTTATTGATTGATTATATTTCTGAGTATATTGTCTGCTTAGACAAATACTATTCTCTATTGTTTAGTGGAGGATTGTGTTGCTTAGCACTTGGAGTTCCTATGCAGGGATTTAACCTCTTCCTTGAGGATTCTTGGAGGAGTATTTTTTGATTTGATCCATTATCAGGCTTGAGACCAAGCTCTACTTCCAATTACAGCGCAGATCCAGTGAGGGTTTGTCTGCTTTTGCAAGCTGCAGCAAGTGGGATTCTAGATATGCAGAGATCTAGATTGTTTTGGGAGCCTCTTCTCATGGAGTGTGTATTTTAACCTCCTGGAAGAGTGCCTCTCCTGTTTGCACTTCAGATATGTGACCTGGAAGTCGGCCATCTATTTCATTTGAGCTACACCGTTGTTTCCATTGAGGAACTGCGTTATTTTGATATGAGGTTCTTTATGGTGTTTTGATCACAGTTTTGACGAGGGATCTCTGGTGCTGGGATTTTCCTTCCACTTTGGTGATCCATGGATTAGCTTGCTGATCCATGTTCTATTTATATCTTATCTATTGTTATGTAATGTTATATTCATAAATTATTGCAGCATTTTACAGATCTGCATCTTGAAACTTAGATCTACTCTTGTTTATGCATGATTTGGTCAAAACCCCAAGGGGATCTTATATATAAGACTATCTAGTTTCCAGATCTGAAATAGATCTGATGTTTTGTCCACAGATCTATCCTAGATCTGAGTTGTAATATTCAACTGTTGCAGCTACTTAAAATAACACTGTTGAGCCATTTCTGCATTTATATATGTGTTGCAGCCTTCTTTTCTGAGGATTTCTTGCTCTATTGCCTCATGTATTCTATAGTATATTGAAAGAGCTTCATTATAATTCTGATTTGCTACTATACATTCATAAGTTTGTTAGCCATCAATAAATTTTTGTCATAGCAAATGATGGCTAAAACAGGTGTTGAGCCTTCAAGAGATTATTTTCATAGAAAATTTCTCATTCTTGAAGCCTTCTGGTGCTTTCCAACTTAAGAGTAGTCTTCACTACTGTTTCATTGAAAAATCCACCAAGTAACCCTGCTAATATAAAAGGAGACTGTTTTCAGCTATTTTCTCCATCTTTTCACCTTCATAATTTCCTCCAAAACTCCCCATATCACTCATTTTTCCCTTTTATTAATCCTCAATTTTCCTCTGAAAATCCCCTTTTTTCCTTCTCATTTACCCTTGATTTTCCTGAAAAACCTTCAAAAATCCCTTTTAAACTTATAAAAATCCTTTTTTTATGATTTAAATCATCCCTTTTCATCCTACCGGAACCTCAAAAAAGGCTTAAAAAACACATAAAAACCTTCAAAAAATCCTTTTCGCTCCTTTTAGGAATTAAGCCCCTTTTTGCTTAAGCCTCAGCCATTTTTTCTGCCATATGACCTGGCTCCATGACCAAAGTGCTAAGCCCATCACATCTTGGCATTTTTCCTTTGCCTGTGACCATTTTCCTTTATAATTTTTTTTTTCGCCGATGCGAAGTCCCTACAACTCCATCGCATCACACTCCGCCACCGCATCGGCCATCACATATCAGCAATCTCCATTTCCTTGTCCCCGGACCCTCTACCCCACAGATGGCCAAAATCCCGATTAAATCTCCGTCTTCCGTTCCCCAAATATCTGAAGGCCGTCGACGCATCGCAAGTCCCTTGTCGATGATCCCCCTTCCGATGGATCTCCCCTGCTGATTAAATCTCGACCTTCGATCTCCCTTAGATCGGACGGTCTGCACTTAACCACATCGACACATCACTCCATCGCTCCATCGCTCATCGACCATCGTATCATTCTAATCCCTCCTTCTCAGACCTTTATCTCCTCTGATCGCCGATCCACCGAGGAAATATCCACCGTCAATCTCGATCTTGCTTAGAAGACCCTCCATCCATCGCATTTGCCCCTCCCCATTGGCCATCGACCATCGACCATCATAAATTTATAATTTCTTTGCTCTTGGACCCTTGCTCCTCTGATCACCGATCCACTGAAATCAATCCTAATTGTTGATCCTATTTTTAGATCAATAGCCCTTGCTTCATTGCATTCTCACCATCCCACTGACTCCTTTTCCACCATTTTTAATCCTCGATCTCCGCGATTTAATCTGGACCGTCCATATCTCCGATCCAATGGTTCTCATCGATCCCCTCTGCTGCTCTTGTAAACCCCTTTTCTCATGTAAAAGCCCCTTTTCCTAAGTAAAAAAAAAACCTTTCCGCCCTTTGTATAAAGGTGGGCCCTCCACCTATTATCCTTTCGCGCCACGAGCAGATCTCAACCGCAGATTTGGCCCTCCCCAGATTGGACGATCCAAAACCTTTTTCGTGTTCATTTCACAAATATAATTGATCGAGTGTTTTGAACTTGAAATAGGTGGTTTTAGAGGGACACGCGTCAACCTCTAAACTTTATCGCGCTCCCCTTGCCCATTACCACTTACCGCCTTTTCCCCGCGCGAAAACCACTTCCAGTTTTGCAAAACCACTTTCCAAACCTCTGCACCAATGCAAAATTTTAAGCTTTCACCTGCATTTCACCTCCTTTGCATTGCTTCTTCGCCTTCGCTAAGCCCTCCGAAGCAGTTTTATCCACATAATGTAGGATTTTATAATAATTTGTGTTTTTTTGTAGGTTTCATGGCAGTTTTGTGATATAAAGCCTTCCCATAGTCCAATAAAGGGACAAGGCTGAGGATGACGATCCTCTGTGGCTGAATTGAAAGAAAAAAATGGACAAAAACGGTCGATTTTCCTGTTTCTTCCAGTGTTTCATGAGCATTATTTTGCTCCGCGAAAGCCCTCCAGCACACAAATAAAGTGCCTACTATCGAACAAACGAAGTTAATGAAGATCAGTAAAGAGTACCAGGAATTAAACATAAAGGATTAAAGTGCAAAGTGTAAAGAATAAGAAGGCTTAATCCACAATTTAAAGGGATAAACATAGTGAATAAAGTAGAAAGATAATTAGGGAGGCCTTAAAGCAAGATCAAGGCCTAAATTAGTGTTTAAAGCTACAAAGTAGATAGATCAACAAAGAGGGCATCCAAATGCCACATCAGTGAGGCAATTAAACCTCAGAAATGCCACCTACAGGCCTATTTCCTCAAAATAATGCAAAGTTAATGCACAGTCAGAGATATTTACCAAAGACAGCTCAGAAAGTAATTACAAGCCTACCAAATCCTACAAAGTCAAAAAAAGTGACTGAAGTTGACAAAATTTAATGTAATAATCAATTAGCAAAGTTAAAAAATTTGAAATCTTCTCCATGATTCCTCCCAAAGGTTGAGAAGAATTTAATCTATATTAATTAAACAATTAGACCTCCCTTTCACTCCACCTCCTCAAATTACCTATATATATCATTTGAGAAGTATATTATTGTCGTTGGTTGAATACTCATCAAATTTAAATAACTATTGAGGCTGTTGAAACTCTGTTTTGTAATTGAAGAAAGATAAGCTGAGAAGAGAGTTTTGAAGCTGTAAGACCCACCGTGTTAGTGTCACTTTTTTCATACTGCCATCAGTGATCAAATTTACTCTTTTACATTTGCATAGTAGGAGTCCCATACTATAAATCATTCCATTAGGTCATGGATTCATTGATGGTAGTGGTCATTTCATCAGTTTTCCCTCATGTGAAAATTTGTTGATTCTCCTCTTTATGGTCTTCAATCATGATTCACTTTCACTCCGCAATTCATGTTATTAGGTCATAGGGTTGGTCTCATTAGGTTCTAGGATCTCATCATAGTCAAATTAATGAGGAAAGTGTCAATAAAAGAAGTAAGGACATGAGGATGCCTAATAAACTCAAAGCATGGTATCTAGAAAAGTCAAAGAGTTGTTCTTTCAGCTACATGTAATTGTCACCTCAAAACATGTTTTGAGGTGAAAACAGGGTACTTTGTTTTGATTATCATATTTTATGTAATTTTATGTCTCCATATGTAATAAGTTGAAATTTAGAAGCTACTATCTCTACAAAACCACCACCCTGCTTTTTAGAGGTGTTCTTCACTGGATTTTCACTATAAATAATGTTCTGAGTATGTTCATCAGAAGGAGCCCAGAAAGAGCTTTCCAACGGTATATTATGCTCCCCAAACTGACTTTTGGATTGAAAGATATGCTTAAGTGAATAAAAGCCCCCAAAAGCCTAACCTTACCCTTCTTTTTTATTTGGTCCTTTTAAACCCTATAACCTTTACCTTTTTTATAATTTTTGGCCTTTATCAAAAAATTCCTTCTTCCTTTGTAATTTCTGCATCTTAAAAACTTCCGATGTGATTGACCCTGATACCTCTGATCCAATCGCATCGCATCGCAAAAGTCCATGGCTCGATCGCAACTCTTCCGATTGAAAACTTCCGATGCGATTGACCCACCTCTGATCCGATCGCACCATCGCATCACAATATTTCATTCCCCAGCACTTAAATCCACACCATCCCTACCACCGATGCGATTGTCCCACCAGCGCTTTGACTCCCCCCAATGCGATAATTTTCCATCATAGTATCGCATCGCGCATTTCCATCCTACAATGTTTAACTTAACCCGTTCCCCTTCCGCTGCAATTTGCGATTGCGATTCTCCCTGGGTCCCACCTAAAGGCCTTTCCGCCTTTTCAAAAGAGAAGGGTTTTTCTCCGTGTAAAAGCAAAAATTTAATTTCATATTTGTTTTAAAATAATTCCCTCCGCTATGTGTTACACTCACTCCACTTCCGATTCGTGATTGCGATTTCCCTGGTCCCACCATAAAGCCCACTTCCCATCGCACTTCATTCCATAGTATTTCATTCCATCGCACGACCTTCCATCGCATCACTCCATGATGTAATTTTCCCTTCCCCCTTCTGATGCGATTTGTGATTGCGATTTGGGCCCACCATCCTTTCCTTTCGCTCTTTTTCACTGAAAAAGGGACTTTTCTTCATTAAAACGACAAATGTGATTTTAATTGGTCTCAAAGGCATTTTTCTTCGATAGAGGGTTTTTCTTCAAAGAGTAAAGGCCGAGAGATAAATACAAACGCAGAATCATTTTGGCCTCTTCAACAGCGATTAAAAATGGATATGTTCTGTAGACTTCTCCCTTTCATTGGGTATAACAGCGAATTTCTCCAGGCAATCAAATGTATTTCTCCTTCTTTTCAGGGGCATATTGTTGGTTTATTTTATATGTTTATATTTTTGTTCCAAATTTAGTGAAATAGCTCCTCCTTCTGTGGATCCGCCCCCCTTGAAACTAATCTATTTAATGTAGTTTTCCATCATTTGTAAAAGGGGGAGAAAAGGTGGAATAGTTTGGAAATCATTGAGGATGCTTTGCGCTCCATTTGTAATAGTTTGGCAGGGAATTATAAAGAAATGCAGCACTGATTTATGGGATCCCTATGGTATGGATTTTAGCACTATTCTTTCTTTTGTGATCATCTGTTAATTATTATGTTTTCCATTCATTCATTCATATTTCTGTTTGGATGTTTTCAAGATAGATAGGTAGAATCCATTGTATAATTCTCTGCCTTGGGAAAATCATTCAATACTCTATGTTTTCTGTTGTTTGAAGAGGATCCATCTGCTATGCCCTTTTCAGCTCCTCACCAGTCTTAAACACTCCATCATCATTTAAACAAAGTTGTTAAAATCCCTGCCTAACTTGCCCCATAGAATACCTTGTATCTCTGATTTAATTCCCTAGATTCTAACTGTCCAACCCCATCTGATTCATACAACCCATAAATTTGAAAAAACATTTCGAGCTACTATACCTAGCCTAAAATCAATTTTCATTTATATTTCATTGAACATTTTTCATGGAGAGAGCCCTCTCCTGACCTTGTAGGGCTAGCTACAAGGCTGAGCATGGTTTGAGGTTACCTTGATTTTCCTTCCTTCATCTTGAGGTTCAAATTAGGTGCTAACACACCGGAATTGAAGATTGTAACTGGTTTGAACATCAAATATACAAGTTGATTTATGGGATCCTGGTCTATGTCAATGCTGATGTTTTTCTTACTGTAATTGTTATTTTTCTCATTTTTTCCATAATTTCCATTTTCTCTGATAAATAATAGCAAATATATATTAGGATTTACTGCAAAGTACCATATTTCTCACTGATAAATCTTTATCTTTATGTTTTCTTCTGAATGTGTGTTTGGGAATGATTTCAATAGAGTGTAACCAGTCAAGGAATGTTGGATAGCCCATGTCTTTCTGAGTAAAACTTGAGATATTATTTTTGAATGTTATTTTCATTGCATGCTAAGTAAAGTTAAACTAGGGAAGTATATGGTTAGCCATGTCGTCTAGTGTTTTCTCCAACAACTATTTTGAAAGTTTCCCTTAAAAGTATGTCAAAAGCAGGATAGGTTAAAAATCCTTACCTAATATTAGGCCACTTTTTGTGTTATCTTGAATGTTTTCCTTATGAATATGCTGAAAGCAAGCTAGACTCAAAGTTCTTACTTGATGTTCAGCTATTCTTTGTTTTCCTTTGAGTATGCTGAAAGCAGGCTAGGTTAAAAATCCTTACTTGATCTTAAGCTGCCCTTTGTTTTTCTTATATGTTTGCTTCTTTCACTACACTTTAATGTTCCATACCATAAATCAACTTAAAGAGACCTTTTGACATAGATTACTTGCCCCATAGACCACTCTTAAAACTTGTTGTGCAATTAAATCCTTTTGTGACTCCATAGCCCAATGGATTGATACTATTTATTACCTATCCTATTAGTTGAACCATTCTTTCAACCTAATCACAACCTTTACCCTTCAAAATAATTCTTTCATTTTGATGATATTCATCCCAACCAAAAAAAAAAAAACCTTTGTACTTCATAACTATCCTAATATCATATCATAAGCCTTAAAGAAACATCTTTGAAAACTCTCATGTAGAGAGATCCCTCTTTGAATCTAGGAGGGCTAGATCCTAGGATTCCAAAGTGGTTTTGATATAGGCTCTGTAGCATTTTTTCTTGCCAATCTTGCAAACTACAGAGGCCTAGCATACTGGCAACCATACTGGGGATAAAAACATTATTGAGTAATAGATAACTTCACAACTCAATGAACCCCTATTCCTAATTGAAACAAGTGTCACCAAGAATGGTTATTATTGATTGTTGATGGTGAACAACAACTAAACCTTGAAAACAAGTAAAAATCCTTCACCTGACGACTCCATTGGTATTTAGTAGGCCTGTTAACCCCACTGGTTTTTCCTAAAACGCCACTGGGAAATTCGTTTACCATTCAAACCCAGTTAAGAAGACTTTGAGGATTGAGTTTTCTTTGAAAAATATTAGTTAGCCTTTAAAAGACTATCATACTGGGCTGAACTTTTCTCATCACCGAGTCTAAAAACGCCACATAGTGGCTTCTAGAAGAATTTATACCAGAGCCTATCCTGACCTAAATCCTCCTGAGATAGTTGATAATCCAGGAAGTATTCTTAGGAAATCTCATAGATCCAATACTTCAACTGTTGTCAGACCAATTCATATAGCTAACTCTGTCCCTGAAGATCTCTCATCTCTACAGGATACACAAGTTGACTTAAGAAACCCATCCAAAACTAAGTCACTTAGTGATATAGATCAGATAGAATTTGAATCTCCACACTCACCCCAACATAGTGGTGAACATATTGATAGCAGAGAAACCACTCCACCTGATCTGCATTTCATTCATAATTTTGGTTTTTCTCATCCTAGATTTGATCAAAAATCTTTTGTTGGTCCAAGTACTTCTGTTTTACATACACCCACTGTTCAAACTACTCCATTCCATCCTCCCCCTCCTTTCCTAAACCCTCCACTTGTAAACCCCCCATTTTTTCCACAACCTCCTATCATGGTAGCATGGTATGCTCCTCTAGTCCTTCCTTTTTCTTTAGCCAATTTGCCACAAGACTATCAATCCAAGATCCCATTATATGATGTTATTGGTTCTATTGCTGCTCAAATACATGTGGACAATATGAATGACTATTTTGATATAAATGAGATAGATGATGGGACCATTAAACTCAAATTATTTTCTCAAAGGTTAAGGGGAGAAGCAAGAAATTGGTTCAAAAGCTTAACCCCTCATAGTATTAATGATCTCCAAGCTTTCCATCAAACATTCATAAACAAATGGAAAGTTAGGAAGAACCCTCTCCAAATACTTTCATATTACAAAAACCTCAAGAGAAATACTCGGGAGAGTGTGAAAGATTATTGCACTAGATTTAACATTGTTTATAACGCACTACCCCCAGATTTGAAACCTCCACAAGGCTCAATTTTGGCCAAATTCCCTGAAGGATTTGATCCTGAAATGGCCTATCAACTAAGAGAAAGGGATCCCTTAACTTTATAAGACATCCAGAAGGGAGCTCTTAGTGTTGAAATAAATCTGATTGAGAAGAGGGCCAGAATGAAAACTAAGAAGAGGGTGTCATATAGGGATGAAGTTGCACCTTCCACGTCTGACTAAAAACTAGAAAGGATGATGGAGAAGATGATGGAGAGAATGAGCATATATGAGAGAGCTCAATCTAGAGAAAATCAATCAACTCTTCAAAACATAAATCAATCCCAAAACCAAAATCAGAACTTTAGGAGAAATCAACCTCAGAATAGACAAAGAGATGCTGATCAACAGATCAGACCTCCTTTTCAAGAAAATTATGTCAATGAGGATGAAGAAACAAATTAACAAACAGAGATGATCACATAAACATGTTGGGAGTGAGCAATGAGGATTATTATTTCCTCCATAAAAGAAAACAAGGTCTATATACACCCTATGATGACAAAAGACTAGAAACTGAATACTATGAACTAGACTTTGAAAATTCCATCATAGGATCACCTAAACAATATGACCTAAGAAGAAAAAAGAATCAAGAAGCTCCCAAGAAGAAAACCTCTGAAAATTCTGCCAAAAACAGCCCTGTAAATACCTCCAAAAAGACAACAGAAAATCGTAAGACAATGGCTGAAAGTTTTGATCCAAAAAAGGGAAAAAACACCAAAATAAATGAAAAATAGAGTGGTGACCCTAACAGCACTATAATTTTAGCTAATGCTCCTGAAAAAACCATTTTTACTGCTGTAAATAGTAGAAATCAGCAAGCTGAATTTTCTGATGAATCAGTGACTAAGAAGGCTGAATCAAACATTTTGAAAAATTAGATTCCTTTTAGCCTAGAGAATGAAATTTCCAAAATCAAAATCTCTATCCCACTCACTGAGTTAGTCACTCAAAAGGTATATAGATGTCAAGTTTTGAAGGCTTTAAAAATAGAAGAAACTCATGATACTGTTAACTTAAATGATGATACACCAGAGCTTATGTTTGGTCCTATGAATTAAGGAAAATTTCAATAAGGAACTACCCCTCCATTCTACATCAGTTTGAACATCCATGATAATATTTTGCACAATGCCATGCTTGATTCAAGAGCATGACATAATGATTCTCATGCCTAAAGTAATTATGGAAAGATTGGGCTCAGAGGTAACTAGAACTTATAAGGATTTATATTCCTTTGATTCAAGCAGAGTGAGATGCCTAGGCCTAATAAAATATATGTGTGTTAACTTAGCTCAAATCCTAGCCAAAAGCTTAGTGATGGACATTGTAGTGGCTGATATACCCCCCAAATATGACATGCTTCTTTCAAGATCATGGGGTGCTAAGTTGCAAAGCACTATGCAGATGGATATGACTTATGCCACCATCCCTGTCTTCAGTCAACTTAGGAGACTCTATAGGGAAACACACATGAAATACATGGTGAGTAACCAAGAAAGACCATAAAAATTCCCTCTTTATTTCATACACACTAACCTTGAATCATTCATTCTTTACAATGATGAGATTCCTAATGAGCAAGAGTTAGTCAATGAAACATCACCCAATATAGTGTTCCCTCCACATCCAAACATAGGGGCAACTATATATGAAGAGAAAAAAAAGGAGAAAACTAAAAGATAGTTTGCTAATTCAGAAAATCATAGCAAACAAATTAAAGTTCTTGAGGTCCAAAATAGTCATAAAAATAGTGTAGATCATGACAGTCAAAGAATAAAACCTCAACACATTGAAAATCTTGAGGAAAAAAACAAAATTCAACATAGTACATACTTGCAGGAATAATACAGTGAAAGATTAGGCAAACAAGACATAGAGGATAGCAATGAAATCAATGACAAATATGAAAACAATCCTCTTTGGAGTATGAGTTTTGATGGGTCTTGCTCTAAAACTGGTGCAGGAGTAGGCATATGGGTGCACAACACTAAAAACAATCATGTTGAGGGTCATTCCTATAGATTAAAATTCCAATGTACAAACAACATAACAGAGTATAAAACTCTTCTTTTAGGCCTGCATTTATTGAATAAATTAGGGGTCAAAATAATAACAGTTCACGGAGATTAAAAATTGATAATTAGACAAGTAAATGGGGAATACACTGCTAAACATCCCAGACTTAGAGCCTATAGAGATGATGTCATGGACTTGTTAAAAACATTTGCTGAATTCCAACTTACCTTTATCCCAAGGGACCAAAACATTCTTGCCAATGGATTAGCCTTTACTACTAGAACTTGTCTAATACCTTATGAAACCAAGAAATGCACCACCCAAGTCAAATATAGACCAGCTGTCCCAGATAATGAAAAAAATTAGCAAGTTTTTGATGGACATAAACAAATAGAAGACTTCCTACAATCCAAAAATGAATTTGAAATACCAAACTCAGATTCAGAGTATGAACAAGACTATCCTACTGAAGAAAACCCACTTTTTGAAGAAGAAAAGTCTCCTAAGATTACTGAAATAAATATGTTACCCCATCAACCTAAACATACAATAGAAAAGAGCACAGATTTAGAAAATGAAGACTAAGAAGTGATGCAATCTAAAGATCAAAGCTTGCCAAAAGGACTGGTCCCATTAGAAGAATTGTCTGACTTGAATGATGTGGCCAAAAAGCCAAAACTAGAACCCATAGAAACTGAAGTGGAAGAATGTGTTGGGGTTCCTGTGATTTGGTAGATTTTACTGCCCACCAAATGATAAGACAACATCAAAATATATGCTCTATAACTTAGCCTAACACCTTAAATTGAACATCAAAGATATACATTTCTTTACCTTTATAGAGAGATCCCTCTCTAGATCCTCCTTTTTACCTACGGAACCTTCATTCAACCTTAAAACCCTATTTCATTTTAGTCTGAAATAGCCTCTTTTTTCATTATGGAGAGTGTGGCGAGGCTTAGATCCCTTAGCCCCTCCTCTACATATAACACAACGCTATGACCAAACGCTAAGGCCTAATGTGATCACATGTTAGTTCTTTCCTAAACTTCCCTTTCATCCTATTCCCGTCGATAAGCACCTTCCTCTAAATCCCTGGTCCCACTTGCTCCCACAGGACCATACCTCAGTGCCTATTCTGGTCCCACCCCATCGCATCGGAAAATTTCAATCCATCGATCCCTTTCCTTTCCTTCCGCGAAGAGTGATCTCTTAATGCGATCCCAACTGTCCACCAAGCAGATTGGATGGCTCACGCATAACCCGACCACACCCCTCCGATGCATCGCAAAACATAAGCCTTCCCCGCCGAAACAAATGCGGACCATTGATTCCAAAAGAACCAACGGCTAAGATTCGATCGTAGCTATATCATAAGCCCTTCACCATCGTGCCCATGGAATTAATCCCAGACCCATTGATCTCCCTTTTGATCCATCATGACATCCCATTCATCACCAATCTTCTTTATCCCAAAGTCCCGAAAGTCATTTTTCAGTGTAATCTCATACATTTGTTCATGTAGATCAATGATCGGGATCTAAGCTTGCCATTCACCCCATGACAAACCACCTTACATCCCTTGGGCATGCCACATTGCATTCTCGGAAGAATTAGGCTACTTCATCATTATTTACCTTGATGATATCACTGTTTTTTCCAAAACAGATGAAGAACACCTAGAACATTTGAGAAAAGTCTTTGAGAAATAGAGAATTTCCATGGCTCTCTTTGAAATGTGGCACCGGTATTCATTAATACAAAAGGCATCTTCACATACATGAAGGTACCCCAAGGGTGGTGAATCCATACGGTCTTCACAATCACATACGGGTGACACATAATGCAAAAGGACCATCACGGAAGAAATCATAGAAGGTTTAAAACATGCTTTATTGAAGATTGGGGTTATTAACCACGACATAAACCCTCCGTGCCTCACAGCCAACACTGTATATTCATAAACGGATCAACAAAGGTTTAAAGTGTATCAGAAAGAGATTAAAGGATTAATGCATAATATTGGAGACTAAATTCCTAATCCACAGTTAAGTCAAAGGATATAGTCCGAAGGCCATAAATAAGATCAAGGAAGCTTAATAAAGCTTAAAACATAGGTTAAATACAAATCATTGGTCAAAGCAGTGCAGAGGACATATTAGCAGAACATTCCTTCTACTGAAGAAAGGACCAAATTCCTACTACCCATTCTTTATTCTTCATCGAGCCCAGAGCAACTATTATTCTAACAAAGAGTCCTAACAATTTTCAGTGCATTAGTTACAAAGTATGGAAGACTTGAAAGCCATCTATCTACTTTACTTGTCACAGAAGATAAAATAGAGTACTACAGTCAGGAAAGTATTTCACAGAACATATCCTAGGGGTTATTGTCAATGCGAACCCCTAATTCATCAAAGTCTTTGAAAATTAATGTAAAGACATTAAACGGGGAATGGGCTTGAAAGTTGTTATCCTACGTTTTAATGAAGCTTTTAAGTTTTATCTACCACTACCTCTACTTTTTCACCTATAAGCAGAACCCATGAGAAATATGTTGTAAACGTTGGTTGGTTGGTTGTGAATTTTCACAGTTGTAAGTACAACTATTTGAGTTATATTTACGTAGGTAAACTAGTTGTAAATAGGTTGGAGATGATTTTACGGATGATATCAAGCTATTGGACAAGAATGTATGTGACTAGTTTTTCTCTACTAATATGACAAGCATGTTCATCGAATCTTGATTTAAGTCATTGGTGATGTGTCCCTTCTCTTGTATTGTTTTCCCTATGTGTTACATTAATGTTTCATTTTCTCTGATAAGAAACAGTAATTTTAGCTTATGATACACTGCTGCAAGTACCCTAATGCTTCCTGCACATTCTTATCTTTATGTTTTCTGCTATTTGTGTATCTAAGAACAAATTCAACATAATTTAACCAGTATAGAAGTTGGTTTGTCCATGCTTACTGATGTATGAATTTAGAGTTTGTTTCTTAGATGTTCTTGTTTGGTTCTGCTGAAAGAATAGGAGAATAGGGAGATTTAGTGATTAGCCATGTCCCCTAAGTTCCCTTTCCAATAGTTAGCCTTTCTAAGATCCCTTTGAGTTGAATGTCAAAAGCAGAGAAGGTTAAAAGTATTTCTCTGATATTAGACTTTACTCTGTGTTTGAACTTAAGTGTTTTCTACTGTCTGAAAGTAGTCAGGAGGACTGTTGGATTGTTGTCTTTGAAGTTAGCCTCATCAGGAGTTTTGATCATAGAGGTATAAGGTATGCCCTGTCCCTTGAATTACTCCGAACTGGTCACCTTGGAAGGTTTTCCTTGTCATTCCCATTCATTTCCTTATTGTTTCATCCCATACTATCATCTTAAGAGATCCTCTGTTTTAGATGACTAGCCCTTTGAAAGCCTTGGATATTTGAATTGCAAGTAAACCCTTTTATGACCCCATTTCCCAATGGACTTGTGTTCTCTTTGAATTATCTCCCCATTGTCAAAAATCCTTCTCTACTCATTCCTTTACCTTACATTGAACCCTTATTTCATGTTTCCCAACCAAACAAACAAAACAAAAACCCTTGTGCTCTATAACTAGCCTAACACCTTAAATTGAACATCAAAGATATACATTTCTTTACCTTTATATAGAGATCCCTCTCTAGATTCAGGAGGGCTAGATCTTGAGATCCCAAAGTGGTTTGATGTTGTCTTGTCATTTGGTATTGCCAAATCTGCCAAATCACAGGAACCCCAACAGAATGCAACATAGGTAGTGAGGAAAAGCCCAAAATGATCAAATTATCTAAGACACTGCCAGCTCACATTAAACTAAAATACATTGAGCTTTTTAGATAGCAGGGAAAATTTTAAGGATGGAAAATTATCTTGAAGTATAAAAACATTGGCGAATATCACTAGTACCTAATATGCAAACTATAAAATGTTTATTGATGTATTTGTATAATTATTAAAATTTATAATGATTTTATATATGCCCTCTTTATAATGTATAATTCTATATTGTAAAATTTGGGCGAATAATTTTTTTCAAAAATGGAAATTGGCGAAGCATTTTTTTTGAAAAATTAGGGAAAATTAGCCCACCTACAAATATTCGCCCCTAAAATTTTCCATGTTAAATAGTTTTATGATGATTTTTCATGGACCTATGAAAATCTGAAATCATATGATACGAAATAATCCGGCATAAGTTACCCCTCAAAGAAAACCCGAAGCCTTTTAAACAACAATAATTTCACGAGAATCCACCTGTTCGATTACCTCACGGTAGAGAAAGAAATTAGAAAAATGTATGATCTTGGAATTATTATCCTTGTTAGATACTCGAATGGGTGTCTAATCTTGTATCTATTAGGAAGAAGACAAGAGAAATAATGCTTTTCATGGACTTTAGAAACTTAAACAAAGCCTCATTAAAGACAACTGCCCTTACCCACAATGGATCATATCTTACAAAGGGTAGTTGGTTCTAGAAGAATTTGCACACTTGCCCGGATGGCTTCTCGGGTTATAATCGGATATTGGTGTATTGGTACATCATGATGATCAACATAAAACAACCTTTACTACTCCTTGGGGTACTTTCATGTATTTGAAAATGCCCTTTGGTTTAATGAATGCTGGTGCCACATTTCAGAGAGCCATGGATATTGCATTCTCAGAATAAAGGTTACTTCATAGTGATTTACTTAGATGACATCACTGTCTATTCTAAAACAGATGAAGAACACCTAATACACTTGAGAAAAGTCTTTGAGAAATGGAGAAAATATGGGTTGTCTTTAAATCCAAAGAAAACATTGTTTGGTCTCTAAGAGGGTAAACTTCTTGGACATATCAATTCTGAAGAAGGAATAAGGATAGACCCAAAGAGGATTGATGGTATATTGCAAATCAAACATCATAGAAACATCAAGGAACTTCAATCTTTCATTGGGAATATTAATTTCCTGAGAAGGTTCATACCCAATCTAGCTGAACTCCTTAGAAACATGACAAATATGCTTAAGAGAAGGAGTTAAATGGACCTTAGAAGCAAATAAATCATTTGAGCTGGTAAAACAAGCACTTAACAAAACACCAGTTCTCATAGGTCTTGATTTTACAAAAGAATTATTCATTTTTTCATTTGCATCAGAACACACAGTAGCTATTGTCCTATTACAGAAAAACTTGAAGGGACAAGAGCAACCAATTGCATTTTTCAGCAAGGCATTAAGAGATGCACCTATGAAGTACAACATAATGGAAAAACAAGCCTTTTCCTTGGTCAAAGCCTTAAAAGACTTCAGATTTTACATTTTACATTCTCACATTATAACATTTGTGCCTCATTCAGTTGTAAAAGACATATTGACCTAAGATCCAGATGGAAAAAGAGGAAAGTGGATTGCTGTAATTTTAGAATATGACTTAGAAATCAAACCCACTAAGCTCATCAAAGGACAAGGACTAGCTAAACTTATGGCTGAATCCAACTTTCAAGCTCTTGATATAAACATGTTTAATGCATTAGATGAACAGGAGGAGCTGACAACTCCAATTATTGAATATTATTTTCTGAATTCATCTTGGTATGCTGATATTTTGTATGTTTTGCTCAATCTTAATGCCCCTCTTGGTTTGTCTAAAACGAAGGCAAGGTTCTTAAAGTTGAAATTTGTAAATTACTGCATTTTGGATAAATGTTTATATTGGAAAAATGCTAGTGGATTATTGCTTAAATTTTCTCCTGAGAATGATGCAGATAATATCAAGCATGAATTTCATGAAGGAGAATGTGGAGGCCACCTCTACTGGAAGTCAAATTCTAAAAAAATCCTTAGATTTGGTTACTATTGGCCCACTCTCTTTCAAGATGTCCACAAAATGATTACTGCCTATCACAAATGAAAAAAATTTGAAGGCAAAAGAAAACTACTTCCCTTACCTCTGCAACCAATCACTGTTGAAGCTCCTTTTCAGCAGTGGGGTCTAAACTTCATTGGGGAAATCCATCCTGCTTCATCTGCCCAACATATATGGATCCTCACAGCAACATACTATTTTACCAAATGGATAGAATCCATCCCATCTAGGAATGCCACAGACTTAGTCATCATTTCATTCCTTGAAAACCATATACTGTCTAGATTTGGTTGTCCTAGGAAGATCATAACTAACAATGCTGTTGCATTTGGATCTAAAAATATGGTGGAATTCTATCATAAATATCAGATCATATTGGGTCATTCTACAACTTATTACCCTCAAGGTAATGGGTTGGCAGAATCCTCAAATAAAATTTTGGTAAACATAATCAAGAATTTTCTGGAAGATAACAAGAAATCATGGCACAGTAAGCAAGTACATGCATTATGGGCAGATAGATTGATAGTTAAGAAGTCAATTGAGATGTCTCCTTACCAGCTATTTTATGGAACAAATGCAATATTTTCAACCAGTTTAGGAGTTCCAGTCATGAAGCTGACCCAAGAAATATAGTCTGAAGATAATGATATGACAAGAAGAATACACCAGAATATACATCTACAACAAACCAGAGAGGAAGTATACATCAAAGCACAACAACTACAAGAAAACATCAAGAGCTGTTTGACAAAAGAACCAAGGCAAGTGATTTCAAAATTGGTGATAAAGTATTGAAATGGGATTCAAGGAGAGAAGATAAGGGCAAAGATGAAAAATTTGATCATTTATGGTAAGGCCCTTACCTTATTCAATTTTCCATTTGAAACAATGCATTCTTTCTACAAGAATTGGATGGAGCTGAATATTTTGGAGGTCCTGTCAATGGCAGGGTTCTCAAACATTATTTCTGTTAACTAATATTTTAAATTTCAGAGCTTTTTTAATTTTCATTATATATAACACTGCTTTTGAATTTGAAAAAAGAAAAATACAAAAACAATAGAAAAAGAGAAAAATGGGGTAGAAATAAAACAAGAAAGGTACAACCCCATACTAAAAAAGAAAGGAAAATCTGAAAGTGAGCAAGCTTAAATGCCACTACCAAAAAGAAAACTGCTATTTAGTCATACAACCTAATCATGATTAGATAGATTTCAATTTACTGCTGATAGGTTAGTGAATCAGATTTCCCAAAAAATGAAATCTTGGCTTATCAGTAGAATAGATTAGGATAGAAAGAATTGGTTCTAATATGCTCAAAATCTGAACCAAGAGAAAAGCAAAATAATGACTCAAAATAGATTAAAATCTGAGTCATGTGAAGAATGAAGGATGTTCTTAATTTTCAGATTTTAAGCCTTCACAATTTTGTTTTAATTTTTTGCAAATAAAGTCTATGTGCAGCTTGTACATACAGCCATAGACACAATAGCAAGTCAAACAGTTTAATCATGGCTTGGATGTGTTTTAATTTTTTGTTTTAGAATGTAGCAAATAAAATCTGTCAGACAGTTTAATCCTGGCAGATAGTAGCTTAGGTAGAGAAATTATGAGTTCAACTACTTAATCTGAACTCATGGAAGAAATAAGGGTAGATTTATATTAGTTTCCTACTTTCAATAAAATAATAAAATGTTGATGTCAAAAGGTTTGCAAGTCCAAGTGCACCTTATGAAGGAAAAATGTTAGGAAGTAGGCTATGTAGCTAGAATGTTTGGGAGAAATTGATTTGTTGATAAAAATACTCGTCATCTTTTTAAAGTAGCATGATCAAGGAAGAAAAGGTTGTTAATGGATAAGGCACAGGTCTGCATACCGGAGATTTATTTTTGAAGTTCTTGACATCTCCAAGGAGCTTCCATCACCAAGTGGAGCCATTGTTAGCCATCAATAAATTTTTGTCATAGCAAATGATGGCTAAAACAGGTCTTGAGCCTTCAAGAGATTATTTTCATAGAAAATTTCTCAATCTTGAAGCCTTCTAGTGCTTTCAAGCTTAAGAGTAGTCTTCACTGCTATTTCATTCAAAAATCCACCAAGTAACCCTGCTGATATAAAAGGAGATTTTTTTCAGCTATTTTCTCCATCTTTTCACCTTCATAATTTCCTCCAAAACTCCCCATATCATCCATTTTTCCCTTTTATTAATCCTCCATTTTCCTCTGAAAATCCCCTTTTTTCCTTCTCATTTACCCTTCATTTTCTTGAAAAACCTTCAAAAATCCCTTTTAAACTTATAAAAAATCTTTTTTTATGGTTTAAATCATCCATTTTCATCCTACCGGAACCTCAAAAAATGCTTAAAAAACACATAAAAACCTTGGAATGTTGGTGAGCCCATGTCTTGCTAAGTAAAACTTGAGATATTATTCTTGAATGATATTTTCATTGCATGCTAAGTAAATTTAAACTAGGGAAGTCTATGGTTAGCCCTGTCCTCTAGTGTTTTCTCCAACGAGTTGTTTAAAAGTTTCATAAAAATATGCTGAAATCAGGCTAGGTTAAAAGTCCTCACTTGATCTTAGGTTATTTTTTGTTGTATCTTTAACGTTTTCCATTGAGAGTATGATGAAAGCAAGCTAGATTCAAAGCTCTTACTTGATCTTAAGCTATTCTTTGTTTTCCTTTGAGTATGCTGAAAGTAGACTAGGTTAAAATTCCTTACTTGATCTTAAGTTGTTCTTTGTTTTTCTTATATGTTTACTTCTTTCACCACTTCTTAATGTTCCATACCATAAACCAACTTAAAGAGATCCTTTTACATAGATGACTTGCCCCATGGACCACTCTTGAAACTTGTTGTGCAGTTAAATCATTTTATGACTCCATAGCCCAATGGATTGATATTGTTTCTTACTTATCCTATCAGCTGAACCATTGTATCAACCTGCTCACAACTTTACCCTTCAAAATACTTCCTTCATTTTGATGAAATTAATCCCAACCAAAACAAACAAAACCTTTGTACTTCATAACTATCCTAATATCATATCATAAGCCTTAAAGAAACATCTTTGAAAACACTCATATAGAGAGATCCCTCTCTGAATCCAGGGGGGCTAGATCCTAGGATTCCAAAGTGGTTTTGATGCAGGCTCTGCAGCATTTTTTCTTGCCAATATTGCAAACCCATGACCTAACAAATTTAACCAAATTTGATGCCCTCTTTGCTCATACTATCCAAGACTACATTATGCGAAACGATTTGTTATGCATAGGCTATGACCCCTCTTGTAGGGTGTTTTTTAGCTAGACTAGGTTGTGCGAGATCCCCCATTTTACCACACCTAGTTCAGATTGTTTTCTCATGTGGATCTAGGCTCCCGGATCTGCGATCTAAGGGATCCTAAGGGTTGTAAACTCATTTCACAGCCACATCAATCTCCCGGGAGTGCATTATTTTAGCGGGCTTGTTGTGTTATTCCAAAATCTAGCATATTAAATATTGTTGGATCACGTGGTTAGCTAACTGACTTACTACCAAAATGTCGTGCAATAAACACTTGCTATTTTCAATCCTTTGAAGCCCGAAACCACTGTTCCTACCCTATGTGACTACAATTTAATGCCATTACCCGTTAGCCCTAATATGCATACAAAACATTGGAAATGCATTCATTTCCTACCTTTTCCATGCATAAACCTAGTGCAAGCCTCTCCGACTATGAAAACAACCATTTTCCGTCATTTTCATGCCAAAAGACTGTAAATTTTAGCTCGTACCCCTTGCATATTGCTAAGGAGCTTTGCATTGCTCTAGAGATCGAAAAGATACCATAAAAACTACTCAAAGCCTTTAGATACATCTTCAAAAGTCCAGTAGCTGCGAATAACAGGGTTTTATTCCAAATTAAGCATGTTTTCCATTTAAAAATCCTTTTAAAAAGACAAATTTCATTCATAGATCCATAAATATCAAAATAAATCTATCAAAATAGTCCAAAACAGGCCAAACCCTGTCATATTTTTTCCAGGAACCCTGTTTTACTATTGCGCACTATTGTGAGTTCTTTCAGTTTTATGAACTATTTCAAACACCAAATCAAGCCAGAAAACCTCTGAAGGTATCCTAAGCCTCTTTGCCCAATTTCAACATAATTTTTAGCCCAATTTCTCATTAAAGGACTCAGGAAACCCTTGTTTCTTGTTTAAAACTAGTCAAAAGCCTGTAAACCTTTTTGACAGACCTAATTGGAAAAGAAATCGCAAATAAGAGACTATACTTTGCCTGTTTTATCAAAGAAACTTCTGTTAAAAGTAAAAATACTTCTGCAAACTGTCGAAACTTGCATAAAATAACCAAAATGCCTAAAAAGCAGAGCTCTAGCCATCCTGAAGCTTCCAAAGTGCTAAAATCCACTCCAGCCATGTCTTCTAAGACTGTTATTATTGTCAATCCTTTACAACTCCCAGTCATAGACATTGAACACATTCCATTGGCTGATGTTGATTATAAGATAGCAGATCCCATTGTTGAATTTAACTTGCTAGATATTCATAATTGATGCTATGATAAATCCTTAGATAATGAAGAATAAGTCCATATTTGGGAATCCCATTTGCCTAAGTATGTTGTCCCATTAACTCATCCATGCCAAGAATTTATTAGGTTATGTCAACAGTACTATATGCCTAAGAAAAGAGCCATAGTCGATGCTGGAAAAATACTGAGAGGGGGGGGTGAATCAGTATTTAGGATTTACTCAGCATCTTTTTAGTTTTTCAATCTTTAGTAACACATACACTACTTTACTGAACCAGACTCGCGTATATACGTGGATACCCTTACTTAACTCGCGTATGCACAGAGATATTAATAAACAAACAATTCTTCACTTAGATCCTTGCATGTATTCATTTATCAGATGTTTATATAGCAGTAGACATGTGCAGTAATAACAGAATGAAACATCACACAAAAGCATCACACATGAACACCATGATTTTTAGGTGGAAACCCAAGTCGGGAGAAAACCACCGCTGCCGTTGTCTCAGCCTTCAATATTTTATTATAGAGAAAAACTTCTTACAATCATGTACTGGTGCAGACTTATACCAGCACGCAGGCACCCACCTGCAGAAGGCTACCACCTTCTCTCGTTTACCAGCCTCGCCTGGAAGAGAGCTTCAACCCCCTGCTCTCGTTTACCAGTCTCACCTGGAAGGGAGCTACTACCCCCTGATATTAGCACCAGCCTCTGCTGACAGAAAGCTTCTATTATCAGACTGAAGGCTTCAACCCTCAGATCCACTGCAGACCACATTTCATCAATTTTCAAACTGGATCCTACAGCTCCAACACAACCCTTCACTCCTCAACAAACATACTTTTCCCAATGCTACAAACAGAACAGTGAACCCACTGAAACCAGAATATCAGAGTTAACCTAGACTTCAGAACAGATATTCAGAGACACATTCAACTTTGAGCAATCATCAGTTCAGATATGATACGCGCTTTTCTTTAGATGGATCCTCGTATATACGTCTCTTTACTGAAGACAACCCGCGTATGCATTCGTGCAAATTTTCAAGAAAACCCTAACAGGTCATACGCTCCTTTGTTGAAATAGATCCGCGTATATACGCGCCTTTAGTGAAGCGAACCTGCGTATAGATCTATAAAAGATAAACTTTGCAGAACAGACAATATCTATGAACTTACCCAAATTTCTTCAACTTCTTTTAACAGAATTGCGCCAGGTCTTCATCACTTCTTTTCAGATCATCCCAGGGTTTTTCCATTTCAAGATCTAGAGATCTTGAACCTTCATTATGTTCATAGATACATTATAGAATCAGATCTATCAATTAAGAGCAAAGTTCCATCATGCAGATATACTTCAGAGTGAAGTATTCATTGAAGCCCAGACACATGCACACCACTCTCATCCTTTGCACAATGAATTTCTTCTCTTTATATAGGTTTACCCTTTTTCAATACCATGAGCCAAAACCACATTACTTCCGATGGTATTCCTGGACGGGGACACATAGACGAATCATTACTCAATACAATGGGTCAATACCATGGTGGTTACCCCTGGTTTTTCACTTTATGAGCGCTTTTGCCCATACGCGACTTGGCACGTTATTTCCGGCGTGCATACGCGACTTCTCCTAGAAAAATCCGCGTATGCCTTGAGACATACTCTTTTCATCATAGATCTAGCACATACTGAATTCCTTCCTTCGTTACCTTCTGTACTCACTGTAGCTACATCAGATTTACATCATTTAACAGGTTTATCAAGACATATTCTATCAAGCATAACTTCATCAAGTAGGTTTCCATCCTCTTCATCAAGTGGGTTGCCATCAAGGACAACATATTGCATCATATTGCCAACAATCTCCCCCTTTGGACTTGATGGCAAACCATGATGGTGTTTGATCACCACAACAGAATCTCCCCTTATTCAAACATCAAACACCATGTCTCTCCCCCTTTGACATCAAGGGCAAAGGGTGGATCAAAACCATCACAAAGTAATTCTCCTTCATCAAAGCGCTATAGATCTGAAGTGTACTGAAGTTATCATGCTCCCCCTGAAGTCATGCTGAAAGTTCAAACATATTTGTCAATGAAGTACATGACTCTATGACCTTCCTATGACCAAGGACTCATACTTACATCAAAGATCCAACCAAGTGGATTTACATATGAGACGCAAATACCCAACCGAGAGAGTTGACACATTTTGACTCAAGTCCTTACAAGACTGAATATTACAAATTTACATCATAGGTCTCATCCATGACCTTTTCATCAAATTACAAATGTGATCTTTTATGACCAATACCAAAAATATCTCAAGAGAGAGATCATATTATAGAACCAACATAATGCCAATAATGAATTATACTCAGCAAGGCTAATGCTCCCCCTGAAACTGTGCATCCAGGCATCTTTTCTATATGACCAAGGCTCCCCCTTTGCTTGTGTATCCTGAACACTTTCAACAACAAAACATCAAGGCATCTTCACCCAAAATCAGAATATAAGAGCTGAAATATCAACAGTGACTCCAAACAGCATCAGAGATACCAAACATCACTGCAGCTAAACTAAATAATGCTGACCCCAAACAAAAAAAAATTCCAGCAACCAAACATACGCGGCTTTATGTGGTTAAACTCGCGTATATACGCGACTGTGTTTCAGGAAACCCGCGTATACAATTTAATCTTTTGAATTTAATCAGATCTGATATTCTGAGAGGCAGAGACAACACCCAACTTTTGTCTGAGATATTCGAATGCTTCCCTGGGCAGAGGTTTGGTAAAGATATCAGCAACTTGTTCTTTGGAGGGAACATACTCCAACTTCACCTTTTGTTCAAACACTTGTTCACGTAAGAAGTGATACTTGATGGGAATGTGCTTGGTCTTTGAATGCATAACAGGATTCTTTGAGATACTGATGGCACTTGTGTTATCACACATAATGGAGATAGGAGAAGTACATTTGATTTGAAAATCTCCCAAGGTTTGCATCATCCAAAGGAGTTGAGTGCAACAAGATGCGGCAGCCACATATTCTGATTCAGCAGTAGATAAGGCAATGGAACTTTGCTTCTTACTGAACCAAGATACCAACCGAGGCCCCATATAGAATGCACCACCACTTGTGCTTTTTCGATCATCAACATTTCCAGCCCAATCTGCATCAGAGTAAGCATGAAGAGTAAGATCGGCATTCTTTGGATACCATAGTCCAAAGTCTTGAGTACCTTGCAGATATTTGAATATTCTTTTGATAGCCTGAAGATGAGACTCTTTTGTCTTAGCTTGGAATCGTCCAACAATCCCAACAGCATGCATAATGTCTGGTCTAGTCCCAGTGAGATAAAGTAGACTTCCTATCATTGATCTGTATTCTGGTTGATTCACCATGGGAGAATCATCATGAGAACTGAGATTGCATCCGATTATCATTGGTGTACTTACAGGCTTGCATTCTTCCATGCCATACTTCTTCAAAATTTGCTTAAGATATTTTGCTTGTGATAGGAATATGCCATCTGTAGTTTGATTTACTTGCAAGCCAAGAAAGAATGTTAGTTCCCCAAGTAAAGACATCTCAAATTCTTGCTGCATAACAGAAGAAAATTTTTGACTCAAGGATTCTTCATTACTCCCAAAAATGATATCATCAACATATACAATCACAATCAAAAGTTTTTCATGTTCAATTTTTGTGTATAAGTTGCTATCAGCAGACCCCTTTGAAAATCCTTGTTGATGGAGATATTTTTCAAGACGATAGTACCATGCCCTTGGAGCTTGTTTGAGACCATATAGAGCCTTTTTAAGTTTACAAACAAGATTCTTATCATTTCCCAAAATGAATCCCTCTGGTTGTTCTATATAAACTTCTTCTTCAAGATCATCATTGAGGAAAGTAGATTTGACATCCATTTGATAGACTTTGATTTGTTGAGAACTTGAAAAAGAAAGAAACATTCTTATGGCTTCAAGTCTAGCTACAGGAGCAAAAGTTTCTTCAAAGTCTATACCTTCTTGTTGAGTGTACCCTTTGCAAACCAATCGGGCTTTGTTTCTTATAACATCCCCATTTTCATTTAACTTGTTCTTGAATATCCATTTGGTTCCAATGACATTTTTATCATGTGGTCTTGGTACCAATTCCCAAGTGTGATTCTTTTCAATTTGATCAAGCTCTTCATTCATGGCTTGAATCCAACATTCATCTTTGCTGGCTTGACTGACATTTTGGGGTTCAATTGTGGACAAGAATGCCAAATAGCTAGAAGATCCCACAAGAGTCCTCCTTGTTTGTACACCTGATTCCTTGTTTCCCAAAATTTGAGATTCAGGATGATTCTTTTGAACATATTTGGATGGAGCTTTTTCTGATAAATCATCTTCAGGTTCTTCATTGGATCCACTATCTATATCATTTCCATTTGATGTAGAAGGACAAAAATCACCATCATCTTCTTATGTTTCTTGTTTTTCTTCTTTAGGAGTTGTAGGAGACTCATCAATGACAACATCAATACATTCAACAATCTTTCGAAGCCTTTTATTGTAACATTTGTAAGCTCTGCTTGTAGATGAGTAACCAAGAAGTATCCCTTCATCTGATCTAGGTTCAAACTTGCCAAGATTTTCATCATTATTTTTGATAAAGCATTTACTTCCAAAAATTCTAAAATGCTTTACAGAGGGAGAATTACCATACCAGAGTTCATATGGAGTTTTGTCACTATTTACCCGAACGTGTGCCTTGTTGAGAATGTTTGCTGCCGTATGTGCTACTTCTCCCCAGAACATGTCAGGAGTTCCAAAATCATCAAGCATAGCTCTAGCCATTTGTTGAATTGTTCTATTCATTCTTTCTGCTACGCCATTTTGTTGTGGAGTGCCTGCTACAGAGAACTGTCTCTTTATGCCATGTTGTTCACAAAATTCAAAGAATTCATTTGATGTATATTCTCCTCCTCGATCAGATCTAAGACATTTTATTTTTAGATCTAATTCATTTTCAACCAGTGCTTTAAAGATCTGGAATTTCTCAAATGCTTCATCTTTGTGTTTAAGCAACCCAATCCAACACATTCTAGAGAAATCATCAATAAATAAGATATAGTATTCTTCTCCATGTGGTGAATTTTTCCTCATGGGTCCACAAATGTCAGTATGAACAATTTCAAGAGGCCTACTTGATGAACCTTCTTTGGCATTAAATTGTACTCTGGTCTGCTTACCAAATTGGCAGGATTTGCAAATGATACTTTCTGGTAGAGTAATATTGGGAAGACCACGAACAGCTTGAAGTCTGCTTGCTTTGTTGATTTGAGAGAAGCTTAGATGCCCCAACCTTCTATGCCATAGCCAATTTTCTGAATATTTGCTCAAGTAACATTGATCTTTGCAGTTCTTCAATACATATAGGTTGCTTGGAGTTCTTTTCCCTTTTATAATAGCTCTACCTGTATTCAGATCACGAACCACACATTATTTTGAACTGAAGACAACTTTTGTACCTTGATCGCACATTTGACTTACACTTAACAGGTTATGCCTTAATCCATCCACATACATGACATCATTAGCCTTCACCTTTTATTTTAGAAACACGGACCCTTTTCCTTTAATTACAGCAGGATTATCATTTCCAAATGTAACTTTATTTTCCTTTTCTAGAGAATTATATGAAAGGAGTTTGCTTTTGTCACCTGTCATGTGTCTTGAGCACCCACTATCAATGTACCATTGATTTTCTTCACCTTCTGCAAATAATGCTATCCCACAATTTTCAACTTGTAATTCCTTCTTTTTCCATACTTTGGAACTTGAAGGAAAATGTTGTTTTGGCTGGACTTTGCTCCTGCATTCAGATTCTTCATGGCCAAAGTTATTGCAATAAGCACATTCAACTTTGTTTTGAAGAGGAGAAAAATTGTTATAGGTGTTCTTTTTTGGTTCAATATCCATCATTTTCTTTCTTGCTTCTCTTGTCATGATGGTTTTATATGCAACACATTGAACAAATTTATGACCAAAATTGTGACATGAGAAACATTGTCCATTGAAGTAGAAATTTCTGCGATCATGAAATCTTCTATTTGAATTTACCTGTTGATTGTTGCTTCTTTGAGAGATATCCTTGTTAGTGTTCCTTGTATTGTGAAGATCATGCTTTACATGTGAAGATTCTTTATTCCCTCGCTGAGTGGCTGAATGTAGTAAACCGGTTGTAGCTGCTTTTAGATAATTTGGTGCTGAAGCCTAAGAGGATTCTCCGGTATATCCAAGACCTGTCTTAATCAGAGGAGATCGTTGAACCTTGATAATCTCATCTAAGGTTTCAGATCCTTTAGCAAATCTAAGATTCAGAGACTTTACTTTCTCAAGTTCTTTTCTTAGACTTACTACTTCACATTCTAATTTTTCATTATGTTTCTTTGCTTCTACATTCTGCCTTTTCAGAATCTCTATGATTATTTTACTTTCTTCCAAGCATATTTTGAGTTGATTGTTTTGATCAAGAAAATCATTTTCATCTAGAGCATCCATAAAAGCATCCTTATCGTCTCTAGAATTATTTTCAAATGCCATGAGAAGTCTAAGTTCTTGTTCACATTCTTCCTCACTGTCAGATAACCCATCACTGTCTTCATTTGTATAGTAGCTTTTCTTAGTGCTAGACCGGTTCTTATTTCTTCTTGCTACTTCTTTCTCTTTAGCAGATGTTTCTTTATAAGGAAATTTTGCAGCATAATGACCAACTCTTCCACAATTAAAACATTTGAAAGGAAGCTTACCTTTGAATCTTCCGGTTCCTAGTTGGAGTTTTCTCACAAAGTTTGCCTCATCTTCGTCTGAGATATATCCTGACCTTTCCAGTTTTTGAACTTCTTTCCCTTTTGTAGAAACTTTAAAAACATCTTCTTTGACTTCAGATGGTCCTCCTCTCCTCATTTCGTATGCAGTCAATATGCCATGAAGTTGCACCATAGTAAGATTTTGAAGGTCCTATTTTTCTTCAAGGGTAGAAACTTTTGACTCAAACTTGGCTGTTAGTGATCTCAAAATTTTCTCAACCAAAGTGGATTCGGTTATTGTTTCTCCCAGATTTCTCATACGGTTTACAACATCATCAACACGTAAAAATAAACCACCTTCATAGCTTAGGATGATTTTGTCCCATATCTCCTTTGCTGTATTGAGCTGCATGACTTTGACAAATTCTGCTTCATTTAGACTTCTAGTTATTGCATTGACCGCTTTTGCATTTGATTCATAATTCTTTCTTTCAGTTGGATCTGTTGGTGTAGCAGCTGGATATTGATATCCTTGTTCAAAAATGGCCCATATATCTGCTCCCATAGACTGAAGATAGGATCTCATCCTTATTTTCCAGAAGATTAAATTGCTTCCGTTGAAGAGCGGAGGTTTGATAGATGTTGTTCCCTCGTGATTGCTCATCTTGCTTGATCTTCCTTCTAGCGGTTAAGCCTTTTCAGAAGGACCTCCTCTGATACCAATTGTTGGAAAAATACTGAGAGGGGGGGTGAATCAATATTTAGGATTTACTCAGCATATTTTTAGTTTTTAAATCTTTAGTAACACATACGCTACTTTACTGAACCAGACTCGCGTATATACGCGGATACCCTTTACTGAACTCGCGTATGCATAGAGATATTAATAAACAAACAATTCTTCACTTAGATCCTTGCATGTATTCATTTATTAGATGTTTATATAGCAGTAGACATGTGCAGTAATAAAAGAATGAAACATCACACAAAAGCATCACACAAAAGCATCACACATGAACACCATGATTTTTAGGTGGAAACCCAAGTCGGGAGAAAACCACCGCTGCCATTGTCTCAGCCTTTAATATTTTATTATAGAGAAAAACTTCTTACAATCATGTACTGGTGCAGACTTATACCAGCATGCAGGCACCCACCTGCAGAAGGCTACCACCTTCTCTCATTTACCAGCCTCACCTGGAAGGGAGCTTCAACCCCCTGCTCTCGTTTACCAGTCTCACCTGGAAGGGAGCCACTACCCCCTGATATTAGCACCAGCCTCTGCTGACAGAAATCTTCTATTATCAGACTGAAGGCTTCAACCCTCAGATCCACTGCAGACCACATTTCATCAATTTTCAAACTGGATCCAACAGCTCCAACACAACCCTTCACTCTTCAACAAACATACTTTGCCCAATGCTACAAACAGAACAGTGAACCCACTGAAACTAGAATATCAGAGTTAACCCAGACTTCAGAACAGACATTCAAAGACACATTCAACTTTGAGCAATCATCAGTTCAGATATGATATGCGCTTTTCTTTAGATGGATCCGCGTATATACGCGCCTTTACTGAAGACAACCCGCGTATTCATTCGTGCAACTTTTCAAGAAAACCCTAATAGGTCATACGCTCCTTTGTTGAAATAGATCCGCGTATATACGCACCTTTAGTGAAGCGATCCTGCGTATAGATCTATAAAAGATAAACTTTGCAGAACAGACAAGAT
Source organism: Pinus albicaulis (assembly GCA_034641835.2). Lineage (NCBI taxonomy): Eukaryota > Viridiplantae > Streptophyta > Pinopsida > Pinales > Pinaceae > Pinus > Pinus albicaulis. The sequence goes on along the minus strand of CM076583.1, from coordinate 243,441,561 downwards.
CTATGAACTTACCCAGATTTCTTCAACTTCTTTTAACAGATTTGCGCCAGGTCTTCATCACTTCTTTTCAGATCATCCAAGGGTTTTTCCATTTCAAGATCTAGAGATCTTGAACCTTCATTATGTTCATAGATACATTATAGAATCAGATCTATCAATTAAGAGCAAAGTTCCATCATGCAGATATACTTCAGAGTGAAGTATTCATTAAAGCCCAGACACATGCACACCACTCTCATCCTTTGCACAATGAATTTCTTCTCTTTATATAGGTTTACCCTTTTTCAATACCATGAGCCAAAACCACATTACTTCTGATGGTATTCCTAGACGGGGTCACATAGACGAATCATTAATCAATACAATGGGTCAATACCATGGAGGTTACCCCTAGTTTTGCACTTTATGAGCGCTTTTGCCCATACGCAACTTGGCACGTTATTTCCCGCGTGCATACGCGACTTCTCCTAGAAAAATCCGCATATGCCTTGAGACATACTCTTTTCATCATAGATCTAGCACATACTGAATTCCTTTCTTCATTACCTTCTGTACTCACTGTAGCTACATCAGATTTACATCATTTAACAGGTTTATCAAGACATATTCTATCAAGCATAACTTCATCAAGTAGGTTGCCATCCTCTTCATCAAGTGGGTTGCCATCAAGGACAACATATTGCATCATATTGCCAATAGTCAATGCTAATAAAGAAGTGATTTTCACTATTACTGCTGAATCCCTCAATCAAATGTTATAGCTTCATCCTGACCCCCAAGCAGTCCCTTTACCCATAGAGGCCCTAACCTAGCTGTACATTGGCCTAGATTTTCCCAAGAGATTCATGATTTTCCAGACATTCATGCCCTCCCATGTAGAAATTCCTTAACTAAATCCCCCATATTATACTGCCAAATTCCTAGAAGGCTCAAGGCATGTGATTTCCATGCTTTCATTCATCCTGGGGTACTTTACTGATGAACACACTGATGAATCCACCTTTGGTTTCTTATCCACTTTTACCCCAGGTCAACCTCCATCTGTAATATTTGATTATGCTGGTTACATTGCAGATAATATCCATGATCAATTGATCAAGTTGCCGACTGAAGGAGTGTTTAGATACACTTCCTTTTTCTTCCACATGTTTTTATATTTCCAATAAGATAAATTTCCAGTTACTCTTCAAAAGCTTGACATAGAGGGAAATCCTCTTTATGTCATTTTATGGACATCTTTACTCAGGAAAGAATGTACAGATTTCACATATGCAGAGTTTTCAAATTTATTCCTACATCCAGTAATCACAATGTTAACAAAAACAGATCAACCCAGGATAAATGAAGAAATTAAAAAGATATTGCAGTTGTCAGAATAGAGTAAGGTTGGTGACTAGTACTTATATGAAAAATATACTAAGATCAACGTATTTGGGTCAAACCTGTTACCTTACAAGTTACCCAAGCATGTTTCAATGAGGATCTTTGACTTAGAGTATATCAGGCAGATCCTAAATTCTGATTCTATAAATTTCATGGCAGCAAAGAAGAAAACTCAATTCAAATTAAAGAATGAGATAGGGCCATTCATCTACAATCAGAGGGATGCAGAAAAAGAAGTAGCTAAGCAGTTGTTGGAATTTAGATTTGAAGAAAGCTTTCCTTGGAATTATGATCCATAAGGGATCCTAAGTAAACTAAGGGTTAAATGCAAGTTAACACCCTTCATCCATGAAGCAAAACCAGAGATAGAAAAATTTTCTAATCAGATTGAGTGGACTGAAAATAGCTTAACAGATGCAGTAAACCAAAGGGATACTAGTCACACTTTGGAAACTGCAAAAAAACCGGAAAAATCCACTAAAAGAGTAAGGGAAGAAGGTGCCTATATTGCAGAGACTACAATTGAAACTAAATTCAAGTTAATATATAACAAAAGGCCTAAGTTAAGTTCATTTGGTAAAGAAAAGATAAGAATTGATGTTGAAGAAATAGATCTCCCAGATACTGATACAGGTTTGCCAGAGACAAATGTTGCCACTACCATTTTCATTGAACAAGCTACTGAAAAACAGATTGAAGAACAGGTTGATACTGAAGATACACAACTGAAAGAAAGACAGCAGAGTATGGAAGCCTCTTCCTCACAGATAGCTGAGGAGAAATATCTAGACATCAGGGAAAGGTACAAGCAAATTAAGTCCAAGAATGAAGAGATCAAAACTAAAATTTATTCTCATTTTTTGAAACAAAAACCAGGTAACCAAAACAGATTCCTATCATATTTTGACTACTCAAGTAAAAATATGATCATGTTAGTATTACAGCCCACAGTACCAGTTCCAAAGACAGTTGCTAACTATAAGAAATTGGATCTAGAAGTATCAACAGATAATATTCATGAATTAGATCAAATTGAGTTCCATAGGCAATGCTTAGAGATGTTGTATTCCACAGTTACAACAAAAGCCATGAGTGTTCATAAACTTGAGAACACTATCAAAAATATGAAAGACCAGATGAAATTGGATAAAGCCTCATTATATGCTAAGGATCTTAGAATTAAATCCTTATAAGGATTGGTAATTAAAGTGGGATATGACCCTGTAAATTTCAATGCAGCAGAATTGTTACTAAAGAAAAAGACTGAGGACATTGCAGCCCTGAGGAAATAGCTTAAAGTTCCTCCAAGTGAACATCCCCAGGATAAATAAATCATACAGGAATAGAATGAAAAAGATGACATGATGAACATCATCTTTCAACTTATAGGATAGATTAAGGACATGGAGATTCAGATGGAAAAACTTGTCCATGAAAAGGAAACAGTGAAAGTACCAAAGCCACCTATAGTTAACCCCATGGTCACTACAGCTGTGCCTTCAACTCTAGCTGAAGATTTGGCACCTAAAGTTCCACTGGCTACTGCAGTGCCAGTGATTTTATCCACAACATCAGCTGCTGAGTCATCCTCAACAACAGTTCATCCTACATATGGGGCCAGTAAATTAGTGAAAGTTATGGAAGAAATGTCTCTAAAGACAAATGAGATTAACAAGTTGACAAAGATGGTAGAAAATCTTGAGAATTCAAGAAAATTGGCTCAGATAAATGCAAAAACACATGAGCAAAAAGCCATCAGACTAAATGAAGAGCTGAAGAATCTGCAAAAAGAGTTAACCTTAAGAGAGAAAATATCATACATCAAAAACTACCTTTGGAACAATGTAATTGAATCCATCCATGATGTGTGTCCTTCAATTCAGGTAATTTTTGAACAAAGGGAATTATTACTAGCATCCCAAGCAGAAATCCAAAAGACTCAAAGTGAGTTGGCTGACAAACCAGGGCAAGATTTAAAGCTGATCACATTCCTTAACAGTAAAAATAGACGGGAATTAGAAAAACTCAAGATTACTGACAAAACAGAAACTATCCTATAAATTGGGAAATTTATCACAAATAAGAATATAATGAAGCAACTAGAAGAAAAGTGTGAGAATATGAATACTACCATAACCAGGTTTATGATCAAGTTTACAAATTTGAGGCAAAAAGGATTGCTTGACATTATGGTTATTAATGATAAATTGATGCCTCAAAATGACTATGATAAGAAGATTAGAGAATTTGAAAAGGAACATGTAAATAAACCACAAGGACAAGGCATTCCAACAGGAAAGGTCTTACTCAAAAATTTTGAAGACTTATTCTATTTACAACATGAAATCAAACACTTGTTTGTCATCAAGCCAACTTTTGCCAGATACACTGAAGCTAATGAAAACTTCAGGAAATTAAAAAATATACAAATTCCTAAAGATGAGGATTAGCAGCCACTCACAGATTTATTATGAAATATGAAAAGACAAACAGATGAAAAGAGAAATTTTTTTTTTGCTAATTTACTATCAAAACAATTTTTTACAGCAGTAAACAATTTTGACTATGGTTAAAGAGTATCTGAAGTTTAGAGAGTATCAGTGAATAAAGAGAATCAGAGAAAGAGTATCAGACAAGGCAGATCAGATTCCAAAATAAATTTAAAATATATAAAGCCAGCAAGGAGGACACCAAGGCAGCCAACTGCATTTTATCCTCAAAGCAGTTTCTATTTCTTTTGTATAGATAGGAAAACTTGCTGATTTGTTAAGCAGCTGTCTCTATTTTATTTTAATGATATTTTTATTTCACTAAGATAATTCCTAGAAGAATTCTAGGATATTTTGTAAAACATTATGTATAAATACTTCATCTTTAGAAGTATTTTGTGTGGAATAAATTGTTGGAGATTGCTATAGTCATTTTTGTTGGACTTGAAGGCTTTTTTGTTTCGAATTTCAAGTAGCAGATTGGATCAAACCAATTGGCATCATACTTCAGGATTCCTGTGATGAGATATTTGGAGTGAAGTATTTCCTTACTTGTCACTACTATCCTTCTTTGTTACATGCATACATCTATGTTTGTTCTAAATTTGAATGAATAATTCGGAGTATTACTACAGGATTTGTTAAGAGCGCCATGTTTTTAACTAGTTATCATTTCTATGTTTTCCTCTGATTTCCAGTGTAGGTAACCCTTAATTTCTCCATCTCTCGTTTGACCTCTACCTATTACTTCCTTTTTCCGGATCAAAGGATTCTTAATTTCCCTTTATCCCGATCATACAACCTCACAAAAACAACTTTCCAAGATCTTCAAGGGTTATCTATCTTGCCCTGAAAATGTTTGACCTTTTGGCCTTGATCCTAGTTCTGTTAGCTTTATTTTTACTCCTTAGCCCAATGGACAAATAGATATCCCACTATCCATACCTTCAAGTGATTTTCCCACCAAATCAATCAAAACCAAACCAAAGCTGCACAATCATAACTAACCTAAAAATTTAATTAAAAACAAAGTTAAATTTTATAGAGAGAGCCCTCTCTGAATCTTAGGAAGGCTAGATCCTAGAGTTTGAAGGCTACCTCTAGTGTTCTTTGACTAAAAACCAAAAATCTCAAAACTTTAGAATTACTAGAGTGATAACAATATCGACCACTGAATTTATTTTTTATGTCATGGTATTCGATACTTCTGTCACACATCTGTGTTGTCTATTATACATATGCATGGTATCTACCATCCTATGCAATTTGAAACATTCATTATTTCCCCCTTATCACACGGCTTATGTATACTTAACCAAAATATTCAAAATTTTCTCCTTTTTCCTCCTTGGCCCCAAGAAGCCCCCAACACTATTCGTGGCTTTCCCCTGGGCCACTATGCTCTACTTGTATGCCAAGTGAAGGGAGGACCTGTGTGATTTTCTCCAAAAAAAATTCAAATTATTTTTTGGATGTTTGCATGGTTTTCTTCACTTCCTCTACTAACTTGATAATAGTTGTTGCAACTTCAACATGGAGAGGAATAGCCTAGAATAATGGTTCACTATCAGAAATGGCTTGGTGCATTTTGGCTCGTGCTACAACAAGGTCATCTATGAGTTGCATGGTTTCATCTCGTAGTTGTACCACTTTTTGGAAAAGTTTCTCCCATTCTTCTCTCCATTGTTTAAGTTTTCTACCCAATTATTCACTTTCTACCATTGTGTTATAGCATCTATATAGAGATCAAATTACTACATATAGACTCATTATGTTCCTTTGTAGTGTAAATGATGACACTGATATCCTTAATATTAGCAATATTTTGCATGTTATTCCACATGTATATGTTGGCTTCATAAAATATGGTGCAGTTGTGCTCAAACTCTCATATACATACAAATGAAACAAAGTCTACATGTACCCGTTCCTTTATTTCTAATTCTTATGGCAAGGTAGTAGGCATTATTTGCAACTTAAACTCTTTCACCTTTTCTTTCAGGCCTTGAACGACCTCCTCAATCTTTAAAAATTTCTCCTTTGCAAGAGTGTCAATTTCCATTGAGACACATGGTAGTTTACTGTACACTTATTTTATTGCCTATCTAAGTTTTCCCTATTTCTCTTTAGCCTGTAATCATGCTTCTACCAATTTTGCATGTGCCAGTTGCAAATCCTTGTGCTCACTGATGAGCTACACTAGGTCTGTTAGTGTTGCATATGCTCTAAATTATGCTTCCTATGCAACATATTGTTGTAAAAGATGCAAAAAATTGATAGGAAATTGCAATATATCTAAATATACTTGGGAAAATTCCTAAGCATGTTGTTGAATATAAATGTCTGTACAGTGCATTGTAACTAGGAAAATATCCAGGGTGTGTCATTCTATCAAGGTAGAGGATGATTGAAACTGTGTTGGTTATCTCTTTGGTGCAATAGGTGCACTGGTCACCTCCATCAGAGCAGCTACATTGTTTCCACTTGGCACAGGAGTGGTTGTCCTTGCTTACTAAATTAGGAGGTGTAAAATATTGTTTTGTTTGGTCACACAGTTCCCTATACTCTTGGGATATTATTTAAATGGTTGTGATGAGAGGGTAAATACCCCGATCCATCAACTCTTTGATTTTCTCAATGATTTTTTCTAAGTCCTCCTTCGAAAGATAATGTGTCTCTAGGTCGGTCAACTTCTTAGCCTTGATTTTATTTCTTGTACCCTATTTTTGATCTTGTAGTGGTCTCTTTTTGTCACATGATCTAGCTTCCTCTTCTTTTTAATCCTACTATGGTGTTTTAGGATGTTATTCTTCAAGTTCTTGTGGTTAGGGATTTGGGCATTCCTCCTACAATGGGGAAGTTTTCCCTTCCTATTGCAAATCACGACACTCTTCCTCTTCACCAATTTAAACTATTTATACCTATGGACTCATAAGTGGGTGTTATGTGTCATTCTTCTGGTCAACCATTAACAATCTATGACACCATCTACTCATCAAGTTTTTATCGGCATAACACCCATTTCTTGTCTGGGTCTGCATAGACCAAGACATACATGGAATGTGGTGTGTTGTTGAGCCTCACCATAACTTTGTAAGCTTCAACACTTTGGATATGGATCCATGCAAAATTTTCAATAACATGGTTGATATCATCCTTCTAAACATAAAATATGACATTGTTGTCCTGCTATTGCTTTTTGTCCATGGTGTACCAAATATATTCGAACCTTGGTGGCACAAAAATTTGGCTTCTCTTGCGATGGAAATTGATTATCCTTTGGAAGCTTCCAAGATATGAGGGCTATCAATATTATGAGAAAATAGTAGTGAAACTTTGCATTCTTGTCTTAAGCCTCAAGACAATGTTTCATGAACTGGTTTAACAAGAAAGGCTCCCACTTCATTTTCACACCTTTGACACACTTTTCAGTAGCCACAATTATACCTATAGGGCATTATTCCTTCTTTCATTTCCTAAATAGTTTGAAATCCATAAGTTGTGTGGTGAAATTCACAGTGTCATCATCCATAATGGATATTATTACTCCATGTTTTCCGTGAGAAGTTGAGTATTTCTCGACAACCTCCTTTGCCACTTCCTTGTCATTTTTATTGTTGATTAAGGGTCTTGGATCTTCGCCATAAGTGGGGAGTATTGTAATCCAAGAGATTAGGTGGGTGTATATCTCAATTAGCTCATATAGCCACAATAAACCACCATTCACACAATTGAGCTATATTTTGACACAACTATTGACTTTTCAGCTTTTGAGAAAGTGTCGGATGTGTAGGAAATTCCATATGCTAGACTTCTCTAGTCCTACGACTAATTGTTGAACCTCGATGACCATTGGTTGGCTTAGTTACTGAATCCTTCTAGCATATTTATCTTCAGAGTGTTTTATGAATTTCTTTAGGTCCTATTATAATATTCCAAAATTAGCATGCAGCTAATTCGAATATTATTTTTTTCTTTTGTTATTTAGATAGATGAATAAGTGGGTAGGGAGACCCATAAATATCTTTAGTAGGAATAAAATACCTCTTAATGTGAATAGGGATCATCTTGATAGTTGGATAAAGCACCTCCATGTGTGAACAAGGGCTAAATCATGTGGACAATGTCAATTTTGACCAAATCAATAGCTCTGGTATGGAGAGAGTGGATCATCAATGAGAGACAACACGATGTTAATAGGAGAAAGTCTCCATGAGAGTAGTGGCTTTAATGAGTGGGACCCAAGGTGAGAAGGCTCACAATGCATATAAGGAAGGGCAAGGCATCCATATATGTTATGTCGATGATTATTGATTTTGTGGTATGTATGACTGTATGCACTCTTCAGCTATTTAGTAGAGTCTGCTCTACTATTTAGCACAAGGGTGTTCTTGAGCGGAAATCCCAAACTCATCCTCGGGGGACTTCCAGTGCCTACTCAGGAGAGATTATTGAGCTGCATAGTCCACATTCTGACATCAGGACAAGCTTCAGTCTTTAGCTACAGTGCAGTTTCTGTTCAGAGTTGTGTTGTGTTTCAGGGCAGAAGTAGTGGAGGGTTTGTAGGGCCATTTTCTGAGCTTGTTTTCAGTGGAGGAAGCATTCTTTCCATTGGGAGGCCAGAAAGGAAGGTCCTTGGGCTTTATTTCATATCTTGGCACTTTTCCTACCTATTTCCACCTCCTACATCACAGTTTCCCTCAAGGACTGCATTATTTCATTGAGTATTTGCAGTGGAGGTTTCAGTGTTTGATTTGGATGGTTAGATCTTCAGTGTTGGGATTAGCCTTTCACTTGGAGGATCTATTGGAGGATATCTATTCATTTATACATTAGCTTCAGCCACCTCCTTCCAGTTATTCAGTTGAAGTTGCAATTCAGCCCTAGGGCTGCATTCCGGCATTTTAGTATTTTGGGTATTTCCGGAAACCCTTTCTGGGTTGTCTTGGAAATGTGCTTGGGAGCTTAGATCTCTATCCTCGGCACTATTTGAGCTATATAACAACATATACATATTTTTATACTTTTCCTATAGAATTTTATTCACTAAAACTATGTTTTCTTGGCTCATGGAATTTGTATAGCAGTTATTTTTTATGTATTGGCATATTTGTTTATTGGAGGCTTGTGTTGTACTACTTGAGTGACTTGATCCTCAATATTTTGTGTTCCTCATGGCTGATATGCCTAATAATATGGCTTTAAATTTGTCTCATATATTGGTGCATTGATATTTACTAATGTTTTCCATTATTTTGTTCTCTATTCCTGTCTTTTCCATTTTGGAATATTACAGTGGTATCGGAGCATAATCTTGGCTCAGCCTATGAGTTTCAGCTAGTATGCTATAAGAAGAAGAAGCAGAAGAATAAGAGATCTAAAATGATGGAAGGAATGAGATTTGTCTCATATATTTTCAGATCTATGAAGAACCTCCCCAAGGAGGTCAAGAAAATGAGAATGGAAAGATGCAATGAGAACTCAAGAAGGTTTCAAGATGAGGAAGGTCCATGCACTTCCTATTAGCAGCAGAGAAAACCGATATTGCATAGAGCTCCAAAGAGATCTAATATGTCTACTTTCTTTGAAGAGGAAGGTGAAAGACATGAAGATGGAGGAAACTTAGATCATGAGATTCTAAGTGATTATCTTGCAGAGTACAAGTCTCAATCAAAGACTTTCAAGGAGAATCGAACCCTCCAACAATTTATTCAAATATAGTAAGAGAGGAGACCTTGCAACAGTTTAAGGAGAAAGAACAATATATTTCTGTTTTATACATTTGATGGGTCATCCACATGCACAAAAAGGGCTTCGAAGAGGAATTTAGATGCATTCTTCCTGCTACATCCAATGGCATAAAGAGAAGTTGTTGAGATTGCAGTGTTGCACCTTGAGGGTGAAGAAAACATTTGGTGGTTCAGCCATTTGAGACATGCAAGGGTGACTAGATATGCAGATTTTAATCAAAGGGTGATCAAGAATTTTGATAAGAAGAAACCGGAGAAGCCAAGGGAAGATGTCCATATTAATATTCCAGAAGAAGAGCAACTTCCACCACCACTTGATGCAGGAGTACTTGCATCAGGAGAAGGAACACTTGCATCATTGAAAAGTGGTATTTATCTCTTGAAATTTAGAGTCCCATGCATTATTCAAGATATGCATGAGGAGGAGGAGACTTATGCTAGTGCTAGTGTAGTAGTAGAGGAGAAACCATCATCATCACTAGCAGTTGGAGGAGTCATTCCACTAGTGGGGGGAACCCTTGTAGCAGTACAAGATGTTCCCAAGCTTAGCCAAGTTATGCAAACATTTCCACTTCCTATTACTTCAACACATCATATGAAGGATTGTGGGAACATGCAATCAGGGAAAATGCATGACCTAGGGTCAAAACAAACTGATAATTTGGAGTAGCAAACTATCACTACGCAGAGGACCTTTGACTTGTTCGAGGAGAAGATATATAGTCATCCTGGTTACTCATTGATGAGATTCACACAACATTTTGGGTTGAAGTGTAGAATTTTGGAGGATACGATGAGAATTATCCAAATCAATCCAATGAAGAACTATATGTTCAACATTGTGCATGATCATGAGACATCATATGCACCATCATGGATATCAACAGCACTATCATTGAGCAGCAGTGATGAGTTGGGGGCCCAACTAGTATTGGGGAATTATGATGACCATTATACTTGTGTAACATTGGATAGGCAGATGGTTGAAGGAGGTCATCTTATGATGGATAACATCTCCCATTATTATGAGAGATCCTTCTTGATGAGCACTTCATATCTCAATAAGAAGCTTTTGCCTTCAGCATATTTAGAACCTTATGGGTTCAACTTGGTCATTGATGAGTGGTCTTCATGTGGAGATCTCAAAGAGGTTGTACTTCAACATTCCATGAAGTACAAAGGTAGTGATATGATTTGGGAGGATGGTATTCTCCATTGGAGGGATATCAATTGGGAGTATGGTAGGAGACACTCACATTTGGATGAATGGGTGATGATGATGAGCAAGGGGTTGGTGAGCCACTTGCTGATCTATGACATAGGGCAACAGGAGGCATGGCTACGTTGGCTGCTCTTGAAAGAGTTTGGCCATCATGTGACATATCCTATTTTCAAGGGTGTGTTATGGCCCTGGGGCATTGCATGGCACTCATATGATATGGCAACAGAATATTTGGTTATATGGGGCATTCTACAAGTCAATCATCATGATGTTACTCTATGACTTATATGATGAGGAGATGAGGAAGCAGAAAGAATTAGTGTTGCTTTGGTTTCTCTTGGGAGAGTATGGGCTAATTTTCTCCCATACTTTGCATGATATTTCAGGGGTAGAGGATGGTACAATCATGGTGCAAAGGGGATACTCCTTAGCTTTGGAGAATTAGGAGGTACTTCCACATAGGAAGGAGTCTCCCATACATAACAGCATTATGGCACATGACTTTGGCATTTGGCATGTCAAAAAATAGAGTTACAAGATGATAGGATCCTTTCCATAGAGGCCAACAACACTGTCACTTGGGAATTTTGATGTGTTGATGGAGCATTCCCGAGAGATATGAGTATTTCTTGACAACCTCCTTTGCCACTTCCTTATCTCTTTTACTATTGATTAAGGGCCTTGGATCTTCGCCATAAGTGGGGAGCACTATAATCCGAGATATTAGGTGGGTGTCCATCTCAATTATCTCATCTAGCCGCAATAAACCACCATTCACACAATTGAGAAATAATGAAACAATTGTTGACTTTTGAGCTCTTGAGAAAGTGCAGGATATCCATGAAATTCAATATGCCAGACTTCTCTAGTCCTATGACTAATTGTTGAACCTCCGTGACCATTGGTTGTCTTAGTTACTGAATCCTTATAGCATATTTATCTTTGGTAAATTTTATGAATTTCTTTAGGTCCAACTATAATATTCCAAAATTAGCATGCAGCTAATTGGAATATTAATTTTTTCTTTTGTCATTTAGATAGATGAATAATTGGGTAGGGAGACCCATATATATATTTAATAGGAATAAAATCCATCTTAATGTGAATAAGGACCAGCTTGATAGTTGGATAAAGCACCATCATGTGTGAACAAGGGCTAAAGCATGTGGACAAGATAAATGTTGACCAAATCAATAGTGCTGGTATGGAGAGAGTGGATCATCGAGATACAACGCAATGTTAATGGGAGAAAGTCTCCATGAGAGTAGTGGCTTTAATGAGTGGGACCCAAGGTGAGAAGGCTCAAAATGCATATAAGGAAGGCAAAGGAAGCCATAGATGTTATGTTGATGATTATTGATTTTGTGGCATGTATGACTGTTTGCACTCTTCAGCTGTTTAGTGAAGTCTGCTTAGTACAAGGGTGTTCCCAAGCAAGAATCAAAAACTCATCCTCGGGGGACTTCGAGTGCCTAATCAAGAGAGATTATTGAGCTCCATAGTCCACATTTTTACATCATTCCAAGCTTCAGTCTTCAGTTACAATGCAGTTTCTGTTCAGAGTTGTGTTGTGTTGCAGGCCAAAAGTAGTAGAGGGTTTGTAGGACCATTTTCTAAGCTTGTTTTCAGTGGAGGAAGCATTATTTCCATTGGGGGGCTAGCAAGGAAGGTCTTTGGGTTGTATTTCATATCTTTTCCCTAGGAAAAACTATTTCCACCTCCTACAGTGTAGTTTCCCTCAAGGACTGCATTATTTCATTGAGTATTTGCAGTGGGGGTTTCAATGTTTGATTTGAACAGTTAGATCTTTAGTGTTGGGACCAACCTTTCACTTGGAGGATATATTGGAGGATATCTATACATTTCTACATCAGTTTCAGCCACGTCCTTCCACTTATTCAGTTGCAGCTGCAATTCATCCCTAGGGCTGCATTCCAGCATTTTGGTATTTTGGGTTTTTCCGAAAACCCTTTCTGGGTTGTCTTGGAAATGTGCTTGGGAGCTTAGATCTCTATCCCCGACACTACTTGATATATATAACAACATATCCATATTGTTATACTTCTCTTGTAGTAGTTTTTTCACTGGAACTATGTTGTCTTGGCTCATAGCATCTGTATAGCAACTATTTTTTATGTATTGGCATATTTGTTTATTGGAGACTTGTGTTGTATTGCTTAAGTGACTTTATCCTCAAGATTTTGTGTTCCTCATGGCTGATATGATTAATAAGATGGCTTTACATTTGTCTCATATATTGGTGCATTGATATTTACTGATGTTTTCCATTATTTTGTTCTATATTCTTTTCATTTCCATTATGGAATATTACAATGGTATCGGAGCATAATGTTGTCTTAGCCTATGAGTTTCAGCCAATATGCTATAAGAATAATAAGCAGAAGAAGAAGAGATCTAAAATGATGGAAGGAATGAGCTTTGCCTCATATCTTTTCAGATCTATGAAGAACCTCCCCAAGGAGGTCAAGCAAATGAGAATGGAGTTATGCAATGAGACCTCAAGAGGGTTTCAAGATGAGGAAGGTCCATTCACTTCCTATCAGCAGTAGAGAAAACCGGTATTGCATAGAGCTCCAAAGAGATCTACTATGTCTACTTTCTTTGAAGAGGAAGCTGAAAGACATGGATATGAAGTAAACTTAGGTCATGAGATTCTAAGTGATTATATTTTAGAGTACAAGTCTCAATCAAGGGATTTCAAGGAGAATCTAACTCTCCAACAATTTATTCAGATACATGAAGAGAGGATACCTTGTAGCAATAGAAGGAGAAACCACAATAGATTTCTATTGTCTACATTTTATGGGTCATCCACATGCACATCAAGGGCTTGGAGGAGGAAGTTAGATGCATTCTTCCTGCTACATCCAATGGCATAAAGAGAATTTGTTGAGATTTTAGCGCTGCACCTTGAGGGTGAAGCAAAAATTTGGTGGTTCATCCATTTGAGACATGCAAGATTGACTGGAGATGCAGATTTTACTCAAAGGGTGATCAAGAAGTTTGATAATAATAAACCAAAGAAGCCATGGGAATATGTCCATATTATTATTCCGGAAGAAGAGAAACTTACACTACCACTTGCTGCAGGAATACTTGCATCATGAGAAGGAACACTTGCATCATTGCAAAGTAGTCTTGATCTCTTGAAATTTAGAGTCCCATGCATTATTCAGAAGATGCATGAGGAGGAGGAGACTTATACTAGCACTGTTGTAGCAATAGAGGAGAAACCATCATCATCACGAGTAGTTGGAGGAGTCATTCCACTGGTGGGAGGAACCCTTGTAGCAGTACAAGATGTTCCCAAGCTTAACCAAGGTATGCAAACATTTCCACTTCCTATTACTTCAGCACATCATATGGAGGATTGTGGGAACATGCCATGAGGGAAAATGCATGAGCTAGGGTCAAAACACACTGCTGATTTGGAGCAGAAAACTATCACTGCAAAGAGGACCCTTGACTTGTTCAAGGAGGAGATATATAGTCATCCTGGTTACTCATTGATGAGCTACACACAACACTTTGGGTTGGAGTGTAGAGTTTTGGAGGATAGGATGAGCATTATCCTAATAAATAAAATGAATAATTGTATTTTCAGCATTGTGCATGATCATGAGATAGCATATGCACCATCATGGAGATCTATAGCACTGTCATGGAGTAGCAATGATGAGTTGGGGGCCCAACTAGTATTGGGGCAATCTAATGACCATTATACTTGTGTAACATTGGATAGGAAGATGGTTGAAGGATGTCATCTTATGATGGATAGCATCTCTCATTATTATGAGAGATCCTTATTGATGAGAACTTCATAGCTCAATGAGAAGCTTTTTCCTTCAGCATACTTAGAACCTTATGGGTTCAGCTTGGTCATTGATGAGTGATATTCATGTGGAGATCTCCAGAAGGTTGCACTTCAACATTCCATGAAGTACAAATGTAGTGATATGCTTTTGGAGGATGGTATTCTACATTGGATGGATATCAATTGGGAGCATGGTTGGAGACACCCACATTTGGATGAATGGATGATGATGATGAGCAAGGGGTTGGTGAGCCACTTGCAGTTCTAAGACATAGGGCAATAGGAGGCATGGCTACACTGGCTGATTTTGAAAGAGTTTGGCCATCATGAGAAATATCCTACTTTCAAGGGTGTGTTATGGCCGTGGGGCATTACATGGCACCCATATGATATGGCAGCAGAATATTTGGTTATATGGAACATTCTACAAGTCAATCATCATCATGTTACTCTATGACTTTAATGATGAGGAGAAGCGGAAGAAAAAAGAGTTAGTGTTGCTTTGGTTTTTCTTGGGAGAGTATGGGCTAATTTCCTCCCATACTTTCCATGAAATTTTAGGGGTAGAGGATGACACAATCATGGTGCAAAGGGGATAATCCTTAGCTTTGGAGAATTAGGAGGTACTTCCACATAGGAAGGAGTCTCCCATACATAGAAACACTATGGCACATGACTTTGGCATTTGGCATGTCAAAGAATGGAGTTATAAGATGACATGAGACTTTCCACAATGGCCAACAACGTTGTCACTTGAGAGTTTGGATGTGTTGATGGAGCGTTCCCAGGATCACTTCACATATGATGCACTTAATGGGAAAATAGGAGATGAGAGTTATGGAGTGATGGATGGAGACATCTATTACCATGATATGATTTGCGTGACTTGGATCTCCAAGCATGAGAAGAAGTCCTTACATGCAGCGCTTGGTTCATTCCTTTCCATTCACCAAGGTCTCATGGAGAAATATCAGACCACTATGGAGAGATCATTCATGGATCTTATTATCAGCCTATTCTCAGTACATGGTAAGATTTTTTTTTTTCGCACTTATTGATCATCTAACAAAGTATTTTCATTCTCTTTCCATTTATATGCAGTTCATTGTTCCACAAGAGGGAAATTTTTTTGGGCTTCATGGTTTTTCTAAGACCAACATCTATGATGGAGATAGCCATTTATTGTATGGCTCGGGGCAAGTATTGTTCTATTCTTGTTGTGCTCAGTTGATACACAATGCCATTTACTACTTGCTAGTAGATGAGGAAACATGCACTACTAGAAAATTGTTGGGAGACAACTTGCCATATTATGATGAGAGACATCAAGTAGAAAAAATGTGATGTAACCACTTGGGAACCTGTTGGTACCATCCATCATTACACATAACACTCAGTACCTTTCTCATTTGGATTCCATATTGTGATGATGATCTATTCACTTTATATGGGATGGTTTGGGTAAGAACCAAAGAGTGGATCTTTGAGGATCCAATTTCCTTTTTTCTTCTTGAAGGCAACATTATTGCAACCCAATATTAGCAGCCACTCTACACCTATAATAAGTGGAGAGAGAGACAATGTGGGGTAGACAATTTTCTATCATGTTCAGCTATGCAACCCACCTACATTGCAGGAGCCAAAGATGGAATATTTTTTCCATGAATTACAATTTTGGAGGGTGATTCATTTTGTGTGGATGATAGCTTGGGGATTGGAGCTTCACATGGGAATGAAGGTTCCCAATATTTTTTAGATTCCATGCCTCAAGAAGGCCTCTTTTAAACATATATTTTCCTCCATAGATATCCCACTTCTTCATGATTATAGCCATTTTGATTTGTCACCAAAGTCTAACTTGTACACTTGGGAGGAGCAACTAGGGGACAGATTGATGAGAGAGCATCTTGTTCAGTGGGGAAGCTTATCATATGAGGATGCTACAGGAGGAGGAGAGGAGTCTCTTCTGTTCTATCCTTGAAGTTTCTTGAGGACAAGCAACATTTGGGAGGGGAGGACTGTAATATTCCAAAATTCGAATGCAGCTAATTGGAATATTAATTTTTTCTTTTTTCATTTAGATAGATGAATAAGTGGGTAGGGAGACCCATAAATCTATTTAGTAGGAATAAAATCCCTCTTAATGTGAATAGGGATAATATTGATAGCTGGATAAATCACCTCCATGTGTGAACAAGGAATAAAGCATGTGTACAAGGTCAATGTTGACCAAATCAACGACGCTGGTAAGGAGAGAGTGGATCATCAATGAGAGACAACAGTGTTAATGGGAGAAATTCTCCATGAGAGTAGTGTCTTTTATGAGTGGAACCCAAGGTGAGAAGGCTCACAATGCATATAATGAAGGAAAATTCAACCATATATTTCATGTTGATGATTATTTATTTTTTGTTCTGTATGACTGTTTGCACTCTTCAGCTGTTTAGTAGAGTCTGATGTACTGTTTAGTACAAGGGTGTTCCCGAGTGGGAATCCCACTCATCCTTAGGGGAATTTTAGTGCCTAATCAGGAGATATTATTGAGTTGCATAGTACACATTCTAGCATCAGGCCAAGCTTCAGTCTTCAACTACAATGCAGTTTCTGTTCAGAGTTGTGTTGTGTTGCAGGGCAGAAGTAGTGGAGGGTTTGTAGGGCCATTTTCTGAGCTTTTTTTCATTGGAGAAAGAATTATTTCCATTGGGATGCCAGCAACAAAGTTCCTTAGGCTTTTTTTCATATCTTGGCACCATGACAACCTATTTCCACCTCTTATAATGCAATTTCCCTCAAGGACTACGTTATTTCATTGACTATTTGTAGTAGAGGTTTCAGTGTTTGATTTGGAGGGTTATATATTCAGTGTTGAAGTCAGCCTTTCACTTGGAGGATCTATTGGAGGATATATATTCATTTCTACATTAGTTCAAGCACCTCCTTCCAGTTATTTAGTTGCAGTTGCAATTCAGCCCTAGGGTTGCATTTCAACATTTTGGTATTTTGGGTATTTCCGGAAACCCTTTTTGGGTTGTCTTGGAAATATGTTTGGGAACTTATATCTCTATCCCCGGCACTATTTGAGCTATATAACAGCATATCCATATTTTTTTACTTTTCCTGTAGCATTTTATTCACTAAAAATGCACTATCTTGGCTCATGGAATTTGTATAGAAACGATTTTTTATGTATTGGCATATTTATTTATTGGAGGTTTGTGTTGTATTTCTTGAGTGACTTGATCATCAATATTTTTTGTTCCTCATGGCTGATATGATTAATAACATGGCTTTACATTTGTCTCATATATTGGCGCATTTATATTTACTATTGTTTTCCATTATTTTGTTCTATATTCCTATCTTTTCCATTTTGGAATATTACACCTGCACATCAGGGTCTTTGTATTTCAATTTATCTACCATTTGTATCATATCTCCTTCATATATAACTCCTTGTGGAATGGATGTTGTTAGTAGCTTTTACTTCATATATTTAGGTCATTGCACCTTAGGTATTGTAGCTAGTTAAGGAGGTTGTGCAGAACCAATTCCTTTTGTTGTCATCTTATTGGGTACCGATTAAAAATCCATGGTATCAATATCTCGTAGCTGAAGATCCTTCTGCAATGTATAATACAATTTGGTCTCTAGACTAGCTACATTCATTGGTTTGTGCTTATAATTTAGCTCTAAATGTGTAAATACAATATAATTAAAGAAGAGCTAGGGGAAATAATAGTTACTTATGTGCCTTACGCACCTTTCCCATGCAATAAATTTTAGGTGGTTTTGGCATACTATTGTATTAATTTTTTCGATCTCTCACATTATGGTTCTATAGAAGGGAATTCCATTTAGTGGACCTAGCCATGATGGAAGTCATGTCATTAGAATTTCTTCCAAGGCCACCGATCTATAACTGGTTTTTCCTTAAATAAATTTAATATTTTTTTCCATAAAGTTCCAAGGTGTCCAATCCATGTGGGTGGAACACGCTTTTTCTAGTTCCTTTTGATACATTGTTCCAATTCCATTTATCACTAAAGATTTATAGTTTTAGTCCACCTTTCTACTAAATTATGGTATTTTGTGCTCCATTTGGCCACCTATTCACCTTACTGTGTGGTGCTCTCACTATATGGTGCGTTAACTTCTCACATTGATGGGAAATTTCTACTCTGTCAAACATATCATAATATTTCCTATGGTAATTAATTAAATAGGGTCTTCTCCTTCACAAATTCTTCCTACAATATCAAATAAATTTATAAAAAAAAAATTATCTCTCCTTTTCTTTCACTAAATATATATTAGCTTTAGGATGTGGGGTAGTTGTCTTTGTAAAATTCCGGCCTACTCCCATTGACAAGTCCTTTGAGGGGCTCCTAATTCAAATTTTATATTTGGATAGCCCCTACATCTGTGACATACTTGATAATGTATGTTACCCAACCAATGTATTTAAAAATTCCTAGGGTGATTTAGTAATTTACTATCATATAGGAGCACTAGATTGTAAATCTAGGATTACTTTTTCATAATGTGATGATCATGCCATTCCTTTCCCTTAGTTTTCTATACATTCTAGTGGGACTCTGCCATGAATTTATCATCTTCCAACTGAAGTAACTCCATCGGTATTTGTTATACTACATTGGAATCAATTAATTATCTTGTGATAACTATGCAAAGATTGGGGACTATGAATATATAAATTATGATGTATATTTGCAGCTACTCATGAAATTTTAGTCAAAACCACAAGACAAAAACCTACTCTACTGCTCCGTGGAATTCAATTCACAATTTAGAACATTAATAATAAACATGCAATGAGAAATAACACACATGCACACAATATGTTTTCCAGGGAATGAAATCTTCTAAAAACCTCAATGCTTTCTTTCATTAATATGAATAAAAGAGATGTATCACAATTGATTTTATCAAATGAGCACAAATTGCAAGTGAATAACCTATATTTCTACTCAGTGAGAAGTTTTCAACCAAATTAGTCAATTTCTACCTCTTCTTGAGCCCCTATTTCCTTGCACAATACCTTGACAAATTACGACCCTATTATTAAGGAATTTCTCCAAAACATATTGCACAATTCACAAGGTTGATCGTATAACTACATGCAACACTTGTACACTCAATACTAGCCTACAAATGATGTTACATTGCCTTGGAATATACACCATATCTAGGGAACTCGAATTCTCTACATGCACTAGCTATTTTGGGTTAATTGATTAGTTAACTAGATGATCACTAGGTTTGGCTGAAGTCCCACTACACAACTCAACTTCCACTAGTTCTTCCAACAGTTAGAACTAGTTTAACTTTAAAAAACTTGAAATAACTAACCTTGATTGCTAAAAATTAGCAATCACACATGCTCAACTAGAATCTAACTCCTCTAACTCAAATTTACTAAGCTCAATGGGTGACAAGAGCCATGTCACACAAGTTAATTGCATCCAAGTTGCTTTCTAATGTGGAAATTCAAATTTTCTCAATTTAATCAAGGCAAAGTCAAATTGAGAATTTCTTGCTACATTTTTCAACACTCCCTCTCAACAAGAAAGGAATTATCAACCACCCATATCTTGCACCTGTGGAACTCGAACTTCCCTCTTGAACTTATAGTCCCATAACTGGTGATACCGTATATCTATATGCTTGGATCAATCGCGAAATACAAGATTCTTCGAGAGCTTGATACAACTATGATTATCAGATTAGATCACAACTGGATCTATCATCTAACCAAACAATCACACAAGTATCTTTCTCATCTAGTTCACCTCGCATGATGCTTGACTTGTGACCATGTATTTTGCTTCTGTTGAGATGAGCGCCACAAATATTTGATTCCAGCTTTACTAGGAAATCATTTCAGACCAAACACTGAAAATTCAACCTAATTTACTCTTTCGCTCTGATGGAATCCCCATCCAATCTACATCTATGAAGCCACACAAATTCACTCCCTATGTTCGTCTATAACATATTCCAAATTGGGTAGTGCCTCTGAGGTATGGTAGAACATGGTTAGTTGCCTTCCAAAATAATTTAGCTTGCCTAACCATAGCTTGGCTCATCTATTTTAGTGCATAACACATATGTGGTCATGTGTTCACAAGGTACATCAATGAACCCTCTAGTTGTTAATAAATGGTAGCATCCACTTCTTCACTTGAAGTGGCATCATCCTTCCTGCATTTGGTCGCTAGATGTGTCTTCATTGGTTTGCAACTCTCCATGCAGAATCTTGTAGTATCTCATTTGCATACTTACCTTGAGACATAAATAGTTCCCCATCACCTTTCCATACTTCCAACCCGAGGAAGTAATGCATGAGACTTGTTATCCTCTTATATTCTATAGTATCACTAGGTGACTATGGATTTTCTACAATTTGCTAAATATATCATTCCTTGAATATCAACTATCTTTAGAAATCTCACTGCCTTCATTATCTTCATAAAACCCTTTTCACTATCTCTTAGTTTTCCTCTTCAAAATCACCCTGCTACTCTTAAAAACTCATTTCTGGGTTTATTTATCTCATTTTCATCCTTATTTCCTACCCTTGGCCTCACTTCCCCATTTTCCCCACTTAACCCACCTTCATCTCCAAAAACCCATTAAACCCCCCACCTTCAACCCTTTCCTTCATTTCAGCAAAACAATGTAAAAATTCATTTTTACATTATTTTTAACCCAAAAATTACCATTCGGGACCTATAGTTTTTATATCAATTTTTTTTTTTTAAATAAAAATAAACCCGACCTATGTGCTTTCTAAACCCACTCTATACGTTATAAACCTGACCCTTTATGTTTATTACCCAACCCCTTTATAGAATATTAAAGCCCCCTGCTTTAATAATATTAAAACCCCGCCTTTGTTAAACCCTCATGTGACCCCTTCCCTTTCCTTTAAAACAATAAGCACTTTTTCTTGTTTTACTAACCCACGAGACCCCACATGCATCGAACCCCGCACTCCATTTAAACTACGCCACCTGTCCACCAGGACCCTGTTAGAGTTGGTCTTTACATCCCTCCGTCCAAGATCATTTCTCTTATTGCATTTCATTTTTAAGGTGTCTCATTCAGCTCATTCATTTGCATTCCGTTAGGGGCATGCCATTATCTGATGGAAGGGCTTTGTCACTCATTCTCCCTCATGTTTGTACCTCCTGGTTGGTCAAAATTTATCAAAATTCATCAAATTTGATTTTAGTCATTTACAGTCATAGATGGTATTTTGGTCAAACAAGAGTCATTTCAGTTTTTGGGTCTAGGGTTTGGTCTTCAGGATGCCAAATAATGCCAGCAGGCCATGGGGAGGTTCTAAATAAGTTTTCATTTCAATATTTTCATCATCAATAATGCTCAAGGATAATTCTTCTTCAAAACTCTGTTTTGAGGAAGAAATCGTCAAATTTATTGTTTGTAATAAACATGTAATTTTTAAAGTTTTCCATCATGAAGTACTTCAGATGCACTGGTCATCCTTTTCCGAAATACAATGCCAACCATCCCTGAAAATTTTGACAAAAAGTTTCATCAATTCAGTCAAAAATCAAAGAGGAAACAAAAAGGACAGAGTTTGTATTAAAGGTGAAAAAATGCCAATTCCAAACATTACAAAAGTGGGTTGTTTCAAAATGAAAATCAAATTCCTTTGATACATAAGATATTTCTACATTGATCAATTCATTTGCTCCAAGAGACATCAAAGAAAGCCGAGTCAGATTGTAGAAGGGAGAAAACAGGGTTTGAAGGTCGACTGTGTGGGTAATTGTCTGCACAGTGCATTGGGTAAGTGTGCGGCGCACATAGGCCACGCAGCGCACTGGGCCTTCTGCCACAGTGCATTTTTCCAACGAGCGCGGCGCATCCACGAGGCGCGGTGCACTGGGCTTGTGCGTGGCGCACAGAGCCTCCAAGACAGAAATTCATCACGGCTTCATAAAAAACCAAATCGACTCAACTCTTTTGCTCCAAGTAAGTGTTTGTGCGCCCTTGCCATTGATTTTAGCTTGTGTTTGCTGTGATTTGAAGAGGAGAATATAAGAGTTTGGTTGGTGAAACATAAACCCTATATTTGTATCAAAATTTTCTCCCTTAGGGTTTGAAATTGAAGCATTAAAATTTGACTTTGGTGCTAAATGCTCCCACTCTATTTTTCATTTGTGTTTCCCATCACTGTTATGTTATCATAAGGCCCCTCTCTTATTCCCTCTGTCCCAAAACCAATCATATCCCTTGTTCCCATTTTCCCTATCACTAAACCCTACTAGCCCTCCCCCTTTCATATCACTTATAAATTCCCAATTCCTAAAACAGTCAAGTGACTGTCTCCACATCCTTAATTCCACTTGACTCAAATATATCTTGTTCTCATTTATCCCTATCTCTAAAACTACAATTCCCCATCATCATCCCCCTCCCATATAATTTACAAAATCTCCAAAACCCCAAAGTTCCGAAACATAATCAAGTGATTGTTATTGTATTAATTGCACTTGAAAAACCCCCACTTTTCCCGCTGTTCATACTTACCACAGTCCATCATTTCCTACTTGGTACACATTTGGTATTGAAAGAAAAACACCTATTTCTCATTTTCAAACCAATCAAACATACACTTGTTATACACATTGCAAAACACCATGACAGAGACAAATTCATCATATGAGCAAGAATATGAGGAAGACAGTGACTCAACCACAGAGCTAAATGTACCATGAAGGCCTCATAAAAGTGGCAAGCACGTCAGAGAAGAGCCCACTTCCTTGACTCAATTGCAGGCCTGCCCGCTTGCAATGGCATCCTTTCAGCAACAATCATGCTTTCAGTATTGTGAGATGATTGCTCAGATTCGGCATCATCAGGAGTTGGTTCACTTATTTGTCCTACATTTGCGTGATGGTCATGTAAACCTTGCTGGAGTGAACTTCACCTTGACACCATAAACCATTTCTCAGGCAACTGGGATACCGAACATAGGTGAAGAGTGGAACAAGAGACAACAGCTGGATAGAGCATATTATGAACCTTACATCAGGCCTGGCTATTTGAGGCAGCTCAGTAGGGTATTCGCATTCCGGTTTCAGAAGGAGTCATATGCGCCATTGATGAGACTTATTATCGGGTACTTCAGTTGCGAGGGTAGATTCTCACGCCTTTATGCATACCACATTCGGCTGTTGATGCATTTCACGAGAGTACAGATGATGAGCATTCCATATTTCATGTGCCGAAACATAGAGAGGATGACTACCCTTGTGCAGAAGAATACTCCAGAGCAGCAACATAACAACATTTATCATTATGCGCTCATCAAGATCATTGTGGTACATCAGCTTGGATTGCAGGGCATTGCATGGGAGGAGTTAATTTCCCGTGACCTTTTCACAGCCCCTCAGCCTCCTCCAGAGATTGTTCATGATGCGGGTGAGCCTTCACATCAGTTTGAGGGTCCTGAGATAGAGCCTATCATTGTTCCAGTGTGTGTTACCTATCAGAGAGGTACCAGAGCCTTGTTTGCAGCAGCACGACGAGTACTATCTCCACCCGGGGTGGAAGGGGTCTCGTTACCTTCATCAGCAGCGCGAGTACTATCTCCACTTGGCGTGGAAGGGGTCTCGCCTTTGAAATCAACACAGGTACAGGGACAGGACAGAGGCAAGAGGCCTATGCAGGATGAGGGCCCCTCAGGAGGCCCAGATACTAATTTTATATTGATCGATGTTGATTCAAGCTCTCCCAGCTCAAAGCTGAAAGAAATCATCCAGGAGCAGAAAGATAAGATGGAAACACTGACCGAGAAATTTCAGAGAGCTCATTGGGTTATAAATTACTTGGAGTAGTGGAATAAACAATTGGAGGATCAACACACACTCGTGGAGTTGCAGAAAATCCGTGAAGACCGCGAATTGGCCCGAAAAAGACCAGGTGACATGACACTATTTGAGCGGGAGATTTTCCTTACGAGAGCCAAAATTCATCTTGAGAAGATATTGGCGAAAGCAAAAAAGGACAAGGACATGCTCATACATATGAAGAACCACTATTGGGCCCGCACACATGTTTGCAAAGCGAAGATGAAGATCCTGAAAGCGAGGCTAAGGAGGGCACTGAAACGGTGAAAAAGGGAAGATAGACTCTGAATCTTGGTCGAAGCTTCTTTGGCTGAGCATGATACTTGATGGGGAATCTTCACTCCAAATTTCAGCAAATTTGGAGTAAATTTTGTCATTTTTGAAATTTTGGTCGCAAAACAGATTTTTCCACCCGACGCATTGCGCCACTTGGCGCGCACTTATGATTGGGACATCTTATGGAGGAAAAATTGATATTTTTGAGTTTATTATGATAAATTATGCATGATCAAGAATGGCTGAGAGATTTCATCGAGTTTTGGGTGGTCTTAAAGGTCAAAAACACCTTGAAAATGGCCTTTCTGCCACCTTTTGCACCAACAGGAACCACTCTTGGGAGATTGCAGTTTTGAGGGGAAAATGACATCAAAATCCAAAAATTCCACTTGGGTTGGATAGTAGACAGACAGGGATTTCCAACGAGCTATCCTGAGATTAATTTGGACTTCGGGAAGTGCTTCAAAATCAGCTCCAAAGTGGAGCGACGTATTGAGTTTTCTGGCGCGGCGCATAGAGAAATTTGGCCTCATTTTCACTCTTCAACTCAGAAATTCGCCCAGTTTTGACTACTTTTACATTTTGATGTAATTATTGATCTATATTGATGTAATTTGATGACTATGATGTAATTTTGGCTCACATTTACTTGTTCTAGAGGATTCATTCACTAAAAAGTGAAAATTAAATGAATGAATTAGTTTCCTTCCATATAGAGGCAAGTTGTTTGATAGCCTAGATTTCAGTTCCTTGTTTAGAATTGGTCGAAACAGCTCCTAGAAGGATGAGCTCGACCCCTAGAGGCATGGGAAGGGGTTAGGATGGTCTATATCATGTATTTTCTGAGACATTTTCAGGGTTGGACTCTTGGGAATAGTTTGGCACCTCATTGTATATTCATTTCAGCTTTTTGGCAAAGGAAAGACCAGAGTTTGCAAAGACTTGTTGGGATCCTTGTGGCTCGAATCTTGATGATGTTTTTCTCCATGTATCTGTAAGTTTCATTAATTTTATATGTATGCCATTTCCCTTCTCTTTGATTCTGAATTAAACAAATGAGTAACTAAGGTAGAATTCATTAGTTTGCTGGTGCTCTGCCTTAAAATTTTGTTTAGTTTTATATGTTTTCCTCCGTTTTAAGAGGATCCTTGTATTGTCTTGCCCTCTTCAGCTCCTCAACAATATTTTCTATCCATTCATTGAATCTAAGACATCAAAGCCATTGCTTTCCCTGCCCCAACTTGAACTCTGCAAGAATTTGGCCTCATCCCCAAGCCCAAAATTTCCTTTCCCTTTTTCCAACAAAAAACCCCTAAAAATCATTCCAACTCCTTAATTAATATACCTAGCCTAAAATTAGCACTCATTTCAATCATCTCAAGGCCTATTAATACATTTTTGCTGAGATTGACCCAGAGAGAGCCCTCTCCTATTCTGGTAGGGCTAGCTACCAGACTGAGCGTGGTTTGGTGTTACCCTGAATCCCGCCTTCCTTCAGCATAAGGTGGATTTAGGCAATAACATAGTGGCGACCATACTGGGGAAAAAATGGTTTGCTTGTTGGTGTTATTTGTTTCATAATCTACAGACGGAGCCTGAAGTTATGCCAGGTAGCCTTCGAAACGCTTTTGCTTTTCATTAGCGGAAGTAGATAAACGCTGCTTCAGTCAATCTCCGGTCTAGCTTGTGGACGTGACACTTGACTTGTGAATTACCCCAGTATATCATATCGTTCTGGAATTTTGGGTGATTGAGTCTAGAATTTGATAGGCTGAAATAAATCGGTTGTGTCCCTTTGACTTTTGAGTAGATCAACACACTAGCTTCCAGAAGACATACTAGAGTGAATCCCGATCCTGATCCACCTCCGGTGTATGAGAATCCCAATCTGATTTCAAGAATCCTCTGTCGAGAAAGTCCTATGATCCATTCGTTTAAATCTCATTCATGCCCTACTGTATTTGAATTCCTTGAAGATATCGAGTTTGATGATCAATTCGAGTTGTCGTTGTTTGAAACTAAATCTAAAAGTGCTACTGGTTCTACTATCATAAATCCTGAGTTTATCAAGTATCTTGAGATCGAACAAGCTAATAGATCCATTGATAGTTACATCCTGAACATTCAAAACTCTATTGTGGCAACGAATATTCTTGAGTTTATCAAATCTGCATCTGAAACTCTTGGTCCATCAGCACTTACTTATGATTCACAAGTTCACGCTGAGCCTTCTTTCATTCCTACCATTCCCGTGCAACCATCCATATCTGATCAGCAATCTGCAGTAGTTCCTCCTCCATCCCCACCACATACACCTTGTACATCTACTACTCCTACTCCACCCGTTTCTCCAAGACAGACCATAAAAACACCAAGAGCAATGGCCACTAGGTTCGCAAGTCTTGTCTTGCCCCAAAACTTGGACCCCATGCCCGATGATTATCAGAGTAAAATCCCATTGTTTGATGGAACTCCTCAGAGTGTTCCTGCTCAGCAGCATATTGATAGAATGACAGACTTCTTTGATCTCCATGAAATTGATGAAGAGAATGTCACCATGAGATTATTTGTGCAAACTTTTGGCGGTGAGGTGCGTAAGTGGTTCAGAGCTTTGCAGCCCAGAAGTATTGCTACATTGTCCGAGCTTCAGAGACAGTTTTTAGATCGGTGGGAAATAAAGAAAGATCCACTTCAAATTACTTCTGAATATACCAAGATCAAGCGCAATCCTGGTGAGTCCGTCCAAGACTATATTATCAGATTTAATGCGGTTTATAATGCTATTCCTGATGATTTAAGGCCATCTAGAAAGTCAGCTTTGCTTAAGTTACTGGATGGTTTTGATCCGGAGATGGCTTATTCATTACGAGACAGAAATCCGCCCACTCTGGAGGATATGCAGAAGATTGCGGTGAGTGTGGAGGCGAATTTTAATGACAAGAGAGCTAGATTGAGAGCTGAGAAGAAAGTTGTAATAAAGGAAGAAGCTTCTACATCAGATCAGCTACTTCGTAAAGTGAAAAAAATGTTCGAAAGGTTCACACTTGATAAGCCCGAACCGCAGATTCGAAATCCCAATTTTCGTGGTCAGCAGCAGCCACAATTCAGGATTAAACAACGAGAACAGTGAGCACAAGAACCAGCAGTCCACCAGCAAGTAAAGACACCTCTTCAGCAGAATTTTGTTGGTCAGGATTCAGATGATGAAGATGATGTAGTAGGGGAGGAAAATCGCTTCTTTACTCCTAATTATTTTCCCATTTATATCACTGAAGATGAGGAGTATGCAGAAATTTCAGCTGTACAAAGAGATGAGGATTTTATCTTGGCCAATGATGCAGCTCTTGAGGAAGAGTCGGATGAGTATCAGAGAGGTTATATGAATGCCTTATCAGCCCAGCAGAAGCAATATTCTCTTAGAAATAGAGATGTGCCTGTCAATCAAATGGAAGTTTTGCAGCTTAAAGATAACATTATTCCTAAAGGTTTGATACCTTTAGAAGAGCTCTTCGATCATGATGATGTAGCTAAGAAACCAACTTTACGGCCAACTAAAAAGGGAGTTGAAGACGTAAACATTGGAACAGCTGAAAATCCAAAGATGGTGAAGTTATCCAAATCATTGCCACCGGAGGTAAAAGAAAAATATGTGAGTTTGTTGTCTTCTTTTGCTGATGCTTTCGCTTGGGACTATTCAGATTTAAAGACGTATGATACCAATATAATTCAGCACAGCATTCCAATCAAGCCTAATCAGAAGCCTTTCAGACAGAAGCTGAGAAGAATCAATCCGAAGTTGTTGCCATCAATTGAGAAGGAGGTAAACAGATTATACAAGGCTGGAATCATTGTTCCCATCAGATTTTCTGATTGGATTTCCAATTTGGTGGCGGTTCGCAAAAAGACAAGTGAGATTCGGTTGTGCATTGATTTCAGAAATTTGAACAAGGTGTCATTGAAGGACAATTATCCATTGCCTAAGATGGACCATATACTTCAACGAGTAGTTGGAGCATCTCGTATGTCACTACTCAATGGTTACTCCGAGTACAACCAAATTATGGTCCATGAGGACGACAGAGACAAAACAACGTTCACCACTCCGTGGGGAACTTTCCACTATGCCAAGATGCCATTCGGTTTGAAGAATGCTGGTGCGACATTTCATCGGGCGATGGACTTGGCCTTTGTGAATGAGAAGGATGTTTTTCTTGTTATATACCTTGATGATTTGATGGTCTTTTCCAATTTAGATGAAGAGCATATGTATCACTTGAAAGTTGTTTTTCAAAAGTGCAGAAAATATGGTGTGTCACTTAATCCGAAGAAGAGCTTGTTTGCCATGGATGAGGTAAAACTACTTGGTCACATTATTTCAAAAGATGGCATTCGTATTGATCCAGCACGTGTAGAAGAAATTCAGCAAATTGACCCTCGCAGGAACAAGAAGGAGATTTAGTCTTTTAATGGTAAGATGAACTTTTTACACCGTTTTGTGCCTAACCTTGCTGAACATCTTAGAGAGATTACAAATATGCTTAAAAAGGACAGCCAAGTGAAGTGGACTGAAGAGGCTGTAAAGTCCTTTAATTTGGTGAAGCTGGCACTATCTTCAGCTCCGGTGTTAATCAGCTTGGATTACACCCAAGATTTATTTTGTTTTCATTTGCTTCGGAGCGTACCATGGCAGCTGTGTTAATGCAGAAAAGAGATGGGCATGAGAAGCCAATAGCTTTTTTCAGTCGGACTATAAGAGACGCAGCCTTGAAGTACAACATCATTGAGAAGCAAGATCTGGCACTGGTAAAAGCATTAAAAGATTTCCGGGTATACATTCTGCATTCTCATATTTTGGCTTATGTTCCTAACGCTGCCGTGAAAGATGTTTTAGTACAAACTGATCTGGAAGGAAGACGAGGCAAGTGGATTGCAGCTTTGCTGGAGTATGATGTGGAGATAAGGCCCACGAAGCTTATCAAGGGACAGGGGTTGGAAAAACTTATGGCTGAATCTAATTTTCATGCTTTAGACATAAATCTGATTGCTGCTAAGTCTGTTGAGGATGAGGAGAATTTTCCACTTCAGGTATCGAAAATTTTTGTTGCTTCACCGTGGTATTCAGATATTGTGTATGTTCTTCAAAATTTATCACCACCGCCCGGCATGACTAGAAACAAAGGTAGAACTTTGAAATTGAAGGCTGCAAAATTTTGTATTTTGAATTCTGCACTTTATTGGAAAGATCCCAGTGGCATTTTGTTGAATTGTTTGGTGGAAGAAGAAGTGAAGAAGGTAATGGAAGATTTCCATAAAGGAGACTTCGGGGGTCACTTGTTTTGGAAAACAACAGCCAATAAGATTTTGAGAGTGGGATACTATTGGTCGACATTGTTTGCTGATGTGTATAAGACTGTCAAGAGCTGCCATGAGTGCCAGATTTTTGAAGGAAGACAGAAATTACAGCCTTTGCCACTTAAGCCTATTGAGGTAAGCACCCCTTTTCAGCAGTGGGGTTTGGATTTCATTGGGGAGATCCATCCTCCTTCTTCAGCTCAACATAGGTGGATCCTCATGACGACAGATTATTTCACAAAATGGATCGAAGCAGTTCCCACCAGACAAGCTATGGATGCAGTAATCATTTATTTCCTTGAGAATAACATTTTGTCTCGGTTTGGTTGCCCGAATAAGATAATCACTGACAATGCAGCAGCTTTCAAATCAAAAAGGATGGTCGAATTTTGTAACAAGTATAACATCATTTTGGGACATTCAACCGCCTATCATCCGCAAGGCAACGGATTGGCGGAATCTTCCAACAAATATTTAGTCAACATCATTAAAAAGTTGCTGGAAATCAATAAGAAAGGTTGGCATAAAAAGTTAGTAAATTCACTTTGGGCGGACCGAGTAAGTCAGAAAAAATCCATTGGTATGTCTCCCTTTGAGTTGGTATATGGAGTAGACACAATGTTTCCTACCTCCCTTGCTGTTTCGGTGGTCAAACTTCTTCAAGAAGCTGGCAGTGAAGAAATTCATATGCAGAGAAGAATAAATCAGATGATTCATTTGCAGCAAATCAGAGAAGAGGTTTTCCAAAACACATTTAAGTTGCAGGAGAGAATCAAGAAAATCTATGATAGGAAAGAGGAGGCGGACAAATTCCAATTGGAGGAAGTAGTACTGAAGTGGCATGCTAGAAATGAGGACAAAGGTAAACATGGTAAGTTTGAAAATCTATGGAAAGGTCCCTTTAATATTGCTGCATATCATGGTCAGAATGCCTTTCTTATGAAGGAGATGAACGGGGAAGATTGTCCAGGAGGGCCGGTCAATGGTCGGCTACTCAAGCGGTACCATTTATGAGATGTTTTCTGTGGTTTACATCATCCTGGTACATACCGTTTTATTTCAGTTTCATCGCAAGAGTGCGCTCTGATCTTTTCTTCGGTTTGGGGCTCGAAGTGAAGGCTATAATTCTGAAGAAGGATTTCAGTTTTGGTTTGAGTCTGTCTAGTCGGTTTGGTTCAGTCATTTCAGTTTTAAAAGTTGAGTTAGTTTTAGTCAAAGTTTTAGTCAATAAATTGAGTCATTAGTATTTTGTTGATTTGTAAAAATAATGGATTCCATAGCCCAATGGATGAAGGCACTGCCTAGTCTCCCAGAGATCTGTCGTTCTTGGCACCTCCCAGGAGCTACCATCCCCATTGGAGCCAATGTTAGATTCAGTCTTTACATCCCTCCGTCAGAGATCATTTCTCTTATTGAATTTAATTTTTTAGGTGTCTCATTCAGCTCATTCATTTGCATTCCGTTAGGGTCATGCCATTATCTGACGGAAGGGCTTTGTCACTCATTCTCCCTCATATTTGTACCTGCTGGTTGGTCAAAATTTATCAAAATTCATCAAAGTTGATTTCAGTCATTTATAGTCATAGATGGTATTTTGGTCAAACAAGAGTCATTTCAGTTTTTAGGTCTAGGGTTTGGTCTTCAGGATGTCAAATAATGCCAGCAGGCCATGGGGAGGTTCTAAATAAGTTTTCATATCAATATTTTCATCATCAATAATGCTCAAGGATGATTCTTCTTCAAAACTCTGTTTTGAGGAATAAATCGTCAAATTTATTGTTTGTAATAAACATGTAATTGTTAAAGTTTTCTGTCATGAAGTACTTTAGATGCACTGGTCATCCTTTGCCGAAATACAATGCCAACCATCCCTGAAAATTTTGACAAAATTTTTCATCAGTTCAGTCAAAAATCAAAGAGGAAACAAAAAAGAACAGAGTTTGTATTAAAGGTGAAAAAATGCCAATTCCAAACATTACAAAAGTGGGTTGTTTCAAAATGAAAATCAAATTCCTTTGATACATAAGATATTTCTACATTGATCAATTCATTTGCTCCAAGAGACATCAAAGAAAGCCGAGTTATATTGTAGAAGGGCGAACACAGTGTTTGAAGGTCGACTGTGTGGGTAATTGTCTGCGCGGCGCATTGGGTAAGTGCGCGGCGCACATAGGCCGCGCGGCGCACTCGGCCTTCTGCCACAGTGCATTTTTCCAATGAGCACGACGCATCCACGAGGCACGGCGCACTAGGCATGTGCACGGTGCACAGAGCCTCCAAGACAGAAATTCATCACGGCTTCATAAAAAACCAAATCGACTCAACTCTTTTGCTCCAAGCAAATGTTTGTGCACCCTTGCCATTGATTTTAGCTTGTGTTTGCTGCGATTTGAAGAGGAGAATATAAGAGTTTGGTTGGTGAAACATAAAACCTATATTTGTATCAAAATTTGCTCTCTTAGGGTTTGAAATTGAAGCATTAAAAGTTGACTTTGGTGCTAAACGCTCCCACTCTATTGTTCATTTGTGTTTCCCATCACTGTTATGTTATCATAAGGCCCCTCTCCTATTCCTCCGTCCCAAAACCAACTACATCCCTTGTTCCCATTTCTTTTCCTATCACTAAACCCTACTAGCCCTCCCTTCATATCACTTATAAATTACCAATTCCTAAAATAGTCAAGTGACTGTCTCCACATCCTTAATTCCACTTGACTCAAATATATCTTGTTCTCATTTATCCCTATCTCTAAAACTACAATTCCCCATCATCATCCCCCTCCCATATCATTTACAAAAGCTTCGAAACCCCAAAGTTCCCAAACATAATCAAGTGACTGTTATTGTATTAATTGCACTTGACAAACCCCCACTTTTCCCGTTGTTCATACTTACCATAGTCCATCATTTCCTACTTGGTACACATTTGGTATTGAAAGAAAAACACCTATTTCTCATTTTCAAACCAATCAAACATACACTTGTTATACACATTGCAAAACACCATGATAAAGACAGATTCATCATATGAGCAAGAATATGAGCAAGAAAGTGACTCAACCACAGAGCTAAATGTACCGTGAAGGCCTCATAAAAGTGGCAAGCACGTCAGAGAAGACCTCACTTCCTTGACTCAATTGCAGGCCTGCCCGCTTACAATGGAATGCTTTCAGCAACAGTCATGCTTTCAGTATTGTGAAATGATTTCTTAGATTCAGCATCATCAGGAGTTGGTTCGCTTATTTGTCCTACATTTTCGTGATGGTCATGTAAACCTTGCTGGAGTGAACTTCACCTTGACACCAGAAACCATTTCTCAGGCAACCGGGATACCAAACATAGGTGAAGAGTGGAATAAGAGACAGTAGCTGGATAGAGCATATTATGAACCTTACATCAGGCCTGGTTATATGAGGCAACTCAGCAGGGTGTTTCCTTTCAGATTCTTGAAGGAGACATATGCGCCATTGATGAGACTTATTATCAGGTACTTCAGTTGCGAGGGTAGATTATCATGCCTTTATGCATACCACATCCGGCTGTTGATGCATTTCACGAGAGTATGGATGATGAGCATTCCATATTTCATGTGCCGAAACATAGAGAGGATGACTACCCTTGTGCAGAAGAAGATTCCAGAGCAGCAGCATAATAGCATTTATCATTATGCGCTCATCAAGATCATTGTGGTACATCAGCTTGGATTGCAGGGCATTGCATGGAAGGAGTTCATTTCCCGTGACCTTTTCATAGCCCCTTAGCCTCCTCCAGAGATTGTTCATGATGCGGGTGAGCCTTCACATCAGTTTGAGGGTACTGAGATAGATCCTATCAGTGTTCCAGTGTGTGTTACCTATCAGATAGGTACCAGAGCCTTGTTTGCAGTAGCACGACGAGTACTATCTCCACCCGGGGTGGAAGGGGTCTCGTTACCTTCATCAGTAGCGTGAGTACTATCTCCACTTGGCGTGGAAGGGGTCTCGCCTTTGACATCAGCACAGGTACAGGGACAGGACAAAGGCAAGAAGCCTATGCAGGATGAGGGCCCCTCAGGAGGCCCAGATACTGATTTTATATTGATCGATGTTGATTCGAGCTCTCCCAGCTCAAAGCTGAAAGAAATCATCCAGGAGCAGAAAGATAAGATCGACACACTGACCGAGAAATTTCAGAGAGCTTAGTGGGTTATAAATTACTTGGAGCAGCGGAATAAACAATTAGAGGATCAGCACACACTCATGGAGTTGCAGAAAATTTGTGAAGACCGGGAATTTGCCCGAAAAAGACCAGGCGACATGACACCGTTTGAGCGGGATATTTGCCTTACGAGAGCTAAAATTCATCTTGAGAAGCTATTGGCGAAAGCAAACAAGGACAAGCATATGCTCATACATATGAAGAACCACTATTGGGCCCACACACATGTTTGCAAAGCGAAGATGAAGATCCTGAAAGCAAGGCTAAGGAGGGCACTGAAACGGCGAAAAAGGGAAGATAGACTCTGAATCTTGGTCGAAGCTTCTTTGGCTGAGCATGATACTTGATGGGGAATATTCACTCCAAATTTCAGAAAATTTGGAGTAAATTTTGTCATTTTTGAAATTTTGGTCGCAAAACAGATTTTTCCTCCCGACGCGTCGCGCCACTTGGCGCGCGCTTATGATTGGGACATCTTCTGGAGGAAAAAATGATATTTTTGAGTTTATTATGATAAATTATGCATTCTCAGGAATGGATGAGAGATTTCATTGAGTTCTGGGTGGTCTTAAAGGTAAAAAACACCTTGAAAATGGCCTCTCTGCCACCTTTTGGACCAGCAGGAACCAGTCTTGGGAGATTGCAGTTTTGGAGGGACAAATGACATCAAAATCAAAAAATTCCACTTGGGTTGGATAGTAGACAGATAGGGCTCTCCAACGAGATATCGTGAGCTCAATTTGGACTTCATGACGTGCCCAAAAATCAGCTCCTAAGTGGAGCGACGCATTGAGTTTTCTGGCGCGGCGCATAGAGAAATTTGGCCTCATTTTCACTCTTCAACTCAGAAATTCGCCCAGTTTTGAATAGTTTTACATTTTTATGTAATTATTGATCTATATTGATGTAGTTTGATGAATGTGATGTAATTTTGGCTCACATTTACTTGTTCTAGAGGATTCATTCACTAAAAAGTGAAAATGAAATGAATGAATCAGTTTCCTTCCATATAGAGGCAAGTTGTTTGATTGCCTAGATTTCAGTTACTTGTTTAGAATTGGTTGAAACAACACCTAGAAGGATGAGCTCGACCCCTAGAGGCATGGGAAGGGGTTAGGATGGTCTATATCATGTATTTTCTGAGACATTTTCAGGGTTGAACTCTTGGGAATAGTTTGGCACCTCATTGTATATTCATTTCAGCTTTTTGGCAAAGGAAAGACCAGAGTTTTGCAGCACTTGTTGGGATCCTTGTGGCTCTGAGTTTTGATGATGTTTTTCTCCATGTATCTGTAAGTTTCATTAATTTTATATGTATTCCATTTCCCTTCTCTTTGCTTCTGAATTAAACAAATGAGTAACTAAGGTAGAATTCATTAGTTTGCTGGTGCTCTGCCTTAAACTTTTGTTTAGTTTTATATGTTTTCCTCCGTTTGAAGAGGATCCTTGTACCTTCTTGCCCTCTTCATCTCCTCAGCAGTCTTTTCTATCCATTCATTGAATCTAAGACATCAAATCCATTGCTTTCCCTACCCCAACTTGAACTCTGCAAGAATTTGGCCTCATCCCCAAGCCCAAAATTGCCTTTCCCTTTTTCCAACAAAAAAACCCTAAAAATCATTCCAACTCCTTGATTAATATACCTAGCCTAAAATTAGCACTCATTTCAGTCATCTCAAGGCCTATTAATACATTTTTACTAAGATTGACCCGGAGAGAGCCATCTCCTGTTCTGGTAGGGCTAGCTACCAGACTGAGCATGGTTTGGTGTTACCCTGAATCCCGACTTCCTTCAGCCTAAGGTGGATTTAGGCAATAACATAGTGGCGACCATACTGGGGAAAAAATGGTTTGCTTGTTGGTGTTATTTGTTTCATAAGCTACAGACGGAGCCTGAAGTTATGCCAGGTAGCCTTCGAAACACTTTTTCTTTGCATTAGCGGAAGTAGATAAACGCTGCTTCAGTCAATCTCCAGTCTAGCTTGTGGACGTGACACTTGACTTGTGAATTACCCCAGTATATCAGATCATTCTGGAATTTTGGGTGATTGAGTCTAGAATTTGATGGGATGAAATAAATCGGTTGTGTCCCTATGATTTTTGAGGAGATCAACACACTAGCTTCCAGAATACATACTAGAGAGAATCCCGATCCTGATCCGCCTCCAGTGTATGAGAATCCCAATCTGATTTCAAGAATCTTCTGTCAAGAAAGTCCCGTGATCCCTTTTTTTAAATCTCATTCATTCCCTACTTTATTTGAATTCCTTGAAGATATTGAGTTTGATTATCAATTCGAGTTGTCATTGTTTGAAACTAAATCTGAAAGTGCTACTAGTTCTACTGTCATAAATCCCAAGTTTATCAAGTATCTTGAGATCGAACAAGCTAATAGATCCATTGATAGTTACATCCTGAACATTCAAAACTCTATTGTGGCAACGAATATTCCTGAGTTTATCTAATCTGCATCTGAAACTCTTGGTCCATCAGCACTTACGTCTGATTCACAAGTTCACGTTGAGCCTTATTTCATTCCTACCATTCTCGTGCAACCATCCATATCTGATCAGAAATATGCAGTAGTTCCTCCTCCATCCCACCACATACACCTTGTACATCTACTGCTCCTACTCCACCTGTTTCTCCAAGACAGATCATAAATCCACCAAGAGCAATGGCCGCTAGGTTCGCACCTCTTGTCTTGCCCCAAAACTTGGACCCCATGCCCGGTGATTATCAGAGTAAAATCCCATTGTTTGATGGAACTCCTCAGAGTGTTCCTGCTCAGCAGCATATTGATAGAATGACAGACTTCTTTGATCTCCATGAAATTGATGAAGAGAATGTCACCATGAGATTGTTTGTGCAAACTTTTGGCGGTGAGGTGCGTAAGTGGTTTAGAGCTTTGTAGCCCAGAAGTATTGCTACATTGGCTGAGCTTCAGAGACAGTTTTTAGATTAGTGGGAAATAAAGAAAGATCCACTTCAAATTACTTCTGAATATACCAATATCAAGCGCAATCCTGGTGAGTCCGTCCAAGATTATATTATCAGATTTAATGCGGTTTATAATGCTATTCCTGATGATTTAAGGCCATATATAAAGTCATTTTTGCTTAATTTACTGGATGGTTTTGATCCGGAGATGGCTTATTCATTACGAGACAGAGATCTGCCCACTCTGGAGGATATGCAGAAGATTTCAGTGAGTGTGGAGGCAAATTTGAATGACAAGAGAGCTAGATTGAGAGCTGAGAAGAAAGTCGTAATAAAGGAAGAAGCTTCTACATCAGATCAGCTACTTCGTAAAGTGGAAAAAATGTTCGAAAGGTTCACACTTGATAAGCCCGAACCGCAGATTCGAAATCCCAATTTTCGTGGTCAGCAACAGCCACAATTCAGGATTAAACAACGAGAACAGTGAGCACAAGAACCAGCAGTCCAGCAGCAAGTAAAGACACCTATTCAGCAGAATTTTGTTGGTCAGGATTCAGATGATGAAGATGATGTAGTAGGGGAGGAAAATCACTTCTTTACTCCTGATGATTTTCCCATTTATATCACTGAAGATGAGGAGTATGTAGAAAGTTCAGCTGTACAAAGAGATGAGGATTTTATCTTGGCCAATGATGCAGCTCTTGAGGAAGAGTCGGATGAGTATCAGAGAGGTTATATGAATGCCTTGTCAGCCCAGCAGAAGCAATATTCTCTTAGAAACAGAGATGTGCCTGTCAATCAAATGGAAGCGTTGTAGCTGAAAGATAACGTTATTCCTAAAGGTTTGATACCTTTAGAAGAGCTCTACGATTAGGATGATGTAGCTAAGAAACCAACTTTATGGCCAACTGAAAAGGGAGTTAAAAGAAATGGTGAAGTTATCCAAATCATTGCCACCGGAGGTAAAAGAAAAATATGTGAGTTTGTTGTCTTCTTTTGCTGATGCTTTCGCTTGGAACTATTCAGATTTAAAGACGTATGATACCAATATAATTCAGCACACCATTCCAATCAAGCCTAATCAGAAGCATTTCAGACAGAAGCTGAGAAGAATCAATCCGAAGTTGATGCCATCAATTGAGAAGGAGGTAAACAGATTATACAAGGCTGGAATCATTGTTCCCATCATATTTTCTGATTGGATTTCCAATTTGGTGCCCGTTCGCAAAAAGACAGGTGAGATTCGGTTGTGCATTGATTTCAGAAATTTGAACAAGGTGTCATTGAAGGACAATTATCCATTGCCTAATATGGACCATATACTTCAACGAGTAGTTGGAGCATCTCGTATGTCACTACTCGATGGTTACTCCGGGTACAACCAAATTATGGTCCATGAGGACGACAGAGACAAAACAGCGTTCACCACTCCGTGGGGAACTTTCCACTATGCCAAGATGACATTCAGTTTGAAGAATGCTGGTGCAACATTTCAGCGGGCGATGGACATGGCCTTTGCGAATGAGAAGGATGTTTTTCTTCTTATATACCTTGATGATTTGACGGTCTTTTCCAATTCAGATGAAGAGCATATGTATCACTTGAAAGTAGTTTTTCAAAAGTGCAGAAAATATGGTGTGTCACTTAATCCGAAGAAGAGCTTGTTTGCCATGGATGAGGGCAAACTACTTGGTCACATTATTTCAAAAGATGGCATTCATATTGATCCAGCACGTGTAGAAGAAATTCAACAAATTGACCCTCCCAGGAACAAGAAGGAGATTCAGTATTTTAATGGTAAGATGAACTTTTTACGCCGTTTTGTGCCTAACCTTGCTGAACATCTTAGAGAGATTACAAATATACTTAAAAAGGACAACCAAGTGAAGTGGACTGAAGAGGCTGTAAAGTCCTTTAATTTGGTGAAGTTGGCACTATCTTCAGCTCTGGTGTTAATCAGCCCGGATTGCACCCAAGATTTTATTTTGTTTTCATTTGCTTCGGAGCATACCATGGCAGCTGTGTTAATGCAGAAAAGAGATGGGCATGAGAAGCCAATAGCTTTTTTCAGTCGGACTATAAGAGATGCAGCCTTGAAGTACAACATCATTGAGAAGCAAGCTCTGGCACTGGTAAAAGCATTAAAAGATTTCCGGGTATACATTCTGCATTCTCATATTTTGGCTTATGTTCCTAACACTGCCGTGAAAGATGTTTTAGTACAAACTGATCCAGAAGGAAGACGAGGAAAGTGGATTGCAGTTTTTCTAGAGTATGATGTGGAGATAAGGCCCACGAAGCTTATCAAAGGATAGGGGTTGGAAAAACTTATGTTTGAATCGAATTTGCATGCTTTAGAGATAAATCTGATTGCTTCTATGTCTGATGAGGACGAGGAGAATTCGCCACTTCAAGTATCGGAAATTTTTGTTGCTTCACCGTGGTATTCAGCTATTGTGTATGTTCTTCAAATTTTGTCACCACCGCCCGGCATGACTAGAAACAAAGGTAGAACTCTGAAATTGAAGGATGCAAAATTTTGTATTTTGAATTCTGCACATTATTGGAAAGATCCCGGTGGCGTTTTGTTGAAATTTTTGGCGGAAGA
Source organism: Pinus albicaulis (assembly GCA_034641835.2). Classification (NCBI taxonomy): domain Eukaryota; kingdom Viridiplantae; phylum Streptophyta; class Pinopsida; order Pinales; family Pinaceae; genus Pinus; species Pinus albicaulis. The sequence continues at coordinate 243,401,607 of CM076583.1, read as the reverse complement.
AGAAGCGAAGAAGGTAATGGAGGATTTCCATAAAGGATACTGCGGGGGTCACTTGTTTTGGAAAACAACAGCCAATAATATTTTGAGAGCGGGATACTATTGGCCGACATTGTTTGTTGATGTGTATAAGACTGTCAAGAGCTGCCATGAGTGCCAGATTTTTGAAGGAAGACATAAATTACAACCTTTTCCACTTAAGCCTATTGAGGTAAGCGCCCCTTTTCAGCAGTGGGGTTTGGATTTCATTGGGGAGATCCATCCTCCTTCTTTAGCTCAACATAGGTGGATCCTCACGACGAAAAATTATTTCACAAAATGGATCGAAGCAGTTCCCACCAGACAAGCTACGGATGCGATAATCATTTCTTTCCTTGAGAATAACATTTTGTCTCGGTTTGGTTGCCCGAATAAATTAATCACTGACAATGCAGTAGCTTTCAAATAAAAAAGGATGGTTGAATTTTGTAACAAGTATAAAATAATTTTGGGACATTCAACCGCCTATCATCCGCAAGGCAACGGATTGGCGGAATCTTCCAACAAATCTTTAGTCAACATCATTAAAAAGTTGTTGGAAATCAATAAGAAAGGTTGGCATAAAAAGTTAGTAATTGCACTTTGGGCGGACTGAGTAAGTCAGAAAAAATCCATTGGTATGTCTCCCTTTGAGTTGGTATATGGGGTAGACACAGTGTTTCCTACCTCCCTTGCTGTTCCAGTGGTCAAATTTCTTCAAGAAGCTGGCAGTGAAGAAAGTCATATGCAGAGAAGAATAAATCAGATGATTCATTTGCAGCAAACGAGAGAAGAGGTTTTCCAAAACACATTTAAGTTGCAGGAGAGAATCAAGAAAATCTATGGTAGGAAAGCGAAGGCGGACAAATTCCAATTGGAGGAAGTAGTACTGAAGTGGGATGCTAGAAATGAGGACAAAGGTAAACACGATAAGTTTGAAAATCTATGGAAAGGTCCCTTTAATATTGCTGCATATCGTGGTCAGAATGCCTTTCTACTGAAGGAGATGAACGGGGAAGATTGTCCAGGAGGGCCGGTCAATGGTTGGCTGCTCAGGCGGTACCATTTTTGAGATGTTTTTTGCAGTTTACATCGTCCTTGTACATACCATTTTATTTCAGTTTCATCGCAAGAGTGCACTGTGATCTTTTCTTCAGTTTGGGGCCCGAAGTGAAGGCTATAATTCTGAAGAAGGATTTCAGTTTTGGTCTGAGTCTGTCTAGTCGGTTTGGTTCAGTCATTTCAGTTTTAAAAGTTGAGTTAGTTTTAGTCAAATTTTTAGTCAATAAATTGAGTCATCAGTCTTTTGTTGATTTGTCAAAATAATGGATTCCATAGCCCAATGGATGAAGGCACTGCCTACTCTCCCAGAGATCTGTCGTTCTTGGCACCTCCCAGGAGCTACCATCCCCATTGGAGCCAATGTTAGATTTGGTCTTTACATCCCTCCGTCAAATATCATTTCTCTTATTGTATTTCATTTTTTAGGTGTCTCATTCAGCTCATTCATTTGCATTCCGTTAAGGGCATGCCATTATCTGACGGAAGGGCTTTGTCACTCATTCTCCCTCATATTTGTACCTGCTGGTTGGTCAAAATTTATCAAAATTCATCAAAGTTGATTTCAGTCATTTATAGTCATAGATGGTATTTTGGTCAAACAAGAGTCATTTCAGTTTTTAGGTCTAGGGTTTGGTCTTCAGGATGTCAAATAATGCCAGCAGGCCATGGGGAGGTTCTAAATAAGTTTTCATTTCAAGATTTTCATCATCAATAATGCTCAAGGATGATTCTTCTTCAAAACTCTGTTTTGAGGAATAAATCGTCAAATTTATTGTTTGTAATAAACATGTAATTGTTAAAGTTTTCCGTCATGAAGTACTTCAGATGCACTGGTCATCCTTTGCTGAAATACAATGCCAACCATCCCTGAAAATTTTGACAAAAAGTTTCATCAATTCAGTCAAAAATAAAAGAGGAAACAAAAAGAACAGAGTTTGTATTAAAGGTGAAAAAATGCCAATTCCAAACATTACAAAACTGGGTTGTTTCATAATGAAAATCAAATTCCTTTGATACATAAGATATTTCTACATTGATCAATTCATTTGCTCCAAGAGACATCAAAGAAAGCCGAGTTAGATTGTAGAAGGGCAAAAACAGGGTTTGAAGGTCGACTGTGTGGGTAATTGTCTGCGCGGTGCATTGGGTAAGTGCGCGGTGCACATAGGCCGTGCGGCGCACTGGGCCTTCTGCCACAGTGCATTTTTCCAACGAGCGCAGCGCATCCACGAGGCGCAGCGCACTGGGCTTGTGCACGGTGCACAGAGCCTCCAAGACAGAAATTCATCACGGCTTCATAAAAAACCAAATCGACTCAACTCTTTTGCTCAAGTGGGGTGCTTCAGCGCCCTGCGCTCGATTTTTTAGCTTGTGTTTTCTGCGATGAAAGAGGAGACTATGTTTAGTCAAGAAACATAAAACCTATATTTCCGTAACAAAATTTGCCCTTTAGGGTTTGAATCTGAGTCTTAAAAGTTGACTTTGGTGCTAAACACTCCTTAATTTCATTAATTATACTTATGTTTCCCATCGTTATGTTACTTTCATATCTCCCCTCTCCTATTCTCCGCTGTCGAAGAAACTTGGTTCCCTTGTTCCCATTTTCCCTACTACCAAACCCTACTAGCCCTCCCCCTTTCATATCACTTATAAATTCCTCAATTTCAAAATAGTCAAGGATCGTCTCCACATCCTTACTCTACTCACTCAAATATATTCTTGTTCTCATTTATCCCTATCTCTAAAACTACATTTCCCCATCACCAGCCCTCTCCCATATCATTTACAAAAGCTCAAACCCAAAATTTCCCAAACATAATCAAGGATCGTTATTGTATTAATTGAATCAGACAAAACCCCCACTTTTCGTTGTTCATACCTCACCACACCATCATTTCCCTACTTGGTACACATTTGGTATTAAAAGAAACACCTACTTTCATTTTCAAACCAATCAAACACACTTGTTATACACATTGCAAAACAATTACCACAGAGACAGATTCATCATATGAGCAAGAATATGAGCAAGACAGTGACTCAACCACAGAGCTAAATGTACCGAGAAAGCCTCATAAAAGTGGCAAGCACGTCAGAGAAGAGCCCACTTCCTTGACTCAATTGTTGGCCTGCCCGCTTGCAATGGCATGCTTTCAGCGACAGTCATGCTTTCAGTATTGTGAGATGATTGCTCAGATTCAACATCATCAGGAGTTGGTTCGCTTATTTGTCCTACATTTGCGTGATGGTCATGTAAACCTTGCTGGAGTGAACTTCACCTTGACACCAGAAACCATTTCTTAGGCAACCGGGATACCAAACATAGGTGAAGAGTGGAATAAGAGACAACAGATAGATAGAGCATATTATGAACCTTACATCAGGCCTGGTTATATGAGGCAGCTCAGCAGGGTGTTTCCTTTCAGATTCTTGAAGGAGTCCTATGCCCCATTAATGAAAATCATCATTAGATACTTTAGTTGCGAGGGTAGATTCTCACGCCTTTATGCATAACACATCAGAATTTTGATGCATTTCACGAGAGTGAGACTGATGAATATTCCATACTTCATGTGCCGAAACATAGAGCGGATGACTACCTTTGTGCAGAAGAAGACTCCAGAGCAGCAACATAACAACATTTATCATTATGCGCTCATCAAGATGATTGTGGTACATCAGCTTGGATTGCAGGGCATTGCATGGGAGGAGTTCATTTCCCGTGACTTCTTTACAGCCCCTCAGCCTCCTCCAGAGATTTTTCATGATGCAGGTGAGCCTTCACATCAGTTTGAGGTTCCTGAGACAGAGCCTATCAGTGTTCCAGTGTGTGTTACCTATCAGAGAGGTACCAGAGCCTTATTTGCAGCAGCACGACGAGTACTATCTCCACCCGAGGTGGAAGGGGTCTCGTTACCTTCGACAGTAGCGCGAATAATATCTCCACTTGGTGTGGAAGGGGTCTTGCCTTCTACATCAGCACAGGTACAGGACAGAGGCAAGAAGCCTATGTAGGATGAGGGCCCCTCAGGAGGCCAAGATACTGATTTTATATTGATCGATGTTGATTCGAGCTCTCCCAGCTCAAAGCTGAAAGAAACCATCCAGGAGAAGAAATATGAGATTGACACATTGACCTAGAAATTGCAGAGATCTCAGTGGGTTATAAATTACTTGGAGCAGCGGAATAAACAATTAGAGGATCATCAGACACTCATAGAGTTGCGGCAAAGCCGTGAAGACCGTGAATTGGCCCGAAAAAGACCACGTGACATGACACTGTTTGAGCGGGAGACTTACCTTACGAGAGTCAACATTTATCTTGAGAAGATATTGGCGAAGGCCAATAGGGACAAAGACATGCTCAGACATATGAAGAACCACTATTGGTCCCACACACATGTTTGCAAAGCGAAGATGAAGATCCTGAAAGCGAGGCTACGAAGGGCACTAAGGAGGCGCAAAAGGCCTGATCCACTTCAAATCTTGGCCGAAGATTCTTTGGTTGAAAATGATACTTGATGGGGGACCTTCAATCCAAATTTCAGCAAATTTAGAGTAAATTTTGTCCTTTTTGAAATTTTGGTCGCAAAACAGATTTTTCTGCCCGACGCGTCGCGCCACTTGGCACGCGCTTACGTTTGAGAGATATTCTGGAGGAAAATTTGATATTTTTGAGTTTTTTATGATAAATTATGCATGTTCAGAAATGGCTGAGAGATTTCATCAATTTCTGGATGGTCTTAAGGGTCAAAAACACACCAAAAATGGCCTTTCTGCCACCTTTTGCACCAGCAGGAACCATTCTTGGCAGATTGCAGTTTTGGAGGGGAAAATGAACTTAAAATTGAAAAATTCCACTTGGGTTGGATAGTAGATAGGCAGGTCTTTCCAAAGAGCTATCATGAGCTCAATTTGGAATTCGGTAAGTTCCTCAAAAGCACCTCCAAAGTGGTGCGATGCATTGATTTTTTGGGCGCAGTGCATAGAGAAATTTGGCCTCATTTTGACTCTTCAGCTCAGAAATTCACCCAGTTTGACTAGTTTCACCTTTTGATGTAATTATTGATCTATCTTGATGTAACTTGATGACTATGATGTAATTTTGGCTCACATTTACTTGTTCTAGAGAATTCATTCACTAAAAAGTGAAAATTAAATGAATGAATCAGTTTCCTTCCATATAGAGGCAAGTTGTTTGGCTGCCTAGATTTCAGTTCCTTGTTTAGAATTGGTTGAAACAACTCCTAGAAGCATGAGATCAACCCATAGAGGCATGGGAAGGGGTTAGGATGGTCTATATATTGTATTTTCTGAGACATTTTCATGGTTGGATACTTGGGAAAATTTTGGCATTTCATTGTACATACACTTCTGCATTTTTGGCAAAGGAAAGGCCAGGGTTTTGCAACACTTGTTGGGATCCTTGTGGCTCTGAGTTTGGATGATGTTTTGCTCCATGTATCTGTAAGTTTCATTTATGTTGTATGTATGTCATTTCCCTTCTCTTTGCTTTCTGAATTTAACAAATGAGCAACTAAGGTAGAATTCATTATTTTGTTGGTGCTTTGCCTTAAAATTTTGTTTAGTTTTATATTTTTTCCTCCGTTTGAAGAGGATCCTTGCATCTTCCTGCCCTCTTCAGCTCCTCAGCAATATTTTCTATCCATTCATTGAATCTAAGACATCAAAGCCATTGCCTTCCCTGCCCCAACTTGAACTCTGCAAGAATTTGGCCTCATCCCCAAGCCCAAAATTGCCTTTCCCTTTTTCCAACAAAAAACCCCTAAAAATCATTCCAACTCCTTGATTAATATACCTAGCCTAAAATTAGCACTCATTTCAGTCATCTCAAGGCCTATTAATACATTTTTACTAAGATTGACCCGGAGAGAGCCCTCTCCTGTTCTGGTAGGGCTAGCTACCAGACTGAGCGTGGTTTTGTGTTACCCTGAATCCTGCCTTCCTTCAGCCTAAGGTGGATTTAGGTAATAACATAGTGGCAACCATACTGGGGAAAAAATGGTTTGCTTGTTGGTGTTATTTGTTTCATAAGCTACAGACAGAGCCTGAAGTTATGCCAGGTAGCCTTCGAAACGCTTTTTCTTTGCATTAGCGGAAGTAGATAAACGCTGCTTCAGTCAATCTTCGGTCTAGCTTGTGGACGTGACACTTGACTTGTGAATTACCCCAGTATATCAGATCATTCTAAAATTTTGGGTGATTGAGTCTAGAATTTGATAGGCTGAAATAAATCGGTTGTGTCCCTATGATTTTTGAGTAGATCAACACACTAGCTTCCAGAAGACATACTAGAGCGAATCCGGATCCTGATCCACCTCCAGTGTATGAGAATTCCAATCTGATTTCAAGAATCCTTTGTCAAGAAAGTCCCGTGATCCCTTTGTTTAAATCTCATTCATGCCCTACTATATTACAATTCCTTGAAGATATTGAGTTTGATGATCAATTCGAGTTGTCGTTGTTTGAAACTAAATCTGAAAGTGCTACTGGTTCTACTGTCATAAATCCCAAGTTTATCAAGTATCTTGAGATCGAACAAGCTAATAGATCCATTGATAGTTACATCCTGAACATTCAAAACTCTATTGTGGAAACGAATATTCCTGAGTTTATCGAATCTTCATCTGAAACTCTTGGTCCATCAGCACTTACTTCTGATTCACAAGTTCACGCTGAGCCTTCTTTAATTCCTACCATTCCCGTGCAACCATCCATATCTGATCAGCAATATGCAGTAGTTCCTCCTCCATCCCCACCACATACACCTTGTACATCTACTGCTCCTACTCCACCCGTTTCTCCAAGACAGATCATAAATCCACCAAGAGTAATGGCTGCTAGGTTCGCACCTCTTGTCTTGCCCCAAAACTTGGACCCCATGCCCAGTGATTATCAGAGTAAAATCCCATTTTTTGATGGAGCTCCTCAGAGTGTTCCTGCTCAGCAGCATATTGATATAATGACAGACTTCTTTGATCTCCATGAAATTGATGAAGAGAATGTCACCATGAGATTGCTTGTGCAAACTTTTGGCGGTGAGGTGCGTAAGTGGTTCAGAGCTTTGCAGCCCAGAAGTATTGCTACAATGGCCGAGTTTCAGAGACATTTTTTATATTAGTGGGAAATAAAGAAAGATCCACTTCAAATTACTTCTGAATATACCAAGATCAAGCGCAATCCTGGTGAGTCTGTCCAAGACTATATTATCAGATTTAATGCGGTTTATAATGCTATTCCTGATGATTTAAGGCCATCTAGAAAGTCAGCTTTGCTTAAGTTACTGGATGGTTTTGATCGGGAGATGGATTATTCATTACGAGACAGAGATCCGCCCACTCTGGAGGATATGTAGAAGATTGCAGTGAGTGTGGAGGCGAATTTGAATGAAAAGAGAGATAGATTGAGAGCTGAGAAGAAAGTCGTAATAAAGGAAGAAGCTTCTACATCAGATCAGCTACTTCATAAAGTGGAAAAAATGTTCGAAAGGTTCACACTTGATAAGCCCGAACCGCAGATTCGAAATCCCAATTTTCGTGGTCAGCAGCAGCCACAACTCAGGATTAAACAACGAGAAAAGCGAGCACAATAACCAGCAATCCAATAGCAAGTAAAGACACATCTTCAGCAGAATTTTGTTGGTCAGGATTCAGATGATGAAGATGATGTAGTAGGGGAGGAAAATCACTTCTTTACTCCTGATGATTTGCCCATTTATATCACTGAAGATGAGGAGTATGCAGAAAGTTTAGCTGTACAAAGAGATGAGGATTTTATCTTGGCCAATGATGCAGCTCTTGAGGATGAGTCGAATGAGTATCAGCGAGGTTATATGAATGCCTTGTCAGCCCAGCAGAAGAAATATTCTCTTAGAAACAGAGATGTGCCTGTCGATCAAATGGAAGTGTTGCAGCTGAAAGATAACGTTATTCCTAAAGGTTTGATACCTTTAGAAGAGCTCTTCGATCAGGATGATGTAGCTAAGAAACCAAATTTACGGCCAACTGAAAAGGGAGTTGAAGACGTAAACATTGGAACAGCTGAAAATCCAAAGATGGTGAAGTTATCCAAATAATTTCCACCGGAGGTAAAAGCAAAATATGTGAGTTTGTTGTCTTCTTTTGCTGATTCTTTCGTTTGGAACTATTCAGATTTAAAGACGTATGATACCAATATAATTCAGCACACCATTCCAATCAAGTCTAATCAAAAGCCTTTCAGACAGAAGCTGAGAAGAATCAATCTGAAGTTGCTGCCATCAATTGAGAAGGAGGTAAACAGATTATACAAGGCTGGAATCATTGTTTCCATCAGATTTTCTAATTGGATTTCCAATTTGGTGCCCGTTCGCAAAAAGACAGGTGAGATTCGGTTGTGCATTGATTTCAGAAATTTGAACAAGGTGTCATTGAAGGACAATTATCCATTGCCTAAGATGGACCATATACTTCAATGAGTAGTTGGAGCATCTCGTATGTCACTACTCGATGGTTACTCCGGGTAAAACCAAATTATGGTCCATGAGGACGACAGAGACAAAACAATGTTCACCACTCCGTGGGGAACTTTCCACTATGCCAAGATGCCATTCGGTTTGAAGAATGCTGGTGCGAAATTTCAGCGAGCGATGGACATGGCCTTTGCGAATGAGAAGAATGTTTTTCTTCTTATATACCTTGATGATTTGACGGTCTTTTCCAATTCAGATGAAGAGCATATGTATCACTTGAAATTTGTTTTTCAAAAGTGCAGAAAATATGGTGTGTCACTTAATCCGAAGAAGAGCTTGTTTGCCATGGATGAGGGAAAACTACTTGGTCACATTATTTCAAAAGATGGCATTCGTATTGATCCAGCACGTGTAGAAGCAATTCAGCAAATTGACCCTCCCAGGAACAAGAAGGAGATTCAGTCTTTTAATGGTAAGATGAACTTTTTATGCCGTTTTGTTCCTAACCTTGCTGAACATCTTAGAGAGATTACAAATATACTTAAAAAGGACAACCAAGTGAAGTGGACTGAAGAGGCTGTAAAGTCCTTTAATTTGGTGAAGTTGGCACTATCTTCAGCTCCGGTGTTAATCAGCCCGGATTACACCCAAGATTTTATTTTGTTTTCATTTGCTTCGGAGCATACCATGGCAGCTGTGTTAATGCAGAAAAGAGATGGGCATGAGAAGCCAATAGCTTTTTTCAGTCGGACTATAAGAGACGCAGCCTTGAAGTACAACATCATTGAGAAGCAAGCTCTGGCACTGGTAAAAGCATTAAAAGATTTCCGGGTATACATTCTGCATTCTCATATTTTGGCTTATGTTCCTAACGCTGCTGTGAAAGATGTTTTAGTACAAACTGATCCGGAAGGAAGACGAGGCAAGTGGATTGCAGCTTTGCTAGAGTATGATGTGGAGATAAGGCCCACGAAGCTTATCAAAGGACAGGGGTTGGAAAAACTTATGGCTGAATCGAATTTGCATGCTTTAGACATAAATCTGATTGCTGCTATGTCTGATGAGGACGAGGAGAATTCGCCACTTCAGGTATCAGAAATTTTTGTTGCTTCACCGTGGTATTCAGATATTGTGTATGTTCTTCAAAATTTGTCACCACCGCCCGGCATGACTAGAAACAAAGGTAGAACTCTGAAATTGAAGGCTGCAAAATTTTGTATTTTGAATTCTGCACATTATTGGAAAGATCCCGGTGGCGTTTTGTTGAAATGTTTGGTGGAAGAAGAAGCGAAGAAAGTAATGGAGGATTTCCATAAAGGAGACTGCGGGGGTCACTTGTTTTGGAAAACAACAGCCAATAAGATTTTGAGAGCGGGATACTATTGGCCGACATTGTTTGTTGATGTGTATAAGACTGTCAAGAGCTGCCATGAGTGCCAGATTTTTAAAGGAAGACAGAAATTACAACCTTTGCCACTTAAGCCTATTGAGGTAAGCGCCCCTTTTCAGCAGTGGGTTTTGGATTTCATTGGGGAGATCCATCCTCCTTCTTCAGCTCAACATAGGTGGATCCTCACGATGACAGATTATTTCACAAAATGGATCGAAGAAGTTCCCACCAAACAAGCTACAGATGTGGTTATCATTTCTTTCCTTGAGAATAACATTTTGTCTTGGTTTGGTTGCCCGAATAAGATAATAACTGACAATGCAACAACTTTCAAATCAAAAAGGATGGTTGAATTTTGTAACAAGTATAAAATCATTTTGGGACATTCAACCGCCTATCATCCGCAAGGCAACAGATTGGCGGAATCTTCCAACAAATATTTAGTCAACATCATTAAAAAGTTGCTGGAAATCAATAAGAAAGGTTGGCATAAAAATTTAGTAAATGCACTTTGGGCGGACCGAGTAAGTCAGAAAAAATCCATTGGTATGTCTCCCTTTGAGTTGGTATATGGAGTAGACACAGTGTTTCCTACCTCGCTTGCTGTTCCGGTGGTCAAACTTCTTCAAGAAGCTGGCAGTGAAGAAAGTCATATGCAAAGAAGAATAAATCAGATGATTCATTTGCAGCAAACGAGAGAAGAGGTTTTCCAAAACACATTTAAGTTGCAGGAGAGAATCAAGAAAATCTATGACAGGAAAGCGAAGGTGGACAAATTCCAATTGGAGGAAGTAGTGCTGAAGTGGGATGCTAAAAATGAGGACAAAGGTAAACACGGTAAGTTTGAAAATATATGGAAAGGTCCCTTTAATATTGTTGCATATCGTGGTCAGAATGCCTTTCTTCTGGAGGAGATGAAAAGGGAATATTTTCTAGGAGGGCTGGTCAATGGTCAACTGCTCAAGCGGTACCATTTCTGAGATGTTTTCTGTAGTTTACATCGTCCTTGTACATACCATTTTATTTCAGTTTCATCGCAAGAGTGCACTGTGATCTTTTCTTCTGTTTGGGGCCCGAAGTGAAGGCTATAATTCTGAAGAAGGATTTTAGTTTTTTTCTGAGTCTGTCTAGTCAGTTTGGTTCAGTCATTTCAGTTTTAAAAGTTGAGTTAGTTTTAGTCAAAGTTTTAGTCAATAAATTATTCATCAGTCTTTTGTTGATTTGTCAAAATAATGGATTCCATAGCCCAATGGATGAAGGCACTGCCTACTCTCCCAGAGATCTGTCGTTCTTGGCACCTCCCAGGAGCTACCATCCCCATTGGAGCCAATGTTAGAGTCGGTATTTACATCCCTCCGTCAGAGATCATTTCTCTTATTGCATTTCATTTTTTAGGTGTCTCATTCAGCTCATTCATTTGCATTCCGTTAGGGGGATGCCATTATCTAACGGAAGGGCTTTGTCACTCATTCTCCCTCATGTTTGTACCTGCTGGTTGGTCAAAATTTATCAAAATTCATCAAAGTTGATTTCAATCATTTACAGTCATAGACGGTATTTTGGTCAAACAAGAGTCATTTCAGTTTTTAGGTCTAGGGTTTGGTCTTCAGGATGTTAAATAATTCTAGCAGGCCATGGGGAGGTTCTAAATAAGTTTTCATTTCAAGATTTTCATCATCAATAATCCTCAAGGATGATTCTTCTTCAAAACTCTGTTTTGAGGAAGAAATCGTCAAATTTATTGTTTGTAATAAAAAAGTAATTTTTAAAGTTTTCCATCATGAAGTAATTCAGATGCACTGGTCATCCTTTGTTGAAATACAATGCCAACCATCCCTGAAAATTTTGACAAAAAGTTTCATCAATTCAGTCAAAGATCAAAGAGGAAACAAAAAGAACATAGTTTGTATTAAAGGTGAAAAAATGCCAATTCCAAACATTAAAAAAGTGGGTTGTTTCAAAATGAAAATAAAATTCCTTTGATACATAAGATATTTCTACATTGATCAATTCATTTGCTCCAAGAGACATCAAAGAAAGCCGAGTTAGATTCTAGAAGGGCGAAAACAGGGTTTGAAGGTCGATTGTGTGGGTAATTGTCTGCGCGGCACATTGGGTAAGTGCGCGGTGCACATAGGCCGTGCGGCACACTGGGCCTTCTGCCACGGTGCATTTTTCCAACGAGTGCGACGCATCCACGAGGCGCGGTGCACTGGGCTTGTGCGCGGTGCACAGAGCCTCCAGGACAGAAATTCATCACGGCTTCATAAAAAACCAAATCGACTCAACTCTTTTGCTCCAAGTAAGTGTTTGTGCGCCCTTGCCATTGATTTTAGCTTGTGTTTTCTGCGATTTGAAGAGGATAATATAAGAGTTTGGTTGGTGAAACATAAAACCTATATTTGTATCAAAATATGCTCCCTTAGGGTTTGAAATTGAAGCATTAAAAGTTGACTTTGGTGCTAAACGCTCCCACTCTATTGTTCATTTGTGTTTCCCATCACTGTTATGTTATCATAAGGCCCCTCTCCTATTCCCTCTGTCCCAAAACCAATCATATCCCTTGTTCCCATTTTCCCTATCACTAAACCCTACTAGCCCTCCCCCTTTCATATCACTTATAAATTCCCAATTCTTAAAATAGTCAAGTGACTGTCTCCACATCCTTAATTCCACTTGACTCAAATATATCTTGTTCTCATTTATCCCTATCTCTAAAACTACAATTCCCCATCACCATCCCCCTCCCATATCATTTACAAAAGCTCCGAAACCCCAAAGTTCCCAAACATAATCAAGTGACTGTTATTGTATTAATTGCACTTGACAAACCCCCACTTTTCCCGCTGTTCATACTTACCACAGTCCATCATTTCCTACTTGGTACACATTTGGTATTGAAAGAAAAACACCTATTTCTCATTTTCAAACCAATCAAACATACACTTGTTATACACATTGTAAAACACCATGACAGAGAGAGATTCATCATATGAGCAAGACAATGACTCAACCACAGAGCTAAATGTACCGTGAAGGCCTCATAAAAGTGGCAAGCACGTCAGAGAAGAGCCCACTTCCTTGATTCAATTGCAAGCCTGCCCGCTTGTAATGGCATGCTTTCAGCAACAGTCATGCTTTCAGTATTGTGAGATGATTGCTCAGATTCGGCATCATCAGGAGTTGGTTCGCTTATTTGTCATACATTTGCATGATGGTCATGTAAACCTTGCTAGAGTGAACTTCACCTTGACACCATAAACCATTTCTCAGGTAACCAGGATACCGAACATAGGTGAAGAGTGGAACAAGAGACAATAGCTGGATAGAGCATATTATGAACCTTACATTAGGCCTGGCCATTTGAGGCAGCTCAGTAGGGTATTCCCATTCCGGTTTTGAAGGAGTCATATGCACCATTGATGAGACTTATTATCAGGTACTTTAGTTGCGAGGGTAGATTATCACGCCATTATGCATACCACATCCAGCTGTTGATGCATTTCACGAGAGTACGGATGATGAGCATTCCATATTTCATGTGCTGAAACATAGAGAGGATGACTACCCTTGTGTAGAAGAAGACTCCAGAGCAGCAGCATAACAACATTTATCATTATGCACTCATCAAGATCATTGTGGTACATCATCTTGAATTGCAGGGCATTGCATGGGAGGAGTTCATTTCTCGTGACCTTTTCACAACCCCTCAGCCTCCTCCAAAGATTGTTCATGATGCGGGTGAGCCTTCACATCAGTTTGAGGGTCCTGAGATAGAGCCTATCAGTGTTCCAGTGTGTGTTACCTATCAGAGAGGTACCAGAGCCTTGTTTGCAGCAGCACGACGAGTACTATCTCCACTCGGAGTGGAAGGGGTCTCGTTACCTTCATCAGCAGCGCGAGTACTATCTCCACTTGGCATGGAAGGGGTGTCGCCTTTGACATCAGCACAGGTACAGGTACAGGACAGAGGCAAGAGGCCTATGCAGGATGAGGGCCCCTCAGGAGGCCCAGATACTGATTTTATATTGATCGATGTTGATTCGAGCTCTCCCAGCTCAAAGCTGAAAGAAATCATCCAGGAGAAAAAAGCTGAGATCGACACACTGACCAAGAAATTGTAGAGAGCTCAGTGGGTTATAAATTACTTGGAGAAGAGAAATAAACAATTGGAGGATCAGCACACACTCATGGAGTTGCAGAAAATCTGTGAAGACCGGGAATTGGCCCAAAAAAGACCAGGTGACATGACACCGTTTGAGCGGGAAATTTGCCTTACGAGAGCCAACATTCATATTGAGAAGCTATTGGTGAAAGAAAACAAGGACAAGGACATGCTCAGACATATGAAGAACCACTATTGGGCCCGCACACATGTTTGCAAAGCGAAGATGAAGATCCTGAAAGCGAGGCTAAGGAGGGCACTGAAACGGCGAAAAAGGGAAGATAGAATCCGAATCTTGGCCAAAGATTCTTTGGCTGAGAATCATACTTGATGGGGAATCTTCACTCCAATTTCAGCAAATTTGGAGTAAATTTTGTCATTTTTGAAATTTTGGTTGCAAAACAGATTTTTCCGCTCGACACGTCGCGCCACTTGGCGCGCGCTTATGATTGGGACATATTCTGGAGGAAAACTTGATATTTTTGAGTTTATTATGATAAATTATGCATGCTCAGGAATGGCTGAGATATTTCATCGAGTTCTGGGTGGTATTAAAGGTCAAAAACACCTTGAAAATGGCATTTCTGCCACCTTTTGCACCAGCAGGAACCAGTCTTGGGATATTGCATTTTTCGAGGGGTAAATGACATCAAAATCCACACATTCCACTTTGTTTGGATAGTACACAGACAGGGCTTTCCAACGAGCTATCATGAGCTCAATTTGGACTTCGAGAAGTGCCGAAAAATCAGCTCCAAAGTGGCGCGACACATTGAGTTTTCTGGCGCGGCGCATAGAGAAATTTGGCCGCATTTTCACTCTTCAACTCAGAAATTCACCCAGTTTTGACTAGTTTTACATTTTGATGTAATTATTGATCTATATTGATAAAATTTGATGACTATGATGTAATTTTGGCTCACATTTACTTGTTCTAGAGGATTCATTCACTAAAAAGTGAAAATTAAATGAATGAATCAGTTTCCTTCCATATAGAGGCAAGTTGTTTGATTGCCTAGATTTCAGTTCCTTGTTTAGAATTGGTTGAAACAGCTCCTAGAAGGATGAGCTCGACCCCTAGAGGCATGGGAAGGGGTTATTATGGTCTATATCATGTATTTTCTGAGACATTTTCAGGGTTGGACTCTTGGGAATAGTTTGGCACCTCATTGTATATTCATTTCAGCTTTTTGGCAAAGGAAAGACTAGAGTTTTGCAGCACTTGTTGGGATCCTTGTGGCTCTGAGTTTTGATGATGTTTTTCTCCATGTATCTGTAAGTTTCATTAATGTTATATGTATGAAATTTCCCTTCTCTTTGCTTCTGAATTAAACAAATGAGTAAATAAGGTAGAATTCATTAGTTTGCTGGTGCTCTGCCTTAAACTTTTGTTTAGTTTTATATGTTTTCCTCCGTTTGAAGAGGATACTTGTACCTTCTTGCCCTCTTCAGCTCCTCAGCAGTATTTTCTATCCATTCATTGAATCTAAGACATCAAATCAATTGCTTTCCCTGCCCCAACTTGAACTCTGCAAGAATTTGGCCTCATCCCCAAGCCCAAAATTGCCTTTCCCTTTTTCCAACAAAAAACCCCTAAAAATCATTCCAACTCCTTGATTAATATACCTAGCCTAAAATTAGCACTCATTTCAGTCATCTCAAGGCCTATTAATACATTTTTACTAAGATTGACCCGGAGAGAGCCCTCTCCTGTTCTGGTAGGGCTAGCTACCAGACTGAGCGTGGTTTGGTGTTACCCTGAATCCCGCCTTCCTTCAGCCTAAGGTGGATTTAGGCAATAACAGAACCCACTCCCTTTGACCTGCCCACCACTCCAGATCTCTAGACCTTCGTTGATCTCCATCCTCGAGATCCAATGCACCACAACCCTTATCGCAAATATATTTGTGCAGAGGTTAACCAAACCCCAACCCTACAAAATGGGCGATATCCCTCTGCCACGTGTCTTTTGCTAAGTGGAATCAAATTCAATTTCCCGAAACCACTTACCACCCCTCCCTTCGTGCGAAAACCAACTTCTCCACTTGTGAAAACTGCTCTTCCTCCTTTCGCCAAATATCCATACCACCATCCAATTCAAAGACTCCAGAGCCATGTGGCTCTACAATGAAGCCCAAACCACCATTTACACCTCTGCAAATGCTCTGACAGCCTGAAAAACCCCAAATAAATGCAGAAAGAGCCACAAACATAGGTTTTAAGCTAATGATTTGTTTTTTTTGTGTAGGTTTAATGGAAGTAATGTGAAAATGCATTTCAAAGGTCCAAAATTGATTAAATAAGTCTTATAGGTGACGATCCAGAGCCTTGTTTTATTTAGAAAGATGGGAGGCATGAAATAGAGTATTTATCACCAATGAATCATGATCATTGGTGGTTATCCAAACAGCCCATGCTGCACAGTAAATACAAACAGAGGCACAGTGAAGAGAAGAAGACAGTCTAAGGACTGTGACAATGAAAATCAGTGGATTAAAAGTTAAATCAAGGATTAGAAGGTAAAAACAGAGTTAAAGGCACAAACACAGGAAGATCAGGGCCAAAACAGGTAGACAGTAAAGACAAATCAAGCTTAAAGGATTAATCAGAGGATTAAAAGAGTTGAAGACAAAGACAAAGCATATTTGAATGATTCAAACCCAAGCATTCACTACTTCAAAGGACACATATGGACACCTACAACATGTTTTATTCCAATAAAGGCATCAACAGTTATTACAAACAGTCAGAGATATTTCTCAACCACTCTGTAGTTATTGTGAAATTTATTAAGAAGCCTTAAAGTCAAACATTTCTAGGAATTAGCTCAAATAGTTAAAGTTAGGAGTTATTATTATAGTGAGTTTGTCTTAGATATTTTGCCTTGGGCCTTGCATGGTCTCAAAGGTCAAAAAATAATTTACTCTATAATAAATGACATTTGAAACCCTAGCTTAGAATCACCTCCTCATTTTGCAAATAAATACTGCATGTATCATTCATTTTTAGTGTTGGTTGATTGCTGGTTGCTAAGCTAAGTTGATGACTTCTAGGTTGGACTTGAGAAAACTCTGAGTTGCAAAGATATATAGTACTGGAGTAATGTAACTGTTTTGAACATCAGTAATACAAGCACGTTCACAAGATCCTTGAGATATGTTAATGGTGAATTTTTCCTTCTTGGTCAATGTTTTCCTTCTGTTTTCCATTCTGTCCATTATTTCTATGATAAAAGAATATAAATTTTAGATTAGGATATGTTGTCTTGGCACCCTAATTTTGTATGCATTCTTTATCTCAATGTTTTCCTCTGCAAGGTTTGATTGGAGAATTCTTAATTACTCTCTGGTTCCACCTAGCTTGTTTTTTTTAAAATGATTTAATAGAGTCAAGCCAAAGAAGTCTATGGTATGCACTATCCTTTGGTGTAGCTTGAAATATTGTTTTTTAAGGCCTTTATTTGAAGTATACTTAGTAGAGTCTATACAGGGAAGTCTATGGTACACCCTCTCCTCTGGTATGTATTAAACCGTTGCTTTGAAGGTCTTTAGAGTGTTTGATTAAATAAGATAGTTTTAGCTTTCTCTTTAGTTGCACTCACTATTATCTTAAATGTTTTCTTCGTCTGAAAATAATTCTAGGATTGCTAGATTGTTGACTTAAAGGTTTCCTTATTAAAGTCTAGAAAAAGAAGTCTATGGTATGCCATGTTCTTTGGTTTGCCTCAAAAATTTACCTAAAAGGATTTTCTTGTTGAAGTAGAGTTAATATATTATTAACTGACTTTTATTTTTTCTGCCTTCACAACTTATTGTCATTTCATATGCCATCGAATCTAAGAGATCCACTTAATATAGTTAGCTTTCCCTATGAAAACACTTATAGAGTTGATGAACAATTAAATCCTTTTATGACTCCATATCCCAATGGATTAATGTTTCTCATGGTCTATATATTCAGTTGAAACACTCCCTCAATTAATCACACCATTGATCTATCAACTTATCAATCAATCAATCAAAACAAACAAGTCCTTAGAACTGTATAACTAGCCTAAAATCATAAAGCCAAAGAATAAAGACATATCATTTTAAAAAAACTATATAGAGAGAGCCCTCTCGGAGTCCTGGAAGGCTAGGTCCATGGACTCCAAAGTGCTCTGATTTGGTTCCCTGCAGATTTTGTTCTTGCCAATCTTGCAAATCATGGGGAGCCAACATAGTGGCAAACGTACTGGGGAAACTGAGTATTAGACAACTTAAATATTATGTCAAAAAGTCATAAAACCTCATTTTGACTTAGATGAATCAAGTGTTAGCCAAGAAGGGTATCTAATTGTTGATGGTGGAAAAAAACTAGCCATAAAACAGTTAAAAACCCTCCACCTAGTGACTCCACAACTCTCAGTAAGCCTAAAGACTCCATTAGCAAAAGAATCCAGATTGATTGTGAAAAGATGTAGTAGCCCTTGTTCTGGATAATTAACAAATATGGATCAAGGGTACAACGCAGATATGCTCCAATGAACAGAGATCACATTCCTGGATTCCCACACAAAATGCCTTAGATAAATTGGGACATTAACCTGCCTATGTTTCAAAATGAAAATTTTGATGACCCCTTGTTACATCTCATTAAATTTCATATACACACATGGAGGTTAAAATTTGAATGGCGCGAGGATTTCATCTGAAAATTTTCATGGTGACATTAGAAGGGGAAGCAAGGGAATGGTATGAAGGTCTAAAACCTAGTAGTTTGTTTTCTTTAAAGGAGTTTCACAAGGTGTTTTATGATCATTATAAAGAAAACTCTCCATCTTTGTCACTAGCTGAAAATTTTTGTGATCAGCCTGAAGATATCATACAATACCTTGTAAATATTGATGAAGACTTGGGAAATTGGCATCCTAAGGATCTATTAGAGGCAATTCATCAATTTCATGCTCAAGTTAGTTGTCATGAAAATCAGGAGAAGTTGTTTGACCATGAAATAAATCAAGGAACAAAAGAGAATCCACAGGATCCCTCTGAAGGGAAAATTGATGATTCAACTGCTCCTTTGTCTAAGGCTCAAGAAGACATCCATCCTTATAATCTTTCACAAGACAAAGATAAAAATTTTGGTTCTATCCAAGGAAGAAGGAAAATGCCTCCTCTTTTAACTGAAGAAGAAATCAATCAGGTTCTGAGCATACATCCAGCCTCCAAACTTTTATGTAAAGAAATTATTTATGTCTGTTCTACTGCTGAGTTATATATTACAACTTTGCCTCATAAAGAAATGAAGGAACAATTTCACACTAATGTTGTACTACCTGCTCGAGAAGACCTATCACTAGAGAATGCTCCTACTCATCAGGATGATGGCTTTCAGACATAAATTAGCCCACTCAATTAGAGCGTTTCAGGTTTGCTGAAGGACAACATAGCAGAATACTATGAGGCTGCCAAGACAGATGGTCATGAGGAGTGGGAAGAGATTCTTTCTCAAAATAATCCTAAGCACAACAAATTTGAGCAGGGAGTAGTCCTGGATGAAGCTTGTTTTTTAAATCCTCATGGCTAGATATTATTCCAAGATCCTTTTGCTGATTTCCTAGATAAATCTAAAGACGGAGTGAGCTATGCTAGGAACAATTTGTTGCAAAGCTTAAAGAATATATTGAGCACTGCTATTCAAGAGCAAGTGAGATGGGAGTGGCCTTTTTGTTTTTTCAACATATCCAAAGGGTGAACAAAAATCAATCATGTAGTCACTTAATTGATTGGTTGCATTGGAGAAAAGAGTTGACCTAGTGTATATATAATCTCCAAGTTAGACTAGGATAGGTAGGTGTGAAAATAAGCTCAGTACCATGAGAATCTTCTCAGTTTTAAGTTTTTCATTATATATAACTTTGCTGAAACAAAATCCTCAGAAAAAATTGATACAAAAAGAGAAGAAACAAAGAAAAGAAGAAAAGAGGGCAGATAGAAAGAAAAGGTAAAGCCCCATACCAAAAATAATATTTTTGAAAGTGTGCAAGTCCAAATGCCACTAATTTTGAGAAAAGAAACCTGGTTCAGTCATACGACCTGATCATGGTTGAAATTTTTTTAAATTTTTGATGATAAGTTAGAAAAAGAAGATTTTCCAAACTGTTTAAACTTGGCTTATCAGTATATTACATTAGGAAAATATATTCGTTCCAATGTTCAAATCTGAACCAAAGAAAAAAGAGAGGGATGAATAAGAAATTCCATATTAAAACCATTAGTTTTATGTTTCACTTTTTGCAAGAATAAAATATGTGTGTCGCTTTTCCAAAATGCCACAGTTTATGACAAATCAAACTCCTTAATCTTGATTTGTTCATGTTTTTTAATTTTCTGTTAAATAGATTAGAGAATGAAAACCTATCAAACTATTTAATATTGACAGATAAATAGATTAGGTAGAGAATAAAAGAGCTCATCAATCTAATCTGAGCCTTTGGATGATATAAGTGTAGAAATATATAGTTTCCTCTTTTCAAAAGAAAAATGATGTCAAGGGTTTGCCAATCTAAAAAACACCCAAATGAAGAAAAAATGATAGGAAAAGTATGATGGGTAGGTAGAGTTGAGTTGAAGCAATCATGTTTTTTAGATTTCAGATATCACAGCTTAAAAGAATAGTAGAAAATTAGGAAATAAAGAATGAGGAGTCTGCCAAGTACAAACAAGGAATTGATCTACAATTCCAAAGATTTGAACTCTGAGGTTCTTGACACCTCCTAAAGGAGTTTACAACCCCAGCTGGAGCCACTATTATCTTCCTGTATTCTACAGTATCATTAGGTGACTATGGACTTTCTACAATATGCTAAAGATAGCATTCCTTGACTATCAACTATCTTTAGAAATCTCACTGCTTTCATTATCTTCATAAAACCTTTTTCACTATCTCTTAGTTTGCCTCTTCAAAATCACCCTGCTGCTCTTAAAAACTCATTTCTGGGATTATTTCTCTCATTTTCATCCTTCTTTCCTACCCCTGGCCTCACTTCCCCATTTTCCCCACTTAACACCCACTTTCATCTCCAAAAAACCCCATTAAAACCCCCACCTTCAGCCCTTTCCTTCATTTCATCAAAACAATGTAAAAATTCCTTTTTACATTTTTTTTAACCCAAAAATTACCATTCAGGACCTATAGTTTCTATATTAAAACTTTGTTTTAAATAAAAATAAAACTAACCTTTGTGTTTTCTAAACCCCCTCTATACGTTATAAACCCGACCCTTTATGTTTATTACCCAACCCCTTTATAAAATATTAAAGCCCCATGCTTTAATAATATTAAATCCCCGCCTTTGTTGAACCCTCATGTGACCCCTTCCCTTTCCTTTAAAACAATAAGCACTTTTGCTTGTTTTACTAACCCATTGGGCCTCACATGCACTGAAACCTGCATGTCCACCTATACCCTACTCCCTTTGACCTGCTCGTTGCTCCAGATATCTCGACCGTCATTGATCTCCATCCTCGAGATCCAACGACCCACAACCCTTATCAAAAATATATTTGCGCAGAGGTTAACCAAACCCCAACCCTGTAAAATTGGCAGTATCCCTCTGCCACACATCGTTCGCTAAGTGGAATTGGATTCGATTGCCTGAAACCACTTCCCACCCCTCCCTTCGTGCGAAAACCACCTTCTCTGCTTGCAAAAAAAGCTCTTCCTCCTCCCGCCAAATCTCCATACAACCATCCAATTCAAAAGCTCTAGAGCCCTATGGCTCTGCGATGAAGCCCAAACCACCATTTACACCTATACAAACGCTCCTAGAGCCCGAAAAACCTCAAATAAACACAGAAAGAGCAAAAAACGCAGGTTTTAAGATAATAATTTGTTTTTGTTGTGCAGGTTTAATGGAAGGAATATGAAAATGCATTTCAAAGGTCCAAAATTGATTAAATAAGTCTTCTGGGTGACGATCCAAAGCCTTGTTTTATTTAGAAAGATGAGAGGCATGAAATCAAGCATAATCACCAATGAATCATGATCATTGGTGGTTATCTAAACACTCCCTCAATAGGAAAATGCCCATGTACTGCACAGTAAATACATAAAGAGGCACAGTGAAGAGAAGAAGAAAATCTAAGGACTGTGACATTGAAGATCAATGGATTAAAAGTTAAATCAAGGATTAGAAATTCAAAATAGATTTAAAGGCACAAACGCAGGAAAATCAGGGCCAAAACAAGAAAACAGTAAAGGAAAATCAAGCTTAAAGGATTAATCAGAGGATTAAAAGAGTTGAAGACAAAGACAAAGCAGATTCGAATGATTCAAACCCAAAGAATTTACTTCTTCAATGGACACATATGGACACCTACAACATGTTTTATTGCAATAAAGGAATCAACGGTTATTACAAACAATTAGAGATATTTCTCAACCACTCTATAGTTATTGTGAAAGTTATTAAGAAGCCTTAAAGTCAAACATTTCTATAAATTAGCTCAAATAGTTAAAGTTAGGAGTTATTATTACAGTGAGTTTGTCTTAGATATTTTTCCTTGGGCCTTGCATGGTCTCAAAGGTCAAAAACTCATTAACTCTGTAATAATTGACATCAAAAACCCTAGATTAGAATCACCTCCTCATTTTGCAGATAAATACTGCATGTATCATTCATTTTTAGTGTTGGTTGGTTGATTAGTTGGCTGATTGCTATTTGTTGAGCTAAGTTGATGACTGCTAGGATGGACTTGAGAAAACTCTGAGTGGAAGAGATCTATAGTACTGGAGTAATGTAATTTTTTTGAACATCAATAACACAAGCACGTTCACAAGATCCTTGAGCTATGTTAATGGTGAATTTTTCCTTCTTTGTTAATGTTTTCCTTCTGTTTGTCATTATGTCCATTATTTATCTAATAAAAGAACATAAATTTTAGATTAGGATATGCTGTCTTGGCACCCTAATTCTATCTGCATTCTTTATCTCAATTTTTTCCTCTGTAAGGTCTGATTGGAGAATTCTTAATTACTCCCTGGGTCCACCTCGCTTTTTGTCATGAAAATGATTTAATAGAGTCAAGCCAAAGAAGTGTATGGAATTCCATGTCCTTTGGTGTAGCTTGAAATATTATTTTTTAAGGCCTTTCTTTGAAGTATACTTAGTAGAGTCTATCCAGGGAATTCCATGGTATTCACTATCCTTCGGTATGTCTTAAACCATTGCTTTGAAGGTCTTTAGAGTGTTGATTAAATAAGATAGGTTTAGCTTGCTCTTTAGTTTCACTCACCATTATCTTAATTTTTTTCTTTGCCTGAAAGTAATTCTAGGATTACTGGATTGTTGTCTTCTAGGTTTGCTTATTAAAGTCTGGCCAACGAAGTCTATGGTATGTAGTGTCCTTTGGTTTTCCTCATACATTTACCTAAAAGGATTTTCTTGTTTAAGTAGAGTTAAAAAATTCTTAACTGACTTTTAGTTTTGCTACCTTCACAACTTAGTGTCATTTCATATGCCATCTAATCTAAGAGATCCACTTAATTTAGTTATCGTTCCCTATGAAAACCCTTATAGAGTTGATGAAAAATTAAATCCTTTTATGACTCCATAGCCAAATGGATTAATGTTTCTCATGGTCTATCTATTCAACTGAAACACTCCCTAAATTAATCACACCATTGATCTATCAACCTATCAATCAATCAATCAAAACAAACAAGTCCTTAGAACTTCATAACTAGCCTAAAATCATAAAACCAAAGCATAAATACATATCATTTACAAAAAATTATATAGAGAGAGCCCTCTCTGAGTCTTGGAAGGCTAGGTCCATGGACTCCAAATTGGTCTGATGTGGTTCCCTGCAGAGTTTGTTCTTACTAATCTTGCAAATCACGGGGAGCCAACAAGACCCATTTCCTTCATTTCAAAGTCCTTTTCAAGGTCCTCATTGCAAGATATGATCAACTACTCATCACCGGTTAAAATCAAATCATCAACATATAAGAAAATAATAATAAGTTTACCTTCTACCAAGATATGATAGAGGTTTTCATCCACTTCAATTTTTCTGAAGCCAAAACTAGTGAGATAGTTTTCGATCCTTGTGTACCAAGCACAGAGTGATTGTTTGAGGCTGTACAATTCTCTCTTGAAACTGCACACATGAGCCTCTCGATCAAATGTCTCAAAAAATTATAGTTGCTTGATGATCATAATCTTGATATGAATGGCATAGATTACGCCTTAATCTGACTTCGTATGCGCAAGTTATGACCACTCAAAGTTCTTGTCAAAATAGGCCTAATGAGATGCTTTAATAGAGTGCCAACTAAATTTGGAGCATAGCTAACTTTGGTAAAATCCACTAAATTTGGTGTTAAAAAACCCCGTGACAATTTAGCACTAAACGGTAGATATAAAAGGTCAATTTGTCACATTATTAATATTTCCGGTGACCCCTAACAGAATCTAGTGGGATGATTGATATTGTTTTATATAAAAACAAATATATATATATATATATATATATATATATATATATATATATATATATATATATATATATATCTCTGTGTGTTTGTGTGTGTGTGTATTTATGTATGTATATATAACATACATACATACATACATACATATATATATATATATATATATATATATATATATATATATATATATATATATATATATATATGTATATATATGTGTGTGTATATATATATATATATATACACATATATGTACATATATATACATATACATATATGTACATATATATACATATACATATATGTACATATAATTATGCATATACATATACATATGGGTTGGGGCCCTCGGATCTAACCCTCGGACCCCGCCCAATGGACACCCATGCTCAAATTAAAACGAGACTATCGGGAGTGGAATGTGCACATATCGCAGACAACCCAAAATTCAAATAACACACAAAAATATAAAAAACAATCACCAACCAATATGGGGGTGGGCCACTTTCTTGACCACGGGACCTCCACCCACCAAACCGAGCATCCAATTAATGTGTCAGTTAGCACACATTGTAAAAAATGTTGGGCACATTATATTTAAATCAAAACCATTTAGTCAACAGGAGGTGGAGTCATGAGGTCGAGAAGCATTGCAAAAATGACCAACATAACAGAACCATGAATGGGAAGAACCTTGATGTTCCCATTTCCAAAGTGAAACCTTGAGCTAGATAATATTCCTTGATGCTTGAGGAAAATTTTAGATTCCCTAGAGGCCCATAATTGGGAATTTCATAATTGGGTCAAGTTTATACTCAATCTTCTCATAATTTCTCAAGGATTGTGATGGTGTAGCTCGATTTTTTATTTGAACAATTGATTTTCAAGTCATCTTCAGATTGGGAGGCATAATGATGCATTTTTTCCATTTACTTGTTTTTCTTTCAGTGAGAGGATGAATGTGTGTTAAATGTTCTTATGATCGTTGCATGTTGCAAGAGGGAACCAAGATATGAATCTTTGTAGGGAATTGATCATTTGAGCCTTTGCATGAAAACTGAGGTGGTGTAGTGCTGGAAGAGGGTAATGTTGACACTTTGTCATAAATTAGTCATGTTTTCGGCCATTGATCTAAGAATTTCAAGACGATTATGAGGAATATGAGTAGGTTTTGAATCTGACCAGCATATTCAAGAGGACCTAATTCCACTTATGTGAGAGTGTCCATTTTATGCCACTTTTGTGAGAAATAATTTATTTGTCTTGTTAAAGCAATCTTAGTGAGTGAGAGCTATTTGTAGGAGAACGTCTCTTTGTAGTAGAGACATTCCCACTCGAGATGAGAGACCCATCTATAGAAATTATATAACTAATGCATTATACATCCAAGATTCTCCTGATCACACACTATTTGAATTCATGCATAATACATAATCTCTTCTACTATTGATCATTACTTGCGGAAATTAAATCAATTGCATGCACACATTGAAATCATAAAAATTCACACATATGAACACAGTGTTTTAACGGGAAAGCCTGAAGCTAAAAACCCCAAATATATGTATATAATATATGTCATAGAGATCATGTAACAATCCTCATACAAATCTGATCATATCAAGATCTCAGTACAATACAATAGCTACACACTAATCAGGCCCGATCTAGCAAATCCATGCACCGATCTTTGCCACCTGCTAGCTTGCCTCTACTGCCCAATCCCTGTTGAATATTGGCTTTGAATGAACTCAAATTGGTCTATCCTTTCTCATGAAATCCTCATTGGCATCTCCATCAATGTGTGGTGCAAACTCATGCAACACTATAGTCACAACTGATAGTCAACCTGATCTTTCACCTACCTCTCCACTGGTCTCCACTAAAACTATCCATGCACTGTAGTTAACTGATGTATTATTCAGTTGATTAATGAGTTAATAATTAGTGAATTAATTAATAATTAATTCACACCACTCTCACTAGTGTATCAATCAGTTAGAATAGATACAACTAGCTCAACTGTGTCTAACTGAGTTAAACCGAACACAACTCCACCAACTACTTCTACTAACTCCACCAAACTCTGTCACATGAGTTCTAACTGAAGTCTCCATGCAATAGCTCCACTTAACCCTCACGAATAGCATAATTCCTTCTGTCAGCTCCTGTGCCACATATGTGCACTTAACTGAAGTGCTCCTAGAGAATAAGATAATGTTTATAGTCCAAATATTATTAAGAGCTAATAACATTTGACATATCTATTTTTAGACTGGCAATCTAAAAATAGATTCTGCCCAGTATGTCTAAAAATAGAAGTCCATCTATTTTTCCAACTTGACCAACCATCCACAAATAGCATCCTGCAACTCATAGAATATGACCGACATGTCTAAAAATAGACTTACACCAAAAATAACTTGCGGGCCCACTTAGTGAAGGCGACTCTTTTCACTAAGCTCATCATCTTGTTGCAATCTCAACACTCCCTCTCAACAAGATATGGATTATCTTCCACCTCGATCCTGCCTCTATGGTATTCGAATTTTCTCCTGGTGAGCGCCTTCGTCAAGATATCAGTATCCTGATCCTCCGTAGGAATGTAAGAAAGTAACATGATCTTCTGCTGCACACAATCTCTGATATGATAGTACCAGTCTGTGAAGCCATGCACCCTCAACTCATCCTCCTTTCTATACCAAGATCCATATCCCGATGTGCCTCTGAGATATCTCAATACATGCTTTCCTGCCTTTCCAAAGGAGCTTGGTAGGCTTAACCATAGCTTGTGAAAGTTGGTTAACAACATAGCATATGTCAGGTAGTGTATTGACTAGATACATAAGAAACTCCACCAACTGTCTATAAAAAATGGCATCCACTACCTCTGCCGATGTAGCATCCTCTTTCCTCCAACCACCAGGAAGAGGAGTGTCGATAGGCTTGCAGCCATGCATGTTGAACTTCTCCAGTATCTCCCGGGCATACTTTCCTTGAGACACAAACAATCCATCACCAAGGCCGCCAAATTTCCAATCCCAGGAAATAATGAAGGAGGCCCAAGTCTCATTTCAAACTCTTTATGAGATCAGTCTCGCATGAGAGTATCAACTCGTCATCACCCGTCAAAATCCAAATCATCTACATAAAGTACAATGATCAGCAACTTACCCTCCACCATAATCTGGTATAGGTTCGGATCCGCCTCACTCTTGGTGAATCCAAGACTGGTGAAATAACTGTCTATCCATGTGTACCAAGCACGAGGTGCTTGTTTCAACCCATACAACTCTCTTTTGAGCCTGCACACATGTGACTCGCTGCTAAAGATCTCGAAACCTTCGGGCTACTCTATGCACACCTCCTCCTCAATGACTCCGTTAAGGAACGCAGTCTTCACATCCATCTAATGAATGTGCCATCCCATCTGTGCTGAGAGAGCTAGGATGCTCCGTATGGAAGAATACCTTGCGACAGGTGCAAAGGTTTCCTCATAGTCGATTCCCTCAATCTGTGAGAAGCCTCAGGCAACAAATATTGCCTTGTACTTCTTGACACTCATGTCAGCTGCTTGCTTCACTTTGTAGATCCATCTTGAACCTACCACTGAATTCCCTTCCAGCCTTGGGACAATCTCCCATGCACTGTTTATAACAATCGAATCATACTCTTCCACCATGGCATCTACCCATGTAGGGTCCTCCACAGCTTCCTCGAAAGAGGATGGCTCTATCATGATACACTTGCTCATCAGAGCCATGTATCCAGTATATCGGTCAGGTGAATGTCTCTATCTACAATGTGATGTAGGTGCTCCGACAATATTCTTTGCATCAAGATTCAGTCGCTTAGCTTCTATAGTGCGCTTCCGCCCTCTGATGGTTAGCACTGCATGAGTGGTTTCTTCCACTCCATGAACCTCCGCTTGTGGCTAATCCACATCCTGAGGCTCATCCTTAGGATCTAATATCTCCTTATCTGCATGCAAGTGTGGCTTCCTCTCAAGCGAACACTTCATGGCTTTCTCCTCATGAAATTTGATATCCTGTCGCACAACAGTCTTCCGACTTTCTGGAAAATACACACGATAGTTGTGGGGTGTTTCTGTGTACCCCACAAATATCCCAACCTCTGCGGTTGGCTCTAGCTTCTTTCTAGCATCCTTCATCACATGAATGTAAATAGGTGAGCCAAAAATCTTCAAATGAGAAATATCAGGCTTCTTACCAGAAAACACCTCCTCTGGTGTACTCATGCCAAGTATTCTGTGAGTACAATGGTTTTGAAAATAAACTGTAGTATTGCATGCTTCGGCCCACAAGTGTATGGGAGGGCCCTGATCATGCGACATCGCCCGTGCAACACCCACAATCGTTCTGTTCTTTCGCTCAACAACCCCATTCTGCTATGGGTTATGAGGCACTATGAGCTCTCTTCAAATTCCTTCTACACTGCAAAAGTCTTTGAATTCGCCAGAGATGAATTCACCACCATTATCGCTCCTAAGAGCCTTCACCTGCTTCCTTGATTCTTTCTCCACCAGTGCCTTAAATTCATAGAACTTAGAGAATGTCTCGCTCTTATTCTGCATGAAGAAGATCCAGCACTTACGAGAAAAATCATCAACAAATATCACATAATACTTGTGCTTTGCTGTCGAAGCTACTGAGAAAGGTCCACACACATCAGTGTGAATTCTCTCAAGGATCGTCATGGCATGACTATCCTTCTCATGAAAGGTGGCTTTCACAAATTTTCCCAAAATACATTCCTTGCACTGATCTGACTGCGCAAGTGTACCTTTGGGAAGCCCGGTAGAAATCTGCTGCAAAATTTTCAAAGCACCATAGTGAATATGGCCCAATCTCCTGTGCCATAGCTTTCCCTAATCCCAGCTCACCACTCCTTCTTCCTTGCCTTCCATTGCTGTGCAGCCATCTACCTGCAACTGATAAAGGTTCTTAACTCGAATCCCTATCCCCCGGGTTTCACCAGTTGCCTTACTACGCAGGAAAGCCTTTCCCTCGCTAAAGACAACATCATATCCCTTATCTTCCAACATCGCCACAGAGATCAGATTCTTCTTCAATCCTGGAACATGCATGACATCCTTCAAGATGAAAGGTTTGCCAGAATCCCTCTCAAATGAAATTGTCCCAATACCAGTCGCACTGTATCTACCATCATCGCCCATCTCGATGTGCACTCCAAGATCCTTCTCATCCAGATCAGTAAACAAATCTTTGTCTCTGGTCATATGGAAAGACGCACCACTGTCAAGAAACCACATTGAACCCATCATACTTGAGACCAAGCATGCGATCAGTGAAAAATCTAGCTCAAACTATGAGGCTAAGGCCTCTCTAGTTGCAGATCCAGCAGCCTGCTTATTTTGCTTCTTCTGTGGACAATTAGTGGCATAATGTCCATGTTTGTGACAGTGAAAGCACTTCACCTTGGACATGTCCTGCTTCTTGCCTTTCGCATCGGATTGAGAAGAATTTTTCTTTCTCTTCCCCTTCCTTGATTTGGTAGCCAAAGCACAATTTTCTTCATCTTCATTCTTCAATGAAGATCCATCCTTGGTACTCCGCCTTATCTCCTCCTGCACAAGATCTGACCAAAGTCGCTCCCATCCTAGCAGTTTCCCCCAACCATTGACAAATTCCTCATAGGAATGCTAACTCTTCGGAAGCCCAAGGAGAGCCAAGCTCACCAAGTCCTCTTCATCTACATCAACCCCCACACTTCCCAGCTCATCCCTATACTGGAAAAACTTCTTGAGGTACTTGGGTATACTGTCGCCTTTCTCCATTCTTATCTTCTTGAGTTTATCCTTGAGCGCCAACTTCCTATGGTCGCTCTTGCTTTGGAACAAGTCTGTCAAAGCTTTCCACATCAAGAATGGAGAAGCTTTACCATGAAGGCTAGAAAATATGTGATCCTTCACACCTTCCAACAGAATCCTTCGACATTTTTCTATCTTCTTTTGCCATGCGTCAAGTGTGGCAGCACCGCTAGAAGCATGTTTTGGAATTTCTGCATCTATGAACTCCTTCAACCAATTATCCTCCAACACCGCCTCCATCCTATCCTTCCATGAAATATAATTTGAGCTTCCCTGAATGGCATACTCCAATCGCAATCCGTTGAAAGACATTTCAACTTCGACACCAAGAAAACACTACTGCAAATTCGAATTCCACCAGCACAAAAACTCAACTGATTCAATGCTTTGCAATTGCTCCAATGATCAATATCGCTATGATACCATGTAGAAATTATATAACTAATGCGTTATACATCCAATATTCTCCTGATCACACACTATTTGACTTCATGCACAATACATAATCTCTTCTACTATTGATCATTACTTGCGGAAATTAAATCAATTGCATGCACACATTAAAATCATAAAAATTCACACATATGAACACAATGTTTTAATGGGAAAGACTGAAGCTAAAAACCCCAACTACATGTATATAATATATGTCATAGATATCATGTAACAATCCTCATACAAATCTGATCATATCAAGCTCTCAGTACAATACAATCGCTACACACTAATCAGGCTCGATCTAGCAAATCCATGCACCGATCTTTGCCACCTACTAGCCTGTCTCTACTATGCAATCCCTGTTGAATATTGGCTCTAAATGAACTCGAATTGGTCTGGCCTTGCTCACAAAATCCTCATTGGCATCTCCATCAATGTGTGGTGCAAACTCATGCAACACTATAGTCACAACTGATAGTCAACCTGCTCTTTCACCTACCTCTCCACTGGTCTCCATTGAAATTGTCCATGCATTGTAGTTAACTGATGTATTCTTCATTTGATTAATGAGTTAATAATTAGTGAATTAATTAATAATTAATTCACCCACTCTCACTAGTGTATCAATCAGTTAGACTAGATACAACTAGCTCAATTGTGTCTAACTCAGTTAAACCGAACACAACTCCACCAACTACTTCTACTAACTCCACCAAACTCTGTCACATGAGTTCTAACTGAATTCTCCATGAAATAGCTCCACTTAAGCCTCAGGAATAGCGTAATTCCTTCTGTCAGCTCTTGTGCCACATCTGTGCACTTAACTGAAGTGCTCCAAGAGAATAAGATAATGTTTATAGTCCAAATATTATTAAGAGCTAATAATATTCGACATATCTATTTTTAGACTGGCAACCTAAAAATAGATTCCGCCCAATATGTCTAAAAATAGAAGTCCATCTATTTTTTCCAACTTGACCAACCATCCACAAATAGCATCCTGCAACTCATAGAACATGATCCATATGTCTAAAAATAGACTTTGCGCCAAAAATAGCCTGCGGGCCCACTTAGTGAAGGCGACTTCTTTCCACTAAGCTCATCATCTTGTTGCAATCTCAACACCATCCTTGTGTTGAAAAATATCTTCCATGTGCTTGTTATCTTTTGTTGATATTAATGAAGCGACCTCCCCACTATTGAACCAAGCCCTAGAGACGTAGTCCACACTCGATGAACTTCATTATCACGTCTTGTGTTATATTTTTTTTGGTTATTTAATTCTTGTTTATGTTGATGGGCTGGTGAATGTTGAGATTCAACAAGAAGATTCAACACCCACACCTAGTGCATTAAGCACCTGGTTGCATTAAGCGACTAGGGTGGGGCCCATAGTGTTATTTTTGGGTTCATATCTATTTTTATTATCCCTTAATTTAGATGGACATTAAAATGTAATCTATTCTCAATGTGGACTTGAATGGGTTAACTGAAAGTGATAAATTTAGTTAGCTAGTGGATTTCGAGTTAGAGGTTCATTGGTGGGACATGCAGAGTAATTCTAGTTGTAACAGAGTTTGAAGTGCAGTGGTGCATGAGTTGGTGCAAGTTGTAAATAGTTTAACTCAGTTAAGTGAGTTAAACCCAGTTGTGCTAGTTGTAACTAAATATACACTAGTGAGAGATCTAGTGAATTAAATATTAATTAATTCACCATCAGTGATCTCACATGCAACTGAAGATTTACTATTATTAGTTGCATGCATGTCAGATCCAGTGGAGACCCAGTTGAGTTCTAGGTGAAAGGGAAGTTGAATATCAGTTGTAGGATTATCTTCTTTCACACATGCAGGGAAACAACCATTGGAGTGCCCATGATACTTTCGCAGACAAGAATTCCTATATTTTAGGGATATTTAGCATCAGGGATTTCACAACCAAGGCAGGTTGACTGGAGGCTGAGAATTGGCTATGTGTTGGTCAGTTTTGCAGATGACAGTGTGAGAAAATTAGCTGATGTACTAAGGACTCTTGTAAGAAGAATTTTGTATGTAATTTTTTCATGATCGATGCTTAATATACAATAGAAGATAGTGGGGTTTTTAGTTGTAAGCTTTACTCGGGAAATTATCTATGTTGTGTGTGATTGATTTTTCTTCATGTTCATGTGATTAGTGATTGTGTTTTTAATTCTGCAAAATATTTGTACAAGAAATTCAGTATTTAAATTTAGTACATTGTTATATCGGGTGAATACAAGATATACATGTGTAATATTCCAGATCTGGGGCAACTCAACAAGCCTACTGAAATAACACAATTCTGAGAATAACATGCATGGAAATGAGCTTGAAGCTCCTAGATCCCTTAGATCAGCTCATCTAATATCTAACTCCAAAAGGAGAGCAAAAACAAATCAGACTAGTTGGGTTAAACAGATCTCCCACAAACTAGTCTAGCTGAAAACCACCCAAAGAGAGGGGCTGCAGCTCTATGCAAAGGACTTCTTCAGAAATAATGCAGATCCACTGAAGGAAATTATGAGGCTGATATGGAGGTTCAGAAATCAGATATATAACAACAAATCAGATGTTCTATACGGTTCATACAGTATACAAGAGAAAGAATGAGATTATATAGCAAAAATCCTCAGAAATGAGGTGCTACAACCATGAGAAAAGACTGCATAACCATGACAACATTATTTTTAGGGCTAAAGAAGTAGTTTATTAATTCTTCAGATCTAGAGTAGATCTGTACATAAAATTTTAGATCTAATATAGATCTGTGTACAAGAAATGTTGATCTATACATTCCCCTTGGGGTTTTGCACAAAACATGAAGCACCGGGAGTAGATCTGCGATCTAAGACTGTAGATCTGCAGAATGATTCAAAAATTTCTGAATAATACAATGGTAAAACAGATTGTTGAGCATTGGAAAAGGTATGAATTCACCATGTATTTCTTTACTTTTTTCCTTTGAACATAACTCTCTCTATTCTAGAAAGATGATATATTGAAGGATTATGATAGAATTGTGAAGATTAATGATTATTGTTAAAATTGGCTAAAGATTGTCTTTTATTCTCAACAGGAAACAAATGAAGTGGGAAACCACCATTCAAAAGGAAAAGCTAAAGCAAGAGTAACTTTTGTTCCTCCAACAAAGGGCCGTATCCAGACAGAAAGGATGAAATCAGAACGCACAGCTAAAGTAAGGCAGGGAACAGCACGACTGCAGCCTAAAAAGACCAAGCATTAGCTAAAAGAAGACAAGGGAGTGAATCCCTCAGGATCTTTCGATCCTGAGGGATCGTTGTTCAAATACTATCATTGTTTCTTGTATTTTCCATTGAATTGTTATAAAAGGCAGTGCTTGTATAAATCGGGAGAGAAAATGATTATTATTGAAACTCCTTTTGTAACTCTGTAATTTCTCATTGACTCTCGTGATCAGAGAGCGACTATTGTAATGCTATTATTCCCGATTAATACATGATCTAGTTGCCATTCCATTTCTTGATTCTGGAGTAACCCAGCGGTGTTTCACTGGTGGCTAAGGGCCCGGCCCTGGTGGATCCATCTGTTGTTTGTATTATTATCTTTCAATTATCGTTGTGTGACGGTTTGCATTTGCTTTCATTACAACTTTCAAGTTTAACAATTTACTGTTTAATTGCTTCATAATATTGGTGTGTTATATTGGTGAATTGTGTTGCCGTTCCTTTCTAATTTAATAAGAATCTTAATCTCTGTATAACCTATATTGTTATGCTTTAACAGAGCTATGCTATTCAACAATTATTGTTCTATTACAGTCGCTGTTCCAATCCATTTGCTGCTCCGTTCAGTTTGTTGTTCCGTTTAGTTTGTTGTTCAATAGGATTTGATGTTCAATAGAGTTTTGTTGTTCAATCCCATTAGATAGAAGTGTTGTTCAATTATAGTAGTTAGAGTTTGTTTTTCCTTTCTATTGATGTTCAATTCCAAATTGCTATTCATCTCAGATAATTAGTTTATAGTCTATTTCATTCCTGCAAAGAATTGGCTTTGCTTTTGAGAGCTTGCCTAGTTTACTTTCATCAGCAGCATTAGTGATTTAGTTCAATTTCCATTTCCATTTAATTGTTTTAATGGGAGATCATCAACTGTAAAGGACATCTAGTTATTGCTACCTTCGTTCTCAGATTGATTATCTTGTTTTCATTTCATTTCAATTACATCAGTTGCTAAAGGAAATATTTATCATTACTGCATTCTTGACTGATGATTGCAGAGTGAATGATTGGATTTCAGAGCATTTAATTTCATGTCATTGTAGTTAGATTTCATTTCCAAGCATCTGTTTACTCTTGTATTTACAACACTGTACTACATATTGCAAGGCATTACTCTTAGATTGAATTGTAGCCTCAAACAGAGTACACTCTTGAAATAAAAAATCGTACCTGGATTGATAATTAATGTAGGATAAATAGGCGTTTAAAAGACACCTTTTATACCTCAACATTTTGGCGCCATTTCCGGGGAGAGTTTATGCCATTTAGAAAGAGTGATACATATTTGATTATTTTTTTTGCTAGGGAAGAAATGGGTATTAAAAACGAAAGGTAAGAACCTGCATACCGAGAAAGGAACATACTTGTTCATCGGTCCGCTTCACAGCAGAATTGAGTAAAATTTTTTAGATAAGAATGAATGCTTGTGTTTTTTGAATGAATAGAAAACCTAAACAGAACAAAATTCCTCCTAAACTTGAAAAAACTAAGGGACCGGTGACCCTTGGGAAAACAACTTTCATCGGCGAAATCCTAAAGAAAGCTGAATCTCAGCGATCAGTAGGACCTAGAAAAGTTACTTCTAGACAACCTACTAGTTCCCTTCAGGCCACAGAATCACCATCTATAGCCTTCACTAAGGTACATAATCAAACATAAGGAATTGAGCAAGATTCCCAAGAAATTGAGAATTCTCGCCTAATTTCTCTGCAAGAAGGGAACTCTAGTAATCTCCGCGAAGGAGGAGGAGAAACATGGGAAACAGAAGAACCAAAATCTCCTCTTGAAGTAATCCAAATAGTGAGCAGCCCAGATAAGGGAAGTGTTGTCAACATCATTCAAAACACAGCTAAAGGACATGAATCTTCTCAGATAGTAGGTCAGCAAGGAACACTCATTATTCCAGATCAAGGGAGTGCTGTCAAGGTTATTCCTATTCCTTCTAGTCAGCCTAAGAATGATTCCCTAGAAATCCCAGAAGGATATTGGCACATATTTGATCAAATGGCCCAGAACCAGAACCAACAAACCCCTCAAACTTCCACACTGCAATATCCCATTGTGGACACAGCAGATAATGCACCTATGAAGGCCATTCCCCTCCAATATATTCCTACATTTCATGGTTTGACATCAAACGATCCAGACGCATTTCTGTTTGAATTTGATGTATTATGCCGAGGGTATGACTATACCACCGACCCCCAAAAGCTAAAATTATTTCCCTCCACATTAAAAGGAGTAGCCTTACGATGGATTATGGGGTTAGGTGGAGGTATTATAAATGATTTGGATAAGATGAAAGCTGCGTTTCTAAAGAAATATCAGGATTATTGTAGGTCTAGGGAATTAAAAGACGAAATATTTCAGATGATAGAAAAACCTAATGAAACACTTGAGGAATATGTAGAACACTTTCAATATAACCTCCAGAGATCACCTTATGCATCTTTACCCTTACCTGATAATGTGTTAAAAACTACATTACTTAAACAGATGAAGGAACAATGGGTTGAAACATTAAACATCATGGGCAAAGGTGATATATATCAGGAAAATTTTGCTGACATTATTGATTTATCTATCAGGAGTTCGAGAGGCAGCACAAGGCTAAATTCAGCAGAACGTTATATGATCACAAGGGATAGTAAGACCTCTGGTGAAATTATAACACGCGCAGAAATTGGCAATCTACTAGAAGATTTTAAAACTGATATTCTAGGGAATCTGACAACGCAGTTTGACATTATGCAAGCCAAACAAAAGCAAGCAGAAGCGGGACAAAATCTGGCAATATTTCACCCTAAATGCAGAAAGAAACACAGCCATAAGGAGTGCCCATTGGATATAGTCAAATTCTGTGCTATCTGCACAAAATTTCACTCCACAGAAGGTTGCTCCTCGCTCCCTGGATTGAAAGCAGTCTACAAGGAGGAAGAAGAAGAACCAGAATTGGTATGCCTACTCAATTAGCGTCGATAATGGCAGCCATGACAAACATGTATGCCAATTGATCCATCCTCTTATTTTCAGTCTCCTCAGTATAATGCTCAACAATATAATGGAATGTGGAAAAATCAGCCACCTTCCCCCAATTGGTCACAACAGCCATGCCCTACATCACCATGGCCAAATCAAAAAAATCAAACCAATTGGCCAAACTTTCCTTACTGTCCACCATTTTGGCAAAATAATACTTATCCAACACAATGTTCCCCCTCCACCTCATAGAGTCAGACCTAGCAGTCGAACTGGAAAAGACCGATAAATCAGCTAGCTAGAATGATCCCCCTCCCTCAACCTACACTACCAGCACCTTATACATTGCAAAAAAACCCCCAGACCAACTTGAGACCGCAACTCCCAGTCCAACCCAACCCAAACCCTAATAATATACTGGTTCAGTCTATTCAAATAATGGAACCACCAGAACTAGAAACTGAATTAAGGGAGTGCAATGACCTCCAACTAAGATATGGGCACATAATAGAAACAGAGGGAGACAAAAATTGTCAAGTTTAAGACCCATTACTCTCAGAACAAACAGTGCACAAGGAGAATGTGGTTAAACAACAAACTTAGGAGCAAGCAACCACCTCTTCTCCACCATTCCCAAAACAATTAATCATACCTCACCCAATAGAATATCTTGATTTTGATCTTCTGGGAGAACTGAAAAAATTTTGTATAAAAATCCCTCTCCTCCAAGCTATCCAAGACATCCCCATTTATGCAAAAACCATCAAATAACTATGTATAAGGAAGCCCAAGAGGATAACAACAACTAACCCAACTGTCCAAGTAGTCGGCACTGTATCTGACTTATTATCAGGAATGGAAGCACCTATAAAGTATGAGGACCCAGGAAATCCTACAGTGACAGTGAAAATCAATGGACAATCATTTCCAAATGCCTTAATTTATTTGGGAGCTGCAATTAATATTCTAACAACCACCACTTGTCAAAAACTTGGCATTGCATCATTAGATCCAACAACAACCTTATTGGAATTGGCTGACCGATCGGTAGTCAAGCTAGAAGGCACATTACATGATGTAATGGTATCTGTAGACTCCTGGGAGTACCCTGCTGAATTCCTGATTATCAACCCCAAAAATCAACTAGATGGACACTCGTTGATCCTAGGAAGACTTTGGATGGCAACTAATGATTCTTACATTAGCTGCCGACAAGGAAACATGAATATAATTAGAGGGAACTATATCAAGAATTTAGCTTTATATCCCACGGCCCAGCCAATCCTATCAATAATAAAAACAAGGAAACAACCTGTATCATACCTCATGGAAAACATTAGATCAACATTAACCATAGAAGATGCCCTCGACTTTAAAGACCAAACAAAGGATGACATTATTAACAGTTTCATCAATAAACCAAAAATCAGATCCCATTTTCAATGTCACATGATCAAGGTAGCATTTGATAATCAAGAAGAAGAAGATCCCCTGAAAGACATTCATGATCAATCAATACCCACCACTTCTGTTTACAATAGAAAAATTATAGAAATTTAGCCAGGAAAAACCTTAAACATTAACAAAAACTTGACTGCTGAACAAGAAAAGAAGACGATCCAACTACTAAAAAAATATAAGGGAGCTTTTGCATGGGATTATCCAGACATGAAGGGAATTGACCCCTAGTTATGTACGCACCACATTTATACAGAAAAATATGCTAGACCCATTCACCAACCCCAACGAAGATTAAACCTTCATCTTAAAGATATTGTGAGAGCTGAATTACAAAAACTATTGGATGTCAACTTTATATACCCAATATCTGATAGTAAGTGGGTCTCTCCATTAGTAGTGGTGCCAAAGAAGAACGGAAAGTGGAGGATATGTGTAAACTACAGAGAACTAAACAGAGCAACCCAGAAAGACCACTTTCCCCATTAGGGGAATTTTGAGGTCTAGAATGGGCCTCCTAAGAAAAATGTAAAACAAAAATAAACTTTATAACAACCAATAGGATTCAAGATGATGATGTCAACCATGGGGGATGATTTACCATTTTTTAAATAAAAGGGTAAAAATATTAAAAAATAATAAAATAATAAAACTACTTTTTCAACTTATCTCAGCGACTCAAATTTTGGAGTACTCGTTGGATGCGAAATTTAATTCCTCATCCAAGGAGTACCCATGTTGCATACTTTCGATGAACTCTACTACACGAAAAATGAGAAATACATAAAAAAACATGATTGTAATCACGTTTTTTTATGTATTTCTCATTTTTCGTGTAGTAGGACCCATCAAAAGTATGCAACATGGGCACTCCTTGGATGGGGAATTAAATTTCGCATCCAACGAGTACTCCCGCTCGAAATTTGAGTAAAAACTTTTGGAGATAAGTTGAAAATATGAGTTGAAAAAGTAGTTTTTTCATTTTTCCCTCTAAAATTTTATGATGTCATCAAATCTTATTTGATTTTTCCACTATTATTTTATAATTTCCTTAGGAGGCCCATTTTAGACCTCAAAATTCCCCTAATGCTTCCTTTCATCGACCAGGTACTAGATACATTAGCAGGAAAGAAATTATTTTCTTTCCTAGATGGCTTTAGTGGATACAATCAAATTCAGATTTCCCCTAAAGACCAAGACAAAACTACTTTTACCTGTCCTTGGGGGAAATTTTCTTACAGTGTTATACCCTTTGGCCTATGCAATGCCCCTACTACATTTCAGAGGGCCATTCTCAGCATATTTTCAGATTTAATAAATGAAGGGCTCGAAGTATATATGGATGATTTCACACCTTACGGAGATGATTTTGAGCCAACATTAGAAACTTTGGAAAAGGTGTTACAAATATGTATTGACACCAGGCTCTATGTAAGCTATGAAAAGTGTCACATGATGATGACCGAGGGACTCATCCTAGGTCATTATATCTCAGCAGCTGGAATACAGGTAGATCCAGCTAAAATTCAGATAATTTTGTCAATCCCTACTCCTACCACACAAACAGAGGTACATAGCTTTCTCGTATTTTCTGGTTATTATAGAAGATTTATAGAGCATTATTCTCGAGTAGCTACACCTTTATATGCATTAACAGGGAATGTTGATTTTATTTGGGCAGATAAATGTGACCATAAAATTTTTAGCAAATAAAATTTTTAGCAAATAAACCTGTTACAAATGGTAGACTAACAAGATGGTTGATTCCATTGCAGGAGTTCGATATCATAATAAAGGATTGACCTGGAAAAGAGAACCCTGTAGTTGATTTTCTGTCACGAATGCCAAAACCAACAGATGCAACAGCAGTCGAGGATCATTTCCCAGATGAACATTTGTTTGTTGTTACTGCTAGAACTCCATGGTATGTTGATGTTGCAAATTATTTAGCAGTAGGTAAATTACCTAAGAATCTAACGCCCAATGAATGAAAATAGATAGTACAACGTAGTGCCCAATTCTCTTGGATTGGGAGCTACCTGTTCCATACAAGAGCGGATATGCACATCAGGAGATGCGTCCGAGAGGATGAAATATTTGATATTCTGAAAGAATGCCACGATGGACCCTGTGGCAGAAATTTTGCGGATCGTAGGAATGGTCACAAAGTTTTACAAATAGGCTATTACTGGCCTACAATTTTTAAAGATGCTAAAAATTTTGTATAGGCCTGTGATAGTTGCCAAAGGGCAGGTCGCCTTGGACAGTCCAACAAAATGCCTTTGAATCCACAATTATTAATCAATCTATTTGAATGTTGGGTGCTTGATTTTGTTGGTCCTATCAACCCGCCATCAAATCAGAAAACATACATACTATTTGCAACAGATTATGTTACTAAATGGGTTGAGGCAGAAGCACTTTCAAGAGCTATAGAGGACTCTATAATACAATTCATTTTTCACATATTTGTGCGATACGGCCTCCCAAGGGACATAATTACAGATGGAGGACCGCAATTTGTAGGTAACAAAATTGCTGCAACATTAGAAAATTACCACATTCAGCACAAAATAACAACCCCATACCACCCACAGGCAAATGGCCAGGTGGAGAGCACGAATAAAGTGATAGAATATATACTTACAAAAACACTTGCATCACATAGACGTGACTGGGCTTATAGATTTCTGGAAGCCTTATGGGCGTACTGAACAACATGGAGAAATACCACTGGGTATTCGCCATATCAATTGGTATTTGGAAAAGAACCCATGTTTCCAATAGAATTTGAAATTCAAACATTAAGAACAGCCTAGCAGGTGGGTTTAGACTTAAATGTAGAAATTTGAATAACTGCTAAATTATTCACTGATATTATCCTGATCACACACTATTTTAGCTTCATGCATAATACATAATCTCTTCTACCATTGATCATTAATTGCGGAAATATAAACAATCGCATGCGCACATTAAAACCATAAACAATCACACATATAAACACAGTATTTATGGGAAAGCTTAAAGCTGAAAACCCCCAACTATCTGTATATTATAATGATAGAGATCATGTAACAATCATTGTACAAACTCCTCACAATTTCTCAGTACAATCTCCAATTTTTACACACTACACAAGCTCAGATCTAACAAAACACATGCTCCAATTTGCTCCACCTGTTAGCCTGCCTCTACTGTGCAATCCAAGATGAATAATGGCCCAATCTGAGTTCGAATCCCTTTGGTATGCACTGCGCAATCCTCATTGGCATCTCCATTAATGTGTGGTGCAAACTCATGCACCAATATAGTCACAATTGATAGTCACACTTTCTCTTTCACCTACCTCTCCACTGGTCTCCACTGAAACTGTCCATGCACTGAAGTTAACTGATGTATTATTTAGTTGATTTATGAGTTTATAATTAGTGAATTAATTAATAATTAATTCACACCACTCTCACTAGTGTATCAATCATTTAGACTAGATAAGAACTAGCTCAACTATGTTTAAATGAGTTAAAACTGAATACAACTCCACTAACTCCTCAATCAACTCCACCAAACTCGGTCACATGAGTTCTAACTGAAGTATCCATGCAATAGCTCCACTACCCCTAGGAATAGCGTAATTCCTTTTGTCATCTCCTGTGCCACATCTGTGCACTTAACTGAAGTGCTCCAAGAGAATAAGATAATGTTTATAGTCCAAATATTATTAAGAGCTAATAATATTCAACATATATATTTTTTAGACTGAAATCTAAAAATAGATTCCGCCCAGTATGTCTAAAAATAGAAGTCCATCTATTTTTCCAACTTGACCAACCATCCACAAATAGCATCCTGCAACTCATAGAATATGATCGACATGTCTAAAAATAGACATAGTCTAAAATTAGACTTTGTTTCAAAAATATTCTCATGGCCCACTTAGTGAAGGTCGCTCCTTTCCACTAAGCTCCTCATATTGTTGCAATCTCAACACTCCCTCTCAACAAGATAAGGATTATCTGCAACCCCTATCTTGCCCCTGTGGTATTCGAATGTGCTCCTGGTGAGCGCCTTCGTCAAGATATCAGCATCCTGATCCTCCGTAGGAATGTATGAAAGTAACATGGTCTTCCGCTGCACACAATCTCCGATATGATGATACCGGATGTCAATGTGTTTAGATCTATCATGAAATACTGGATTAACAGAGAGTTTTATGAAACTCTGATTATCACAATAAATCACAATAGGCTCTAAGTGTGAACCAAACAACCCAACCAAGATCTTCCTCATCCATATAGCCTCGCATGCAGCCAAACTCGCTGCCATATACTCGGCCTCTGCTGAACTAAGTGCCACGGATCTATGCTTCCTGGTGTACCACGAAAACTGTTGTCAACCTGATACTGAAAATCCCTCCAGATGTTCTCTTTCTGTCCGTTGGGCTCCCTGCCCAATCTGCATTCGTGAAGCCACATAGCTTCACCTCATCCGACTGTCTGTACCACAATCCATATCCCGATGTGCCTCTGAGATATCTCAATACATGCTTGCCTGCCTTCTAGTAGAGCTTGGTTGGCTTAACCATAGCTTGTGAAAGCTGGTTAATAGCATAACATATGTTGGGTCATGTATTGACCAGATACATAAGTGACCACACCAACTGTCGATAAACAGTGGCATCCACTACCTCCGCTGAAGTAGCATCCTCCTTCCTCCAATCACCAAGAAGAGGAGTATCAACAGGCTTGCAGCCATGCATGTTGAACTTCTCCAGTATCTCCTGAGCATACTTACCTTGAGAAACAAACAGTCCACCACTGCGCTGCCAAATTTCCAATCCCAGGAAATAATGAAGGAGGCCCAAGTCCTTCATCTCAAACTCTTTTGCAAGATCCTCCTTGCATGAGATATCAACAGCTCATCACCTGTCAAAATCAAATCATCCACATAAAGTACAATGATTACCAACTTACCCTCCACCACAATCTGGTATAGGTTAGGATCCGCCTCACTCTTGGAGAATCCAAGTTCGGTGAAATAACTGTCTATCCATGTGTACCAAGCACGAGGTGCTTGTTTCAACCCATACAACGCTCTCTTGAGCCTGCACACATGCGACTCGCTGCTGAAGATCTCAAAACCTTCAGGCTGCTCTATGTACACCTCCTTCTCAATCACCCTATTGAGGAACGCAGTCTTCACATCCATCTGATGAATGTGCCACCCCATCTGCGCTGAGAGAGAAAGAATCGTCCGTATGGAAGAATACCTTGCGACAAGTGCAAAGGTCTCCTCATAATCGATCCCCTCTATCTGTGAGAAGCCTTGGGAAAAAAATATTTCCTTGTACTTCTCCACACTCCCGTCAGCTACTTGCTTTACTTTGTAGATCCATCTCAAACTCACCACTGATTTCCCTTCCGGTCTCGGGACAATCTCCCATGCATTGTTTCTGACAATTGAATCATACTCTTCCACCATGGCATCTACCCATGCGGGATCCTCCACAGCTTCCTCGAAAGAGGATGGCTCTGTCACGATACACTTGCTCATAAGAGCCATGTATCTAGTATACCGGTCAGCTGACTGTCTCTGTCTGCGTTGTGATGTAGGTGCTCCTACAACCTTCTCTGCATCTTGAGCCAGTCGTTCAGCTTCTGTAGTGCGCTTCCGCCCTCTGATGGTTGGCGTTGCATGAGTGGTCTCTTCCACTCCATGAACGTCATCTTGTGGCTGATCC
Organism: Pinus albicaulis; assembly: GCA_034641835.2. Taxonomy (NCBI): domain Eukaryota; kingdom Viridiplantae; phylum Streptophyta; class Pinopsida; order Pinales; family Pinaceae; genus Pinus; species Pinus albicaulis. Next base: position 243,357,279 of record CM076583.1, on the reverse strand, counting down.
ACATCCTGAGACTCATCCTTAGGATCTAATAGTTGCTCATCTACATGCAAGTGTGGCTCCCTCTCAAGCGAACACTTCATGGATTTCTCCTCCTGAAATTTGATATTCCGTCGCACAACAGTCTTGCAACTGTCTGGAAAATACACACAATAGTTGTGGGGCGTATCAGTGTACCCCAAAAATATCCCAACCTCTGTAGTCGGCTCTAGCTTCTTCCTGGCATCCTTCATTACATGAATGTAAACAGGTGAACCAAAAATCCTCAAATGGGAAATATCAGGCTTCTTACCAGAAAATGCCTCCTCGGGTGTACTCATGCCAAGTATCCTGTGAGGACAACGGTTCTGCACATATACTGCAGTATTGCATGCCTCTGCCCACAAGTGAATGGGTAGGCCCTGATCATGCAACATATCCAGTGCAGCACCCACGATCGTTCTGTTCTTTCGCTCAGCAACCCCATTCTGCTGTGGGTTATGAGGTACTATGAGCTCTCTTCGAATTCCTTCGGTGCTGCAAAAGTCCTTGAATTCGCCAGAGATGAATTCACCACCACTGTCTCTCCTAAGAGCCTTCACCTACTTCCCCGATTATTTCTCAACCAGTGTCTTGAACTCACCAAACTTTGAGTATGTCTTGCTCTTCTTCTGCATGAAGAAGATCCAACACTTCTGAGAAAATTCATCAACAAAGATCACATAGTACCTGTGCTTTGCTGTCGAAGCTACTAAGAAATGTCCACATACGTCTGTGTGAATTCTCTCAAGGATCGTCGTGGCGCGACTATCCTTCTCGTGAAAGGTGGATTTCACAAATTTTCCCAAGGTACATCCCTTGCACTGATCTGACTGCGCAAGAGTACCCTTAGGAAGCCCAGTAGAAATCTGCTGCAGTATCTTCAAAGCTCCATGGTGAAGGTGGCCCAATCTCCGGTGCCACAACTCGCCATCATCCCGACTCACCACTCCTTCTGCCTTGCCTACCATTGCTGCGTAGCCATCTACCTGAAATTGATAAAGGTTCTTAACTCAAACCCCTATCCTCTGGGTCTCACCAGTTGCCTTACTGTGCAGGAAAGCATTTCCCTCGCTAAAGACAACATCATATCCCTTGTCTTCTAACATCGCCACAGAGATAAGATTCTTCTTCAATCCTGGAACATGCATCACTTCCTTCAATACGAAGGGTTTACCAGACTCCCTCTCAAAGGAAATGGTATCGATACCGGTCGCACTGTATCTACCATCATCTCCCATCTCGATGTGCACTCCAAGATCTTTCTCATCCAGATCAGTAAACAAATCTTGATCTCCTGTCATGTGAAAAGACGCACCACTATCCAGAAACCACACTAAACCCATCACACTTGAGACAAAGCATGTGATCAGTGAAAAATCCAGCTCAAACTGCGAGGCTAAGGCCTCTCCAGCTGTAGATCCAGCAGCCTGCTTATTTTTCTTCTTCTGCAGACAATCTGTGGCATAATGTCCGTGTTGGTGACAGTGAAAGCACTTCACCTTGGACATGTCCTGCTTCTTGCCTTTCGCACCGAAATGAGAAGCTTTCTTGCTCTTCCCCTTCTTTGCTTTGGAATCCAAAGTGCAATTCTCTTCATCAGAGTTCTTTAATGAAGATCCATCCGTGGTACTTCCCCTTATCTCCTCTTGCACAAGATCCAACCAAAGTCGCTCCCATCCTGGCAATTTCTCCTGACCATTGACAGAGTCCTGATAGGAATGCCAACTCTTCGAAAGCCCAAGGAGAGCCAAGCTCACCAAGTCCTCATCATCTACAGTCACCCCCACACTTCCCAGCTCATCCCTGCATTGGGTGAACTTCGTGAGGTACTTGGGCATACTGTCACCTTTCTCCATCTTTATGTTTCTGAGTTTATCCTTGAGCGCCAACTTCCTCTGGTCGCTCTTGCTTTGGAATAAATCTGTCAAGGCTTTCCACATCAAGAATGGAGAAGCCTTACCATGAAGGTTGGACACTATGTGATCCTTCACACCCTCCAACAGAATCCTTCGACACTTTGTTGTCTTCTTTTTCCATGCGTCAAGTACGGCAGCATCAGTAGAAGTAGGCTTTGGGACTTCAGCATCTATGAACTCCTTCAACCCATTGTAATCTAGCACCGCCTCCATCCTGTCCTTCCATGCAATATAATTTGAGCTGCCCTCAAGGGAATACTCCAATTGCAATCTGTTGAAAGACATCTCAACTTCGACACCAAGAAAAAACTACTGCAAATTCGAATTCCACCAGCACAAAACTCAACCACTTCAATGTTTTGCAATTGCTCCAATGATCAATATCGCTCCGATACCATGTAGAAATTTGAATAACTGTTAAATTATTCACCGAGATTATCCTGATCACACACTATTTGAGCTTCATGCATAATACATAACCTCTTCTACTATTGATCATCAATTTGCTGAAATATAAACAATCGCATGCACACATTAAAACCATAAACAATCACACATATAAACACAGTATTTATGGGAAAGCTTAAAGCTGAAAACCCCCAACTATCTATATATTATAATGATAGAGATCATGTAACAATAATTGTACAAACTCCTCACAAGCTCTCAGTACAATCTCCAATTGTTACACACTACACAAGCTCAGATCTCACAAAACACATGCTCCAATCTGCTCCACCTGTTAGCCTGCCTCTATTGCGCAATCCAAGATGAATAATGGCCCTAACTGAGTTCAAATCCACCTAGTGTGTACTCCGCAATCCTCATTGGCATATCCATCAATGTGTGGTGCAAACTCATGCACCAGTATAGTCACAATTGATAGTCACACTGCTCTTTCACCTACCTCTTCACTGGTCTCCACTGAAACTGTCCATGCACTTAAGTTAACTGATGTATTCTTTAGTTGATTTATGAGTTAATAATTAGTGAATTAATTAATAATTAATTCACACCACTCTCACTAGTGTATCAATCAGTTAGACTAGATACAACTAGCTCAACTATGTTTAACTGAGTTAAACTGAATACAACTCCACTAAATTCCTCAATCAACTCCACCAAACTCTGTCACATGAGTTCTAACTGAAGTCTCCATGCAATAGCTCCACTTGACCCTTAGGAATAGCGTAATTCCTTCTGTCAGCTGCATGTGCCACATTTTTGCACTTAACTGAAGTGCTCCAAGAGGATAAGATAATGTTTAGAGTCCAAATATTATTAAGAGCTAATAATATTCGACATATCTATTTTTAGACTGGCAATCTAAAAATAGATTCCACCCAGTATGTCTAAAAATAGAAGTCCATCTATTTTTTTCCGACTTGACCAACCATCCACAAATAGCATCCTGCAACTCATAGAACATGATCCATATGTCTAAAAATAGACATAGTCTAAAAATATACTTTGCGCCAAAAATAGCCTGCGGGCCCACTTAGTGAAGGCGACTTCTTTCCACTAAGCTCGTCATCTTGTTGCAATCTCAACATTAAATGAAGCCTAGGTCAGAAGATTACAACAAATCAATGAGTTAGATGAAATTAGGCTCTCATCTCTTCAGCACACTGCATTAATTCAACAACAGAGAGCAAAATTGCACGACGCCCTCATTAAACAGAAAATATTCCACGAAGGAGATTGGGCACTCCTATATGACTCCAGGTTTTAGGATTTCCCAGGGAAACTCCAGACATGATGTCTTGGACCCTATGAGATACAAAAAGTGCATGACAATGGCACCATCACATTAACTACAATTGATGGATATGGACACTCTTTCAAATTAAATGGTCATCGAGTATGACTTTACCATAAACTGCTTAATCGGGAATCCTTTTACCAGCAATTACGGGAAGATTCTACCATGCAGATTCTTGCTGAGCGAGATAACTCCTCCTCAGTAACCATTCATTGAAATATTATTTTATTTTGAAACCTGTACATAAGCTTTTCTTTTTACTTTTCTTGTTTTTGTATAGAGTTTATTTCTCAAGTTGTTCCTTTTAATGAACATCATTAGTTCCTCTTAAGAAACATCGTGTTTGTGTGTTTCTATTTGTTGTTCCTTTCCAAAGGAACAATATTCTTTGCTGTGTGTATTTTCGGTTCCTTTAAAAAGGAATAGCAGTCATTGTCATGTATATTTGTTGTTCCTTTAAAAAGGAACAGTAGTTTTTTCCATGCATTTTTGTTGTTCCTTTCCAAAGGAACAACGGTTTTTGTTGTTCCTTCCCAAAGGAACAACAATTTTTTCGCCTTTTTTTGTTGTTCCTTTCGAAAGGAACATCATTTTTCTCGCTTGTTTTTTTTATTCCTTTCAAAAGGAACATCACTTTTCGCAGATTGTTTTTGCTCTTCCTTTCTAAAGGAACAACAATTTTTCCGCCTGTTTTTGCTGTTCCTTTCCAAAGGAACAACATTTCTTCCGCTTGTTTTTGCTATTCCTTTCCAAAGGAATAGCATTTATTTTGCTTGTTTTTTCTATTCCTTTCCAAAGGAACAACAGTTTTTTCCGATTGTTTTTGCTGTTCCTTTCAAAAGGAACAACATTTTTGTTGATTATTTTTGTTGTTCCTCTCCAAAGGAACAACATTTTTGCTGATTGGTTTTGTTGTTCCTTTCGAAAGGAACAATGTTTTCGCAGATTGTTTTTGATGTCCCTTTGAAGGAACAACAGTTGTTCCATCTAAGGAAAAACACTTTTTGAGTGCATTTTTCTTGTTTTAGATACATTTTGAGGATTTTTGGTGAATTCTTCATGATTTTTTTAAGAAAAGGTAGACATACAACTTATATAAGAACACACAAATTAGAGGTTACTAGAATCAGCAAATCAAGAGAAATTGTCATTTTTAAGAAATAGTTTTGTAGTGATAAGAAAAAAGGAAAGGACACAACCATATATACCACTTTGCTGTCTTTATGTTCACTAAAATTAATATGTTCGGTTACCTTTATCATGTTGGTTCCTCCATAGATCTTCATAACTCTTTTTTATTTTTATTTATTGAATAAGAATAAGGGCATATTTTCTCTATTGAGATGTTTAGACTTCTTCCACCATCCCTAATCTTAAGGAGTGTTGAGCCATCCTCTATATATAAGTAGGGAAGTGCTATAAGAAAAGAAAGAAAAGAAAAATCTCTATATATGATTACTAACAATATTATTATATGGCAGATGGAGGATAGGGGGTCTCATCAAGAGCCAGCCTACCATGATCATAAGGAAGCAGTGAAGTGGCATACCCACTATGGCCACCACACCAGGGATATGATCCAATGGACAACTCAGAAAAAAAAAAGGTCCTTGGAACAAGAGGTCTTATCACGAGCCGCCCTGTCCACCTTTCACTCCTTCCTGGTGAATGGCATTGTGATTCATCTGGTTCCCAAGCCATCACAGTGGCCTCCATCATGACATCACACATCACTTCCATAGGCATAAATAAAGGATAATGGTTCCAAGGGTGAGAAAGCAACTTTGTCAAGGTTATAGACACCTGTGGGCAACAGAGCTCTGTTGATGGCATTGGAGTCATATTTTTCACAAATCAATAGTAATGTTAAAACCTTTTCTTATATCTTTATCTAATATCAAATGAGAATATGATCCTAAGCCATTTGCTTGGAACCTATTATGCATGAAATTTATTTATAAATCGATCATAATAGTTTATGTGGTTAATGACCACATGAGTAATTTTTTTACATCAGCTGTTCTATTCCCTTATGTTCAAAATCATTACATAATGTTTCCATATCTACTCACGATTTCAAAATATGCATCGATTTCAGTAATGTGATAATTTGTTGATAATATCATAAGTATGTATGCCTTTCAATGCTGTACAATTGCTATGCAGTACACTGCTCTTCTATTCAATGATCGAGGACGGCCTATTATCTTTCATGGGGGGCGCAGATGCCTTTTAATTCATGCATGTGAATTGAATCCCTATGTTCATCAAATTCTCGAAAATAGCAAGAGTTTAACAGTATTGCCAATATACACAAGGAGTTGTTCCATTACATTTCTGTGTATTTGCGAAGAATTAACAGTGTGCAGACAAAATGGGAGGACGAGCAATACATAGTGACCCATAGGTGCCAGCAGTTTCCAACGTTGTACGGGAAATTCTGGAGAGAGCAAGATGGATCACCTACCTCACATGACTGCAGTAACCGCATGAAACAATAGCCATTCAATTTTAGCAGAACTTGCAGGAAGGCTATTCCATGGTTAGACGTAGGCAAATAGTAGTAACAGACGTAATAATTGCCGAGGTATCTGGTTTGCCAGCGGAAGGACGCACATGGACCCATAAAAAAATGAAACTTCAAGAAGCCATGAATCTTTTTAAGGACGAAGGGCAGACCTTGGTCGTCAAAGGGAAAGGAGTTCAGCAGTAAACTTTGGGAGAACCATGGACAGAACTAGCGAAATTAGTACAGAGCTACATCACATGCGATGGAAGAAAGCAAGTGGTAAGACCATGCCACCTTAAGTTGTTCACGGTATTAAAGCAAAATTGTACTTTAAATCTACCTGCATATTTAAATTTCTTATTGCATGATGTTGCCCGGAGCATAAGAAAGTCTCGTCATATAGGATCGGTGGCAAGCCATCATGGTTTAATCTAATTGATAGTAGGTTATAGTCTTGCCCAACAACAGACTAGTTGGGAAGAATTGATATTCTCAATTGACGGAGGAACAGCTCTATCGGCCCCAAAACATAAAAGAGTTACTAGCTCATCAAAAAAACCTTTAAAGCGCAGACAGTCCTCCAGGATTAGGAGAAGTAGGGGAATGATAAGAAGTATTTAGGGTAGCAGCAGCCAACCCTTAGAATTGCCTAGTTTGGAAGATGAATAACCCCTACAACTCAAAGAATGATGTCATCACACTAATGAGGAAGAAGGAGATCAGGAAGAAGAAGGAAGTAATCACACTGATGAAGAAGAAAGAGATCAGGAAGAAGAAGAAAGTCACCACACCAGTGGAGAAGAAGGAAGTCACCATACTAGAGAAGAAGAAAGTCACCACACCAGTGGAGAAGAAGGAAGTCACCATACCAGTGAAGAAGAAAGAAGTCACCACACCGGTGAAGAGGAAGAAAGTAATCACACCAATGAAAATGAAGGAGAGGAAGCAGAACCTCCCGAAATCTCCATTGCAAGTCCACCACAAAGTCCATTACAGGAGGGCCAATTGGCCCAAATTTTGGCCAATATGAGTGAATATATACAACCTCACAGTTCACTCAACCTAAACATTGAGATAGACCAATTACAGGAACAAGATGTTATCAACAAAGATACGACTGAAGAAATGCCTGATGAAGAAAACCCTCATGGAACAGCAGAACCAACTAGGGTTATTCCCCCTGAGGAATGTAGCCAAGAGCATGGGAACACTAAGTAAGTGTCCCAAATAGAAAATATAGAAGCGAGCCTCGGCGAAGGCACGACCGTTGGAGAGCAAACCCTAGCTAAGAAACCAAGTACAAAAAAAGGAACAGTTGTTCCTTCCAACAACAAGAAGAAGAAGACAAATAAACTTGGGAAGCTGTGGAGGGAACGACAAAAGCTCCAAAAGCTAGTAAAACAACTCAGGCAGAGGATTAGGGTTCTAAAACAGGGGAAAGTCTCTAAAAGAACCTTGAAAATAAAGAATGCAGCTATCCAAATAGAACCCTATAATACAAGGGCCATGGAGACTCAAATTGAGGCCACACTCATTTAGGATAACAAGGAACAACAGGCAGTTGCTATGGACGTAGTTTCCCAAACTGAGAACGTATAGGTCTGTGAAAAAGATGTTCAGACCAAGGCACTGTCCTCTACCAGTATAGCCGACAAAGAGACACAAACTATAGGCACTCGACATTTTAATAAGGACACCCAGGTCGATTTTCAACATAAGTTTTTTTTGTTAATAGACCCTACTATAGCAAAAATCGAAGAAGAGATGGCACAGGCTCAACGGGCTAGAGAAAAGCTTGAAGAAGAGACTGTTCCCCAAAAGAAGGATCAATAGTTACAGAAACAATTAAAGGACATTGGTGCATCAGAGGCTGAAGCCTATGACAAGTGTCAGAAGGCAGAAGAGAAAGTTGAAGAGGTAAGGAGTAGATTAAAAATGGTCCAGAATCAAATGGATACACTCTGCTCCTTATACACAAATGTTCTAGCATGTAGATTCCCTGCCAAAAATTATGCTTTGTTTTTAGTAGAAAGATATTTACAGTTAAAAATTAAAGTTGTTAGGGTAGGAAAACCTATAGAATTAAACACTGTAGATGATTTTATAGGTTGCTACAAACTATATGGAGTAAAAGTCCAGCGTCTACTCTATGAGTTCTATTTGCACAATTTTATATTGGCTAGGGAAATGGAGACAAATCCCAGCCCTTTTGTGGGCGATATCCAATTTCAAGCATTTATTTCATTTGCTGTCAACCAGTTGAAATGGCTCAAGGCCTATAATACTTTTCAGAGGCAAGAAAATGAGTTAGACCTTTGGGTTAGGAGTGAACTGAGACACCCATTACAACTATGGGCTAGGCAGAAGAGTCTAATGACAAAGGAGGGTGTGATCTAGACATTGGGACCCGTCCATAAAGCAATTGTCTTGGATGGGGTAGAATATTTTCTATCTATTAGAGACCAGGCCTATATAGCAGCTAAAGTCCGATGGAATATTTCCAATCGGAACGTTCAAGACAGAGAACCATTTAATTATAGAAATTTTGGATTAGTTGCTGACTGCTTGATTCTCTATAGTAACCTCATCTTGAGGGAAGGCACATATTGGCTAGGTTGTCGGCTTCGAAGTCCCATTATATGGTATCCTGCAATAGACTATAAATCCAAATATGAATTACCTGAAGGACAGGCGGGGCACATCTTTGAAGCTTTAGCTGCAAATCATATTTTTAGACCTCTTAATGAAAAACCCTCTCCAGCCTATTCCCTAACTGCTTTACATGTAAACTATGGTTTTCATGAGGACATGAAAAAGGGTAAGCAGGGGGGTGTGTTGAGCATTGGAAAAGGTATGAATTCACCATGTATTTCTTTACTTTTTTCCTTTGAACATAACTCTCTCTATTCTAGAAAGATGATATATTGAAGGATTATGATAGAATTTCAAAGATTAATGTTTATTGTGAAAATTGGCTAAATATTGTCTTTTATTCTCAATAGGAAACAAATGAAGTGGGAAACCACCATTCGAAAGGCAAAGCTAAAACAAGAGTAACTGTTGTTCCTCCAGCAAAGGGCCATATCCAGACAGAAAGGATGAAATCAGAACGCACAGCTAAGGTAAGGCAGGGAACAACACAACTACAGCCTAAAAATACCAAGCATTAGCTAAAAGAATAAAAGGGAGCGAATCCATCAAGATCTTTCGATCCCGAGGGATCGTTGTTCAAATACTATCGTTGTTTCTTGTATTGTCCGCCGAATTGTTATAAAAGGAAGTGCCTATAGAAATCGAGAGACATAATGATTATTATTGAAACTCCTTTTGTAACTCTGTAATTTCTCATTGACTCTCGTGATCAGAGAGCAACTGGTGTAACGCTATTATTCCCGATTAATACATGATCTAGCTGCCATTCCATTTCTTGATTCTGGAGTAACTCAGTGGTGTTTCACTGTTGGCTAAGGGCCCGGCCCTGGTGGATCCATCTGTTGTTTGTATTGTTATCTTTCAATTATCATTGTGTGACGGTTTACATTTGTTTTCATTACAACTTTCAAGTTTAACAGTTTACTGTTTAATTGCTTCATAATATTGGTGTGTTATATTGGTGAATTGTGTTGCAGTTCCTTTCTAATTTAACAAGAATATTAATATTTGTATAACATATCTTGTTATGTTTTAACAAAGCTATTCTATTCAATAGTTGTTGTTATATTTCAGTTTCTGTTCCAACCCATTTGCTGCTCCGTTCAATTTTCTATTCCGTTCAGTTTTTTGTTCAATAGGATTTTTTGTTCAATAGAGTTTTGTTGTTCAATCCCATTAGATAGAAGTGCTGTTCAATTCCAATAGTTATAGTTTGTTGTTCCTTTCTATTGATGTTCAATTCCAGATTGTTGTTCATCTCAGATAATTATTTTACAGTCTATTTCATTCCTGCAAAGAATTGGTTTTGCTTTTGAGAGCTTGCCTAGTTTACTTTCATCAACAACATTAGTAATTTGGTTCAATTTCCATTTCCATTTAATTGTTTTAATGCGAGATCATCAACTGTAAATGAAATCTGGTTATTGCTACCTTCATTCTCAGATTTATTATCTTGTTTTCATTTGATTTCAATCACATCAGTTGCTAAAGGAAAGAGTTATCATTATTGCATCCTTGACTGATGATTGCAGAGTAAATGATTGGATTTCAGAGCATTTAATTTCATGTCATTGTAGTTAGATTTCATTTCCAAGCATCCTTTTACTCTTGTATTTACAACACTGTGCTACATATTGCAAGGCATTACTCTTATATTGAATTACAGCCTCAGACAGAGTACACTCTTGAAATAAAAAATCGTACCTGTATTAATAATTAATGTAGGATAAATAGACGTTTGAAAGAAACCTTTTATACCTCAACACAGATTATATCTGAAACTAACATGGATTGGATGGCCAATCCATGGATCACCACAATGAGAGGAAGAATCCCAACACCAGAGATCTCACCTCCAAAAGATAGACAAAACACCCTGCAGCTATAAATCTACAAATAACGCTGTCCAGGGAGAGAAACAACGTTGTAAGCTTAGAGAATGCTTTAGCCTAATGCCAATGTATGTATTTTAAGCATAATCAGCTAATGAACTCTTCAAGAAGGTTAAAAGACAAACTCACTGAGAAGAGCCACTAGTATAAGCTAGATCTGAGCAGATCTAGTGTCTTCCACTGCTGCAACTCACAAGGAAAGCTAAAATCTCAACAAGAGCAGTGTTGTAGGTGTAAGGTGAGCTGGGCCTAAAAGCCTGATGTCGAAAAGATAGCACAAGTCTCCTCCAAGAGCTACTCAAGGAAGGAGGTGGGATTCCTGAACAGGAAGTCCAAATAAGGGATGTCTAAGCAGACAATACCTTCAAAAAATGATAATCTTCAACAACCCCCCCGCCCCTTGTTCTCCTCCTCCTTTTATAAGATTGGAGTCTTGGAAAAACCCTAAACCACTTCATTGGTTTAGCCCTTTTCACATTTAGAATCTCCTTCTAGAACTGCATTGTCCCTCTAGGAGGTTCAATGCATCTGGACTGTGTTGTTGACTTGGTCAAAGATGACCCATTCTTGTGATTTAAACCCATTCACACCTGCAAAAGTTATTTACATAGTACAAATATGTCTCTATTCTCATATGCATTTATTTATTCTTGGTTTTATGAGTTTTACATGTCCTCATTTACAATTTATTCATCAATCATGAAATGCAAAAATAAACAAGGCAAAAATAATATTCCAATTAGCTGCAACTAATTTAGGAATATTACAGTCTCCCCCTCCCAAATGTTTCTTGTCCTCAAGCAACTGCAAGGGTGCTGAAAAATCTTCCCTTCTTATCTTGTGGCCTCTCCACACAATAGTCTCCACCATTTTTCTGAATCTTCTGCAATAGTTATGTCCTCCAATGGTCCTCCCTCCATGTGCAAGTTGGCTCTTGGTGAGTAAACCAAATGGCTCTCATCATGAAATAATGGAAGGTTGGTATGGAAACATTCTTTCTAATCCATGGCCTCCTCCAGATAGAAGTAATGATAATCATGGGGATTTTCATGATCCATGAAAGTTTCCCATCTCCATGCTATCATCCAAATGAAGTGGATCACCTCCCAGCTTGGCAATCCATAGCAAAACTCCTCCCCAACACATTTGAGAGGCATGTTCCCAACAAACATATGGATCACTCTACAAAGAGACAAGTGATATATCATAGTGGCCATATAAAATCTCATGCTACCATTGAAGCATGCAATGCAAAAATAATGGGGAACTCCTTACCCCAAGGACACATCCAGCAAGTGTACCTCTCCTCCAACCATTCCCCCAACAAATATAAGGACATCTTCAGCTTGTGGGATCATAATTAGAATCATGCTAGCTGCCATGTATGATAAATGAGAAGGAAGATGTTCCCTCATGTGCAACCAACACAGTTTTATCCTTAACTGCCATAGAATAGGATATGGCAAGTGCCTTCCCCAACACGTTTTTGCTGCCTCATGCCTTTGGAATGCTTGGAGAATGGACATCATAGTTGGTGTAAAATAATCACACCATGAAGAATATAATAGTTTTCCAATATTCTCCAAGGAAGGACCTGCATCAACATAGTTCATGGCCTTGAGTAGCCCATGAATCCCATCATAAATAGTGCCCCCTTTTGGAGCAATGCTCTGCAAATGAGTGTTAGAAAAAGATAAGCATATAGGAGATACATTATAATGCTCAAAAGGACAAGCCTCTCTATATACTTGTTTTACATCAGTGGGGTAACTCATGGATGAGTTCCCTCTCTCACTCAATGAGTAAGGAGGTGTGAATGATGGCTCCTCCCAAGAGCTATGTTCCTCCTCCTCTACCAAGTAATCCATGTGCATCTTCATATGAGAGTGCACCTCTTCTTTGAAACCTTCCCATATGAATTCACCCAAGAGTGTATGATATGCTCTAATGAAACTAGTGGGTTTGGAAAGCAAGATCTGATAGGTGGCATCTAGTAGTCTCTCCTTGAGCTTGGAGTCACTAACCAAAAGAATAAGATTATAGAAATAGATAACTCCATAAACTACCCTGAAAATTTCATCCTTTACTTCCCCATCAAGAACCCCCCATGTGAAAAGGTCCTTGGAGTATTCCATCATGAGTTGGGAATCCCAATACGGATCCAAGCTCTCTAAGAATGACAACACTGTGGAAGTCTAAAATGCAGCCCCTGTCTTCTCATGGCTCCCATATTTGACATCCTTGATATCAAAATCACATGTGGGAGTATCAAAATATCCTCTTTGCTGCCCCATTTGCAGTTGATCTTTCTCGAGAAAAGATTGAAGCATATGGAAATCAACTTCCCCTCGGAAAGTCCTTGTCTTTCGAAACTTCCTCATTTTGGCCCAAGTGTACAAGAGGGTTAGCATCCCCTTGCCATGTTCAGAAATATTCTTTGTGAATGAAGAGATCATGGGCTGCCCCAAAGATATGGATTTTCCATGTGTCCTCATGCTCATGCCACCACAGATCTCTGATTTCTCCTCTCTCAGTGCAGATATCTGAGTGGGAGTTAGCAATGCCCCTTTCAAGAAATTTCTCATCTCTCTTCTGAATTCATGAGATATTCTCTGCACTGTGATAACTTCTCCCAAGGCTCCCTCCTTAGCCAAGTATGAATATGTTTCCCATAGTTGAGAGAACACTTTAGATTTCCTCCTATCAAGAGGTGCTCCTAGCAAAGTACCTCCTTGCAAAGAGGTGTCCAGGCATAGAGTAGGATGTGGATGTAGGTAGATAGATTTTCCCCTACCTTTAATGCATAATTCCTCTTGCCTTCTTTGTGCTTCCAAGCTTTGAAGTAGAGAAGGGTTCATGTTCTCCTCCTTGTGATGCCCTTCCTCCTCTTCTCCTCCTTCTATATCCAAGGTCTCATCATTTTGCAATGATGGTACATGCTGCTCATGTGATATGCCAAGAGCTCTATGCGTGAGACCTTGCGGAGCTCCTTGCAAGAGTGCAAGAGTTTCTTCTCTTGGAGCAAGTGCTCCAACTTCATCTTCATGAGGTGCTTGAGGTGCTTTTGTTGTGACTACGTTATGATCTCTTGTCTTCTCCTCCTTTTCAATAACTAAAATTCTATCATCATCAATAAGAGACCTTAGATCATGGTCATCTATTGAAGGAGAAACCTTCATGCTTTCCTCTTGAGAAGAGGACCCTTCACTCAATGGAGATCTTGCCCTTGGCAAGGTATCAAACAAACTCACACCCTTTTCCATGGTCTTCAGAAATGGAGTTGGATTCATAGACCCTTCTAATTCATGCAAAAGCTTCATCTGATGTGGTTTGACAGTGTCAACAGAATATGTTACATGTTGATTATATGGTTACCTTTAATCATTTAATCGGAGGGCCTTGAATAGAAAAGTATCGAATGTCATGACCCGTGGTGAAAAATTGAAATAATGGCTAGAGAGAAACAATGCTAAGCTAAGTCACATGGCCGAATGACTAAGCACGTGTCTAAAAAGGGAAGGAAGACATAAAAGCTCTGAACATGAAACAAAAAAAAGGTATGTTATAAAAGATTTAAGCCAAAGAGTATTATAACATAACCCACACCTATTTCATACACGTGGTACGAGCCCCCGCAGGTGCTATTCCGAGGAGGTAAAGGAGCAGAGGGGGGTGATAGAACCATACCCCCACGGAATTGTGGTGACATGTCACGGGGGTTGATACGAGGTAAGGATTATATGGTGAGTGAGGTGTGGGCCCTAAAGTCGTCATGTTGTGTATTTTACAATTCCACGACGAATACATTTTGAGAACCAAGTTTCTTACACGGCAGAAAGGTAAGGTATAGTCCTTAGGTGAAATGGTACCGAGGCCCATACCAGTATTAAACTTGGCACGCGGTGTTCACCAACCTGCAGTTAAACACCTAATGCCTATGCGCCGCGTGCTCCATTGTCAATGTCTTTATGACGCTCACCCCACTTACTTCACCATTCCACCTTTTGCCAAAGAATCCTCAGTTCTATATAACGGTCCCCCATATTTTACTGTAGTAAACTTTCAGGTATTCAGCTATGGTATAAACCAAAGTGGGAGCCTAGTGCCAGGTCCACCCAGTCACTGTCAGTACCCCCGTGTCGTTTTCTCGAGTCGATTTACCATTGCACAGGTATTTCGTCCCTCATATCCCCTTTGGTTTCCTTTTTGTTTTTAAAAGTTTTTCATATCAGTCATAGGAAAGGTCACCCCCAAGAAAACAGAACCAGAGACCCCTTAGGTCCATGAAACCAGAAACCCTCCTGGGTTCGATCCCTTCTTGGACCTACAAGCCAAAATCTGTGATCTGCAATATCCTTTTCTTATTAGGAGTATCAAACCTGAGCTTTTTAGAAGACATGTTGAGAATAGGGATCGATATCTGGTGGTTTTATCAAGCCTATATCATCAAATTACCCCTCCTGTCTATCCGGTGGTCAAGTTTATCTACTGGCTCAGAGATGCCTACGATGAACGTCGGGGCACGTTTATCTTGGCTCAAGGGAACAGGATATTCTCTCTTTCCCGCGACATTATCAGAAGAGCCCTCCGCTTTCCCACTAGCGCGAACTACACCAGTTTCAGTGAAATGACTTTAACCCCCCAGTTTGTGAAATTTCCATGGGAGAAACAAAGGGATTTCATTTCCTCCATAACCACCAACTAGACCACATCCCTTCTTTTTGCAGAACCTTTCCCTTTGATTTTGTTCAAAGAAGAAGTGCAGCCCATCCTCGCCCTCATTGCAGGTCTATTAGGTGTAGGTGGTTTAGGGGAAACCTTCAAGGCATGTGTTGCTTTCTTATAGTTAATGTCTCAATCGGGGGTAGTTCTGGATATCCCTGGTTTCCTGGCCTCCACCATTCAGACCCAATTCCAAGAGCTTTCAGAAACTGGTCACTTCTATTTTTGTTCTATGGTTTTCTACCTCTTCCTATATCAGTATGCTGATAAATTCGAAGGGTTGGGTTTAGATAAGGTGTATAAGGTAAATTTTTAGCCTAGACCAGTTTTTGATTGGAGATTTGCAACACCAGTTACCAAATGGGGTGGGTTATTCCAAATTTCTAAATGAGTTCATCCCTATTGCCTACACTATCATCCATGACTCTCCCTCACCTAGGGTTTTTCCTGAGATGAAGAGATGGTTACAGGCTAGTCAAGCACAAAGTACTGGGGACTGGTACCTATATGACAACTACACCAAAATTCGGGTTTATGGAGCCGAGGTTCCCCCCTATCAGTTGCTTGTGTTCCCTGCTTGACGAATTTATGCTCTTGATTACATTCAGCAGACCCTGAAATCTGACCAACTCCACTTCGTCCTTGCAAAGAATGGTTTCATCCTGAAAATTCCCATTACTATTGGCCCTTTTATTGTCAATTAAAGGCATGCCCTCCCCATCGTTGAGAAGCTGCTGCAAGACATGGATTTTAGACAAGGGAAGGCTTGGCCCTACGATCCGAGGGGCATCATCTCTAACAGAAGAAGGAGGAACAAATCTACTCCTTATGTGCATGAAACAAGACCGTTCATAGAATGGAGGGCTAATCTTGAAACTTGGCCTTTGCTTTTGCAGATGGAGACAGATTCATCTGCTACAGAGGAAAAAGGAGAGGCAGCTTCAGGAAGAGAAGCTGGTAAAGGTCAGGAAGAAGAAGAAGTGGGCCCATCAGGAACAGGTTCTCCCCTTCGCAAAAAGTGGAAAACAGTGACAAGTGAAGCAGAAGTAATAGGGGAAGAACAGTTGCTCGAACCATTCATACCTTATGGCAAACCCGACGGGAGCAGCATAGGACTCAAGGTGCTACGAGACAACGTCACATCCTCTTATTACTCAGAAGTTTCATAGGCTATCAGAGATGAAACTTCACAGGTCGCAACCGAAAGGAGCCTGAAAGCTAGAGCCATCAGAGATAAGTACAAGGATGAGCTAGAAGGATACATAGAGAAATACCATACTAGGATTTCAGCCTCGATGAACCTGGACACAGAACATCTAGTGATGGCCATGGCAGAGGCCATTTTGGACCCGGATGCAGGCACTACCAGTTACAGAGTGCTAGAGTATGCAATCGATATTTCTAAGGTACCAACACTTGATAAATGTAACCTGTTTCAGGTGGTTGGTGATATGTTAAAAGATGAAGTGATGCGGCTTACAATCACATTGAAAAAATTGGAGACTAAGCATGGCCAAGTGAGGAAAACTCTTAGAAAAGAACAGGAAAATTCTCGTGCCCTCACGAATCAAGTACATGCTCTCCATGAGTCGATTAAAGGAAAAGAGACCTGGGAATCAAATCCACAGTGTTACGTCATCGAGCAATTGCAGAAAGAGGTGGCATCCCTGAAACACAAGATTAGCATACCGGCCTCCCATCATGTACAGACAGCCGAATTAGCTCAGGCTGAGAAATACAAAGCAGACCTGGCTGACTCTCTGGTAAAGGAGAAGGAAGAAAAGGAAAATATGGCAGAAGAAATGGCTGTTCTTTAGGGCAGGCTGACAGAACTACAGATGAATTGGGATACACATAGTTGTGCACCACCTCCAGCCCAGCCGGAAACTAGTTCACTGTCCGAGCAGCTGACTACAAAAATGGCTACAAACGCTACACTAGAGAAGCAGGTTTCCACCATAAGGCTAAGAATTACTGAGCTGGAAACTGCCTTGGCTGAAAATTCCAGAAAGATAGAGGCTATGTAGAAGGAAATTGAGCAGGCAAAGAAGGAAAAAGCTAACCAGAAGAATACCATCAACGATCTCAACAGTCACCTGAAAGGTAATATCACCCTCAGGGATGCCAGAAGAATAATTTGGTCAGAAATCATCGCGGCGGTGAAAGGACATTGGGATTTTTTGAAGGTTATTGAAGAAGTAAAATCATCTATGCTTTATCTCAGAAGAAAGATTCATGATGGCAATACTAATATATCCAGCAGAGCCTAGCATGCAAGAAGTTATATCTCTTTCTTGAAAGGGCTGAAGTCTGAAGATGTGGAGAAGAATGGCATAGCAAGCAGGTTCAAGGAGGCCATTGAATTTCAGAAGATAATCGACAAAGAGTCTGCACGCACGATAGCCTCAAGAACCTTGGAAAGCATGGCAGTCAATTTAGATCGGTTTGATATGGTTTGGGCTGAGATTACAGTGGCTGGATTCCCATCATGCTAGGATCCTACTACTCCTACTGTGCTACAGCCATTATCAGAGTACGAAGCACGTCTCAAGGAAGAGATGAACCGGACATATGTACTTTGAGATAAAACCACCCGGTTAAAAGCAGAGACTATTGTTTCGACACTCCGCCAAGAATTTTCTCTCCTCCATCTAGTAAAGCACAAAATCCCCACCGATGCAAATTTCGACAACATCACTAAAGCTTATATCAAGGTCGAAGGATTCGCATCAATGCCTGAATCTACACCAGATAGTCAGCAAAGGTGCACTCGGTATGCCAGCCTAGTGGCCAGCTCATCAGCAAATGTTTCACCACCTGTGTCAGCGACCGCCTCAACTCCATCTCGTCAGTAAATGTTATCAATTCATGATTCGGCCCTAGTGGCTTTTTAATTTTACTTTAGTTTGTTACTTTTCAATTTCGAGTGGAATTCACATTACACTCTTGCATTTTACTTTCTGTCAAAAAATTGTTGTTTAATATTTTTGTTTAAAATGGCCATGAGCCTAACTGTAAATTATGAGATGCCCCTATTCCTCATCATTAATTTTGGTTATTTTTGATGGAGACCTCAAACTGATTACTAGCACGCGAGGAAGATATTTTTCCCAAAAATATCTTCTCGCTCATGTTTCTGAGGCTTCTATATAAGCAACAACTAAAGAGAAAAACAGGCTCCAGATTTTCTTAAGAATATGCTGTGAAAAGAGTTTTTTGTATGAATTTTGTTGAAGCTTTAATACAATGTGAAGAGCCCATTGGGTCTCAGTGATAAGGAGTTCTATCTTTAATGAGGATTCTGGTCTTGGTGCTTTATAGTCTATAACTCTGCCTTATGTGATATAGTTTAGCTGTTCATTTCACTATTTCCATTTCTCTTGTATCATGCTTTGGAATGTGAGTGGCTCACTGGTTCTGGTATGAATTTATCACAGTTGATACTTATACTAAACCTGTCCAGCACTTTAAATATGGCTCAGTCATGATATTCTATTTCGTTTTCCACTTCATTCACGCTTCTTATATATTAAGTGCAATGGGATGTTATTTTTAAAAGCTATGGACATGTATGGATTCTTGTTATCATAATCCCATCTCATGTTTAGATTTGTTTCTGGGATTTCATCTCATTAGTGGTTAGTATTCCTTCTACATTTCATACATAGCCAATTCCGTCTGATTTTTCACCTCTGTAAAGCATTTTTAGAATCCAACCCTCCTTATGGAAAGCTTCCTTTGAATTGTCTGATACATTTAGATTGAGAATTCACTTCTTGCCTTTGCAGTGTTCCTTTCATTATGATGAGTTTATGAGTATTCTGGTTCCACCTGCATTGTACCTTCCTGTTAAAATTGAAATAGAAAAGAGCCTTGTTATGATAACTATCCTTGTTATATCATATGCTCCTTGCTATATAATATGTCCTAGGCACTGGTCTTTCACAACTCAAGGCTGTCTCTAAGGTTGACAACATATTTTTGGTGCTGTTGCCGGGGACCGAAGTTGAGAGAATTTGAATCCCTAGGCCTCAACAAAAAAATTTTCACTCTTCAAATAGGTGAGCATGGAGAGTTGAGAGTTGTGGATCCCTCACCTTGGCTACTCCACATTCATTTATCAAATAAATTTTCTTGCAGTCCTGGCTCCTCGTAAGCCACACCTGAGGTCAGATACGTCTCAGCCAAAGACACCTTCTGTGTCTGACCTAGAGAAGATCCTACATATAAGGAGTTGGAGGGAAAGAAAATCAGTCCATACTGAGACCCTGAATTCTCTTTAGAAGACTTTCCATCCTCCTCCTCTCAAGTTGCCCAAGTGTAAGGTTCCGACTCAACTGTGGGAGATACCGATTACTACTCAGATAGTCCACCTCGGGGAGGTGTCTGAATCAAAGACGAAGTTGAATCAAGAGATACCACATATTATACCTTTTACCCTACTCCTGAAGTTGAATAGGTCAAAGAGGTCACCGAATTATCTGCTATTAACAGCCCGTTGTTCCCATCAACACCTCAAGTTGTTGTCCAATACATTCCTATTGTCATTCATACTTCACTTCCACCTCCTCCTCCTTTTACACATCAAACCCTTGCACTACCTCCACCTCCCCCAATGGCCAATGTTCCTGCCTTCTTGTTGAATAAATATGCCCCCCTGGCATTACCTCAAGTGTTGAATGATATGCCACAAGACTATCTGAAGATCTTACCCCGATTCAATGGGGAAAATGAGATTGAAGCTCAAAAACATCTTGAGGTCTTCTGTTCTTTTGCAGAGAACTTTAATGTGGAACACCTAGATGTAGTCTTAAGACTGTTTGTGCAATCTCTTGATGGCGAAGCCAGAAAATGGTTTAAGACATTAGGAGACCGTTCCATCACCACTTGGGAAGGAATGGAAGGTGATTTTCTCAGAAAATGGGGGGAGAAGAAATATCATGGACATTGTCTTACTGAGTTTAACACACTCAAGAAAATACATAATGAAGGGGTGTCAAAGTTCATCAAGAGATTTAACAAATTGTATTTGAGCCTTCCTGCTGATATGAAACCTCATCAAACCACTGCTAAAGTTGTTTTCGTGGCAACTTTTGACTCTGAATTCGGTTTCTCTCTGAGATAAAGAAAACCTGCCACCCTGGATGATGCTCAAATAGATGCACTAGAGTTGGAGGTGAATTTTTCCTCCACTGGTAAATCAAAGGGAAAATCTAAAAAAGATACTAGAAGAAAGGGCAAAGAGGAGGTATCTACCTCTAGCCAAGATAGAGACTCAGCTAATGACAGAATTGAGGAAATGAACAAAATGATTAAGAATATTTCAAGTAAGCTGGTCAAACTTGAACTAGAGGCCAAGAATTCATCCTCCAAGAATTTTCAGAACACCCCAAATAGGGGTTACAACCCTCAGTACAGAAAACCACCCTTGCCGATACTGCTAAGGGAACGGAAGGAGAAACAAGATCAAGTACCACATCCTCTGTACTTGGAAGGTCAGGTAGATGGTCCCACTGAAGACACCACTTATGAGCAAGAGGAGGCATACCTTGCTTTTTCAAACGGTGATGAAGTAGAATGTCCCCTACAAGGAAGTGATGAAGTGCATATTCCATCACATGTGGAAGAAAAAGTTAATGAAATCACCGAAGATCCTGAGATCGATGACTACTGCAAGTAGTTTTTCGATTTCATGCAAGCACAGTTTAATAGAATATATGAACTCAGATCTTCTAGGAAGAGAACTCGCACTCAGGATCAAGAGGAAGACACTCCTCATGAGGAAGCATCTGCTCAGAAGGAGACAACAACTCAAAGGACCACAGACAAAGGTAAGAGGCCTCTTGACGAATCTTTGCAGTCTGCTGATCAAATTCCTTCCTCTTCACAAGTTGTTACTCCCCCCAATGTCAAGTCAGTCACAAACAAAGTCAAACCCCTTGTCCAAAGCAAAGAGTCAAAAGAGATGTTAGTAGATAAGTCCTCCTCTACCTTCAGTTTACAAAAGGAGCTTGAGAAGGTCAAAATCCCAGTTCCCTTGACCGAATTGTTGAAGCAGCCTACATATCAGTCTCAGGTCACATCCTTTATGCTTCCCCCAGAAGTAACACATATTCCAGACAGTCTGAACCTTCAAGAAGAAAAACCCATGGTTTTATTTGGCCCACATGTTGGGGAATTAGATGCCTCTACTCCCCCATTTTATGTGTCCTTAGTAATTCATGACCTGATGTTGCATAACTGTATGTTAGATTCAGGAGCTTTCCATAACCTATTGCCCCTGTCGGTCATGGAATAACTAGGATTACAAATCACCTGTCCATACAAGGACCTCTTTTCATTTGATTCCAAAAGAGTTAAATGCCTAGGTATGATTAAGGATTTGGTGGTCAATTTGGCCCAAATCGCAGCAAAAAGTGTGGTGATGGACATCATGGTGGTTGAAATCCTAGCTCGCTTCAGCATGTTGCTGTCAAGGTCCTGGGGTACTAAAATTGGTGGGTCAATCAAGTTGGACTTGACCTATGCTACTATCCCAGTTTTTGGTGGCCAGGAGAGGAGGTTGTACCGGGAAACTAGATTTGTCAAGACGGTTACCAAGGCCGACAACTCAGTTAATTCTCCAGTTTATAGTAAGGAGGGAGATTTCTCATGTTTGATGCTGGAAGAAGATCAATATTACGCTCATGAACCATCATTCTACCAGATCAAGACCGAGCAGTCCATAGAGAGCCATGAAGCAAGAATCTGGACACTTCATTTTGATGGAGAAAATTCCAGAGAAGGTAATGGGGCTGGAGTATTATTGATTTCTCCTACAGGCCAATGGGTCCCATTGTATTTCAAGCTAGAGTATGAAGCCACTAATAATGTGGCCGAGTATGAAGCACTTTTGTTAGGGTTATAGACAGCCAGGAGCATGAACATACAAATTTTAAAGGTTCTGGGAGATTCTGAACTGGTGGTTAGACATGTGAAGAATCAGTGCCAAACCAAACATCCTAGGCTGAGGGCTTATAGGAATGAAGTTTGGGACCTAGTGGAAAAAATTTTCTTGGCATTTAATATTCAGTTCATGCCCTGGGAGCATAATAGGATGGCAGACTCCCTTGCAGTTGCTGCCAGTAATTTCCATCCACCTCAAAACCCTCTCCTAAGATATGAAATTTAGGTACGTTATCGACCGTCAATCCCAGATAACATTAAGGATTGGCAGGTGTTTGAGAATGAAGAACAAGTGAAAATATTCCTGGAGATAGTTGGGGAATTCTCCAACATGGAGATTGATGCTTGTGAAGAAGAAGAGGCTGAAAACACTTCAGAAAATAAATGGGAAGAAAAGGTGGTTGGCCATAAAGTTCTACAACTAAAAGGAAATGTTATACCCCGAGGACTAGTGCCCTTAGAAAGGTTTTTTAACAGGAACGATGTCCCACTACAGTCGAACAAAGTTGTAGAGGAAAATCAGGTAGAATATCTTAACCTTGGTACTGATGCTGACCCCAAAATTGTGAAGTTATCCAAGAAATTCCTAGAGGAATATAAAGAACTCTACCAGAAATTATTCCAGTCATACAAAGATGTGTATGCATGGTCTTATCAAGACCTAAAAACCTTTGATATCAGCATCATGCAGCATGAAATTCCACTGAAGGGAGATGTGAAACCACATAAACAGAAGCTTAGACAGATAAATCCCTTGCTGCTTCCCTCCATTGAGAAAGAAATTAAGAAACTGTTGAAGGCCAAAATCATTGTGCCGTTGAGGTATTCTGAGTGGGTAGCAAACCTAGTCCCTGTCCGGAAAAAGAATGGAGAAATAAGGCTATGTGTTGATTTCTGAAATTTAAACCGAGCATCCTTAAAGGATAATTATCCCCTGCCCAAGATGGATCACCTCCTGTAGAAAGTGGTAGGAGCTTCTCAGATGTCGATGATGGATGGATTATCTAGTTACAATCAGGTGGTTGTACTACCAGAAGATCAGAAGAAGACTGCCTTTACCACTCCATGGGGTACGTTTATGTATGCCAGGATGCCTTTTGGGTTGATTAATGCAGGGGCCACTTTTCAAAGGGCCATGGACATTGCCTTTGTTGGGGAGAAAGATAATTTTGTGGTAGTATATCTGGATGATATCACTGTGTTCTCAAAAGATGATGCAGAGCACATTGAACACTTGCGTAGAACTTTCGAGAAGTGCAAAAGGTATGGCCTCTCTCTCAACCCACAGAAGTCATTGTTTGCATTGGAAGAGGGAAAGATTTTGGGGCATATTGTGACCAAATATGGGGTAAAAATAGATCCTAAGAGAGTAGAAGTTATAAATGGCATTTCTCTTCCCAGAAATAAAAAGGAGGTATAGGTGTTCCTAGGGCGCATTAACTTTCTGAGGAGGTTTATCCCTAACTATGCAGGGATAGTTAGACATATAACTGACATGTTGAAGAAAAATAACGAGGTAAAGTGGTCCCAGGAATCACGAGAGGCCTTTTCCAGGATAAAAAATGCCTTTGTAGAAGCTCGAGTGCTAGTTGGACCAGACTATGCCAAACCTTTCATGATCTTCTCATTTGCATCACCTCATACAGTGGCAGGAGTTTTATTGCAGAAAAATGAAGAAGGGTATGAGAAGTTCATCGCTTTCTTCAGTCAGGTGCTCTGTGATGCAGAGCTAAAGTATAACATATTAGAAAAGCAGGCATATGCTCTGGTGAAGTTCCTTAAAGCATTTCACATGTATGTCTTGCAATCCCATATCACTGCGTTTGTGCCTACAGCAGTGGTAAAAGATATTCTTATCGAAGGAGATAGCGAGGGAAAGAGAGGGAAATAGATTTCCAAAATATAAGAGTATGAGCTAGACATCCGTCCTACCAAACTGATTAAGGGACAAGGGTTAGCCAAAATCTTGTCCGAATCAAACTGTCAGGCTCTGGGTATAAATCTGTCCATGATAGAAAATGAGGAATCCGAGAAGAAGGAAGAGCAGTAGGGAGTAGAGATAGCTACCCAGAAGACACATATGAAGTACCTCATCAGCCCATGGTACAAGGAGATAGTGGAGTATCTTCTAACACTCAGCTGCCCTTCTAGTTGTGACAAAGCTAAATACAAAACACTAAGGTTGAGATCACAAAAGTACGTTGTTGCCAATGGTTGGCTATACTGGCGAGATCCCTCAGGCATTCTGCTCTTGTGTCTCATAGAGGACGAGGTAGAGAGTATAATGGCCGAATTTCATGAAGGAATCTGTGGGGGTCATTATAGTTGGAGGGCAACTGCTCACAAACTCCTGAAGGTTGGTTTCTTCTGGCTCAAACTCTTTGGAGATGTGTTTTCCCAGGTTAGAGCTTGTGAGAAATGCCGAAGGTTTGTTGAAAGAAATAAGTTGGCACCTCTGCCCATGATCCCTGTTCACGTGGATGAACCATTCGAGCAATGGGGAATTGATTTTATCAGTGAAATACATCCTCGATCAAGTGGTCAGCATAAGTTGATATTAACTATCACATATTATTTCACGAAGTGGGTGGAAGCTATACCTGCAAGGAATGCAACATATGCTATGGTAATGAAATTTATGGAAGAAAATATCATATCCAGATTTGACTGCCCTTCCAAGATAGTGACCGACAATGCATAAGCCTTTAAGTCTGCAAAGTTTGTCAGTTTCTACCAGCAGTATAACATTGCACTAGGTCACTCTACGGCCTATTACCCGCAAGGAAATGGCCTGACAGAGTCTTCAAATAAAACCCTGGTGAGGGAACTGAAGAAGGCTATCAACGAAAATAAAAAAAATTAGGATTCCCAGTTGAAATTCGCTCTGTGGGCCAACAGGATTACCAGCAGGAGAGCAACCGAGAAGTCCCCATATGAATTATTATATGGGAGGGTAGCAGTATTCCCTGTACAGTTAGCCTTACCAGTAGCCTGATTCATGCAAGAAATTCAAGAATAACCCGATGATGTGACCAAGAGAATAAATCAGCAGGTGGAGTTAGAAGAAACATGGAACCAGGTAAGTCGGAGGCTAATTGAATATCAAGAGAAGATGAAGGACCTTTTTGATCAGCATGCCAAGGACAGGAAGTTGCAAGTTGGGGATTTAGTGCTCATATGGGATATTCGAAGTGCTGATAAGGGGATACATGGTAAGTTTGACCCACTCTGGTTCGGCCCTTTTAAAATTGTGGAAAAAGGGGGCAACAACACTTTCAGGTTGGAAAATATACAGGGAGACTTGCTCGACGCCCCTGTAAATGGTCAGTTCCTCAAACCTTACTTCCAGTTCTAATTCAGGCCAACAGAGCCTGATGTATTATACTATATATTAGTTTTCTTCTTTCATATTTATTTACTTTGAATGATGTTTGTCGTGATGAATCATGAAGAGAAAAATAAAAAGTGCTGAAGAGTGGTATCCACATGGAAAATTAACAAGTGGTTTGCGAAGTTCTCGACACGCCCAAGGATGAACGTGCCATCCCCAGGTGGAGCCAATGTTGACTATATGGTTACCTTTAATCATTTAATCGGAGGGTCTTGAATAGAAAAGTATCGAATGTCGTGACCCGTGGTGAAAAATTGAAATAATGGCTGGACAGAAACAATGCTAAGCTAAGTCACGTGGCCGAATGACTAAGCACGTGTCTAAAAAGGGAAGTAAGACGTAAAAGCTCTGAACATGAAACAAACAAAAGGTATGTTATAAAATATTTAAGCCAAAGAGTATTATAACATAACCCACACCTATTTCATACACGTGGTATGAGCCCCCGCAAGTGCTATTCCTGGGGGGTCAAGGAGCGGAGGGGGGTGATAGAGCCATACCCCCGCGGAATTGTGGTGACGTGTCATGGGGGTTGATACTAGGTAAATATTATATGGTGAGTGAGGTGCGGGCCCTAAAGTATTCATGCTGTGTATTTTACAATTCCACGAGGAATCTGTTTTCAGAACCAAGTTGCTTACGCGGCAGAAAAGTAAGGTATAGTCCTTAGGTGAACTAGTACCGAGGCCCGTACCAGTATTAAACCCGACACATGGTGTTCACCAACCTGCAGTTAAATGCCCAATCCCTTGTTGGCAATATGATGCAGAGTGTTGTCCTTGATGGAAACCTACTTGATGAAGTTGTCCTTGATGGAAATGATGTAAATCTGATGTATCTACAGATCAGTTCAGAAGTATCAGAAGAAAGGAATACAGAAAGTGCCGGAATAATGTTGAACAAGGTATGTCACAAGGAATACGCGGGTTTGTTAAGGAGAAGTCGCGTATGTACGCGGAAATGAACGTGCCAAGTCGCGTATGCCAATTTGTGCTCTAATTTTATAAAACCAGGGGGCATTACCATGGTATTGGCCCAAAGTATTGAGAGCTTGACTATCTATTTGATCTCGTCCAGGAATACCATCAGCGGTTGAGTGGTTTTGACTCATGGTATTGATAAAGGCCAAATCTAT
This sequence comes from Pinus albicaulis, assembly GCA_034641835.2. Taxonomy (NCBI): domain Eukaryota; kingdom Viridiplantae; phylum Streptophyta; class Pinopsida; order Pinales; family Pinaceae; genus Pinus; species Pinus albicaulis. The sequence goes on along the minus strand of CM076583.1, from coordinate 243,330,337 downwards.
TTAAGGAGAACAAAATCATAGTGCAAGAGGGTGTGCAAGTGTTTGGGCTTTAATGAATACTTCACTCTGAAGTATATCTGCATGGTTGAACTGCGTTCTTAATTAATAGATCTAAATCTATGATGCACCTATGAATATGATGAAAGTTAAAGATCTCTAGATCTATAAATGATGAATCTCTAGGATGATCTGAAAAGAAGTAATGAAGACCTGGCACAAATCTGATGAAGAAATTGAAGAAATATGGGTAAGTTCATAGATCTGATATGTTCTACAAATTTTGTCTTTTATAAATCTATACGCAGGTTCATTTCGGGAAAAGTGCATGTATACGCAGATCTGATTAAATAAAAGCGCGTATTGGCAGTTAGGGTTTTTCTGAAAAATGCACAGATGTATACGCGGGTCTGATTAAATAAAAGCGCGTATGGTATCTGAACCAATGGTTGCTCAAGTTTGAATGTGTTTCTGCATATCTATTTTGAAGTCTGGGTTATCTCTGGTATTCTGGTTACAATGGTTTCACTATTCTGTTTGAAGCATTGGGAAAAGTATGTCTGTTGATAAGTGAAGGGTTGTGTTAAAGCTGTTTGATCCAGTTTGAAAATTGATGAAACGTGGTCGGCAGTAGTGCTGAGGGTTGAAGCCTTCAGTAAGGGGGTAGTAGCTCCCTTCCAGTAGTAGCTGGTAAACGAGAGCAGGGGATAGTAGCTCCCTTCTAGGAGAGGCTGGTAAACGAGAGCAGGAGGTTGTAGCTCCCTTCCAGGAGAGGCTGGTAAACAAGAGAAGGTTGTAGCCTTCTGCAGGGGGGTGCCTGCATGCTGGTATGAGTCTGCGCCAGTACATGATTGTAAGAAGTTTTCTTTATATAATAAATATTGAAGACTGAGACGACGACAGCGGTGGTTTTCTCCCAAATTGGGTTTCCACCTTAAATCTTGGTGTTCATGTGTGTTGCTTATGTGTGGTGATTTATTCTGTTCTTACTGCACCTGTTTACTGCTTACTAAACATTTGATGAATGGATGATGCAATGATCTAATTCAAGAATTAAATGCATAATTAGATCTCTGAGCATACGCGAGTTTACTTAAGGATATCCGCGTGTATACGCGAGTTGTGTTCATTAAAGTAGTGTATGGGTTTAAAAGCAAGAAAAATTTAAAAAAAATTCAGTCAGCACTAAATACTGAGTCACCCCCCCCCCTCTCAGTATTTTTCCCAACAATTGGAATCGGAGCAGGTCCTTCTGAAAAATCTTAGCTGCTAGAAGGAAGATGAAGCAAGAATATGAGCAATAAAGATGGAACAACATCTATCAAGCCTCCGCTCTTTAATGGAATCAATTTAATCTTTTGGAAAATAAGGATGAGATCCTTTCTTTAGTCTATGGGAGCAGATGTATGGGCCATTGTTGAATGAGGATATCAATATCCAGCTGCAGTACCAACAGATCCAACTGAAAAGAAGAATTATGAAACAAATGCAAAGGTAGTCAATGCTCTAACGGGAAGTCTAACTGATTCTGAATTTGTCAAAGTTATGCAGCTGAATACAGCAAAGGAGATATGGGACAAAATCATTCTAAGTTATGAAGGTGATGCAAAGGTAAAAAGTGAAAAACTTCAAACGCTCATAATTGAATATGAAAATTTAAGAATGCATAGTGATGAGAATATTTCCAGTTTCTTTTTACGTATTGATGATGTTGTAAATCTTATGAGAAACCTGGGAGAAACAATAACCGAATCTACTTTGGTTGAGAAAATTTTAAGATCGCTAACAGCAAAATTTGAGTCAAAAGTTTCTGCTCTTGAAGAAAAACAGGATCTTCAAAATCTTACTGTGGTACAACTTCATGGCATACTAACCGCATATGAAATGAGAAGAGGAGAACCCTCTGAAGTCAAAGAGGTTGTCTTCAGAGCTTCTACAAAAGGGAAAGAAGTACAAGAAGTAGAAGGATCAGGATATATCTCAGAAGAAGATGAGGCAAATTTTGTAAAGAAACTCCAACTTGGCACAGGACGGTTCAGAGGTAAGCTTCATTTCAAATGTTTTGAGTGTGGAAGATTTGGTCACTATGCTACTAAGTGTCCTCATAAAGAAACACCTGCAAAAGGGAAAGAAGTAGCAAGAAGGAATAAGAATCAGTTTAACACTAGAAAAAGTTACTATACTCATGAAGACAATGATGGGTTATCTGATAGTGAGGAAGAATGTGAACAAGATCTTAGACTTCTCATGGCATTTGAATATAGAGAAGAAAAGGATACTTTTGTGGATGCTCTAGAGGACAATGATTTTCTTGAAGAAAACAATCAACTCAAAATACGCTTAGAAGAAAGTAAAATACTCTTAGAAGAAAGGAAAATAACCATAGAGACTCTGGAAAAGCAGGTTGAAGAAGCAAAGAAACACATTGAGAAATTAGAATGTGAAGTGGTAAGTCTAAGAAACGATTTTGAGAAAGTAAGACTCTGAATCTTAGATTTGCTAAAGGATCTGAAACCTTAGATGATATTATCAAGGTACAACGTTCTCCTCTTATAAAGATAGGTCTTGGATATACCGGAGAATCTTCTCAGGCTTCAGCACCAAATTATCTAAAAGCAGCTACAGCTGGTTTACAAAATTCTGCCACTCAGCAAGGGAATAAAGAATCATTACAGGTAAAGCATGATCATCTAAATTCAAAGAACACTAACAGAAATATCTCTCAAAGAAACACCAATCAACAGGTAAATTCAAGTAGAAGATTTCATGATCGCAGAAATTTCTTCTTCAATGGACAATGTTTCTCATGTCACAATTTTGGTCATAAAGCTGTTCAATGTGTTGCATATAAAACCATCATGACTAGAGAAGCAAGAAAGAAAAGGATTGAATTTGAGAAGAATACCTATAACAACTTTTCTCCTCTTCTAAATGAAGTTGAGTGTGCTTATTGCAATAACTTTGGGCATGAATAATCTGAATGCAGGAGCAAAGTTCAGCCAAAAGAGCATTTTCCTTCAAGTTCCAAAGTATGGAAAAATAAGGAATTACAAGTTAAAAATTGTGGCATAGCGTTATTTGCAGAAGGTGAAGAAAATCAATGGTACATTGATAGTGGATGCTCAAGACACATGACAAGTGACAAAAACAAACTTCTTGCATATAGTGCTCTAGAAAAGGAAAAGAAAGTTACATTTGGAAATGATACTCCTGCTGTAATTAAAGGAAAAGGGTCTGTGTTTCTAAAAGAAAAGGTGAAGGCTAATGACGTCATGTATGTGGATGGATTAAGGCATAACCTGTTAAGTGTAAGTCAAATGTGTGTTCAAGGAACTGAAGTTGTCTTTAGTTCAAAAGAATGTGTGGTTCGTGATCTTGATACAGGTAAAACAATTATAAAAGTAAAAATAACTCCAAGCAACCTGTATGTATTAAAGAACTGTAAAGAACAATGTTACTTGAGTAAATATTCAGAAAACTGGCTATGGCATGGAAGGTTGGGGCATCTAAGCTTCTCTCAAATAAAAAAATCAAGCAGACTTAATGTTGTTTGTGGTCTTCCCAATATTACTCTACCTGAAAGTATCATATGCAAATCTTGCCAATTCGGCAAGCAGACCAGAGTGCAATTTAATGCCAAGGAAGGATCATCAATTAGGCCTCTTGAACTCATTCATACTGACATATGTGGACCTATGAGGAAAAAGTCACCTCGTGGTGAACAATACTATATCTTATTTATTGATGATTTCTCTAGAATGTGTTGGATTGGGTTGCTTAAACACAAAGATGAAGCATTTGATAAATTTCAGATCTTCAAGGCTCTAGTTGAAAATGAATTAGATCTAAAACTCAAATGTCTTAGATCTGATCGAGGAGGAGAATATACTTCAGATGAATTCCTTGAATTTTGTGAACAACATGGCATAAAAAGACAGTTCTTTGTAGCTGGCACTCCACAACAAAATGGCGTAGCAGAAAGAATGAAAAGAACAGTTCAACAAATGGCTAGAGCTATGCTTGATGATTCTGGAACACCTGACACATTTTGGGGAGAAGCAGCACATACATCGGTAAATATTCTCAACAAGGCACATTTTCGTGTAAATAGTGACAAAACTCCATATGAACTCTGGTATGGTAATTCTCCCTCTGTGAAGCATTTTAGAGTTTTTGGAAGTAAATGCTTTATCAAAAATAATGATGAAAAACTTGGCAAGTTTGAACCTAGAGCAGATGAAGGAATAATTCTTGGTTACTCCTCTACGAGTAGAGCATATAAATGTTACAATAAAAGACTTCGGAAGATTGTTGAATGTATTGATGTTGTTATTGATGAGTCTCCTGCAGCCCCAAAAGAAGAAAAACAAACAACAAATGAAGACGATGGTGACATATGTCCTCCTACATCAAATAGCAATGATATAGACAGTGAACCCAATGAAGAACCTGAAGATGATTTATCTGAAAAAGCTCCATCCAGATATGTTCAAAAGAATCATCTAGAATCTCAAATTTTGGGAGATAAGGGATCAGGTGTACAAACAAGAAGGACTCTTGTGGGATCTTCTAGCTATCTAGCATTTCTATCCACTATTGAACCACACAATGTCAATCAAGCTAGCAAATATGAATGTTGGATTCAAGCCATGAATGAAGAGCTTGATCAAATTGAAAAGAATCACACTTGGGAATTAGTACCAAGACCTCATGACAAAAATGTCATTGGAACCAAATGGATATTCAAAAACAAGTTAAATGAGAATGGGGATGTTATAAGAAATAAAGCTAGACTTGTTTGCAAGGGGTATGCTCAACAAGAAGGTATAGACTTTGAAGAAACTTTTGCTCCTGTAGCTAGAATTGAAGCCATAAGAATGTTTCTTGCTTTTTCAAGTTATCAACAAATCAAAGTTTATCAAATGGATGTTAAATCTGCTTTTCTTAATGGTGATCTAGAAGAAGAAGTATATATAGAACAACCGGAAGGATTCATTTGGGGAAATGATGAAAATCTTGTTTGTAGACTTAAAAAGGCTCTATATGGTCTCAAACAAGCTCCAAGGGCATGGTATTATCGTCTTGACAAATATCTTCATCAACAAGGATTTTCAAAGGGGTCTGCTGATAGCAATTTATACACAAAAACTGAAAATGATAAACTATTGATTGTGGTTGTATATGTTGATGATATCATTTTTGGAAGAAATGAAGAATCTATGAGTCATAAATTTGCTTCTGCTATGCAGCGAGAATTTGAAATGTCTTTACTTGGGGAACTAACATTCTTTCTTGGCTTGCAAGTACATCAAACTACAGATGGCATATTCTTATCACAAGCAAAATACCTTAAGAAAATTCTGAAGAAGTATGGCATGGAAGAGTGAAAACCTGTAAGTACACCAATGACAACTGGATGTAATCTCAGTTCTCATGATGATTCTCCCACAGTGAATCAACCAGAATACAGATCTATGATAGGAAGTCTACTTTATCTCACTAGGACTAGACCAGACATTATGCATGCAGTTGGGATTGTTGGATGATTCCAAGCTAATCCAAAAGAGTCTCACCTTGAGGCTTTGAAAAGAATATTCAAATATCTACAAGGAACTCAAGACTTTGGACTATGGTATCCAAAGAATGTTGATCTTACTCTTCATGCTTACACTGATGCAGATTGGGCTGGAAATGTTGATGATCGGAAAAGCACTAGTGGTGGTGCATTCTATATGGGGCCCCGGTTAGTATCCTGGTTCAGCAAGAAGCAAAACTCTATTGCCTTATCTACATCAGAAGTAGAATATGTGGCTGCCGCATATTTTTGCACTCAACTTCTTTGGATGATGCAAACCTTACAAGACTTTCAAATCAAATGTTCACCTCCTATCTCCATCATGTGTGATAATACAAGTGCCATCAGCATCTCAAAGAATCCTGTTATGCATTCCAAGACCAAGCACATTCCCATCAAGTATCACTTCTTACGTGAACAAGTGCTTGAACAAAAGGTGAAGTTGGAGTATGTTCCCTCCAAAGAACAAGTTGCTGATATACTGAACAAACCTCTGCCTAGGGAAGCATTCGAATATCTCAGACAGAAGCTGGGAGTAGTCTCTGCCATGCAGAAAATCATAAATGCTTAAATTCAGAAGATTAAATTGGATACGTGGGTTTCCTGAAAGACAGTCGCGTATATACGTGAGTTTATACAAAGAAAACCGCATATGATTAGTTGCTGACAAATTTTACTTGGAGTCAACATTATTTAGCACAGCTGCAGTGCTGTTTGGTATCTCTGATGATGTTTCAGCTCTTATATTTCTGTTTCATTCTCTGATATTGGGTGAAGATGCCTTGATGATTGGTTGTTGAAAGTGTTCAGGTTGCACAAGCTAAGGAGGAGTTTTGGTCATATGGAAAGGATGCATTGGATGCACAGTTTCAGGGGGAGCATTAGCCTTGCTGAATGTAATGCATTGTTGGCATTATGATGATTCTGAAATACGATCTCTCTTGAGGTCTTTTTGATATTGGTTATAAAAATTCATATGTGTAATTTGATGAAAAGGCTATGACCTATGATGTAAATTGTAATATTCAGTCATGTAAAGGGCTCGTTCAAATTTGTAAACCCACTTGGTTGGGTAGTTGAGTCAAAATGTGTAAAACCACTTGGTTGGGTACAAGAGTCATATATGTAAATCCACTTGGTTGATCTTTGATGTAAGTATGGGTCCTTGGTTATAGAGTCATGTACTTCATTGAAAAATATGTTTGAAGACTCAGCATGAACTCAGGGGGAGCATGGTAACTTCAGTGCACATCAGATCTACAGAGCTCTTCTTTCTTCATGAGAAGAAAAACCTTGTTTTGGTTTTTGATCCGCCCTTTGCCCTTGATGTCAAAGGGGGAGAGTAACATGGTGTTTGAATAGGGGGAGAGTTTCATGATGTTTTCATAATGGTTATAATCAATGTATATATATGTTGTGATGATCAAACACCATCATGGTTGCCATCAAGTCTAAAGGGGGAGATTGTTGGAAATATGATGCAGAGTGTTGTCCTTGATGGAAATGATGTAAATCTAATGTATCTACAGATCAGTTCAAAAGTAGCAGAAGAAAGGAATTCATAAAGTGCCGGAATAATGTTGAACAAGGTATGTCACAAGGCATACGCGGGTTTGTTAAGGAGAAGTTGCGTATGTACGCGGAAATGAACGTGCCAAGTCGCGTATGCCAATTTGTGCTCTAATTTTATAAAACCAGGGGGCATTACCATGGTATTGGCCCAAAGTATTGAGCGCTTGATTATCTATTTGATCTCGTCTAGGAATACCATCAGCGGTTGAGTGGTTTTGACTCATGGTATTGATAAAGGCCAAATCTATTTAAGGAGAAGAAAATCATAGTGCAAGAGGGTGTGCAAGTGTCTGGGCTTTAATGAATACTTCACTCTGAAGTATATATGCATGGTTGAACTCTGTTCTTAATTAATAGATCTGAATCTATGATGCACCTATGAATATGATGAGAGTTAAAGATCTCTAGATCTAGAAATGATGAATCTCTAGGATGATATGAAAATAAGTAATGAAGACCTAGTGCAAATCTGATGAAGAAATTGAAGAAATTTGGGTAAGTTCATAGATCTGATCTGTTCTGCAAAGTTTATCTTTTATAAATCTATACGTAGGTTCGTTTCGGGAAAAGTGCGTGTATACGCGGATCTGATTAAATAAAAGTGTGTATTGGCAGTTAGGGTTTTTCTGAAAAATGCACAGATGTACACGCGGGTTAGTTTCATGAAAAGCGTGTGTATATGTGGGTCTAATTAAATAAAAGTGCGTATGGTATCTGAACCAATGGTTGCTCAAGGTTGAATGTGTTTCTGCATATTTATTTTGAAGTCTGGGTTATCTCTGGTATTCTGGTTACAGTTGTTTCACTGTTCTGTTTGAAGCATTGGGAAAAGTATGTCTGTTGATAAGTGAAGGGTTGTGTTGAAGCTGTTTGATCTAGTTTGAAAATTGATGAAACATGGTTGGCAGTAGTGCTGAGGGTTGAAGCCTTCAGTAAGGGGGTAGTAGCTCCCTTCCAGTAGTAGCTAGTAAATGAGAGCAGGGGGTAGTAGCTCCCTTCCAGGAGAGGTTGGTAAATGAGAGCAGGGGGTTGTAGCTCCCTTCCAGGAGAGGCTGATAAACGAGAGAAGGTTGTAGCCTTCTGCAGGTGGGTGCCTGCGTGCTGGTATGAGTTTGCACCAATACATGATTGTAAGAAGTTTTCTTTGTATAATAAATATTGAAGACTGAGACGACGACAACGGTGGTTTTCTCTCGAATTGGGTTTCCACCTTAAATCTTGGTGTTCATGTGTGTTACTTATGTGTGGTGATTTATTCTGTTCTTACTGCACCTATTTACTACTTACTAAACATCTGATGAATGAATGATGCAATGATCTAAGTCAAGAATTAAATGCATAATTAGATCTCTGAGCATACGCGAGTTTACTTAAGGATATCCGCGTGTATACGCGAGTTGTGTTCATTAAAGTAGCGTATGGGTTTAAAAGAAAGAAAAAGTTAAAAAAAATTCAGTCAACACTAAATACTGATTCACCCCCCCCCCCCTCTCTCAGTATTTTTTCCAACATCCCTATGCATCGCATGCTCCATTGTCAGTGTCCTTACGACGCTCACCCCACTTACTTCACCATTCCGCCTTTTGCCAAAGAATCCTTAGTTTTATATAACAGTCCCCTGTATTTTACTGCAGTAAAATTTCAGGTATTTAGCTACGGTATACACCAAAGTGGGAGCCTAGTGCCAGGTCCACCCAGTCACTGTCAGTACCCCCGCATTTTTTTCCCGAGCAGATTTCCCACTGCACAGGTATTCCGTCCCTCATACCCCCTTTGGTTTCCTTTTTTTTTTTAATTTTTCATATCAGTCATGGGAAAGGTCACCCCCAAGAAAACAGAACCAGAGACCCCTCAGGTCCGTGAAACCAGAAACCCTCCCGGGTTCTAGCACTTCTTGGACCTACAAGCCAAAATCTGTGATCCTCAATATCCTTTTCTTATCAGCAGTATCAAACCTGAGCTTTTTAGAAGACATGTCAAGAATAGGGATCGATATCGGGTGGTTTTATCAGGCCTGTATCATTAAATTACCCCTCCTGTCTATCCGGTGGTCGAGTTTATCTGCTAGCTCAGAGATGACTACGATGAATGTTGGGGCACGTTTATCTCGGCTTAAGGGAACAAGATATTCTCTCTTTCCCCCAACATTATCATAATAGCCCTCCGCTTTCCCACTAGTGCAAACTACACCAGTTTCAGTGAAATGACTTTAACCCCCCAATTTGCAAAATTTCCATGGGAACAACAAAGGGATTTCATTTCCTCCATAACCGCCAACCAGACCACATCCCTTCCTTCTGTAGAACCTTTCCCTTTGAGTTTTTTCAAATAATAAGTGCAGCCCATCCTCGCCCTCATTGCAGGTCTATTAGGTGTAGGTGGTTTGGGGGAAACCTCCAAGGCATGTGTCGCTTTCTTATGGTTAATGTCTCAATCGGGGGTAGTTCTGCATATGCCTGGTTTCCTGGCCTCCACCATTCAGACCCAATTCCAAGAGCTTTCGGAAACTCGTCACTTCCATTTTTGTTCTATGGTTTTCTACCTCTTCCTATATCAGCATGCTGATAAATTCGAAGGGTTGGGTTTAGATAAGGTGTATAAGGTAAATTCTTAGCATAGACCAGTTTTTGATTGGAGCTTTGCAGCACACCAGTTACCAAATGGGGTGGGTTATTCCATATTTCTAAATGAGCTCACGCCTATTGCCTACACTATCATCCATGACTCTCCCTCACCTAGGGTTTTTCCTGATATGAAGAGATGGTTATAGGCTAGTCAAGCCCAAAGTACTGGGTACTGGTACCTATATGACAACTACACTGAAATTTGGGTTTATGGAGCCGAGGTTCCCCACTATTAGTTGCTTGTGTTCCCTGGATGACGAATTTATGCTCTTGATTACATTCAGTAGACCCTAAAATCTGACCAACTCCACTTCGTCCCTGCAAAGAAGGGTTTCATCCTGAAACTTCCAATTACTATTGGCCCTTTTATTGTTAATTCAAGGCATTCCCTCCCCATCGTTGAGAAGCTGCTGCAAGACATGGATTTTAGACAAGGGAAGGCTTGGCCCTACGATCCGAGGGGCATCATCTCTAACAGAAGAAGGAGGAACAAATATACTCCTTATGTGCATGAAACAAGGCCATTCATAGAATGGAGAGCTAATCTTGAAACTTGGCCTTTGCTTTCGCAGATAGAGATAGATTCATTTGCTACAGGGGAAAAAGGAGAGGTAGCTTCAGGAAGAGAAGCTGGTAAAGGTCAAGAAGAAGAAGAAGTGGGCCCATCAAGAACAGGTTCTCCCCTTCGCAAAAAGCAGAAAATAGTGACAAGTGAAGTAGAAGTAATAAGGGAAGAATAGTTACTCCAACCATTCATACCTTATGGCAAACCCGACGGGAGTAGAACAGGACTCAAGGTGCTACGAGACAACGTCACATCCTATGATTACTTAGAAGTTTCACAGGCTATCAGAGCTGACACTTCACAGGTCGCAACCGAAAGGAGCCTAAAATCCAAAGCCATCGGAGATAAGTACAAGGCCGAGCTAGAAGGATACATAGAGAAATACCATACCAAGATTTCAGCCTCGATGAACCTGGACACAGAACATCTAGTGATGGCCATGGAAGAGGCCATTTTGGACCCGGATGCAGGCACTACCAGTTACAGAGTGCTAGAGTACGCAATCGATATGTCTAAGGTACCATCACTTGATAAATGTAACCTGTTTTAGGTGGTTGGTGATATGTTAAAAGATGAAGTGATGCAGCTTACAATCACGTTGAAAAAATTGGAGACTAAGCATGCCCAAGTGAGGGAGACTCTCAGAAAAGAACAAGAAAATTCTCGTTCCCTCATGAATCAAGTACGTGCTCTCCATGAGTTGATTAAAGGAAAAAATACTGGGGAATCAAATCCATAGCGTTACGTCATCGAGCAATTGAAGATAGAGGTGGCATCCCTGAAACGCAAGATTAGCATACCGTCCTCCCATCATGTACAGATAGCCGAATTAGCTGAGGCTGAGAAAGACAAAGCAGACCTGGCTAACTCTCTGGAAAAGGAGAAGGAAGAAAAGGAAAAGATGGCAGAAACAATGGTTGTTCTTCAGGGCAGACTGATGGAAGTACAGACGACTTGGGATACACACAGTTGTGCACCACCTCCAGCCCAACCGGAAACTAGTTCACTGTCCGAGCAGCTGACTACAACAATGGCTACCAACGCTACACTAGAGAAGTAGGTTTCCACCGCAAGGCTAAGAATCACTGAGCTGGAAACTGCCTTGGCTGAAAATTCCAGAAAGATAGAGGCTATGCAGAAGGAAATTGAGCAGGCAAAGAAGGAAAAAGCTGACCAGCAGAAGACCATCAACGATCTCAACAGTCGCCTGAAAGGTAATATGTCCCTCAGGGATGCCAGAAGAATAATTTGGTTAGAAATCATCGCGGCGGTGAAAGGACAGTGGGATTTTCTGAAGGTTATTAAAGAAGTAAAATCATCTGTGATTTATCTCAGAAGAAAGATTCATGATGGAAATACTAATATATCCAGCAGAGCCCAGCATGCAAGAAGTTATATCTCTTTCTTGAAAGGGCTGAAGTCTGAAGACATGGAGAAGCATGGCATAGCAAGCGAGTTCAAGGAGGCCGTTGAATGTCAGAAGATAATCGACAAAGAGTCTACCCGCACGATAGCCTCAAGAACCTTGGAAAGCATGGCAGTCAATTTAGATCGGTTTGATATGGTTTGGGCTGAGATTACAGTGGCTGGACTCCCATCATGTTGGGATCGTACTACTCCTACCGTGCTACAGCCATTATCAGAGTACGAAGCACATCTCAAGGAAGAGATGTATCGAACAGATGTACTTTTAGATAAAACCACCTGGTTAAAAGTAGAGACTATTGTTTCGACACTCCACCAAGAATTTGCTCTCCTCCATCTAGTAAAGCACAAAATCCCCACCGATCCAAATTTCGACGACCTCACTAAAGCTTATATCAAGGTCGAAGGATTCGCATCAATGCCTAAACCTACAGCAGATAGTCAGCAAAGGTGCACTCGGTATGCCAGCCTAGTGGCCAGCTCATCAGCAAATGTTCCGCCACCTGTGTCAACGACCGCCTCGACTCCATCTCATCAGTAAATGTTATCAATTCATGATTCGACCCTAGTGGCCTTTTACTTTTACTTTAGTTTGTTACTTTTCAATTTCGAGTGGAATTCACATTCCACTCTTGCATTTTACTTTCTGTCAAAAAAATGTTGTTTAATATTTTTGTTTAAAACGGTCGTGAGCCTAACTGTAAATGATGAGATGCCCCTATTCCTCATCATTAATTTTGGTTATTTTTGATGGAGACTTAAAACTGATTACTAGCACGCAAGGAAGATATTTTTCCAAAAAATATCTTCTCGCTCATGTTTCTGAGGCTTCTATGTAAGCAGCAACTAAAGAGAAAATCAGGTTCCAGATTTTCTAAAGAATATGCTGTGAAAATAGTTTTTTGTATGCATTTTGTTGAAGCTTTAATACAATGTGGAGAGCTCGTTGGGTCTTAGTGACAAGGAGTTCTATATTTAATGAGGATTCTGGTCTTGCTGCTTTATAGTCTGTAACTCTACCTTATGTGATATAGTTTAGCTATTCATTTCATTATTTCCATTTCTCTTGTATCATGCTCTGGAATGCGAGTGGCTCACTGGTTCTGGTATGAATTTATCAAAGTTGATACTTATAATAAACCTGTCCAGCACTTTAAATATGGCTCAGTCATGATATGTTGTTTTGTTTTCCACTTCATTCACGCTTCTTCTATATTAAGTGCTATGGGATGTTATTTTTAAAAGCTATGGACATGTATGGATTCTTGTTATCATAAGCCCATCTCATGTTTAGATTTGTTTCTGGGATTTCATCTCATTAGTGGTTAGTATTCCTTCTACATTTCATACACAGCCAATGCCGTCTGATTTTTCACCTCTGTAAAGCATTTTTAGAATCCAGCCCTCCTTATGGAAAGCTACCTTTGAATTGTCTGATACATTTATATTGAGAATTCACTTCTTTCCTCTGCAGTGTTCCTTTCATTATGCTAATTTTATGAGTATTATGGTTCCACCTACATTGTACCTTCCTGTTAAAATTGAAATAGCAAAGAGCCTTGTTTTGATAACTATCCTTGTTATATCATATGCTCCTTGCTATATAAGATGTCCTAGGCACTAGTCTTTCACAACTCAAGGCTATCTCTAGGGTTGACAACATTACATACAGAGCTTCATCAAACCTTTCTATCAATCTTGTAATAAACCTTGCATAAGTAGGTGTATTGGCATTCTTCAAGGAGAAAGACTCAAAAAACCACCAAGCATATGCTTTACCTTCAAAATGCAGCACTGCTACTTTGATGGCTTCAATCTCTGAAACTTGATGTTGTTGCATGAAGTTGTCTAGCTCCTCCACCCAAACCCTGACTGGATATTTAGGTGGTCCATCAAAGATAGATAGATAGAATCTACCCTTATCATGCTGCTCCTCCTTTGTGTCTTTTCCCTCCTTGATCTTGCAGAACCCTTGGAAGTTTGAGTCATCTTTGAACTCCTTGGATTGAGCTTCATACTCCTCCAAATACTCTCTAAGAGTCTCCTTTTTGGGCACACCTCCTTTCTTCCTCTTCATGAAGAAATCACAAATAGAATGCTAAAGCTTTGATGATATGGCTGAGTGCACATATCCATCAGATGAGGATTCAGAATTTTCCTCATGTATAGATCTTGTAGATCTGATCAAAATATATTCTTGTTCTTGAAACTTCATGGGAGTTTCACTGCTTCTTCTCTCTTCTTCTTGTACAACCTCCTTGGAGAGGTTCTTGATAGATCTGAAAAGTGATGAGAGTAAACTCATCTTATTCATAATTCTAACCTTGATCCTTTCTGAACAACACTTTGGCTTGAAGCCACAAGCTGAGCCAAATATCTTGCTCTGATACCACTGTAATATTCTAGATCTGGGGCAGCTCAACAAGCCTGCTGAAATAACGCAATTATGAGAATAATGTGCATGGAAATGAGTTTTTGACTCCTAGATCCCTTATATCAGCTCATCTAAGATCTAAATCCAAAAGGAGAGAAAAAACAATTCATACTAGGTGGTTTAAACAGATCTCCGACAAACTAGTCTAGCTGAAAACCACCCAAAGAGAGGGGTTGTAGCTCTATGCAAAGGACTGCTTCAGAAATAACGCAGATCCACTAAATCACATTAGGAGGCTGATATGGAGGTTTTGAAATCATATATATAACATAAAATCAGATGTTCTATACAGCTCATATAGTATACAAGAGAAAGAATGAGATTATACAGCAAAAATCCTCAGAAATGAGGTGCTACAACCATGAGAAAACACTGCATAACCATGACAGCGTTATTTTTACGGCTGAAGAAGTAGTGTATTAATTATTCAGATCTAGAGAAGATGTTTATATAAAAATTTAGATCTAATACAGATCTGTGTACAAGAAATGCTGATCTATACATTCCCCTTGGGGTTTTGCACAAAACATGAAGCACTAGGAGTAGATCTGAGATATAAGACTGCAGATCTGTAGAATGATTCATAAATTTATGAATAATACAATGGTACATCAGATCATATCTGAAACTAACATGAATTGGATGACCAATCCATGGATCACCACGGTGAGAGGAAGAATCCCAACACTAGATATCTCACCTCCAAAAGATAGACAAAACAACCTGCAGCTGTAGATCTGAAAATAACACTGTCCAGGGAGAGAAACAACACTTTAAGCTTAGAGAATGCTTTGGACTAATTCCAATGTCTATATCTGAAGCACAATCAACTAATGAACTCTTCAAGGAGGTTAAAAGACACACTCACTAAGAAGAGCCACTAGTATAAGCTAAATCTGAGCAGATCTAGTGTCTTCCACTGCTGCAACTCACAAGTACAGCTCAAATCTCAACAAGAGTAGTGCTATAGGTGTAAGGTGAGCTTGGCATAAAAGCTTGATGTGGAAAAGATAGCAAAAGTCTCCTCCAAGAGCTGCTCAAGGAAGGAGGTGGGATTCCTGAACAGGAAGTCCCAACAAGGGATATCTAAGCAGAAAATACCTTCAGAAAATTGTAATCTTCAACAACCCCCCCCCCCCCCCCCCCCCCTCTTGTTGATCTCCTCCTCCTTTTATAAGATTGAACTCTTGGAAAAACCCTAAACCACTTCATTGGTTTATCCCTTTTCACATTTAGACTCTCCTTCTAGAACTGTGTTGTCCCTCAAGGAGGTTCAATGCATCTAGACTGCACTGTTGACTTGGTCAAATATGACCCATTCTTGTGATTTAAACCCATTCACACCTACATAAGTTTATTTACATAGCCTAGATATGTCTCTGTTCTCATAGGCATTGATTTATTCTTGGTTTTAGGAGTTTTACATGTCCTCCTTTACAATTTATTCATCAATCATGAAATGAAAAAATAAACAAGGCAAAATTAATATTCCAATTAGCTGCAACTAATTTAGGAATATTACAACATGCTTGTTGTATAATTTCTACATGGTAATAGAGCAGAAGAAATTGCAGAAGTGAAGCAGGAGCTGATTTTGTGACTGGATAGAATTCGAATTTGCAAAAATACTTTCTTGGTGATATAGCCGATTCAAGATCGAAATGGATTTCAATGGCTTGAGTTTAGAGTATGCACTCAAGGGTAGCTCGAACTAAATTTCTTGGAAGAATAGGATGGAGGCAGTACTCGAAGACAATGTCATGAATGAATTTAATGACAAAGATGTTCCGAAGCCAGATGTTGCAAGTGCTGGAAATCTTGATGCATGGCAAAAGAAAGTGGCAAAGGCAAGGCGGATCCTGTTGGAGGGAGTACGAGACCACATTGTCTCAAGCCTCCATGGGAAAGCCACACAATATGAAATGTGGAAGGCTTTGACATATCTATTCCAAAGCAGTAGTGACCATAGGAAATTGGCACTCAAAGATAAACTCAGGAAGATCAAGATGGAAATTAAGGGCGACACCATTCAAAAATATCTCACGAAGTTTGTCTAATGTCGGGATGAACTCGGGAGTGTGGGAATAATAGTTTCTGATAATGATTTGGTTAGCTTGGCTCTCCTAGGACTTCATAAGAGTTGGCATAATTATCAAGACTCTATCAATAGAAGGGAAAAATTTCCAGATTGGAAACGACTGTGCTCGGATTTAGTGTAGGAGGAGTTCAGACGGAACACCAGAGATGGATATTCATCTAAGAATGAGGAGTTCAGTCGGAACACCAGAGATGAATATTCCTTAATGGCTTTAATTTTTTTAGGGTCTAATTTAACACCCTCGTGAGATATAATATGACCCAAATATTCCACCTCTTGTACTCTAAAGAAACATTTGGATTCTTTTGCATATAATTGTTTCTCCTGCAATAGTTTGAGCACCCTATCAACATGTTCAACATGATCCTTCCAAGACCTACTGTAGATTAGTATATCATCAAAAACTACTAGCACAAATTTTCTAAAGAAGGGTTTGAAAATGGAATTCATCAACCCTTGAAATGTAGAAGGTGCATTGGTAAGACCAAAAGGCATGACCAAAAATTCATAATGACCCTCATTAGTTCGAAATGTTTTTTTTGAAATATCTTCAGTCTTCATTCTAATTTGATGATATCCTGAACGAAGATCCAACTTGGTAAAATAAATTGCTCCATGTAATTCATCCAATAATTCATCAATCACAGGAATGGGAAATTTGTCTTTAACGGTGAGCTTATTGAGCTCCCTATAATCCGGACACATTCGCCATGATCCATCCTTCTTGTGTACCAATACTACAGGAGCAGAGAAAGAACTTTGACTAGGTTGAATTATACCCGCCTCTAACATTTCTGCAATCATACGTTCAATTTCGCTCTTTGGAAGTAAGGATATCTATAAGGCCTGATGTTTGGAGGAACACTTCCTGGAATCAAATGAATAGCATGATCATGATCACGAATAGGTGGGAGTCCTTTGGGAGTTTCAAACACCTTGGAATGATTGTCCAAGACTTGTTGGAGATCTGCAGAAATAGATGATTTTGATGTTGGAACTCCTAGTGAGCATAATTGTGCAATTACGCCTCGCTGTTCTTTCTTTAGAAGCTTTGTCATGACATTAGAGCTTATTATCCTTCCTGGCTTCCCCGCAATACCCCTTAATTCGACTTCCTTTCCTTCTGAAAAAAATTTCAAGAAAAGTTCTTGAAAATTAAAAGCTACCGTCCCCAAAGATTGTAACCATTGTACTCCTAGTAAAACATCAGCACCTCCCATAGGAATGGAAAGCATTGGACTAGTCAATACATATTCCCCCATGGTTAGCTTGATATTATGGCATTTTCCAGAGAAATTTATAGTTCCTCCATTTGCAACCATCACTTGACATTTTGGTGCTGGGTATAGGAAACAACTTAATTCCTTGGCTACCTTACAATGAATAAAATTATGGGTGCTACCTGAATCAATCAACACTATTACCTTTTTCTTCTTGATATGTCCTTCTATCTTGAGAGTTTGAGGAGTGGTAATTCCTGCCAATGCATTACACGATATGGTCGGACTCATTTCTTCCTCTTCTAGGGTTGGTTCCCGGTGTATATCCTCTTCTTGTTCATTTTCTTCTTCCTCTTCACAATTTATGTAAAATAATTTCTTCTCAGCACACTTATGACCTTTAGTGTATTTTCTATCACAACTGTAGCAAAGCCCTTTTTCTCTTTTTTCTTCCAATTGTTGTGGTGTCAACCTTGTAGGTTGTGTAAATCTAGGCGTAGCAACACTTCCTTCTTTATAGAATTGAGTGGTAGGCTTCCTTGTCGCCATTATTTTACATTCAACTTTTCTTGCCAACCTGAATGCCTTCTCCAATGAATCTGGTTCCAAAACGCGAACTTCATGTTGGATGTTATCCTTTAAAGTGCCCATGAAGAGATCGATCATGTGTTCCTCTGGAATATCAGTTACCCTTATATTCAATTTTTGGAAGTCCTCAATGTGCTGCCCCACTAAACCCTTTTGTTTGAGATTTATCAATTGGCTAAAGAATGTGTTGCTCTTTATATCCTCATAATGTGCTATCATTTCCTCCGTAAAAATTGACCAAGTGAAAATTTTTTTACGGGAGCAAAGCCATCGATACCATACAAATGTATTTTGTTATAAATGTAAAGTTGCAATGCGTACCTTTTGTGTGTTTTGCACATTATGGAGATCAAAATATTGCTCCATCTATAGTATCCATGTTACAGGATCCTTTCCATCAAACTTCCTCATATCCATTTTTGGAATATGGTGGTTCTTCCTGCCAACATTAGATTTTATGAAATCACGACTAACATTTATTTTGTTCTCATCATGAGTTTCCTCTACTATCTTTTCACCATTAGGAAACATTTCTTGTATCAACTTTCCCAAACCTTCGATGTCTACTTTTAGATCTTTCTTCATGTTTTCCATGTTGTCTTTCATTTTTTCATCGATCTTAGCTTCCATGTTCTCCATCTTAGCTTCCATGCCCACTTCCATGCCACCCATCTTAGCTTCCAAACCATTCATCTTAGCCTCCACGCCTTTCTTCAAACCATCCATCTTAGTTTCCATGCTCTTCTTCAAAACTTCCATTTCATTTTTTGTTGTTCTTTGCGAGAGCAAAATTTGTTGCACTTGCTCTTGTAATTTTGATATGTCATGTTGCCATTCTTCGTCTTCATGAGTCACAGAAGAGCCTTATAAAGGCTTAATGGGTGTTGAATTCTTTTTAGGGGCCATTTTAGACTCCAATATTGATATCTATTCTACAATAGGCCCTTGCAATCAATTCAACTTGATTCTTCAAACAAGACTTATGCAATTCGGAAAAAAAATACACACCTTTTACTTGCTTTGAGGAGCTCGATATTGAAATTGTATTATCTTTGTGATTGCAGATGTTAAATATCTGAAATTCAGCACTAAATTAGCCCTCTAAATTCTATTTTGAATGCCATAGGTCTGACCTGATTTGGATTCTCCAAGAAAAAGTTGTGTCCAATCTCCCACAATGACCTAATTATGGACTGGTTCAGTAGAGCAAACTTGTATGACTTGCCACGTGTCACTGTTTCATCCTTTGTCTCTGAAATTGATAGCCAAGAAACTATAGTCTGTGTACTTGTGAACAATTTTTACGGCACTCCAATCCGATGCCCAGAAAGAGAGTTTTTGAACTTTTCCCACGATCACCTCTTTGAGATGCAATTCAGGAGCCTGAAAAAGCACTACCTTCCACAGATCATATCTCAAAAAATATTGCGAAACAAGCTCTGAAATTTTTTGAAGGATTTCCTCAGGATTTCAGCTTCGAACCATATGAATTTCAGATTCTGAACCTTCGTAGAAAAAAAGTTATAGTGAAAATTACACGATGACCTGTTTAGGAGCCTGAAAAAAGACCTAACTTCCACAGATCATATCTTCGAAAATGTTGCGAACCAGGCTCTGAAATTTTTAGAAAATCTTCCTCAGGATTTCAGCTTCGTGCCCTAAAAATTGCAGCTTCTGAAAATTTGTAGAAAAGAAGTTATAGCGAAAATTCCACGATGACTTGTTTGGAGCAGCGAAACCCTAGAATCCAGAGCTCTGATACCAAATGTTGTGTAACCAACTGCAAAAAGAGAAGAAAAGAGATATCAACGCCTTCTAAATGAGCCACTTCAAGGGGGCAACCTCCAATACATTACATAAATGAACAATTCTTCGATGATACAATTTACAAAACCTCCTTTCTATATATAAGAGTCCATGGGGCCATAATATAATCCTAGTGGGCCACAATGTAATCCTAGCCGACCTAACAATAATAATTTAAGGCCACAATAATAACAAAATGGGGGTTACAAGGGTTCAATAATAACAATAAGGGGGTTACACTAACAATAATAAGGGACTATACTAGTGATATAGGGACCTAACAGTGTGACGCGTGTCCCTTGTACGATTTGAAAACCGTTGTGCAGCCGTCGTCCATCCCGCTTTATAGTCCGGACCAGGATGCCCAGCGAAATTGATCTTCGCCGTCCGATCTAGGCCCACTCATCCCACAGCTATCGCTCTTCGAAAGTGTCCGATGGATAACCAAAGCGCCCACGCGATAACTCAGGCTTCCGTGCAGCGGCAATCGCATCTCCACCATCGATCTGATCTGCAGATCGACGGTCCAAAATCCATCACCCAGATTCCCTCCGTTTGACTTTAAACATCCCCTGATTCCATCTTGACCATCCAAATTGATCCAGATCAACGACGCAGTTTCACTATGGGGGTATACCCCCAATATTTTTCCTCCGTACACCCGGACCCCCCGCAATCATCCCCGACCGTCGATTTCAGCGCGAATCGACGACTCTGATCTGATCCTCCTTCCATGCTTTTTCGACCATTCTGAGATTAAATCCCGACCGTTGGATGATGCCATCCAACGGCCCTGCTTCCTCTGCACATCCTACGATGTATATTGACCTATAAATGCAATATTTTATAACGTTTTGTTTTTATTTTGCAGGGTTTCGAAGGTTTTCACTATGAACGAAGAAAATTCGAAAGAAGAGGGTGACGACTCTCTTGCTTTCGATTTACCAAAGGAAATCGATCACCGAGTTTAAAATTTCATATTTATCAATGTTTCATGAACCATTGATGCATTACAGACCCTGTACAGCCCTGCGCAACAGCAATAAAACATGGATTAAGCGCATAAAAACAGTATCAATGCTGAAGACCTGGAAATTATCAGAGCAGAGGATTAATGGATTGTTTACGAGGATTATGGCCCAAAATGATCATTATAAACCTAATCCTCGGGTTAAAACAGAGTTCAAAACAAATCTAAAGGGTTTCACCGACAGGAAACCCTCCACCACCACAAATTGAGGCAAATTGATCCCTCTAGCTACCACGGCGCCACCTGTGCCTCAAAGTATTCAATCAGGAACTGAATTTATTGATCAGGATCAGATATTTTGCCTTGACACAGCTGAAGAAGTTATTTCTGCCAGGAACTTCAATGCAAATAATATCTGCAGAGTTACTTCGATGCCGCACAGTGCCTCAAAGGTCAACAAAACTCCTACCAAGCTTGAAATCATGATGTAAATCATTTAATACAGAGGATATGTATGTAAGTCTCCTCATTGAAGGCCAATGAGCCATTTAATTCTGTATTAATTGTAATTGAGATCTTTTATCAGATCTCACCTCCTCATCCTTCTATATATACTACAGCAGAAGATGAGTGAGTGTTGGTTGTTGTTTGATTACAAGTTGTAACATTGAAACTCTCTGAATAAATATACAAGTCTGTTGAAGTTGAAAAATAAATTGAGGTCTTGGATGTCTTGATGATGTTGTTGCATGCTTATTCCTGAGAAGGCTCTATCATTGGATCCATGAGCTTGGCTGTTGGTGAAGTATTCTGAACTGTTCCATGTTTTTCCCCTATTTTCATTATGTTCCATAATTTCTTACTATAGTAGGCTGAACGTTTTAGGCTAAGAAATGACTCTTGGAAGCACCTTAGACCTGTTCACCCTTCACTATTTTATGTTTTCTTCTGTTGAAGTATTTTAGAGTCTTTAATCTTTCTTTTTAGTCTTCATGCTCGTTTATTTCCTTAATAGCTCAAATAGTTGGTTTCAGCATGATTTATGGTTCTCCCTGCTTGTCTGCTATCACTTGAAAGCTGTTATTGAAGTCTCCCTTTGAAGTACCATTGTTTCAAGTTAATCAAAGAGTTCGGTGTTGATCTTGCCCTTTGCTATCGCTTGAACAGTTGTTTTGAAGGTCTTTATAGTTGTAATCATAGATGTTATTTAGGTGTTCCCTCTTCTATGACTGCAATTATCAATGAATCTTATATGTTTTCTAATTCCTTTAAAATAAAATATTTGAGGAAATAGGGAGTTCCCCGAATCTTAGGTTTCATTTTAAAAGTTGTCTTGAAGTCATTATTTGCTTAAAGAATGTTTGTAGAATTTATGGTTAGCCATGTCTATCAAATATCTCTTTATTGCTAAGTTATGTTTTTCAAGTTCCCTTTGTTGAGAATTAAAACTTCTCTTTCCAAATCATTAATGTCCATCTCATTCCAAAAACAAAAGGATCCTGTGGCCAAGTTAGATTTGCCCTTTGATATCCCATATCCCTTGAAAATATTTGTCATGACCTGATTTTGACTCCATTGCCCAATGAACCAGATATTTCCTCTTTCTGTCTATCTTTCCTAGACCTTTCATGTTCTGTTGTATCAACTCAATCCAACCAAACAAACATATGCACTTAATAACTAGTCTAAAATCCATAATCAAAGCACACAAGATAAACCTTTGCAAACAAATATTTGAGAGATCCCTCTCTGAGAACAGGAGGATTAGATCCTGGAACTCTAAAGATTGGTTCTGATGTTGCCTTGTCTTTTGATTTTCCAAACTGTCAAAACACGAGAGACCAACATAATGGCGATCACAGTGGGACACTTCTGAGTAAGAAACAATCTAGGTACCCTTTAGTGCTCAGAAATCCCTTATTTCCAAGAATATCCAGTGATTATTAGCCACCTCATCGCCACCAACATAATGGCGATCACGGTGGGACCTACTGAGAATTAGAGGTTTCAAAACCTTCCTTTAAACTTTTTAGGTCCAATATAACATAAGTAACTTTCTTCAAGCACTACCTAACAAATGGTAATCATGATAGGACTCAATTGAATCAGTGACAATCTAAGTAACCCTTAGGATTCTCCTAAAGCCTTACCAAACCTTGAAGGAACCAGTTACCAAGCCATAAGAGCAACTCTGTTTGTTTGAACACCTTAGCTAAGTGCAAAATCAGACTTAGAACACTCTCTTAACCTATAAGACCAAAATAACTCAGAAAAACCCAAAAACATTTCAAGTTTGGCTTCATAATAAACATTGGTAGTGGACCATAAAACCTTTTTACCTCCTCATGAGCTAAAAACTTCCACTTTGTAGTAAAACACTCATTCTTATAGGTCACTTACCTTTTTTTTTGTTTTACCTTATACTCTTAGACAGAGTTTGGGAAGGGCCAGGTAGCCTCCGGATCTCATCCTCTTTTTGAGGTGAAATATCTGGTGAATGCCCTCCCAGTCGATCTCTGGTTAGAGTTTGTTGTGTTTCAGAATATCCTTGCAAAGGGATATTTCACAAACACTGTGGTGGATAGTGTATCTCTTAGAAAACATTCTAAACTTCCCACCTGGCGATTCCACAATCCTGAACAGACCTTAAGACTCCACTGGGAAGAACCCTTATCATTATAATATCATTCAAATCCAGTCAGAGGACTATAGGATTAGAATTTGTTTAAACAGATCAATTAACCTCTCAAAGATTGTTATACTTGGTTGAACTTTTCTTGTTATTTGGGTCTAAAAACAAACCATAGTGGCTCCTAGAAAGATCCACACTAGAGCCCATCCTGACCCTGATCCACCTGAGATAGTTGATAACTCGGAAAGAATCCTTAGGAAGTCTACTAAGATAGAATCTTCAACTATTTTTAGATCACCTCCAAGAGCTAATTCAGTCCCTGAAAATCCTTTAGCTCTACAAAAATCACAAGCCGACTTAGTTAATCCATTTAGGACTAGGTCATTTGGTGATTTAGATCAACTAGATTCTGAGTCTTCACTTTCATCTCCTAAGACAAGTGAACATCTTGGCAGCAGAGAAACAACACCTGATTTACACTTCCTTCATAACCTAGGTGTCTCTCAACCAAGATCATCTCAGCAATCCACTGCTGTTCCATCCACTGTTGTTCATCCTTCATCCACTGTTCAAACCACTCCACTTCAGCCCACACCTCCTCTTGTCAATCCACCCCTTGTAAACCCACCCCCACCACATATCATGGCAGCATGGTATGCTCCCTTATCCTTCTTGTACCATTAGTCAATATTCCACAGGACTATCAGTCCAAAATTCCATTATATGATGCTAGCAATGCCGTAACTTCATCACAACATGTGGATAAGATGGATGACTATTTTGACAGAAATGAAATTGATGATGATTCTGTTAAACTTAGACTATTTTCTCAAAGTCTGGGGGGAGAGGTAAGAAAATGGTTTAAAGGTTTAGCCCCCCGTACTATTAATGATCTCCAAGGCTTCCATCAAACTTTCTTGAACAAATGGGAAGTAAAGAAGAATCCTCTCCAAGTCCTTGCTGATTACAACAATCTCCGTAGGAACCCTGGGGAAAGTGTACAAGCCTATTGTACTAGATTTAACAGTGTATATAATGCACTTTCCCCGGAACTAAAACCTCCACAAGGCTCAGCCTTAAACAAGTTTCCTGAAGGATTTGACTCTAACATGACTTATTCACTAAGAGAAAGAGATTTTGCAACTCTTGAAGATATGAAAAGGGGTGCTCTTTCTGTGGAAGTCAACTTAATAGAAAAGAGAGCAAGAATGAAAACTGAGAAGAGAGTATATTTTAGAGAGGAATCCCCCCCTTCTACTTCAAGCTCAAAAATGGAGAGAATGTTGGAAGAAATGATGAAAGAGATGAGCATAATTAAGAAAGCACAAGCAAATCAAAACCAGACTACACTTCAAAACAATCAAAACAGGAATAGAAATTAGAGTTATAGAAGAGATAACAATCAAGATAAGAAAAAAGAAAGTGACCAACAAATTAGACCTCCCTTTTAACAGAACTATGTAGATCAATATGAGGAAGACAGGGAGTTAGAAAGGTTGGAAGAATCACATGTAAATTTGATTGGATCAGACAGTGGGGATGATGTTTTCCTCACTGAGGAAGAACAAGGTTTATTCTCTAATGATCAAATTACAAACACCTATGAAGATTCTGATGACTATAGATTGGGTTTTGAAAATGCAATCATGGAGGTACACAAATAGTATGATATTAGGAGCAAGGGAAGTATAGAGAATTCAAAAAATAAGAATACTAGCACTGCTGTCAAGAAAAACGCAGAAAATCAGCTCAAAAGGACAGTAGAAAAAACCAACATTTCGGCCAAAAAACCAGATTTAAACAAAGACAAGGGAATCCAGTCAAATGTTGAACAGAGTACCCCTGGCACTTTAGCTAGTGGTCCTAATAAAACTATTCCTATCACTAGTCCAAACAAGGTTCAGCAAATCAAAGCTGCTGAAAGGAATTCAATTGAAAAAATAGATGTAAATATTAATAAATCAATTATTCCTTTTAGCCTTGAGGGAGAGATTGCCAAGATAAAAATTACCATCCCCCTAGATGAACTAGTAACCCAAGATGTGTACAAAAACCAAGTTTTGAAAGCTTTGAACTTAGGAAGTGATACTGACACCTTAAACTTGGCAGATGAAAAACCTGAGCTGTTGTTTGGCCCAGAGGTTGAAGTAAAATATCAAGAAGGACTAGTCCCTCCCTTCTATGTTAGTTTGAACATACACGATAAAATTTTACACAATGCCATGTTAGATTCTGGAGCTTCACACAATCTAATGCCCAAGGTAGTAATGGAAAGCTTAGGCTTAGAAATTACTAAACCATACAAAGATTTGTATTCTTTTGACTCAAGCAGAGTCAAATGTTTGAGTTTAATCAAAGAT
The DNA here is from genome assembly GCA_034641835.2 of Pinus albicaulis. Taxonomy (NCBI): domain Eukaryota; kingdom Viridiplantae; phylum Streptophyta; class Pinopsida; order Pinales; family Pinaceae; genus Pinus; species Pinus albicaulis. The sequence continues at coordinate 243,304,471 of CM076583.1, read as the reverse complement.
TTATGTGTTAACCTAGCTCAGATCCCTGCCAAGAATCTAGTGATGGATATCGTTGTAGCTGACATTCCCCCTAAGTATGGCATGCTTTTATCAAGATCATGGGGAGCCAAACTTTAGGGAAGCCTTCAAATGGACATGTCTTATGCCACCATCCCTTTTTTTAACCAAAACAGAAGACTATACAGAGAATCCCACATGAAGTACATGGTGAGTAACATGGACAAACCAAACAACACTCCAATCTATTCTATTCAATCAAGTTTAGATTCCTTTATCTTGTGTAACGAAGATGAAATTACTCAACAAGATAAAGAAAACATGGACCCAATCAGTTCACCAGAACAATCCAATCTTACCTCAAATCAACTTCGAAACATTGACAATCGACAACAACAAGAAATTGAAAATGAGTCAAATATACTTTGGACAATAACTTTCGATGGATCCTGTAATAAAACCAGTGCAGGGGCAGGTGTCTGGATTCAAAACATGAATCAGAGTTTTTCATACAAGTTAGACTTCCCATGCACTAACAATATTGCTGAGTATGAAGCACTTCTCCTAGGCTTACAACTGGTTAAAAAATTAGAAGCCCAAAAGATATCTATTTTAGGAGATTATGAACTTATCATCAAACAAATCAAAGGAGAACACTCAGCCAAGAATCCAAGGCTTAGGGAATATCGAAATGCTGCACTTGACCTATTAAAAACTTTCGAAAAATATGAGCTCATTTTCATCCCTAGAGCACTGAATCATCTAGCAAATGAACTTGCCTTCATTGCCAGCAATTGCCAAGTACCTGAGATAAATGAGCAACTGAGTATAAAGGTGAAACACAGACCTGCTGTGCCTGATAATGAAGATCACTAGAAAGTGTTTGAATCTAACAGACACATAGATGATTTCTTAAAATCAGAAAGTGATTTCAGCATACCAATACCAGAAACTAGCCATAAAGAAAACTGTTTTTACATTGAACAAATCCCAGAGGCTGAAATGACATATCCTGCTAATATAAATCATTTTGAAAATCTGTTTGAAGCATAGATAATGAAAAATGAAGACCAAGAAGACTTGGAAGTCTTACAATGCAAAAATGATAGAATCCCAAGAGGTCACACACCCTTAGAACACCTGTTTGATCTCAACGATGTAGCCAAAGAACCAAGAATGGAGCCTGTGGAAACAAATGTAGAAGAGCATAACATAGGAAGTCTAGTAGAACCCAAGATGATCAAGCTATCCAGCACCCTCCCAGCTCACATAAAATTGCAATACATAGAGATTTTCAAAGAATTCAGAGATGTGTTTGCTTGGGAATACAAAGACTTAAAATCATATGATACCAGCATCATCCAGCATAAGTTCCCCTTGAAGGAAAATCAAAAGCCTTTTAAGAAAAAACTAAGGAGAATAAATCCCCTTTTACTACCTTTAGTTAAGGCAGAAATTGAGAAAATGTATAATGTTGGGATCATAGTACCCATTAGATTTTCAGAATGGGTATCAAACTTAGTTCCTGTTAGAAAGAAAACAGGGGAAATCAAGCTCTGTATTGACTTCAGAAATTTAAATAGAGCCTCTTTAAAAGACAACTACCCCTTACCCAAGATGGACCATATAATTCAAAGGGTAGTTGGTTCAAGAAGAATATCCTTATTAGATGGGTTCTCGGGTTACAATCAGGTGTTAGTGTTCCCAAGTGATCAAATCAAAACTGCTTTTACCACACCTTGGGGCACCTTTATGTATGTCAAAATGCCTTTCGGATTAATGAATGCAGGGGCCACCTTCCAAAGGGCCATGGACATAGCCTTCTCTGAAGATATTGGCTATTTTATAATTATTTACCTTGATGACATGAGTGTTTTCTCAAAAACTGATGAAGAGCATTTGATTCACCTAAGAAAGGTTTTTGAGAAGTGTAGGAAATTTGGCTTATCACTGAACCCCAAGAAGACCCTCTTTGGTCTCCAAGAAGGGAAACTTCTTGGTCATATAATTTCAGAAGAGGGAATCAAAATAGACCCTACAAGGATAGATGGCATATTGCAAATTAGCCATCCTAGAAGCCTCAAAGAATTGCAATCTTTCATTGGAAAGATTAATTTTTTGAGAAGGTTTTTTCCCAACCTTGCTGAGCTATTAAAGAACATTACAAACATGGTTAAGAAAAACGTGGGTGTAAAATGGACTTTACCAGCTAAACAATCATTCGAACTGGTCAAACAAGCTCTTACCCAAACACCAGTCCTGATTAGTCCTGATTTTACCAAAGACATTTATATTTTTTCTTTTGCATATGAACATACAATAGCTACAGTCTTTCTTCAGAAAAATGATTTAGGGAAAGAACAACCAATATCCTTCTTTAGTAGGGCCTTAAGAGATGCTCCTCTCAATTATAACATCATGGAGAAGCAAGCCTTAGCATTAGTGAAAGCTTTAAAGGACTTTAGGGTCTACATTTTACACTCTCACATAATTGCTTTTGTTCCACATACTGTTGTCAAGGACATTCTAAGTCAAGACCCTGATGGTAAAAGGGGAAAATGGATTGCAACTATTCTTGAATATGACCTAGAAATCAGGCCCACCAAACTAGTAAAAGGGAAAGGATTAGCAAAACTTATGGCTGAGTCTAACTTCCAAGCATTAGACATGAATATGGTAGATGTGTTGGAAGAAGTAGAAGAAGCTACTGCTCCTTTCATTGAAGAAATATTTCTGAATTCTCCTTGGTATGCTGACATTATTTATGCGCTTTTATATCTAAATGCCCCTCCTTCTTTGTCTAAAACTAAAGCTAGATTCTTGAAACAAAAGGCTTTGAGTTTTTGTATCTTAGATGGAGTATTATATTGGAAAAATGTTGTTGGAATTTTTCTTAAATGTTTACTTGAAGATGATACAGGAAAAATCATGCATGAATTACACGATGGTGAATGTGGAGGACACCTCTACTGGAAGGCCACAACAAACAAAATTCTTAGATCAGGTTACTATTGGCCTACCCTTTTCCCAGACACACAGAAGTTGGTCATGTCTTGCCATAAGTGTCAAATCTTTGATGGCAAGAGAAAACTCCTTCCCTTACCTTTACATCCTATCAGAGTTGAGGCACCTTTTCAACAATGGGGGCTGGACTTCATTGGGGAAATTCATCCATCTTCCTCAGCTCAACATAAGTGTATCCTCATAGCCACTGACTTCTTCACCAAATGGATAGAAGCTATACCTACCAGGAATGCTAATGACTCTGTCATCATCAAGTTTCTTGAGACCCACATCCTATCCAGATTTGGTTGTCCCAGAAAGATCATAACAGACAATGTTGTTGCTTTCAAATCTAAAAATATGGTTGATTTCTGTCACAAATACCATATAACCTTGGGCCATTCCACTGCTTACTATCCCCAAGGAAATGGATTAGCTTAATCCTCCAACAAAATTCTCATCAATATCATTAAAAAGTTGTTGGAACAGAATCAAAAATCATGGCACAGTAAGTTGGTTCATGCCTTATGGGCTGATAGATTAACTACAAATAAATCAATAAATATGTCCCCCTACCAGTTAGTTTATGGCATGGATGTAGTTTTTCCTACCTCATTGGGATTTCCAGTCATGAAACTCCTTCAAGAAGTGCAGATTGAAGAAAATAATATGTAGAGGAGGATCAACCAAACAATCCATTTACAGCAGACCAGAGAAGAATTTTATGAGAGAACACAGTTAGTCCAGGAAAGATGAAGAAGCTTTTTGATAAGAGGACTAAGGCAAACAATTTCCATGTTGGAATTGTTGTTCTTAAATGGGATTCAAGAAGAGAAGAGAAGGGGAAACATGGCAAGTTTGAGAATTTGTGGAAAGGGCCCTATATTATTCATGTTGAGAGGGGTCATAATATATTTTTCTTGAAAGAATTGAATGGAGAAGACCTGTATGGAGGTCCTATCAATGGCAGGATGCTCAAGCATTACTTCTGCCAAGAATCTTAAGTTTCAAAGAATTTTTGTTTTACCATTGTGAATATCATAGTCTAACCATTGCATTCAAAAGTTATGAAAAATAAAAAATACAAAAACAAAGAAAAGAAAGAAAAGAGGGTAGATTGTGAAAACAAGAAAGGCAGAGCCCCATGCCAAAAAAAAGAAATAAATCTGAAAGTGTGCAAGCTTAAATGCCACTACTACAAAACACACTTATAGTTGGTCAAACAGTTCAATCTTGACTAATTAGTTTTAAATTTTCTGATGATAGGATAGTGAATTTGATTTTCCAAACTGTTCAATCTTGGCTTATCAGTAGATAGATTAGGATAGAAATTGAAGGTTCAAACAAACTCAAAATCTGAACCAAAGTTTCCCAAAGGAAATGACTCAAATCTATGTTAAATTCTAAGTCAAAGAAATGTCAAGATCTAGTTCTAATCAGCTTAAAACCCGAACCAGAAGAAAAGAAAAAGACAGCTCAAAAACAAAAGCAAAAACAGAGCTGTGAAGAAAAGAGAAGGCCATGACGAGAAACTTTCAGATCTTAAGCCTTCCATTTTATTGTTATTTTCTGCAAATAATAATCTATGTGCAGCTTGTTTTTATGCCATAGATCACATCAAGTCAAACAGCTTAACCTTGACTTGACTATTTTTAAATTTATCTTATAGAATTTAGAGAATGAAAGTATGTTGGACAGTTTAATCCCAATAGACAGTAGATTAGGTAGAGAATAATATGGACCCATCTGTTTAATCTGGATCCATGAAGAGATAAGAAGTAGAACTAGATTAGATTTTTTTTTTCAAAAAGAATAAAATGTTGTAAGAGAGTTTGCCAATCCAAGTGCACTCTGATGAAGAAAAAATGTTAGATCAGTAGGATTGGGTAGGTAGGAAGTTTGTTGATAAAAGTTCCATTGTTTTTCAATGATTGACAACTTGTTTCCAAAGCAAAAGAATATCATTCAAGTAGAATAAAACAGCCCAATGGATGAAGCAACTGATCAGCCTCCCAGAGAATACAAGTCTGCAGTTCTTGATGCCTTCAAAAAAGGCACCATCCCCAAGTGGAGCCACTGTTAGCCACCCATAAAATTCTGTCATATCAGATGGTGGCTAAATGATGTTGGATAGCCTTCAAGAAACAATTTCATGACTAAAATTGCTGTTACTTGAAGACTTTTGATAATATCCTATCCTTGGATAATATTCACTACTGTTTCCCTTCAGAACTTAAAATCCTGCTGATTTCTAAAGCCAAAATACTACTGCAAACCCCATTTTTCCCTTTCTCTCTTTCCCATGCTAACCTCATTTTCTATTTTTCTATTCCCCATGAAAATCCTATAATTTCATGTTTTCTTCCCTTCCCATTTCATAAAATCCACTTCATAAGGTCTAAGACCCCTTCTTAGCCTTATCGAAACCCTCTATTTTCTTCAAAACCATTAAAAAATCATGAAAAATGCATATTTTTATGTATTGGACTTAAGCTCCTCGGGCTTAAGTTTTTTGGCCCTTTTCGTCCATACGGCCGGGCGCCAGGACCAGGCGCCAAGACACTCGGGCGCTTATCCATTTTTAAATTTATATTTCCCCGCCGGAACATATAAAACCTTTGATTTTTATAAAACCGGTCGTTTTATTATTTTTATTAAAAACCCGCTCGTATAAATTATGGAGCAATCTCCACCATTGATTTTCTCCACAGATCGGACAGTGAGGAGCGTGCTTTCCTGTGGACCCCCCCCAACCATGCGCTATTTTCCTAAACCACGTGGTATATTTTGCACCACCTTCGAGCCAAAAGCTATTTTCTTCCATTGGCCAGCGATTCCATACGCTGTGTGACGCGTGTCCCTTGTACGACTTGAAAACCGCCATGCAGCCATCGTCCATCGCTCGTTATAGTCCGGACCAGGATGCCTAGCGAAATCAATCTCCGCCGTCCGATCTAGGCCCACTCATCCCATGGCTATCGCTCTTCGAAAGTGTTCAATGGATAACCAAAGCACCCATGTGATAACTCAGGCTTCCGTGCAGTGGCAATCGCATATCCACCGTCGATCTAATCTGCAGATCGACGGTCCAAAATCCATCACCCAGATTCCCTCCGTTTTACTTTCAACATCCCCTAATTCCATCTTGGCCGTACAAATTGATCCAGATCAACGGCGTAGTTTCACTGCGGGGGTATACCCCCAAGATTTTTCCTCCGTACACCTGGACCCCCCGCAATCATCCCCGACCGTCGATTTCAGCGCGAATCGACGACTCTGATCTAATCCTCCTTCCATGCTTTTTCGACCATTCTAAGATTAAATCCCGACCGTTGGATGATGTCATCCAACGGCCCTGCTTCCTCCGCACATCCTCCGATGCAGATTGACCTATAAACGCAGGATTTTATAACGTTTTGTTTGTATTTTGCAGGGTTTCGAAGGTTTTCACTATGAACGAAGAAAATTCGAAAGAAGAGGGTGACGACTCTCTTGCTTTCGATTTACCAAAGGAAATCGACCACCGGGTTTAAAATTTCATATTTATCAATGTTTCATGAACCATTGATGCATTATAGACCCTATACAGCCCTGTGCAACAACAAGAAAACATGGATTAAGCGCATAAAAAGAGTATCAGCGCTGAAGACCTGGAAATTATCAGAGCAGAGGATTAATGGAATGTTTACGAGGATTATGGCCCAAAATGATCATTATAAACCTAATCCCCGGGTTAAAACAGAGTTCAAAACAAATCTAAAGGGTTTCATCGACAGGAAACCCTCCACCGCCACAAATTGAGGCAAATTGATCCCTTTAGCTACCACGACGCCACCTGTGCCTCAAAGTATTCAATCAGGAGCTGAGTTTATTGATCAGGATCATATATTTTGCCTCGACACAGCCGAAGAAGTTATTTCTGCCAGGAACTTCAATGCAAAGAATATCTGTAGAGTTACTTCGACGCCGCACAATGCCTCAAAGGTCAACAAAAATCCTACCAAGCTTGAAATCATGATGTAAATCATTTAATACAGAGGATATGTATGTAAGTCTCCTCATTGAAGGCCAATGAGCCATTTAATTCTGTATTAGTTGTAATAGAGATCTTTTATCAGATCTCACCTCCTCATCCTTCTATATATACTATAGCAGAAGATGAGTGAGTGTTGGTTGTTGTTTGATTACAAGTTGTAACACTAAAACTCTCTGAAATAAATATACAAGTCTGTTGAAGTTGAAAAACAAATTGAAGTCTTGGATGTCTTGACGATGTCGTTGCATGTCTGTTCCTGAGAAGGCTCTATCATTGGATCCATGAGCTTGGTTGTTGGTGAAGTATTCTGAACTGTTTGATGTTTTTCCCCTATTTTCATTATGTTTCATAATTTCTTACTACAGTAGGCTGAAATTTTTAAGCTAAGAAATGACTCTTGGAAGCACCTTAGACCTGTTCACCCTTCACTGTTTTATGTTTTCTTCTGCTGAAGTATTTTAGAGTCTTTAATCTTTCTCTTTAGTCTTCATGCTCATTTATTTCCTTAATAGCTCAAATAGTTGGTTTCAGCATGATTTATGGTTCTCCCTGCTTGTCTGCTATCACTTGAAAGCTGTTATTGAAGTCTCCCTTTGAAGTACCATTGTTTTAAGTTAATCAAAGAGGTTGGTTTTGATCTTGCCCTTTGTTATTGCTTGAACAGTTGTTTTGAAGGTCTTTATAGTTGCAAGCATAGATGTTATTTAGGTGTTCCCTGTTTTATGACTGCAATTATCAGTGAATCTTATATGTTTTCTAAGTCCTTTAAAATAAAATCTTTGAGGAAATAGGGAGTTCCCTGAATCTTAGGTTTCATTTTAAAATTTTTCTTGAAGTCATTATTTGCTTAAAGAATGTTTGTAGAATTTATGGTTAGCCCTGTCTATCAAATATCTCTTTATTGCTAAGTTAGGTTTTCAAGTTCCCTTTGTTGAGAATTAAAACTTCTGTTTCCAAATCATTAATGTCCATCTCATTCCAAAAACAAAAGGATCCTGTGGCCAAGTTAGATTTGCCCTTTGATATCCCATATCCCTTGAAGAGTTTTTTCATGACCTTATTTTGACTCCATTTCCCAATGAACCAGATATTTCCTCTTTCTGTCTATCTTTCCTAGACCTTTCATGTTCTGCTGTATCAAATCAATCAAACCAAACAAACATCTACACTTAATAACTAGTCTAAAATCCATACTCAAAGCACACAAGATAAACCTTTGCAAACAAATATTTGAGAGATCCCTCTCTGAGAACAGGAGGACTAGATCCTGGAACTCTAAAGATTGGTTTTAATTTTGCCTTGTCTTTTGATTTTCCAAACTGTCAAAACACGAGAGACCAACAGTCTGAAGAAAAATTTGGTCTCAATCGCAATGTTGGTGGATAGAGGCTATGACATTGTTTTTAGTAATGGAAAAGATTTCCTACAACATAAAACAATGGGTCAATCCAATACAATAGGGATTCGAGTTAAGAATCTCTACAAGCTAGAGGTAGATGGTTGCACAACAATAATGACCAAGGAAGATCAAGTGGTGAGTCAAGATGAGGGCGAATTATGGCACAGGTGAGTGGGCCATCCTCATCTTGGAGCCTTGAAAGTCATGCAACATATTTCTATTGGTATTCCTAGGGGTAACCTTGCACATTCAGATACATGCAAGGGATGCACTATGGGAAAATATGTAAAGGCCACTTTCATGAGAAGGAAAACCAATCTTCTGGGATACTTGAGAGAGTTCACACAGACGTGTGTGGTCCTTTCTCGGTTGCTTCAAAAACAAAACATAAGTAATATGTAATATTTGTTGCTGAATTTTCTCGTAAGTGTTGGATCTTCTTCATGCAGAAGAAAGATAAAACATTATCCAAGTTCTATGATTTTAAGGCACTGGTGGAGAACGATTCGGGGAAGAAAGTGAAGGCTCTTAGGAGAAATGGTGGTGGAGAATACATCTCTAATGAATTCAAGAACTTATGCAACAAAGAAGGAATTCGAAGAGAACTCATAGCGCCTCATAACCCACAGGAGAATGGGGTTGCGGAGAGGAAGAATAGAACTATTTTGGGTGCAGGACGAGCGATCTTGTATGATCAAGGCCTATAGATGCATCTGTGGGTGGAAGTGTTAGTATGAATCTTTTGTCGAAGCGTACGAAAAAAGACCACTTTAGCTATGCATAACTTATAGCCCTAACATCAAATATGGCTGTCAATATCTTTAGATCTACAGTTAGTTGATCAAGACAAGTGCTGCAAAAAACCAGATCTATGCATAGAAAGACATTAAGCAATAAAATCAAGAGTTTGCTCCATACATCCAATAGACAAGACAAGAACAATGTTTTTTGAAAGAATTTTTGTATTAAGGGCACCTGGGAGGAAAACAAGAAGGTGTTTCCAATTCTCCTCAATGGGATGGGTTCTTGGAAGTCCTCAGCACTTCAGATCTAGCATTTCTCTCTCTTGTTGGTGTAGAAAACCCAGACAAAGATAGAAATCAAAGGGAGCTCACACAACAAATAATGGAAAATATGACAATGATAATGGCTCAAAGTCAGACCAAGAGTCTAGATCCAGAGTGATCTAATAGGCAACAAAAGGTGAAGAATGATAGGAAAACCCTCCTATTTATAACAAAATATTGGGTCATTCTAGATCTTGGTGCATGATTAAAATAACATTAACCAAATCTAGATCCACCTTTTATGGAATATTTTATTATATTTGTTGGAGGGAAAGGTATTTGACTTGGGTCAAATCCCTTTATTTGTAAGTAATAAATAAATAAATGACTTATTTATCATTTTAAGGAAGTGGTTGGATGATAATCAAATAAATAATGATTTATTTAATTATTTATGGGTGATTTAGTCATATTTAACAAGGAATATTATTTAAATAAGGTTTAAATAATTATTCCTAGAAAATAATAAGATAAATAAATATTTATCTAATTAATTTCTTTGTTTTGGGTTAAACATGACCAGGAATAATAATTGAATTATTGTTTAATTAATTATTCCTTGAGAAAAATCAAACAAATATAGGTTTGTTTAATATTTCCTTTTGGGGTTTCCTATTTAGACCATAAACAACCTAATAAATGTGTTTTATTAAGTTATTTCACATAGTGAAAGCAATTTTACTTAGGGTAAAATTGGTCTTACATGGTGTACTTGGGTCCATCTAATAATAGTAGGTTAGATGACCAAAAAATGGTGTAACAGATTGCCCCCCAACGTGCGAGTGTTAGGAGCAAATCGTATGACCGAAGTACGTTGTAAGAACTCAATCACCAGACATCAAAAGGGAAGTCAAAGAGAGAAATGTAAGGTAGACTAATGTGCTGAAGAACTAGATCCTGAGGAGACGAGACTTACAGGTGCAACAAGTCTCTTTTTATGAGAGGGTACCTGTGCTAAAGGTGGCGGGGGAGGCATACCTATGCCCGCCGAGAAAAAGTACAAAAGAATAGTGTGTCCAGTAAACAAGGGACCGAACCATAAAGTACAGCCGGCATAAACATGAGCCAGATAGAAATACAATGAGGGATCCCATATACATGCTATGCCTAGGATAACATCCAGGACTTATACACTAATATCTAAGTACATGAGATACAAATACAACCCAAATGCCCCCTACAAGTGGGGAAGGGCTCACAAAATCTGACTGATACATGCAAATCAAAGAGGCACTGCAAGCGGCTAAGGCCAACATCATCAAATATATGGAGCTGCATTGAAGGCTGAAATGAAGAGGTCATCCGGGCATGTGGGGGGCTACCTGCAGGGCCACCCCCTCATGAGGGCTGAGACATCTCACACATACTTGGGCATCACCAAGAGCTACTGCTGCATCACTGGACCATCAAGCATACGGATCTCGATGATGCTGAAAGGAGCTGAAGTGGAGAAAAAATCAAGTCAAAGGGAAAGGAGAGATCCCTTTGCCTGATTCGAGGAACCGAACAAGAGTGGAAGTTGGAACCAAGGTACACCGCTCTCGAGACCTGTCCTCTGGAATGAAGGAGTTGATGTCGACAGAAGAAGGTCCGCCGTAGGTGAAGCAATGAGAGATCCTCAACTAAGGCACGAGAGAAAATAGTAGAGCGACTGACAGACTAATACCAATGATGATGATGGAATGGAGGGGACTGAGTAGCAAATGGACGACTTCCCTTGCTAGAGCATAAAGGACATGAATGAGATGGCAGCGACTGACACAATATCATAAGGGATAGGGGACAGTGGGACTGAAGGTCATAATATGCAACACAAGAGAGAGACCAAGTAATGAAGGATGGAGGACTATAGCGGGGTACAAAGGGACTCGGGATAGACTCCATGAATGCGATGATGACTCAACTTGGATGCTCTAAAAAAGGGCGACTCGATGGTGCTGCCACACAGTAAAGGTCCTATGGCGGACCATGAAAACATGAGTACAAGATGGTATCTCATGACGAGAAATCGACACGAACAAAAGACAAGTATGGAGGCAAAGTGGTGCCCCAAGTACAAGTGTTGTAAGTGAGGAGATTCGATTTGGAGGAGAGGTGAAGTGATCCTTCTTGGACAAAGTATGTCCTGGCGAGGTATCAAAGTATGAAAAAAAAAAGATGCTGGCTATCTAACAGAAAATAAGATGTGCATTTCAGAAGGGAAATGCTAAGGGTAATATTTCTTAAGATAGAGTGCATTGCGAGGATTAGGAAGAGTATTGCCTTCAAAGTCCTCTAAGAGGTATGCCCCCTTACCAAGATCCTTACTGATGACATAAGGGCCTAGCCATAATGAGTCGAACTTCTCGTGACTAAGGTGTTGGGGTTCCCATGTTTTGGCCAGATTGGCAAGACCAAAAGATGAGACAACATCAGAACCACTTTTAGGCCCTAGGATCTAGCCCTCCTGGAGCCGGAGAGGGATCTCTCCAAATAGATCAAAGAATGATATGTCTTTGAAGCTCGAAATGAGATATTAGGCTAGGTATGAAGCACAAAAGGGGGTTTTAAAATGATTTGGTTGGTTGGTTGCTGGGTTGGTCAGGAGATCATAGACTGAGAAAGTAATGGGAGAAAGGAAACAAAACAGCAGGAGGCTTCAGCAAAGAGGATGGGCCAAGACAGTGCCATCCATTGGGCTATGGAGTCATGAAAGGAAATTACGTGCAACAACTAGCCAAGGATTTCAAAGGGCAAGTCATCTAATACTAAAGGATCTTTTATATTAGATGGTGGGATGGGACATTGAGGAGGAAAGTGAAAGAAGGAAAGCAACCGAATTTCTGTCTATAGATCAGGCCAGAGGTCATTTAACTCCAGACCTGATTGGACATACTCGAAGGTAGCTCTCAAAGAGACAAAGGGGCTGCTTATAGATTGGACCAGAGGTCATTTAACTCCAGGTCTGCTTTAGCAACTCCAAGGGAAAAATAGAGATAAGATTAACGAATGGATCTTAGAAAGGCCGGCTGGCCGCGCAAGGATCCTAGTGGGCAGGGCTAGCTCTAATCCCCAGTGTTCCCAAACCTTCCAGCTTAAACCCAGCAAGAACATCTAAGAACTGTTTCAACCAATTCATACATCAGAGAGCAGGCAATAACATCCACTACACTGGTTAAACTGACTGAAAACAATTCTCAGATAGCACCTAAAGCAGAAAACATAAAGGTAGGGAGAGCAGGAAACATAGGGCACCTAACAAGGGTGAATCCTATGTTATACTTCTGTTGCCTACCAGAAGAACATGAAACAGTATGAAAATGTAATAGACAAAGTTAGAAAAACATCACCAATAGCAATAGACCAGGATCCTGTGAAATGTGCTTTGATTAATTGATGCAAAACCAGTCATGTACAATATAGCTCAATGGTTGTTACAATCTAAACTTTCTCCTCCCAGCCTATTACATACAAACTACTCTTCTACTCCCTCCCACGACTGTTCTAACAATCAAGAATGAATCCCTCTAACAGCAAGACGCCCAACAACTGAACAACAACCTTTTACAATATGTTCTTGGGAATTCTTATAGGAGAAGAGAGAAACAGAGGTAGATGGACATTTAATTGATCTCATTAAGACAGAACGGCGGAAGTGTTCACGCCCATACTGCTTAATGGCACTGCTGTACTCTGTAGACTTTTTGGAGGCGTCTGTCAGGTCGAGATTGACCTCTGATGTGTTCTTTAAGTCCTTACGGCGGTCTGGAACTTTGGTAGCCTTCTGGAATAAATGAACTGGGTGGAAAATCTACAAGGCCGCTTCATACCTCCATAACTACTGCCTGAATGTATTAAATGAGCTTCATTTCATGTAATTAATCATTTCAGGGCTCGAGGAGGCATGGAGATTTCTTGTAGGAAGGTGTCCTGTTTGGAGAAGAGTACCCTGCTGATATTAAACACAGGTAAGCTTTTGACGGTGTGCTTAAATCTTCAAACTGTGCCTTTCCCTTTGAATGCGGGGTTTAAACATTAACTTCATTAATAACAGGCACCAACCCCCCTTTGAATTCCTTCTGCTGGTCCACTGACAAATGTTGAAACGGCCTCTCTGTGCTGTCTGCGTAATAAAAAACACTTGTTATAAACCTGGGAAGTAGTGGTGGAGAAGTGCTTTGGAGGCTCGGAGGAACAGTGGCAGAACAGTAGGAACAGCGGAAACAATCAGAAGTGGCGGAAGAAATGATATTAGTGTAAAACCCAAAGGTTAAACGTTTGGGCGAATAACACAGGGAGACGGAGAAAAACAATGGAGTGGAGCCATGGAGGTGGGACCCGGGTTAAATCGCAATCGGGAGACGGAAGTGTAGCGGAATGATAAGCATGGGATTTGCGATGCGATGGGCAATTCCTTTGCAAATTCAATATATGACCAATTTCCCGTTTACAAAGGAAATACCCTTTATTTATATGAAAAGGCAGAAGAGTAGTACGGTGGGCCTGGGGCTAATCGTAATCGGAGAGAATGGAGTGATCGGAGGTCGGAACTTGCGAATGATCGCATCGCAAATGTTTGCAATGGATGGATCGGGGGTGGAGACATGAGCATTGTGATTGATCAACTTGCGAAAATGCGCGGTCCGTCGGATCTGCGGGGAGGATGGACGGTTATGATTCGATCGGGGGGAGGCTCAATCGGGACAGCGTTGCTGAGACTTGCGATTGAGTAATCGGAGGAGAGTGCGATAGGTGGGACGTGCGATGGGCACAATCACAATGTGTTGCGATTGGAATGTTAACAAATGCCGCGATTGAAAAGGATTTGCGATTGCGATTAATAGCGGCGGGCTTAAATATATAATAAACTTTATTATAAAGTTTATGGGTATGAACGGGGAAGTGGTTTAAAGGGGATTTTGGGGAGAATAAAGGGTTAATAGGGAAATAGAAAGGGAAGACAAGGGAGATAAAATAGAGGCTCATTGGGTGTGACATAAGAAGGGAAAGGGGCCTTTAGGCGTTTCTTCACAAACAAAGGGGTTTTATAATAGGAATCAGCAGAGGGGAATTTATCGAAGGATAAAAGACACATGGAGGCTTCAAGGAGAATGTGTTTTCAGAGGAAATGCATTTCTTGAAGACTCAACAATGATTTAGCCCCCTATTTGCTTGTCAAAAATTTTCATAGGGGGGGCTAACAGTGGCTCCACATGGGGATGGCTTCTTCTTGAAGGAGTCAAGAATTCAGAAAATTATCTCTTGGTGTAGGCCAGGTGCCTGCTACTTGAACCATCCATTTCTTTCTTTGATCAACTGCCAGAACCTATGAAGACAACATATCAGCAGTAAAATTCTCCCAAACAACTACCTACCCACACTATAGTCCTAACATTTTTCTTTTGGGTGCATTTGGGCTTGCAGACCCTTTACATCATTCTATTTTTATAAAAAAAAAATAAACCTATTCTAAGTCTACCCTTATTGCTCCATGAGACCAGATTAAACTATTGGCCTCATCTATTTCTCTACCTAATCTAATACCTGCTGGGATTAAACTGTCCAGCAGGTTTCTTCACCTACATTCTAAGACAGAAAACAACTAACTACGTGCTCATACGCTAAGATTTATTGAGCTTTTCCTACCTACCCTACTCTATTGAAATATTTACAAGTCTAGCTTACAAACATTGTCTTCCAATGTAACCAATCCATCAAATGATCCCATGGCTGGTCCTTCTTGCTCAATTCCTTGAGCATGCTGGATAGGCAAGGCAGCTCCCACTCTTCTTGTTCCATAACAGCAGCCTTGAAAAATGTTCTCTCTATTTGCAAAATGCTGCTCAAAAAGACCTTTGATCCTTCTTCAAATGTATGCAGGAGGTGTGCATAAGGATCATGAAAAGATACCTGGCTAGGAGTATCTGGCAGGCTGGCTTCAACCAGGATCTCTTCTGCTTCCACCGGATGGAGGAAAAGACTCTCCTGGGAAAGAGTGTCTCCTTCATCTTCTGAACTTGAGGACTCATCATATACTGCAGGCGAGTCCTCTTGGAGCTCTGATATGTTCTGATCTGATGTGCTGAGCTCCGTGAAAAGACCTAAGAATTCTCGGGCAGTGGTTTGTTCCATTACTTCCTCTTTTGCAAGAGAAGGCTCATTGCTTTCAAACCGCTCAAGAATTTCTCCTTTGCTTTTTCCCTCCCCTTCTGAAAAGAAAAGCTGCTGGTTTCCAATCTCACTGATGATCTGTGGCAGAGCAGAATGAAAATTCAAGGAATCTTCATCTGCTGTTATACTCTCGTGGCTCTCGCCATCAGTGTCATAAATAGGAGGACTTGACCAAGTCCACCATTCTGGACGCATAGCAGGTCTTTCTTCGTCCTGATCCACAGAGGAGTCTTCTGAATCTGAATCATCAAACTCAAGAGCTAAATGAGAAGGAGCGTGTGTTCTACAAAAGAATTCGGAGGTGGGCCGCTGGTTTAATATCCGATCAATCTCTTCTTCTGCCAAAAGAGGGGTTTCCCTTTCATCATGGACAGAAGAACAGTAGTCCTCCTCCTCTTGTATTAGCTTATTGGGAGGCGGGATGTTTTCTTGAGCCTCTTCTTCTAAATCAGACTCTGCCTCTTCTATGTGGTCCCCTGTTTCCTCAAGGCAGCATTCCCTATTAGCCTCTGCTATTAGGTCCTGATATTCTCTGGTCAGTGTAACACAAGACACGGGTAAACAATCAGGCAGCTCCTGATCACTTTCCTCTTCGTCTTCCATAGATTCTTGTGCATCATACATGTCTTTCTCATCTTCTCGGTCTTGAGTTTGTTCTTGCTCTGAAAGATGCATGGGCTGTTCTGAATAATCATCATTTGCATTCATATTAGCCATATGCGTTTCCAGCACTTTACCAAAAATTTCTGTTATTCTACATAATTTATCATACAAAGCATCATACTTTGTATCCCTGTCCATGTTTGGATCTATATTTATGCAAAGAAGGCTACTTATTCTTCTCAACCAGTTCAGAGTCTTCTACCAGTGGAGTCATTTGGTCTTAAGGGAGTTATGGAGTGTGGAGTTGCCAGGTGGATGTATATGAACATTTGGAAAAAACTGTTGTCCACCATCAGCAATTGAATGCCAATCTAGCTAGAGATCTTGGGTCTATGAGTGCATGCACTCAGTTCCCCAGTGGAGTCGCCATTATGTTGGGGTTCCCATGTTTTGGCCAGATTGGCAAGACCAAAATATGAGACAACATCAGAACCACTTTCAGGCCCTAGGATCTAGCCCTCCTGGACCCGGAGAGGGATCTCTCCAAATAGATCAAAGAATGATATGTCTTTGAAGCTCGAAATGAGATATTAGGCTAGTTATGAAGCACAAAAGGGGTTTTAAAATGATTTGGTTGGTTGGTTGTTGGGTTGTTCAGGAGATCATAGACTGAGAAAGTAATGGGAGAAAGGAAACAAAACAGCAGGAGGATTCAGCAAAGAGGATGGGCCAAGACAGTGCCATCCATTGAGCTATGGAGTCATGAAAGGAAATTACGTGCAACAACTAGCCAAGGCTTTCAAAGGGCAAGTCATCTAATACTAAAGGATCTTTTAGATTAGATGGTGGGATGGGACATTGAGGAGGAAAGTGAAAGAAGGAAAGCAACCGAATTTCTATCTATAGATCAGGCCAGAGGTCATTTAACTCCAGACCTGATTGGACATACTTGAAGGCAGCTCTCAAAGAGACAAAGGGGCTGCTTATAGATCGGACCAGAGGTCATTTAACTCCAGGTCTGCTTTAGCAACTCCAAGGTAAAAATAGAGATAATATTAACGAAGATATCTTAGAAAGGTCGGCTGGCCGCGCAAGGATCCTAGTGGACAGGGCTAGCTCTAATCCCCAGTGTTCCCAAACCTTCCAGCTTAAACCCAGCAAGAACATCTAAGAACTGTTTCAACCAATTCATACATCAAAGAGCAGGAAATGACATCCACTACACTGGTTAAACTGACTGAAAACAATTCTCAGATAGCACCTAAAGCAGAAAACATAAAGGTAGGGAGAGCAGGAAACATAGGGCACCTAACAAGGGTGAATCCTATGTTATACTTCTGTTGCCTACCAGAAGAACATGAAACATTATGAAAATGTAATAGACAAAGTTAGAAAAACATCACCAATAGCAATAGACCAGGATCCTGTGAAATGTGCTTTGATTAATTGATGCAAAACCAGTCATGTACAATATAGCTCAATGGCTGTTACAATCCAAACTTTCTCCTCCCAGCCTATTACATACAAACTACTCTGCTACTCCCTCCCACGACTATTCTAATAGTCAAGAATGAATCCCTCTAACAGCAAGATGCCCAACAGCTGAACAACAACCTTTTACAATATGTTCTTGGGAATTCTTATAGGAGAAGAGAGAAACAGAGGTAGATGGACATTTAATTGATCTCATTAAGACAGAATGGCGGAAGTGTTCATGCCCATACTGCTTAATGGAACTACTGTACTCTGTAGACTTTTTGGAGGTGTCTGTCAGGTCGAGATTGACCTCTGATGTGTTCTTTAAGTCCTTACGGCGGTCTGGAACTTTGGTAGCCTTCTGGAATAAATGAACTGGGTGTAAAATCTGCAAGGCCGCTTCATACCTCCATAACTAATGCCTGACTGTCTTAAATGAGCTTCAGTCCATGTAATTAATCGTTTCAGGGCTCGAGGAGGCATGGAGATTTCTTGTAGGAAGGTGTCCTGTCTGGAGAAGATTACCCTGCTGATATTAAACACAGGTAAGATTTTGACGGTGTGCTTAAATCTTCAAAATGTTCCCTTTCCCTTTGAATGCGGGGTTTAAACATTAACTTCATTAATAATAGGCACCAACCCCCCTTTGAATTCCTTCTGCTGGTCCACTGAAAAATGCTGAAATGGCCTCTCTGTGTTGTCTACGTAATAAAATAAACCTGTTATAACCCTGGGAAGTAGTGGTGGAGAAGTGCTTTGGAGGCCCGGAGGAACAGTGGCAGAAGAGTAGGAACAACGAAAACAATGAGAAGTGGCGGAAGAAATGATATTAGTGTAAAACCCAAAGGTTAAACGTTTGGGCGAATAACACAGGGAAACGGAGAAAAACAATGGAGTGGAGTCACGGAGGTGGGACCCGAGTTAAATCGCAATTGGGAGACGGAAGTGGAGCGGAATGATAAGCATGGGATTTGCGATGCGATGGGAAATTCCTTTGCAAATTCAATATATGACCAATTTCCCGTTTACAAAGGAAAGACCCTTTATTTATATGAAAAGGCAGAAGAGTAGTACGGTGGGCCTGGGGCTAATCGCAATCAGAGAGAATGGAGTGATCGGAGGTCGGAACTTGTGAATGATCGCATCGCAAATGTTTGCGATGGACCGATCGGGGGTGGAGACATGAGCATTGTGATTGATCAACTTGCGAAAATGCGCAGTCCGTCGGATCTGCGGGGAGGATGGACGGTTATGATTCGATCGGGGGGAGGCTCAATCAGGACAGCGTTGCTAAGACTTGCGATTGAGTAATCGTAGGAGAGTGCGATCGGCGAGGCGTGCGACGGGCACAATCGCAATGTGTTGCGATTGGAACGTTAACAAATGCCGCGATTGAAAAGGATTTGCGATTGCGATTAACAACGGCGGGGTTAAATATATAATAAAATTTATTATAAAGTTTATGGGTATGAACGGGGAAGTGGTTTAAAGGGGATTTTGGGGAGAATAAAGGGTTAATAGGGAAATAGAAAGGGAAGACAAGGGAGATAAAATAGAGGCTCATTGGGGGTGACATAAGAAGGGAAAGGGGACTTTAGGCGTTTCTTCACAAACAGAGGGGTTTTATAATAGGAATCAGCAGAGGGGAATTTATCAAAGGATAAAATACACATGGAGGCTTCAAGGAGAATGTGTTTTCAGAGGAAATGCATTTCTTGAAGACTCAACAATGATTTAGCCCCCTATTTTGTTGTCAAAAATTTTCATGGGGGGGCTAACATGAGGACATCATGGGCCTGGTCATATACTAGAACAAGGTCACCTTCGTGAAAAGTACGAGGCTGGACTTTTCAGTCATACTGAGCTTTGGTGCATTTTTTGGCTGCTTCCATGTTTTGCAATGCAACACGACGGTCTTCGGAGGCGCACTCAAGCATGATAAGTCGTTGTTCTAGAGGTTTGGTGTCAGGGAGAAGGTCAACGGCCAGATGAAGGGAAGGGATTTCACACTCGATCGGTAAGACTGCCTCCTCTCCAAAAATGAGGTGGAAAGGAGTAAACCCAGTGGCAGTTTTAACAGAAGTTTGATAGGCCCACAAAGCAGGGAAGAGCATGAGATTCCAGTTGGTTTTGTGCTTATTCACCGTTCGTTGAAGCATGGTCTTGAGGATCTTGTTGACTGCTTCAACTTGGCCATTACCTTGGGGGTAATAGGAGGAGGAATATTGGTGCTTAAAACCCAACAGTGA
This sequence comes from Pinus albicaulis, assembly GCA_034641835.2. Classification (NCBI taxonomy): domain Eukaryota; kingdom Viridiplantae; phylum Streptophyta; class Pinopsida; order Pinales; family Pinaceae; genus Pinus; species Pinus albicaulis. The sequence continues at coordinate 243,284,491 of CM076583.1, read as the reverse complement.
GGATAGCTGACGCCATATCTCATCTTCAAAATGTTGGCCGTGGTGAGAGACCAGTTGTTTCGGAACTCTGAATCGAGCAATAACGTGGTTAAAGAAAAAGAGGGTGGCGGTAGCGGCCGTATTGTTAAATGTGGGCATAGCCTCGGCCCATTTGGTGAAATATTCAACCGCCACAATGATATACTTATGGTTACCAGCGGATGGAGGTCGACACTCCATAAAGTTGATGGCCCATTTAGAAAAGGGACCAGTTGTGACGACAGGATGGAGGGGAGCTGGGGGAGCTCACACCTTAGGGGCGAAATGCTGGCAATTGGGACAGTGTTTGACTGCCTCAATGCAATCACTGAAGAGGGAAGGCCAAAAATACCCAGCGCGCATGACTTTCTGGGCGGTAGCAAGACCTGAGAGGTGGCCACCGCAAGTGCCGCTGTGGCAGGCATTGAGGACCTGTTCAGCTTCAGCGTGTGTGAGACAACGACGAAGGACAGTATCGATACCGCAACGATAGAGGTCGTCACCGATAAGAAGGTATCAGGGAGCCTGGTGTCGGATTCGTCGGCGAGCCTCACGATCAAGGTGGAGGGCGAACTTTTGGGTTCGCAAGTAAGTAAGAATATCACTATACCACGGATCGTCCGAAGTAATGGCGAATAAGTGTTCATCAGGAAAATCATCATTAACAGGAGGGTCCTGCGTTCCGGTAGGTAATTCAGAAATGAGTTCAGCGAGGGCTAATCCTTTCTTACTTTTTGGTGTGACAAATTCGAGGTCGAATTCCTGAAGGATAATGACCCAATGGGCGTACTTCCCAGTGAGGATGCGGCGACTCAATAGGAAAGCCATGGGGTTGGAATTAGTCACAACCTTGGTGGAACGCATGAGGATATAATGACAAAGTTTTTGGACTGAGAACACAACAGCCAGCGCTAATTTTTCTTCGTGCGAGTAGGAAACAGGAGGCCCTACGAGGTTCTTACTGACGTAATAGATCACATGCTCGATACCGTTGTCATCTTCCTGGATTAGAACTCCAGCGACCGAATAGGTGGAAGCGAAGATGTACAGGATGAAGTCCCTATCAAAGTCGGAAGGGCAGATCAAGGGAGCGGATGTGAGAGCCTGCTTGAGGGCATCAAAAGACTCGTGAGCATAGGTATCCCATACAAACGGGATGTTAGATCGGAGGAGTCTAAGGAACCCATGTGCGGTGGTGGCATAGTTAGGAACGAACCGGCGAAGAAAATTAGCTTTGCCTTGGAGACTCTGTAGCTGGTGTAAGGTACGAGGAATGGAAAGTTCAAGAATGGCTTGGAATTTTAAAGGGTCAAGGGTGATACCGTCTTTGGACACGATGAAGCCTAGGAGATGGCCGGCAAGGACGCAGAAGACACATTTCAATGGGTTAAGGCGGATATTATACTTGCGACATTAGAGGAAGATGGTGCACAGATCGTGGAGGTGTTGCGCCCGATGTTTAGAACGCACAGTGAGGTCATCTAAATAAGCAAGGATAATGTGAGCTAAGTCATGGAAACAATAATACATGGCCCGTTGAAAAGTGGCGCCGGTGTTTTTAAGGCCGAAAGGCATGACCCGGTAAGCGAAAGTTTCCCACAGACTGATGAACGTGGTTTTAAGTTGATCAGCAGGATGGATAACAATCTAGTTGTATCCAGAGAAACCATCCATAAAGGATAGAACCTCATGCCCCGCACACTCGTCAATGATTTGGTCAATGAATGGTGTGGGGAAGTTGTCTTTGGGACAAGATTTGTTCAAGTCGCGAAAGTCCGTTCAGACACGGATGGTGCCTTGTTTCTTGAGGACGGGAACTGGGTTGGACACCCAAGTGGTGTATTCAATGGTGTAAATGAAACCAGCCTGCTTGAGCTTATCGATTTCGGCTTTGATAGCCTCATGTCTGGAAGGATGAATGGCTCTCAACTTTTGATGGACTGGGTTGGCATCAGGCCATGTGTCGATATGGTGTTCGACAATGGCGGGATCAAGTCCGGGCATTTCGGAGTAGGACCAGGCGAAAATATCACGGAATTCTTTAAAAAGCTTAATGTAAGCTTCAATTTCTTGCGGGGTGCATTGGGCGCCCAAGGTGACATATTCTTCAATTCCCTATTTGACTGAAATGACAATTTTAATGGTAGGAGAGTTATTGGCCATGTTTCCTTCTTCGAAAGCATCGGGTGCAGGGATGGGATTTTTGAACCAGTCGACTGCATGGGGGATGAAGTCTTTGGTCTCCACAGCATATTGGTCATGGGACTGCTGTGGGAGGAAGTATGCACGATGGTGCATATCATCCCAGGGAAAGTCAGGGTGGGTCATGGCTTCCATAATGTCCTCATCCGACTGGAAGATGGGAAGACTGGAGGAAGGGGGATCACCTGATGATGTAGCAATACCTGACGCGTCATCTTGAGGAAAAGGGCTCATATGGGCAACGTCGGCAGATCCAAGGTCTACTGAGGTGGGGCCGAGAGTGTCCACAGGTAGGAGGGTAGACGAATCATCTCTCAAGGATGACGATAGGTAAAAGATGGTGGTCGAAGGCTCTGTTGTTTCAACGGCTGGAGGGGGAATATGAATGGGAGTAGGAAGATCCTCTGGTCCTACTGGGGTAGAACTCGCAACCAAGTGAGAAGGTATCTTGTCATGCGTAGCCTTGAATTGGCGGTACGTGGCTAAGGAGGAATGATACTCATCAAGGCGGGGACAGAGGTGGGTGTAATGGCCATGGAAATCGCACAAAGCACAAGGGTGATTTGTGCGCAAGGTTTTGAGTTTCGGGATAGAATCACGGATAGTGATGTAGACTTCAGGGACATCAGATTCTGAAAACGTCTCGTTGACCAGGGCCTTGAGATGCGGCAATTCAGGACACGTATGGGTGGCGTGACCGACAATATCGCACAAAGCGCACTGGATAGCGCGCTTTGGCGGTCGAGGAGGGGTAGGGTTTGTCGGGGTGGTGTGGTCCTTATTGGCTTTTGTGTGAGCTTTTCCCCCTTTTCCTGATACAGTCGCAACATGAGATGGTGCTGGCGAAGGCGTGTGAGGTACCGTAGTAACAGGAGAAGTGGTGGGGACCTGTTGAACCAGGGTCAAAACAAGGTATGGTTTGGGGTGACCGGGTGGGGTAGTGGCTGGAGGGTCAAGGTACCAGACAGGTATACCCAGGGTCAGGTTGGGGAGAGAGAGGGTAGCCATAATAGGTATCGAGTACACTATAGGGGGTGGAATGAGTAACGGTATCTGACCAGAGGGGTAATGGCCGGGCGGAACGGCACCGAGGTGGCTAAGGCCTGGATGAACCGATCCAGAAGGATAGAGGGGTTCATGGATACTAGCTGTAGAAGAGGGGCCAGAAGGAGGAGGTCCAGCTGGCTGAGATGAAGGGCTAGGAGCGGGTTGCGGTGGGCGAGGTTGAGTCGGAGGTTGCTGACTAGCCGAAGCGGGTCGCTTAAGGGCAACCCGAGACGATTGCATCATGAAAACATTCGATAAGTTGGGATCAGAGATAGGAGGAGGAGGGAGACCAGGGAAAGTTACAAGCAACGAGGAGTCTTTGTAGACGCCGGGAGAGACACTGGTCAAGGAATCGATGGTTTGCTTATTGGCTACAGAAGAGATGGTCATCTCAGGGGAGGTCTGAAACTTTGGCTCATGATAAGTCAACTGGTCAATGGTGACTATCTTTCCGTTGTGAGGAAAAGACATCTTGCGAAAAACCGCGGATGGGACAGCAGACATGGCATAGGTGTAGCTTTGCCCCAAGAGAATGTTGTAGTCTAGAGGGGCGTCGATGACTTCGACGTCAACGCAAACAGTCTTGCCTACAAGAGTGATAGGACAATTACGGAAGAGGCCAATGGGCTGGGAGGCGTGGCCATCCCACGCTCGAAGGGTGATCGTGGAAGGGGCTAATTCAGGAGATCCGAGTTGCTTCCAAACTGAAGCGGACATCACACAGGTGGATGCCCCCTCATCAATTATACACTGAGAAACGTTAGCGTTCTGGATTTTGACTGGGATTTGGAAGGCTACGGAAGTAGGAAGAGGAGGATGCTCTGATTGATGGGCGTCGAAAACAATCATTTGGTCATCAGCAGGATCTACAGCGCCCATGGCAAATAGTAGAGCCTTCTTTTGGGAAGGGCACGATTGGAGGAGTTCCAATGTGGAAATGGCAGCAGGAGACTGCGCTAAATCATCTACTATGTTATACGAATGAGCAGCTCGACCAGGAGCAGCATTTCGGCATAATGATCCCTTAGGAATCTTGGTATGAACCTCAACTTTGGGTTGAGGGATATGTAAGGGACCATTGGATGTCGAAAGAGGCTCGGTAGAACTTGAAGAAGGGGACTCGGAGGCAGACTGAGCGAGAGGCTTGGGATACTAGCGAGACCGAGTTTGAAGGTGAAGGTCGACGGTTGGGGATGGATCAGAGTTCATCATGAGGATCTGGTAATCGGAGGAACCAGAAGGGGAAGGTTGAGTGGCGACCTATCCGTCAGGTGGTTGGGCAACCACGAATCGTTGCTGGGGGAAAGGATCGGTAAACACAGCCAATTGAGTAGTGGTCACATTAGGGGGAGCATGAGGGGAGGCATGCTGTCCTCGCAATGTGGCTTGAGACTCCCACATCTGCCGCATCTGTGTTAAGAGGGGACAATCGTGAGTGTAATGACCGTAAACACCGCAACACGAACAAGACTTATTGGTACGAATAGGCCTGTCCGGCTTGGGCTGAGTGCCCTGTTGCTGGTTAGCAGTGTTAGGGTCAGTACCTTGAGGATTGGGTCCACGAGTACCAGGGGTAGATTTATTTTGATTGCCTCTCCGCCTTCTTTGAGAGGAAGGAGGATTAGTCGCGCCCTGCTGTGCAAATACTTGCCCTGGGGGCTGTAGGTGCTGTTGCTGGGGTGGAGAAGGCAAGGGAGGTGGAAGTGCATATGCTGGAGGAGCTGGAGCACCAGGCTACGGATAAGGATAGTGGTTAGGTTGGGCAACATTGAGGTAAGCAGGAGGTTGGGCAAAAGGATAAGGCATGTCGTATCCTGGATACATGCTACCTAGAGGGGGAAGAGTGCTAGAGGTGCTGGCCCCTCCCGGAGGGGGACCATAGCCCATAGGAGGTTGAGCATATGGATGAGAAAGGGATCCAACGATACCGTTGGCGAAGTGAGATGCCCCCGGGGCATTAGTGCCACCAGGCTTGGGGAGGTCAGGAAGGACGGTATAGACATAACCATACTGAGCGTAGATTAGGTCATACTTCAAGGCTATTTGGAGAGCGGCTTCTTCGGTTTGAGGGAAATGGGAGGTGGCATCTTTTCCAATGGGAGGTAAGAGAGTGTGAAGAAACCAGTCCATATAAACCCAATCTTCAAAGGTAGGAGCTCGACATAAGCTTCGTCTTCTCCGCCATTCCTGGACATGAGTGGAAAGGCGGGTTGAAGAGGTTTGACGGAAGGAGGTCAAAAGCTCGGTACCAGTGTCGTATCGGAGAGGGAGCTGGAAATAAGATAAAAAGGCCTGGGCAATGGTCGCAAAGGTGGTATGGGAGGAGGTGGCCTGGTCAACATACCATTTAGAAGCTTTGCCCGTAAGCGTGTGTTGGAACAACTGAAGACGGATGGAATCATCGGTAATGGAATTGGAGGAACACCACATGTGGAAAGATCAGACGTGATTGGTTGGATCTTCTCCAGCAAGGGCTTCGAACTTAGGGATGTCGGAGGGGAGCTTAGTTGGCATAACAGGCCAACCAACATCGTGGCGGATAGGGTCATTGATCAACTGATTGAGATCGGGGAGGCTGAGGCCTGCCATGTAAGGGAGCAAGGGTGCAGCCGAGGTAGTTCCTGTTGCGGTTCCGCTAGTAGTAGTCCCGGCATTAGGGCCGGGATTCCCGTTAGTGTTAGGCCCTGGACCAGACATAGTGAAGGTGATAGGGGGAGAACCAGAAGTAAAAGGAGAACCCAATGAATCAGAATAAGAGTCGGAGTGTGGACTCGGAGGAGGACTAACTCGACGATGGCGGGACGGAGTAGGTCGACCGACCGGAAACTGAGGGTGAAGGCCAAGAATTCTCCGGGAGGTGCGCCTTGGGGGCACAATGATGACAACACAAACACGGCACAAGGGGAAGAAGAACGACCAACAAGGGCAGGGAGGTGCAGAATCAAGAGATTACAATGTCGAAACAAGGGCAGATAGGTGCAGTGTCAATTGATTTTAAATTCTTTGGTTGGCGGTGTAAACCAGGCTCTTCTTCGCTTAGGGTGAGTGTGTGGCGTGTGTTAATTTTAATTTTTAAACCTTTTTCGTTTTGAGAGAAAGAGAAAAAGTGTGCTACGTAACTGAAAATAAATCTGCAGAGAACAGTATATAATGCTGAAATGACAGAAAATTAACAGCTAACAATGCATCAATCTAACCCAAAAAGGCGGGTCTCTCAAAACTAGTCTAACAGAGGGAAAAAATCTAGTCAAAACACACTACAAAGAGGCCAATAGACCTAGGGTCAAAAGGGACAGGGATCTAAAGGAGAAAACTGCTGAAAGGAGGGGCGGAACACAGCCAAGAGGCAGAGGCAAGGTGGCTGGAAAAAAGGAGGAAATCAGCAAAAATCAGATGGGGCAAGGAGGAGGCCCTAAATGTAGATCCAAAAAAATCTTCAGGAGGTGATTTGAAAGGGAGAAGAGCTTATTAAAAGAGATCTACAAAGGAGGTATCAGATCTGGAAAAGGGGGAGCTGAAACTCTGAAAAAAAAGACACCTGAAATAGATAAAAACTCTTCCACCAAAAGTGGAGGGTACTGAAGCCCTAGGGGGCTATTTTCCTACTTAGATGAGCAAACCAGATCAAAAAGAGGTCGAAACGAGCTGAGACAGAGGCTGGAAAACCCTAACAGAAGCTTCAGAAAAACCCAGAAAAATTGCAGAAAAATAGCAGAAAAATTGGCAGGTCGCAGGTTCTGACCTGTTTTCTGTGCAAGTCGCAGATAATGGGCTGGAAAGTGCGACCTGGAGGTCCAGGTCGCAGTTTCTGGGCTGAAAAGTGCGACCTGAAGCTCCGGGTGTCCTGGCGGCAGATTTTCGGAAAAGTTGTCGTCTTAGTTGCGGCTGATGTCTGTCACCTGCGCAATAGGGCCAAAAACATGCGGAAGTTAGAAATTTTAATGTTTTAGGGTTTTATGTGAGAAAAACAACATAAAAATAGGAAAAAAAAAAAGCTGAAAAGAAACCCTAGGGTTTGAAGTAGCTGGATATGCAGGAATATGAAAAATGACAGCGGTCGTAATTGAAAACTCGTGTGGAGTCGCCAATTGTTAGTATGAATCTTTTGTCAAAGCGTACGAAAAAAGACCACTTTAGCTACGCATAACTTATAGCCCTAACATCAAATATGGCTGCCAATATCTTCAGATCTGCAGTTAGTTGATCAAGACAAGTGCTGCAAAAAACCAGATCTATGCATAGAAAGACATTAAGCAGTAAAATCAAGAGTTTTCTCCATACATCCAATAGACAAGACAAGAACAATGTTTTTTTAAAAAAAATTTTATTAAGGGCACCTGGGAGGAAAACAAGAAGGTGTATCCAATTCTCCTCAATGGGATGGGTTCTTGGAAGTCCTTAGCACTTCAGATCTAGAATCTCTCTCTCTTGTTGGTGTAGAAAACCCAGACAAAGATAGAACTCAAAGGGAGCTCACATAGCAAATAATGAAGAATGTGACCAAGTGTATAGATCCAGAGTGATCTAATAGGCAACAAAAGGTGAAGAATGATAGGAAAAACCCTCCTATTTATAACAAAATATTGGGTCGTTCTAGATCTTGGTGCATGATTAAAATAACATTAACCAAATCTAGACCCACCTTCTACGAAATATTTTATTATATTTATTGGAGGGAAAAGGTATTTGACTTGGGTAAAATCCCTTTATTTGTGAATAATAAATAAATAAATGATTTATTTATCATTTTAAGGAAGTGGTTGAAGGATAATCAAATAAATAATGATTTATTTAATTATTTATGGGTGATTTAGTCATATTTAACAAGGAATATTATTTAAATAAGATTTGAATAATTATTCCTAGAAAATAATAAGATAAATAAAGATTTATCTAATTAATTTCTTTGTTTTGGGTTAAACATGACCAGGAATATTAATCAAACTGCTGTTTAACTAATTATTCTTTGAGAAAAATCAAACAAATGTAGATTTATTTAATATTTCCTCATGGGGTTTCCTGTTTAGACCATAAACAACTTAATAAAGGTGGTTTACTAAGTTATTTTAATAGTGAAAGAAATTTTACTAAGGGTAAAATTGGTCTTACATGGTGTACTTGGGTCCATCTAAAGATAGTAAATAGACACAAAAAATATGTGGACAGAGCAGTAATAAAATGAGCAAAAGAAAAATCATATCTGGGATAGAGTACTTGATGTGAGGTAACACTGTGAGAGGCTTTAATTGAGTAGAATGTTAATATGTTGGCTAGTGAATTAGGTGAAATGAACTAGATCACAGAATAGATTTTGTGGGGTACACTGAATCACCCCATAATTATTGTGTGTATTTTCCAAACAATAGAATGATTATTGTGCAACGTGATATAAAATTTGATGGGGAGAAAGCCATGCGGTTGTCCCTTTAGAGGGAGATGGACTTGCATGCACAGGAGGAATTGTTGGTTCCCAAGGATGAGCCTCAAGATGTGGATCAGCCACATGAGGAGGTTCATGGAGTGGAGAAATCACTCATATAGAGTCATCCATCAGAAATGGCAGAAGGCGCACCACGAAAGCTGATAGGCTGAGACTTGATGCTGCACAGTATGTAGGAGCCCCTACTTCATAGCGCAGACAGAGATAGTCTGATGACCGATTTACTGGATACATGGCTCTTGTGAGAAAATGTATTGTGACTGAACCATCTTCCTTTCAGGAAGCAGTGCAGTAGCCTACTTGGGTTGATGCAATGGTGGAGGAGTATGGATTCGTTGTAAAAAATAGTGCATGGGAGATAGTCCCAAGACTGGTTGATAAATCAGTGGTAAGTTTGAGATGGATCTACAAGGTAAAGCAAGTTGAAATGGGAGGCAGAGAACAAAATGCCATATTTGTGGCCCGTGGATTCTCATAGATTGAGAGGATAGATTATGGTGAGACTTTTGCACCTGTTGCAAGGTACTCTTCCATAAGATCCATCCTTGCACTCTTAGCGCAGGTGGGCTGGTGCATTCATCAGATGGATGTGAAAATTATGTTTCTCAGTGGGATCATTGAGGAAAAGGTGTACATAGAGCAGCCTGAAGGTTCCAAAATCTTCAACAGTGATTCGCATGTGTGCAGGCTCAAAAGAGCATTGTATGGGCTGAAGCAAGCACCCCGTGCTTGGTACACTCGGATAGATAGCTATTTCACCAAACTGGGCTTCACCAAAAGTGAAGCAGATGAAAACCTGTACCAGATTGTGGTTGAGGGTAAGCTATTGATCATTGTTCTTTATTTTGATGATCTAATTTTAACTCGTGGACGAGCAAGATACACTCATGCAAGGAGGATCTTGTAGGAGATCAAAATGAAGGACATTTTATTCCTGGCTATTTCCCTTTGATTGGAAGTATGGAAGCGGGTGGTGAAATTTTTCTATCTCAAGACAAGTATGTAAAGGAGATATTGGGTAATTTTAACATGGAGAGTTGCAAACCCATGGATACTCCTTTTCCAAAAAACTGGAGGAAAGAGGATGCTACTTCTAGAGAGGTAGTGGATGCTACTATCTATCGACAGTTAGTGGGTTCCCTACTGTATCTAGTGAACACGAGACCATACATTTTCTATGCGGTTAATGAGTTGATTCAAGCTATGTTTAATCGTACCAAACTCTTTTGGAAGGTGGGGACGCATGTCCTGAGATACCTGAGGGGAAAATTAGAGTATGATTTATGGTACAGACACATGGACAGAGTGAATTTGTATGTCTTCACGGATGCAGATTGGGTTGGAAGTCCATCAGACAGAAAGAGCACATCAGGGAGGATCTTTAGAATTGAATCTATAGTTGTTTCTTGGTACAGAAGGAAGGAGAGATCGGTGGCACTCAGTTCAGCAGAAGTGGAATACATGGCCACAAGTCAAGCTACATGCATGGCTATCTATATGAGAAATATCTTGGTTGGTTTTTTTGGTTCTGAGATGAATCCGATAGTGATTCATTGTGATAATTAGAGTTGCATTAAAATCTTGATTAATCTTGTGTTTCATGATAGGTCGAAGCATACATATATTCGGTACCATCATCTCAATTATTGTGTGCAGAGAAGAATTATGTTGCTTCAATACATTCCCACAAAATATTGCGATGCAAATATTCTAATGAATGCACTCACCAGGAGCAAATTCGAATACAATAGAGACAGGATCAGGGTGAAGGATAAACCCTTTCTTATTGAGAGGGAGTGTTGAGATTCAACAAGAATATTCACATCCACATGGTACGCTCTAGTGCATTGCCACTTTGTTTCATTTAACACCTCGGGTTTTATTAAGCACCTGTATCAGGGTGGGGCTCCGCTCGTTCTATTTTTTTAAGTATGTTATTTTATTATCCCTTAATTTAGATGGACATTAAATCGTAATCTATTCTCAATGTGGACTTGAATGAGTTAATCGAAAGTGATAAAATTCATTTAGCTAGTGGATTTTGTTAGAGGTTGGTTTGGGGACATGTAGAGTAATTCTAGTTGTACGTAGCTCAAGTGTAGTGGTGCATGAGTTGGTGCAAGTTGTAAATAGTTTAACTCAGCTTGTTCTAGTTGTAACCGAAGATACACTAGTGAGGAGATCAAGTGAATTAATATTAATTAATTCAAAATCAATGATCTCACATGCAACTGAGGATTTACTATTATTAAGTGCATGCATGTCAGATCTAGTGGAGACCCATTTGAGTTCTAGGTGAAAGGGAGGTTGACTATCAGTTGTAGGATTATTGGCTTGAACACATGCAACCAAACACCCATTGGAGTGCCCATGATAATTGCGCAGTAAAGGTAGGCAAGAATTCCTATCTTTTAGGGATATTTACCATCGAGGATTGCGCAAGCAAGGCAGGTTGTCTGGAGGCTGAGAACTGTCTATGTGTTGGTAAATTTTGCATATGATAGTGTGAGACAATTAGCTGAGTACTGGAGGGCTCTTATGAGAAGATTTTTGTATGTAATTTTTTCATGATCCATGCTTAATATACAATTGAAGATAGTGGGTTTTTTTAGCAGTAATATTTCCTCGGGAAATTATCTGTGTTGTGTGTGATTGATCTTTCTTCATGTTCATGTGATTAGTGATTGTTTTTTTAATTCCACAAAATATTTGTAGAATCAATTAAGGCTTAACTAAAATATTTGTTATAAGTACCGCATTTCCATATTTTCCTCTCCCATTTTACCCTATCTTTCTATCTCTTTGTGCCATTATTTATCTTAAAAGCACAAGGTAAAATCCTAATTCCCATATTTTATGGGATATTTGATTAATGATGTATTTGTCATGGATGTTTTACCTTTCCACATATTAACTCCAATATTTCTTCAGATTTGGCTACAATAGGAGTGTTGCGGCCGCAAGTCAAGGCACAACCCATCATCTCCAACGTCTTCCTTATTTGCTACTACAGCATGACAGCCATGGGTATATCAGCACTATCTTAGGCTTTCTTACAGTTTCTTCCTGGGAAATCCGGTTTCCGTTGTAACAAGATGTATTTTTGTAACAATGGAGTCGTTGAGAGGAATGGGGGGTTCAAGACTATTGCATAAAGAGGCCTATGGGCTGTGAATCGAAAATACACTTGGACATACAGACTTTGTAATCAATCTTTCTATCAGTAATTGAATCTACAGCAGCTTGTTGTTTCTCCTGTAATCTTTGAGTTTCCGTAGCCCTAATCCAAGAGTTGGGCCCACTCTTGTGATCAGGTGTTGTGTTCTTCTTTCTTTTCGTTGCAGTGTTGAGTTTGGTGTGATTATTTAATTATTGTTACAGTTGCATTCATTGTTGTGGATGACTTCTATTTCTACAGTTCATTTCATTGTTGTTACAGTGGTATTTGTATTATAGATTAAACCTATGATCTACAGCGGACCATGTGCTTGTATCTGCATATACTTTTTCGTTAGTCTTGAAATAACTAACGCCCTCAGGTTGATAATTTATGTGGAAAAAGGGTTGAATTTTGTTCATATCCGGACACCAACATTTTGGCGTTGTTGCCAGGGAAGGCTAATAGGTGCAAGAACAGGATTTGCAGCAGATCTCAGAGTCGATCTCTTGTCTTGAGGTGGGAATCTATTTCCTAGCTTCAAGTCCTGAGCATAAGTGCCTTGTGTTTTCTTTTTGCTTTCTTTCTTTTTTGTTTCTTCTATTATTTAGTTTTCTGTAGAATTAAACCCTTGTCTTAGGGAAGGTGTTTTGTAAAACCTTGCCCTAAGTCCTGGGCGTAGTCCAAATTTTCTGTTTTTATTTCCTATTGTTTCCTTCTAGGGGCCAATTTCTTGTCCTGGGGAGGGTACGTTATTACTCTACTCCAGGTCCTGAACTTCGATTTTTCCTTTTCCTATTGTTTCGTTTTCTGTGAATTTTTTTCTGTCATCCCGGGGAGGAAGTTATTTGTCCTACTTCGGGTCCTGAGCGATTGATTGATTTTATTTGATGAACCCTCTCCATAACTTGTATGAACAAATATCCAAACAAGAGGGGCAGAGGAAGACCCCCAAATAAAGGGAAGGATCTGGGAAGGAAGACGTATATTCAGGAAATTATTGAAAAATATAGATCTGAGGGATCATCCTGTGCTGCTGTTAGGGTTAGGGTTCAGACGAAGTCCGAAGGGCAGTCTGTGGAACAACCAGTGCCATCCACGGTACCAGAAGGTGTTCTTTCTACAACATAGGTGGAAGAAGTGGCAAGTAAGGGATCAGAAGAATTGAGAAACTCTAACTAGGAAGAAGAACTTCAAAAAGGGTTTTTGTCCCCAAGAGACCAGGGCAGTGCTGACAAAATTTCTGTTGCTGAGTTCAGTGATTCTAATCCGGTAAAGTAACTTTTGAAGGACTTTGATTCACCAAGGGACCAGGGAAGTGTGATGCGACCATCTTCGGTTGAATCACTCTAGGTACCAGCTGTTGAACCAGTTGAAACTCTAAGTGAGTATTAGAGGATATTTATGGCACCTGTAAGTTCCTCTATTGATTTTCCCATTGGAAATGTTACAGGTAATGCACCAATGAGACCCATCCCTTTAACAGCCTTGCCTAGTTTTCATGGGCTCTCTTCTGAAGACCCTGATACGTTCCTCTTCGAATTTGATGTAGTTTGTTGAGGATATGACTATATGACTAATGCTCAGAAATTAAAAATATTCCCTGCTACCTTAAAAGGGACAGCCCTGAGATGGTTCATGGGTTTAAGGGGAAGCACGATTACCTTATGGGAAGAAATGAAAAAAGATTTTTTAGAAAAGTACCAAGATTACTGTAAGTCTCGTGACATTAAGGAGGAAATATTTAAATTTGCACAGAAGGAAGATGAAAAGATGGAGGACTGTGTAGTACGATTTAAATACATATTACAGAGGTCTGGACATAGTGACTTGGACAAGGACATTTTAAAGATCATTCTTCTCAGAGCACTTAGGGAAGACTCCCTGCAACTTCTAAATATTGTGGGAAAAGGGGATATTTCGAAAGAAAACTTCGAAACTATCTGTGATTACTGTATCAAATGTTCGCGGGGGGGCTGCAAGAAGTGGACAGGGTATTCAGTCATCAAAGACCTCCGGTGGAGGGGTAACAAAAGTAGAGATTGGAAATCTACTGGATAATCTAAGGACCGATATCCTGAGGACGCTATCAGCCCAAATGGACACTTTATAGGAAAAACAGAAGCAGATGGAGTTGGAAAAAACCATGGCCATATTCTGCCCTCAGTGCAGAAAGAAACATCCTTTGAAGGAATGTTTGCTAAACACGATGGAAGCCTGTGTGATCTGCGAACAGACTCACACGACCAGTGCATGCCCTTCCTTGCCCAAGCTGAAAGCAGTTTTCCAAGGAGCAAGCAAGGAAATCACGGTGGACCAGCTATACTTTATGGGGCAGAATAAGCTATGGCAACCTCGACCACCGGCAATGAATCCATGTATGTTTCAGGACCCATCCCAGTACTTTCATAATTTTAGTATGGGTCCCCAATCTGCACCATTTTCTACCATGTGGCCTCAATACTAGTATCTCCCTTGGCAACAATGGTTTCCCCAAGCCAGTTTGAATCCTTCATGGAATCAGACTTGGCATGGATCCCCTCCCACTGGACAGTTTTCTCAGCCTATGCCTCAGCAACAACTTCAGTTGCCTTCCAATGTGCCCCCAGGAAACCCAGCCATTAGACCCCAGCTTCCTATCCATCCCAACCCAAATCCGAATTAAAGGGGTTCAACAAACATACACTCTAAACCTTACATCCTACAGCATTTCTACCTCAGGACTCAATGAGATAAATCTACGGTCTAGCCGGGTAGTAAATGCACCTACTTCACCCATTATTATAGAACAATTTGATGGTGAAGATATAGAACCAGAACAAAGAACAGTGAGGGAGAATTTAGATCAAAACGTAATAAATCAGACACCTCCCCAAGTTGTTCCCAATCAAGGTCATTTGATATCTCCCCCATACCCTGAAATATTGACCTTGAGCAAACAAAACCCTCAAGCAGAATTTGACTACCTAGGGGAACTGCAGAATCTTTTTGTTAAAATACCCCTTTTACAAACTATGAGGGATGTACCTATTTATGCAAAAAATTTGAAATAATACTACTCAAAGAAACTAGGGAGGAAACCTAAGGATCCATTAACTATTCATGTAATGGGCAGACTATCCGATATCATGTTAGGAAAGGTCATTCCTATAAAAAACGGAGACCCCAGGAACCCAATTTTAACAGTACAAATTAATGGGATTTAAATCCCAAATGTACTGGTGGATTTGGGAGCAGCCATTAACATTATCACTGCTGAAACAATGAACACATTAGGACTTGGAAACATTAAACCAACCCCTACTATCCTGTAACTTGCAGATAGATCCAGAATTAAACCAGTAGGGAAATTAGAGGATGTGATCATTTTAGTAGACTCATGGCATTACCTTGTGGACCTCTTTATATTACAGACTTGATCTTCCATAGGTGGCCACCCATTGATCCTAGGAAGACCTTGGTTGGCAACTGCAGATGCCTACATAAGATGTCGGTCTAGACACATGATCATATCAAATGGGACAGTTACAAAGAATCTCAAGCTCTATTCTCCTGCAGAACCAAGCCCATCTGAGAAATCATTATCCAGTCAGAAACATTTACCGGCAGAAGAGCCTGAACTTGAAAATGAAGATGTTAGACCAGTTCTCACTATTGGCCAAGCCCTTCAATTTAAAACAGAAACTGAAGATGATTCCATTAACGCCTTCATTAATGATTCCAGTTCTGTTCCTGATCGAACTCGACATATTATAGAATCTGCTATGAGCTGTGAGACATAGGAAAAAATTGAACCAGAAGATGATATTGAGGGCATTCCTGTAACCCCATTTCAGGATAGTACTCCAATTGAGATTGAACCAGGGAAAACACTTAATATCAACTCGAACTTATCTGAATCTCAAACTAAATAGCTTTTTAAAGTCCTTCAAAATCATCAAGAAGCTTTTTCCTGGGATTATACTGTCATGATGGGTATCCCTGCCAACCTATGCACTCATCATATTTACATTAAGGAAGATTTCCGCCCTGTAAGACAGCCTCAACGAAGGATGAATTATGCTCTCAAAAACATTGTTAAAGAATAATTACAAAAATAGTTGGATGTAGGATTCATTTATCCCATCTCAGATAGCCAATGGATATCTCTGCTAGTTATCGTTCCCAAAAAGAATGGTAAATGGAAGATCTGTGTAGACTATAGGGAACTAAATAAGGCAACACAAAAAGACAATTTTCCTTTTCCATTCATTGACCACGTCCTGGACACCTTGGATGGAAAGAATTTGTTTTCCTTCCTACACGGATTCAGCGGATATAACTAGATCCAGATAGCCCCGGAAGACCAGGACAAGACAAATTTCACATGCCCGTGGGGAACCTTTGCATATAGGGTCCTTCCATTCAGCCTGTGTAATGCTCCTGCTACCTTCGAGAGGGCAATCTTGGGGATTTTTTCTGATTTGGTCGATGATAGTGTTGAAATCTATATGGATGATTTTAATCCATATGAGAACTCATTTGAGGAAGGATTAGGAAATTTGAAGAAGGTACTCAAAAGATGTAAATAGACCCATGTATCGTTGAGTATAGTCAAATTCCATATGATGATGGAAGGAGTAATATTGGGAAATTTGTTCTCAGCTGCTGGAATTCAAGTTGATCCAGCTAAATTAGAGGTAATATTACATTTCTCGGTACCCAAAACACCCACACAGGTACGTAGCATTATTGGTTGTGTTGGTTATTACAGGCGCTTTATAGAAAATTTTGCTAAAATAGCACATCCACTATTTCAATTGCTAACAAAAGATGCAGAATTTTTGTGGACTGAAGATTGTGCGACAACCTTCACAAAAATTAAGGGTTTGGTGTGCATGGCTCCAATCCTCCGAGGACCTGATTGGGTATTACCGTTTCACATACATATTGATGCTTCTCAGACAGCAGTAGGGGTTATTTTAGGACAACAGGTAGAAAAAACACCGTATGCAATTTATTACGTCAGCAAGAATTTAATTCCCGCTGAATTAAACTATATAGTGACAGAAAAATAATTCTTAGCTGTCATTTATGCTATCAATAAGTTTCAGCACTACATCACTAGGTACTCTACTATTGTTCATATTGATCATGCAGCAATCAGGTGTTTGATGAATAAACCTATTACTCCTGGCCATATTACGAGATGGTTACTATTGCTTCAAGAATTTGATATTACAATAGTAGATAAGCCGGGAAAAGATAATGTAATAGCTGATTTCCTATCTAGAGTAGATAACAATGATGAATGCACACCAATAGAAGACAATTTTCCCGATGAACATATTTTTGCAGTTTCTACTAAACCTCTGTGGTATGTGGATATTGCTAACTATCTTGATATAGGGAAAGTGCCTCCTCATTTGTCCTATAGGGAACAGTGAAAGATTATTCATCATAGTGCTCGATATTCTTGGATAGCTAGGTACCTTTTTCATACAGGAGCAGATAAGCAGATCCAGCGCTCTGTGTCTGAAGATGATATTTATGAAGTATTGAAAGCTTCCCATGATGGCCCTTGTGGAGGGCATCTTACAGACAAAATAATAGGCCAAGAGGTGCTGCAAATGGGATATTACTAGCCTTCCATTTTTGGTGATGCGCAGAATTATGTTATGAGGTGTGATAGTTGCCAACGTATGGGGCAGCCTGGTAGAGCTAATGAAATGCCTTTACAATCACAGCTAGTCCTCGAGCTTTTCAAGAAATAGGCTATTGACTTCGTTGGACCTTTTAACCCACCCTCCCAGCAGAAAGTTGACATCTTGGTCTGTACTGATTATGTGAATAAGTGGGTGGAAGCCAAAGCTGTTGCAAAAGAAACAAAATAGGTAGTCTCAGATTTTCTATTTGAAGAAATTTTTCTCGATATGGTACTCCAAGAGAGGTTGTTTTAGATGGAGGAGAACAATTCACATCACACAAGATAGCAAAGCTCATACAAAAATATGGGGTCAAGTAGAGAGTGACATCTCCAAACCATCCCCAGGCGAATGGACAAGTGGAAAGCACAAATAAGACATTAGAAAATATTTTGACAAAAACTATGGTATACCATCGTCGAGATTGGGCTCAGAAACTTCCAGAGGCTCTATCAGCGTACATAACAACATGGCGGAATACAACCAGGTTTTCACCATTCGAGTTGGTTTATGGGAAATCCCTGTTGTTTCCAATAGAATTTGAAATAATCACACTCAGAGCAGCTCTGGAAGTTGGTTTAGATCTATCAGATGCCCAGAAACACCGATTGGCTCAACTTAATGAACTTGATGAAATACGTTCAATGGTTGTCCAGCGAACTACTGCTATCCAGTAGCAGAGAATGAAATGACACGATAAGTTTATTAAAAATAAGTTGTTTCAAAATGGATATTGGGCACTACTTTATGACTCTCATTTTAAGGATTTCAAGAGAAATATTTTCACTCATTGGATGGGACCTTATGAGGTGGATGCTAGATTTGATAATGGAACAGTCGGGCTAGTCACAATTGACAATACACGTACTACCTTTATAGTCAATGGAAATCACCTGAGACTATACCGCAAACTGGCCTCTAAGGATGCTTTTATTAAACAAATCTCTGAGAAATCTGGCTTGAACGTTATTAGTGCAGAGAATCCTTCCTCTATACCCTAGTTGGATATAAAAAAAAAAAAAAGAGAAAAAAAAAAAAAAAAAAAAAAAAAAAAAAATATATATATATATATATATATATATATATATATATATATATATATATATATATATATATATATATATATATATAATTCTGTTTAATTTTCTTGTCTTTTTGCAGGAGCTACGACTAAGGAGTGGAAATCAAGGAATTTTCTTGATTCTACTACACCGAATGCAGTTACTCATGTTTCTGTTACTCGGTTGCTACTACTCCGATGCTGTTACACCGGATGTTGTACTCTGATGCTATTACACTGTTGCTGTTACTTGGTTGTTGCTACTCAGGTTGTTGTTACTCGGTTGCTGCTACTCATATTGCTATTACTCAGTTGCTGCTACTTCGATGATGTTACACCAGATGCTGTTACTCCTATGTTGTTGTTAGGCTCCTGTAGTTTACAAGAGTGGCAAATACAAACGCTACAGGAACCCACATCAGAACCACTTTAGAATCCTAGGATCTGGCCTTCTTCGATTCAGAGAGGGATCTCCCTATATGTGTGTTGGAATAATTTTCTTGAAGGCTTATTTTATGATGTTAGGCTAGTTGTGAAGCTTAAGGGTTTGTTTGTTGTTTGGTTGGGAATCATTAACTAAGAAGTTCACATGAGGTGTGAAGGAGGAAGCAGATTGCAGGATATTTCAACATGGGAAGACAGGTCAAGAAAAATTGTCAATCCATTGGGCTATGGAGTCAGAAAAGGGCTTACTTACACAACAATTACTCAAGGCTTTTCAAAGGGCTAGTAATCTATATCATAAGATCATTTTAGGTTGGGTTGGTGGCATGAAACATTAAGGAACATTATGAAATAAGCAGAGCTAAATCCAATTAAGGAAAATGACTCTACCACACAAAGAAAACCTTAAAAGTGACTATTTTTAGAGTGAGCTAAAGGATAGGGAAAACCTTATACTTCTTTGGTCAATACTCCTACTAAGGTCAGCTTTTTAGACAATGATCCAGTAGTCCTCTTGACTACCTTCAGAAAATAGAAAACATTTGAGCAAAAAAAGAGAATAGCCTAAGATCAATTAAGGACTTAGAACCTATCCTAATTTTAGCATACACTCAAGAGATCTTTCCAAAGCAACTGTTGGAGAAAAGACTAGAGGACAGGGCTAACCATAGACTTCCCTAGCTTAACTTTACTTAGCTTACTTATCAAGAACGTTCGAGAACAAAATCTCAAGTTCTACTCAGCAAACATGGGCTTGCCAATGTTCCTACTAGTTATACTCTATTGGTTCTTTCTCGAACACACCATTAGATGAAAACATAAAGATAAAAATAGAAGCTATAATTAGGGTACTTTAGAATTAAATCCTAATTTAAATTTCCTGTTTTTTATCATAGAATATGAACAGCATGAAAGACATAAGAAGAAACGATAACAATGAAGAAAAACATCACCAATGATTTAGATCAGGAACCAATGAATTGGCTTGTGCAATTTATGTCAAAAACCAGTCACATACATTAAGTCCAATAGCTTTACAGTCTGATGATTCTTTTTTCCCAGCCTACTATACAACAACTACTCAACAACTCACACTTAATAACAGTTTAGCAATTAAAAATTTTCCAACCCCTTACAATGAGTTTTCTATGAATACATATAGGTGAAAAAAGGAAGAGTGCTGCAGAAATCGTAATAAATATCAATTAAGGCAGGAGGGAGGGTATTCGAATGCCCATTCTACTTAATAATCGTAGCAATAACTGTTTGTACCACTTTAGCTGTTTTAGTTGACTTTGAAGCCAACTAGCAGGCTGGTAATAACTCTTAGGCCTGTCCTTTGAAGATACCTCAGTCTGAAGTACCCTGTTTGACCTCTGGGACAAGCAAACTGTATTTTTTTGGGTCTTGCAGCCCCCATGTATGCGTAATAACTGTTCTGACAATTTTAAAGAGGGTCTATCAGCAGTTGTAATGTTCCCATTTTAGTACATGGCTAAATGGAACATTAAAATTTTTCTTTTATCATATTGCATCTAAATAAATGGGTAAGGAGGCCCATGGTTATGGAAAACATTAATAAAATCCCTCACATTATGAAAGAGGAGCAACATTGGAGCTTGTTTGCACACCCCATGTGTGAAAAGGGTTAATTACAAAGAGGGCTAGGTCATGTTGACCAAGTCAAACTGCGCAATAAATGGAGGTGTGGCTTGCTTGGGAAGCCTACGAAATTGCATGAGGAAGAGGAAACCCTAATGTGTGGGGTCTATGGCTAAGGAGCCTTCATTTGCATAAAAGGAGGGGAAAGAAACCATTTTTGTGTTAGCTTAGATATTTCGAATTTCTTGCTTTCTACAGTTTCACAACTGTGATAGATGTGCTATTTAGCACAAGGGATTTCTTGTTCAAGGATTCCCTCCCTTCTTGAGGATCTCTTGAAGGTTGGATATTCATCTTCTCCAGATCTTGGCTCAAGGCCAAAGCTATTTCTTTTAGTGCAGTGATTCTTGCAGCAAGAGCCATTGTGTTGCTGGGGTTGCAGTGGAGGTTCTTACATCATCATTCTAGAGCTCAGATTTCAGAGGAAGAAGATTTTATGCATCAGGGAGATCAATAGGGAAGATATCAGCTCCATTTCTCATATCTTGGCAGGAGGCCAATCTCTTCCTATCACATACAACGTAGTTCCTCTCCTTGACTGCGCAGTTCTTGAGTGAAATTGCAGTGAGGGGTTGCACCGACATTTTGGAGGGTGAAATATTTGGTGAAAGGATCAACCTTTCACTCTAGATTTCCATTGGAGGAGGTATATACATTTTATGCAGCATTGTTCAGCCATATCCTTCATGTTCTC
The DNA here is from genome assembly GCA_034641835.2 of Pinus albicaulis. Lineage (NCBI taxonomy): Eukaryota > Viridiplantae > Streptophyta > Pinopsida > Pinales > Pinaceae > Pinus > Pinus albicaulis. Next base: position 243,263,083 of record CM076583.1, on the reverse strand, counting down.
ATTTTAGAGTTGCAGCTGCTCCAGCAACTCCGAAATTTCTGCAGATTTTCCATTTTGTATGTATTGTAGCCAATCCCTTTAGGGATTGTTTATTATAGTTTCCAGGGGTTGAGATTCATCTCCCCCTTCTTTATTTGAGCTCTATACTACCATATCTTCATTGTATCATTATTTTGCAGCAGTCTTCCTTCATAGACTGCGCAGTCATAGTTGGGCATAATATATGCAGCAGTGTATTTCATGTTCATTGTACTTGTGTCTTTAGTGAAGGATTTGCTTCAGCTTGAGTGATCATTTCCTCAAGATCTTGTACACATTTCTGCTACCATATTATCAATGAGAAGGCCATGAGGTTTTATTGCATATTCTGAAGTTTATGCATTCACTACCATTTTCCAGCTCATGCTTATGTATTGTTGTAGCTCATCATTTTGAACAAGATCTTCTTGAGGAAGAAATATTTGCATAGCTATAGGTAGAGCCTGAGAAAGGGCCAGATAGTCTCCGGTTCTCATCCTCTCTTTAGAGGTGACAAAACTGGTAAAAGCCCTCTCAGTCCATCTCTGACATAGCCTTGTTCATATTTCTGATAAAGGAGTTCTTCAGTGGTGTAAAAGCTGCTGATTTCCATTTCGGAAAATTACAGTGGTATCAGAGCATCAAACTTGGCACAACCTATGAAGTTTGAATTTCAGAAGCAGAGAGCCCAAGGATGAAGAAGATGAGTTTTCTCTCATCTATTTTCAGATCTAGAAGAGACCTCTCCAAGGAGGTTAGGAAGATTGAAGGAGGAGAAGAAGAAGGACCATGCACTTCCTATCCTCACAAAGAAGCAGAGAAGAAGCATGGAGGACACTTGGAATTCAAAATTCTAAGTGAGTACCTAGCTGAATACCGAGCAAACCCTAGAGTCTCCCAAGAGACTTTTCCACAGTTTATTCAGCAGAAAGAAGAAGGAAGACCCCACAACCACGGGATGATGAGAGGCAATAGATTTATATTGTCCACATTTGATGGATCACCCACATATGCAACAGAATTTTGGGTGAAGAAACTAGAGGATTTATTCCTAATACACCCTGTAGTAGATAGAGAGGTTGTAGAAATTACAGCGCTGCACCTTGAAGGTGAAGCAAGGAGTTGGTGGATCAGCCATCTGAGCCATACAAGGGTTTCTACTCTTGTTGAGTTTTCTCAAAGATTGATTAGAATATTTGGAAAAAAGAGGGAGGAGCCCTCACCACCATTTGATGAGGCATGTACTAGCTCTGTTGAGACCATGGAGGAGCAGCCTTCACCTTCAACATTTTGGGAGGCCAATACTCATGAGGAAGCAAAACTTGCAGCCTTACAAGGAGCTTCCAAGTTTCACCAAGGTATGATTGGAGATCCATTTCTTGTCATTTCAGAAAACACCTTGGATGGGTCTACATCATTGCATGCAGGTGACCTAGAGTAGTAGAATAACACTGTGTTGTACAAGAGCAATGATGCAAAGGAGATCTCATAGAGAGATTTCAATGGAGGTGCACTCGCACACTTTTTGGCGTGCAAGGTTCTTCAACAGTTGGAGGAGGGTTTTTCCTTCTCACAGGAACAAATAGGAGATGGGGGACATCTTCGGATGGATAGCTTCTCTCATGACTGTGGTGGACATTCCTTGTGCCACACATATCATGATGGGAGGTTTTTTCCTACCAACTATTTGGATCCTTGGGGTCAAATTGATCCTCAGGAAATCTGTATTCAAAATCCCATGAAATGCAGAGGTTTGATTTGGGATGATGGTAGTCCTCAAAGGAGGAGTACCAAGATGAAGGAAGGAAGGAGACATCCACACATGGTTGAGTGGATGTGGTGGAGGAGGAGCAAGGAGCTAGTGATCCACTTGCATATTTATGATACTGGGCATCAAGAGGCTTGGTTGCACTAGTTACTCTTGAAGGAGTTTGGCCATCACTTGGCATGCTCTCTTTCTAAGAGAAGGAGGAGGCAAAAAAGGATTTTGTTGCTTGGGTGTTGTTGGAGAGAGCAAAGGCATATGTGCTCTCACATGATGTACAATGTTGTAGGAGTAGGAGATGGCACTATCATGGTGCAAAGGGGATACTCCTTGGATTTTGATGATCAGGAACTGCTTCCACTTTGGGAGAGATTCCATATTTGCAACAGCATTTTTGGAGGGTTTCCCTTTTACGTTGAGGGAGTTGTGGGCAACAACGCAATGCTATCTAGAGACTATCTAGTGCCTCATGTGGAGGAAGGAGGATCTCTTGCTCCAAGTAGAGGTATGCTTGCAGCCTTGCAAGGAAGTCCCCAGGATCTCATATATGGAGATCAAGGCACAACTCATGTTTCACACATGCCTTTGTTGAGGAGGTGTGGAACCTTGGAGAAACAAGGAGGAGATAGGGAGAAGACCCAGCATCATGAGATGAGGAGTACACATCCCTATTCATTTCTAGAGGTTGATACACCTAAGAGGGTGATTGGATTGCGCAATGCAAGCATGGATAGACTTGTTCATCCATATATGCAGTCATCCCTTGAGGATGATGTCTCACTGCATGGAGAAATTCTGCCAGGGAAACCACTAGATCACCAGCTGATGGGAGATGCTTCACATGTTGGGGCACCACTCATTGTTTTTAAAGGAGTGGAGACCTTGGGAGACAACTTCACAGCGCTGAGAGTCTTGGGTAGACTCAAGGAGGAGGGAGCCATTCCCTCAATATTATTTCCACCCATTCCCATTTTAGATTCTGCGCTGTGGCAGAAGCCGCAGGGGGAGGATAGCAGCCTTCCAAATTGCATCTTTGGCATAGGAGATGTCAAAGAAGGAGATGACCATGTGACAGATACCCTTCATGAGGAGTCATCAACACTGTCAATATGGAGGATAGATCCATGTGGGAGCTCCAGGTTGATGGTGGAGCATTCCCAGGATCATCTTTCTTACACGATATTGACAGATCAGCATATGAGGAGATGCATAGATCATGTGCATATGGAGGAGATACATAACTCTTTGGAGGAGTTAGCACAACCACCTCTTTTCTCTTTGAGGACGAGAGGAGACTCATTTTTGAGCCACTCCATTTGCATGAAAAAAACTTATGGTAAGGGTATAGTTTATTTGCATGATGACTTGTATATTCATCCCTTTTCCATATTTTTACAAGATGTTATATTTTTACAGGATGTTCTCCAAGGAGGAGCATTATTTTTTCTAGACCCCATGGTCTACTAGAGGCCATGATCACTATTGGTGACCACTCCCTAGGAGGACTTGGGGAGGGAATGTATTTTGGAGGACATGCGCACCTTGCACCATACATCATGCACTTTCTCCATACATTTGAGGAGAGTAGGATAGCAAGCAGGTGGTTGAGAGACCACACTTTTTATCATACTCTTTTGCAGTTGAGGGTCAAAATTCATTGGTTACATTTGAGGGACCATTGTCCTTCTCCCTTGCCACACATGACAGAAAGCATGGTTCTCATTGTGATTCATTATGTTTTTGTTTTCTTTGTATTTGTTGAGAGCATGATTGGGGGAATGGCACATTGGTTGGATGTGTCCCTTGGGGGAGAGATCTCCCACATTATTTTCATTGCATGTTCTAATGGTAACATGAGAGGACATGTGGCCACTATAGCAACACATTTGTTTCCATTTGAGGAGAGCCATATGATTGACTGGATGCCATATGGTGATGACTACCAACTCATCACATATGAGATGATTTGGGACAGCATGTTTCATAACATTGGAGAAGAGGTCCTTGGAGGTCTAGTCTTCATCTTGCCACTGGAGGGAAACTTTATTGCAGCCCAATATCATCATATGCTCTACAATTATCCTAAGTGGAGAGGAAGACAGCGTGGGGTAGGCTACTTTGTCTACCAAGATCAGATTTTCAGCCCACCTATATTGCAGGAGCCAAAGGTGGAAGATGATTGTCAGGAGTTGCCATGTTGGGGGGTAACTCACTTTTTATGGATCAATGCTTGGGGGATGGAGGATATAAATTGGGGATGTGTTCCTCAACATATTTTAGACTCCATGCCTTGAGTGGAGGATTTTCCAGTTCTATCCTTGCAGTTGCTTGAGGACAAGCAACATTTGGGATGGGAGGACTGAAATGTTCCCATTTTAGTACATGGCTAAATGGAACATTAAAATTTTTCTTTTATCATATTTCATCTAAATATGGGTAAGGAGGCCCATGGTTATGGAAAAAATCAATAAAATCCCTCACATTATGAAAGAAGAGCAACATTAGCGCTTTTTTGCACACCCCATGTGTGAAAAGGGTTAATTACAAAGAGGGTTAGGTCATGTTGACCAAGTCAAACTGCGCAATAAATGGAGGTGTGGCTTGATTGGGAAGCCTATGAAATTGCATTAGGAAGATGAAACCCTAGTGTGTGGGGTACATGGCTAAGGAGCCTTCATTTGCATAAAAGGAGGGGAAAGCAACCATTTTTGGGTTAGCTTGGATATTGCGAATTGCTTGCTTTCTACAGTTGCACAACTGTGATAGTTGTGTTGTTTAGCACAAGGGATTTCTTGTTCAAGGATTCCCTCCCTTCTTGAGGAGCTCTTGAAGGTTGGATCTTCATCTTATCCACATCTTGGCTCAAGGCCAAAGCTATTCCTTTTAGTGTAGTGATTCTTGTAGCAAGAGCCATTGTGTTGCTGGGGTTGCAGTGGAGGTTCCCACATCATCATTTCGGAGCTCATATTTCAGAGGAAGAAACTTTTATGCATCTGGGAGATCAATAGGGAAGATATCAGCTCCATTTCTCATATCTTGGCAGGAGGCAAATCTCTTCCTATCACATACAGCGTAGTTCCTCTCCTTGACTGCGCAGTTCTTGAGTGCAATTGCAGTGAGGGGTTGCACTGGCATTTTGGAGGGTGAAATATTTGGTGAAAGGATCATCCTTTCACTCTAGATTTCCATTGGAGAAGGTATATACATTTTATGCAGCATTATTCAGCCATCTCCTTCATGTTCTCATTTTAGAGTTGCAGCTGCTCCAGCAACTTCGACATTTCTGCAGATTTTCCATTTCTTATGTATTGTAGCCAATCCCTTTAGGGATTGTTTATTATAGTTTCCAAGGGTTGAGATTCATCTCCCCCTTCTTTATTTGAGCTTCATACTGCCATATCTTCATTGTATCATTATTTTGCAGCAGTCCTCCTTCGTAGACTGCGCAGTCATAGTTGGGCATAATATATGTAGCAGTGTATTTCATGTTCATTGTACTTGTGTCTTTAGTGAAGGATTTGCTTCAGCTTGAGTGATCATTTCCTCAAGATCTTGTACACATTTATATTACCATATTATCAATGTGAAGGCCATGAGGGTTTATTGCATTTTCTGAAGTTTATGCATTCACTGCTATTTTCCAGCTCATGCTTATGTATTGCTATAGCTCATACTTTTGAGCAAGATCTTCTTGAGGAAGAAATATTTGCATAGCTATAGGCAGAGCTTGAGAAAGGGCTAGATAGCCTCTGGTTCTCATCCTCTCTTTAGAGGTGACAAAACTTATAAAATCCCTCTCAGTCCATCTCTAACATAGCCTTGTTCATATTTCCGATAAAGGAGTTCTTCAGTGGTGTAAAAGCTGCTGATTTCCATTTCAGAACATTACAACAGTGTAACTATCAAGTTGTCCCTTTGAGTGTAGGAGAGGTCATAGGTTTCATTAAAGCTTCTAGTGAAGTAAAATGTGTTGCTGAGGTGGCATTTAACGTTCCTCCTTTGACCTGTCTGTCCTTGGCTGCTTATTTGCTGCTGTGGGCCTCAGACTTTGATATTTAAGGCTTATTAGGCCTCATTGATGTCCTTTAGGCCTTTTTCCAACTGTTTAGGCTATTATTTTGTGGCTTAAGGGCTTATGATCTTCAATTAAGCTCTAAACCTTTATCTGGAACTAATACTCTTTGAATTTGCTTGATCTTACTGTGTTGTTGCTTTTCTTTTGTTTTCTGTAGGTGTTTTGGGCACTTGGAGGTTTTCATAGAGGGTTTGCTTGAAGGCCAACAATTTTGACCTGCTATCAAAATCACGGTTTTGAACTCCAATGGCTCCTTTCCTATGTTTTCAGGTTCAAGGATTGTCATCCTCAACCTTTAGCTTCTTAACAGGCTGCGGGAGGGATTTAAAACCCTTTAAACACCATTCAAATACCTTCAAAAACCATCAAACTATTAATAAAACCTGCGACAGGGCTAAAACTACTTCAGAGGCTCAGTATGGTGGTGGAGGAGCGTTGCATAGAGGTGGAATGCAAGTGGAGGTTTAAAATTTTGCTTAGCGCAATGAAAGGAGGTGGGTGGCGAAAAACCTGAGGCAGTTTTTGCACGGCAGAAGGGTAGTGAGTGGTTTTGAGCCAAGTGAACGTGATATGGCTCCGAAGGTGACACATAACCCCTAGAAAAACCACCTATTTCACATTCAAAATGCTTGATGGGGATATTTGGTGGATACGGGTGCAAAACAATGTGAGGACCATCAGATCTAGGGGAGCCAGATCGACGGTCCAGGATCAGTGCGATGGCAGGGAGTTGAGAAGTGGAAAAATGAGGTGGGGCCAGGTGCTGGTGTATGAAAAATTGTCACGCAGTGAAACGTTATATTTGTGGGTGAAAAGGTTGGGTTAAATGTGGGCCATTGGAGGTGGAAAGATCGACGGTATGGATCAAATCGTGGTTTCGCATATCAGCGAATGGTGGATGGAAGGGAAGATAGGATGAAACAACGATGAAGCGAGGACCGTTAGATCACTGGGGGTCAATGGCTAGGATCTGCTGCAAGGGCATCGTGTGTTGACCAACGGAGGGAAAGGAGGTGCCTGTGGATGAAAAGGGAAAGGTCTCATGGGAGAAAAGGAAACCCGAGGCTAAGACAAATCAAGAAAAGACATCAGTGGTTACAAAGAACTTGGGAGTGGGGACATAGACGAAGTGAAGTGCGATGGCCGATGGGCTTGGCGCTTGGTCTCAGGGCGTGGTCATATTACGATAGGGGCTAAATTTTTAAGCCCTCGGGGGCTTAAACCCTACTTAGTAAACAATGCCTTTTTTAGACCAAAATATGTGTTTTTAGGCCAAATTTAGGCTTTTGGAAAGCTGAAAAGGAGGATTTTGAATCTTATGAAGGGGAGGACGAGTGTTAGAATGGATTTCAAATGAATTCGGAAGTGAATAAGGGAAAAAAACAAGCCTTGTGAGAGGGGAAAATGGATTTATCAATGAAAAAGGGTTGTTTTAACATGAAATGATGGAAATGAGTGATGGGGGGACCGTAGGCTTTCAAAACAGTTTTCTTGGGACTAGCAAGGCTTCTTGGAATGCTCTTTTGATGGAAACAACAGTGAAGATCATTCTTAAGTCAAAAGACACCATGGGCTTCAAGAATGAGCAGTTTTCTATGAAAATAATTTCTTGAAGGCTCACACAACAAATTTAGCCATCATCTGCTGCAGCAAAGTTTACTGATGGCTAACAGTGGCTCCACTTGGGGATGGAAGCTCTTTGGAGGTGTCAATAACTTCAGAGATGATATCTAGATAGTAGACCAATGCCTATTCACTCTGACAACCTTCTCTTCTTTTTAATCAGCTTCTTGAAGAGATGATTAGCACTTTCCATCGACAAACAATTCTTTCCCCAAATAACTACATACACCATCTATTTTCCTTAAATTTTCTTCATAAGGTGTATGTTGTGTAACCAGCTCCAAAAATAGAAGAAAAGAGATATCAACGCCTTAGAAATGAGCCACTTCAAGGGGGAAACCTCCAATACATTACATAAATGAACAATTCTTCGATGATACAATTTACAAAACCTCCTTTCTATATATAGGAGTCCATGGGGCCATAATGTAATCCTAGTGGCCACAATGTAATCCTAGCCGACCTAACAATAATAATTTAAGGGCACAATAATAACAAAATGGGGGTTACAAGGGTACAATAATAACAATAAGGGGGTTACACTAACAACAATAAGGACTATACTAGTAATATAGGGACCTAACATGCCCCTCTCCTTCAAAAAAAGTGTTGTCCTCAACGCTTGAGTAGCTCTGGGTGCTTTTGTATAAAATTCTCATCCTCTCATGAATTGGTCTTGCATTTCAGTCTCCTAAATCGAGCTCATTTAATTGTCAACCAGGGTTGGTAAACTGCTGAAGTGAAGTGTACTGTATGTACCTAGGTGTTTGTTTCTTAATGCGTTGTGTGTAGTGTTTTGTGATGTTTTTGGTCTTTTGTGATGATTTATGATGTTTTTGGTTTTTTTGGTGAGTTTATGTTCACAAGAAAGATGACTAGAAAACTGATGGAAGGAAGCTAATGATTAAAAACAGAGTGAAACCTAATTGGTTGATGACAAATGACTGATACAAATGCAATACTTAAAACAGAATCAAATCTAAACTATGACCAATCAGAAACAAAGCTTGATAATGACTTTTAAGAAAATGATTCAAAACACAAACTAAACTTGTCAAATTCTTTCATCAAAGGCATTTGAGAGAGAGCTTGAAACATGGTCAACTATGTATGCAAATCTTCCTAACTAAACAGTTTAAACAACTAACTTATAATGATGCAACATTTTATCCTTGATTAGAGATTTGTTGAAGCATATTTGGAATAAAACATTTATACCATCATAAGATCTTCTACTCTAAAGCTAATTCCTAACTCTATTCTGCAATTTAATTGAATGTCACAAAACCTTACTCAAGAGTTATTGATTTATTTTCAAAGTAGTCTTTTGAGGGAAGGTTCTGTTTATGAAATGATAAGGAAATTGCAGAGGTACTTCAGGCCTTAAAATGATATTGTCTTCTGTTCATATGGTGATGAATCAATTATGGATTTTAGAACAAGAAGAGATTTGTGAATAATGAAGGCTGTTTTGTTAAATTTTACAACTGAAGTAATCTAGTATGCAGTGACTGACAAATGAATATGGAGTGCAAATGCAATGAGTTGAGCTACAACCAAACCTAAAATGTCACTAGCCTAAAACAGTGTTAAACTACAAGTCATTATCAAACTTAAAATAGAACAACTGAGCATGAAGTAAGTGCAATTAAACTTCGGAGCATCCTAACTAAACTATCATGCATTATTCTATGGAATTATACAGTCTGTTTGTCCATCATTATTGATATTTTGGAAGAGTTCCTTCTTTTGGAAGAATTTTTAGAACAATCCTGACTGTGTAATTGAGTGCAGATGTAAATGTAAATACTGAAAGCAATGAAAAACTAAGATATCATAGCCATCTCCCACTCATCATTATGATATTTTGGACAAGCGTTTAAGAGCAAGAACAACTATGGTACTTAGTGAAAACACACAACTAAAACGTTCAAGATCACAATCATGCTTAAGAAAGTATAAATATTTCTTGGAAGAGTTTCTTCTTGTGGAAGAGTGCTTATCATAAGTATAACTGTGATGGTGAATAAAAGAGACTACAATTAAACCCTACAATACTATAGCCATTTCCCATTCATCATTATAATCTTTTGGAAGAGCTTCTTCTTTTGGAAGAGTTTTTAGAATGAGTATAACCACAGTAGCTAATGAAAACAACTACGAATTCAACTTCAAATCCTACAATACTATAGCCATTTCCCATTCATCATTATAATCTTTTGGAAGAGTTTTTAGAATTAGTATAACCACAGTAGCTAATGAAAACAACTACTAATTCAAATTCAAAAACGTAAAGGCAGCTAGAATACTTATCTAAATTACGCAAATAAATCCGTGCAAGAGGCAGGGGCCCTCTACCACCTGACGGAATCTAACTCCAAATAAAATCAACGCTTTCAAAACAACACTGTCTGCTTCATTAAAAGTGAAATAACTTGAACAGAGCACTCTGCGTCTTCAGAAATGTAGCACAGAATCTAAGCAAAATCTAGAACAAAATCTAGCCTAGTTCTCGGTTTCCCAAGTGTTTATATAACAAATGTAAATAACAAGACTTGGGTAAATACCCCCGCAGTCAATCCATCGTCTTTCCTTATCGGAATCACATTAGACTCTTATGAATGGCAAGAAAACCAGGAAGACATCCTGATCCGAGACTGCCTAACAGAAGTCTTCTCCTAAAATGTGTTCCCACGTTCCAAAACCATACCCAGAATTTGTTTCTTCCTTCATGGTGAGCAACGAACCATGTAGACATGACGTGGAATATGCCCATATGCGGTTTTTCTTGAGAGGCCACCTGGAACATACTCAAATGTGAAGACAGCTGCAGAATCGCCAGTTAGCTACGGAATGTCTGCATTCTGCAGCTAGTTCCGGTCAAAATGATTTACAATGGAAAAAATCACAAAACTTAGCAAGTCAGTCATGTAAATCATTCTAAAAGTAATTTTAACTATATTCATTTCTCAATTGGGTCTAGGATAGCAATGGACAAAGGAAAATGAGGTAAAATGGAATGAAAGAAAGCACAATTTTGAGGCTCAACATACCCCCACTGCTGTCTCTTTGCATGTCCTCATGCAAATTATTCTATGAACTCAGAGGCTTCTGCAAGAACATCTAATCCTCTCCTTCTCCTTTGTCTGGAAGCTAAAGATCTTCTGGGTTTTCTGATAACAAGTTTGAACCTTAGGTTGGTAAGTGCCCTGATTAGCTTTTTGTTCCTCTTCTTCAGCTTGTCATTGGTCTTTCCCACTTTGTCTATATGTAGGGATAAGGTTGAGCTCATATCAGTTTTGAGCTTGACTTGATCTTTGAGAATTTCATTCTCATTTTTGATGTGTCTATTAAGTATTTCCAACTCATACCTATCCCTTCTTAATACATCTATTTCAGACAGTGGAGGACTAGGGGTTCTCTCCTTGCTTTCTGAAGCTCTCCTTTCCAAATTTTCCACATAGTCATATATTTCTTGTTGAGCAGGGTCAATTTCAGGGGTTCCTTCATTAAAATCCTTTTCAACATCTTCTTCAATGGATGTTTCTTCATCTTCTATATTAATTACCCTTGTTTGTTTGATTAGTGTTTTCTTCAGTTTCCCCTTTAGTCTGTGGCTTCTTCTAGGCTGAGAAGATCCCTCTCCTTTCTCCATGGTAGATTTCCTGATTACCTTTTCTTCCTTAAGCTGTCTCTTGATTTGAGTCAACTTCTCTGAAATGATTTCCTCACTACTTTCTTGGACTGTTTTATCAATTTCAACTTTTGAAGCCCTCCATTTCCTGCTTCTCTTTGTAGGCTGTGGTTCAGGTGAGGGCTCTTTTGGCTCTTCAAAATGATTTCTTGTCAAGAAATTGTCCCATGTATCATTTGTTTTGGTTAAATGATGTTCAATCAAAAATTTCACCAAACCATGATGATATAAAGTTGTCTCTAAAAATTGAACCCTTCTTTGAACACAGGAAGCCATCTTTTTCAAGCTTTGAAGCAAGAAATAAGGTAGGTTTAAGTCTTCCCCCATAAAATGCATTATTAGTCTAATGTGGTAGACATAAAATGTACCATATCTACCCTCACATGTAATAAATTTTTGCAGAAGAAGTAGTATGTTTCTCCATTTATTTTTCAATGCAGAACTTGGAATTCTTTTCTTAAATACAGTGACATCCATACCTGGTGATTTTAGAATTTGCTTCCAGGATTCATTTTGGAATTCTCTGTTTTTGAACCATCTCTCTCCATTTCTAAGCAACCCTGTAGCTTCTGCAATGAAAACTTCAGTGACAGTAAATTTGACATCTCCCACTTCAACTTCGGTTCCTTGAAATGATCTTGCAAATGTTTTAGTGACTTCTTTGTGGAAGCCATTAAATTTCTCCAAAAATTGAATCCATCCTATCTGTTGCAACATTTCTTTGCATTGAGGGTAGCCTTCTAAATATTTTGAACCCACTGGTTCAGTTCTTACAATGAAACCCATAATTGCTTCTTCAATGTTCAGATTAACACTCTTCTACCCACAGAAATAATAACTTTCACCTTCGAATTGAAATGGCTTCAAGTTCTTAATGACAATGGCTTCAAACTTTGGAATGACATACCTCTGATTGACAGTGACAACAACTTCAAACTTCGAGCTGATATACCTCTGGTTGACAATGAAAACAGCTTCAAAACTTCGGACTGATATGCCTCTGTTGACAGTGACAAATGGCTTCAAATTTCCCACATTACTATACCTCTGTCTCTCGGTGGCAAATAGCTTCAAATTCCCATACTGCTATATCTCTGTCTCTTGGTAACAAATGGCTTCAAATTCTTCAATGCTATACCTCTATCTCCCGGTGACAAATGACTTCAAATTATTCTCTGCTATACCTCTGTGTTTATAGTGATAATGCTCAATCTCTGCCCACAGTGATACTTTGTCTGCCCACGGAATCAAATGGCTTCAAATTCTCACGCTGCTATACCTCTGTGTTTACCCTTTTTCTCTGCTCTGCGTTTACAATGATAATGCTCAATGCTATACCTCTGCGTTTACAGTGATAATGCTTTGATATTCAAACTGATATCCTTTTTCTCTGCTCTCGGTGATAAGAATATCTCTGTCTACAAAATGAAATGCCGGCTACAGAATGGAGTGATGGAAGTGGTCACGGAATGAGGTAATGGAGTGAGGTGGAGGGAACGAATTAATGATTGAAGAGATGGTGGAGATTTTTACAATGGAAAAGAGAATCGTCATTGAATGATTTGGTTAAGAGACGTGAAGAATTCAAATACCTCGACCATTTTAACCGCTTAAATGATGTCGGATATGGAATTTGAAATGAGAGATTTTAATCCAAAGTCTGTGGAGGGTTTATTGGTCTTGATCAATAAAAATAATTAAAACAACCTTTTCGAACAATCCATAACTAAAACTATGCTAAAATTTTATGAAATGCCATTATAAATTAAACTTGTTACCTCTGCCTTTCATTTGATTTTTTTGTAGTCTTTGTCTTCTTTGTTCTCTTTCTGGAAGAATCTTCATGGTCCTTCTTGATTTTTCTTATTTATGGATACACTGGATCATTTTGTTGCAATTCTAATGTCTGCTGATTGATGCCTTCAGGATTTGTAGCTGCAGAATGACTAGCTAGCTGCGGAAAGGCTGATCAGCTGCAGAATGTCTGTTAGGCTGCAGAATTTACCTGTAGAGCATTTTGATCATGGAATGAAGTGTTTTTGGAATATGGGTGAAATTTTATATGGTATGAATGAAGATGGATGATGAGACATGAGATGTATGAAGTGGATGATGAAATGGAATGGATTTAGTTTATGAAATGGAGTGAAAGAACATAAGAACTGACCTGCAATCCATGACATGTTTTATTTATTTACAGCAAGACATCAAACTTTAAAATTTGACATGAAAATGAGATGGATGGAGGATGGAATGAGATGAATGAAACATGGAATGAAGTGGAACATGAGTGAATGAATGAAATGGAGTATGAATGGATAGGTGAGTGAAGTGAAATGAAATGAGATGGATCATAAGCACTATGGATCTGAACTTATGATTTTGTAACAGCTGCTTGTAAAAACAAAAATGGGAAAAGTTAGAGTGTCAGAGAGACTCTGATTTTCACCCTATCTTTTCTATATAAACATGCCAATCAATGATTGGTTTTCATGTTTATACCTTTATTTTTATTTTTTTTCAAAAGAGAAATGCTTCAGAAAATTTAATCAAGTTGATGAAGAAGAGAAACTCTTCTTCATTAACTTCACATCACTGCTTTCTTGGAACTTCTTGACAAATTCTTCTCTTGAGAGTGGTTTGTGATATAGCTTCAATATATGACCATTCACAAGAAAAGTGACCTCTTCTTCATCTATAGTTCTGATTTTTACTGCCCCATTATCAAAAATTTCAACAATTTCATATGGCCCAAGCCAATGTGTCTGAAATTTACCTTGAAAATCCTTGAATTTTGAATCAAACAAGAGAGCCCAGTCACCCTCTTTGAATTTCTTCTCTTTGATGTACTTATCATGCCATCTAGCTCTTTGCTGTTGGACTAGACTTGTTTTCTGAACTGCATCTTGTCTGATCTCATCCAATTCATTAATTTTCTCCAGTCTATGCTTTTGTGCCTCCGTTAAATCAAGTCCTAGCTGAACTTCCATTTTGAAAGTTTGAATCTGGAACTCTATGGGAAACAAAACTTGCTTTCCATAAACAAGTTCATAAGGAGTATGGCCTGTTGTGTTTCTCCATGTAGTTCTATAGGCCCACAAGGCTTCGGGAAGCCTATCTACCCAATCTTCGTAAATGAAATGGGGCCTTTGCTGAAGATTCTTCAATGGACTCTTATTAGGATTCTATCTGACCATTGGTTTGACGATAAGGACAGATTTTCAATGAATCGTATTTTGTACTTTCCTCCGTCTTGGTTTGTTCCACTAGCCTTGATGTAAATTGAGCTCCTTGATCTGTAACAATTTCCCTTGGGACACCAAAACGAGTAAAATATCCTCAAAAAGAAAAGTAACTACAGATGCTTCATTAGCAAAAAGTAATGGCTTGGCCTCTACCCATTTGGTAACATAATCAGTGCAAACTAATATATATCTCTTTTGTCTTGATGGAGGACTAATAGGTCCTACAAAACCCAAAGCCCATTTTTCAAAAGGTTCATTGTAATTTTGTAGGACACAATGTATATCTCACCTAAAGATGATTAGGAGAAGTGTTTACCTACTACAAGGCTGTTTCACACTTTGGCATACACTCTTTAGCATATTTAAACAAGGATGGCCAATAATATCCTAAATTAAGGATCTTATAGGCTGTCCTCTTATCTGCAAAGTGTCCGCTACAAGGTTCATCATGACATGCCTTGAGAATCTCAGGCATCTCATCTTCACGAACACACCTTCTAATGATCAAATCTGGACCTGTCTTGTACAACTCATTAGCAACCCATGAATATTTTGCACTATCACAAATGATTTTTCTTTTATTCCTTGCATTCATAATTGAAGGAAATTTTTCTGAAACTAAATAATTAGCAATATCAGCAAACCATGGAGTTTGAGTAGAGATTGCAAAAAGATATTCATCAGGAAATTGATCTTCAACAGGAGTGTCATCTTTGATATTTTGGAGTCTATATAGTAAAACTTGCATGCACTGTGGTTTTGTTTTCTGTGCCTATCTAGAATAGTAATGTTGAATTTTGTAAGATAATAACCTATCTTATAACCTCCGCCATTAGTGATTGATTTGTTCATTAAATATTCATCAGTAACGATTTTGGGCAGAATAAAAGCTTCATAGCCTTGTTATATAGTGTTCAAATTTGTTTATGGGTAACAACAATAGCAAAAAACTTTTTCAGCCACAAAGATAGTTTAACAAGAGAGTCAACTTTGCATCAAGAATACACAGAATTGAAAGTCTTTTTGTTCCAATACCTGCCCTAGAGTCAGAGATTTAAGAATCTGTCAGAGACATGAAAAGGTAACTCTGAAATAGTCTCTTAGTATAGGCATTTCCAGAAATTTTGGTTTTCAGAACAAAAGTCAATCGGGCAATCAAGTCCACCTAATTGCGAAATTGGCAGAGTACTTGAAGAGTGGAGATGCTACTTTGGTGAAGCTATAAATTCTCTTCCATACTCGTAAACTTTAGAAAACTTTGAACATCTTGATAAATTCTGACTGATAGGTTAGAAATGACTTCAACTTTTGCCTTATCAACTCTAATCCCATCCCCTGAAATGTGGTGCCCTAAAACAATACCTTCGTAAACATCATAAAACATTTTTCATGACTAAGTGAAAGGTTTGCTTCTTGACATATTTTTAAGACTTTTTCCAAGTTTTCTAAAGCCTCTTCAAATGTATTCCCATAAACTGTGAAATCATCCATGTACACCTCTACACAATCATGTATTAGATCCGAAAAAATTCCTAATACTGCCCTTTGGAATGTTGCAGGTGCATTGCATAATCCAAATGGCAATACTCGGTAAGCATAGGTACCCCAAGGACAGGTAAATGTGGTTTTGTCTTGATCTTCAAGTGATACTTGGATTTGATTGTAACCACTAAACCCATCTAGGAATGAGAAGTACTTTTTGCCAGCTAATGTATCTAAAACTTGATCTATGAAAGGTAAGGGAAAATGGTCTTTAAGACAGTTTATTCGCTCTCGGTGAACAACACAACACCTATTTTCCATGTATGTGATGCACACTACCAAAGGAGAAACCCACTGACTATCTGAAATAGGATAGATGAAATTAACATTTAACAATTTTTGCAATTCCTCTTTAACAATTTCCCCAAGATTTGGATTCATCCGTCTTTGAGGCTGTTCCGATTGGTTTGCAATTTTCCTCTATATAGATGTGATGAGTGCAAGTCTTGGGGCTTATCCCTTTCATGTCAGTGTATTCCCATGCATATGCAGAAGAATGTCTCTGTAATACTTTGACTAACTTTTCTTGTTGAGATTTTTCTAGGTTCTTGTTTATGTTCAAAGTTTTGCCTGGAAAAATCTCACTTGTAGAGCTGCCAAATTTGTCCATAGAATGAAGAGACATCTGCCTTGATGACAAAAACTCAATATTGGATTCCTCTTGAAATGATTCATGTTTGTGTTCTGGAGAGGATTCAAAGTTTTCTAGAGTATTCAGAATTTGATTATCTTCACTAATTTCTGAAATTGTGAAGAGAGGTTGTAAATATTCTTTTGTATCCTTCATCTAATGTAGTGTCATCTAGATCTCATTTAATTGTCCAAGTCGGAGGATATAAAATAATTACTGTCTTGGCTCACTTAAATATACATTAACGACCCACAACTAATAAAAGAACTGTCCGTAGTGCACCAAATACCATATAGACAATTTCTTTGATTATTCTTAGGAGTTAGGATCATGAAATTCACAGGGTACTCCCAAGAATCTAGGGACACTGAAATGTCTTCTATTACCCCATCCGGTTTGATCACAGATCTGTCTGCTAACTGTAATAGTGTGGGTGTAAAGAGAAGATTAGGAAGTTTCAGTTTATCCATGATTTGTCTACTCATGATATTGATTGCTACTCCTAAATCAATGAGTGTGTTTTGGATTTCAATTCCATTGATGTGAATTTTGACAACTGGATTTCCTGGGTCAAGATACTTTGGAATAGCAATCTTGCCCATCATAATGTCTGCTATTTTTCCTACCAGTTGAATTTTCTTGGTTTCTCTTATTCTTTTTCTTGTTGTTTTCATACTCAACTCCTTTATTGTTTTGGCTAAAATTGGGATTTCCTTGATGGCTTGCAATAATGGAATTTTAATACAAACATTTCTCAATTCATCTAAGAAATCATAATTAGGAACCATGATTTGTTTTTCTACACCTCTATCAATTTCTAATCTTTCCGGAAAGGGAGGTATAGAAGTAGATGTGGATGGTTGCTCTAATACAGGAGTTGGATTTATTGGATCTTTTTGTTTTAGTTTTTCAATGTGTGGGTCTTGAAAGGATGTGTCTTCCTTAAGACTTTTATTCACCCGTAGGGAGTCTTCCTCAGAATTATCTTGTTCTTGTATGATCACAGAAGGTTTCCTCTTTTCAAGTATTCTTCCAGACCTCAGTTGAACATCACTAAGGTCTAAAGGAGTGATTAAATAAGTTGGAAATTGCTGGCCTTCTATCATGTATGTATTCTAAGGGTTCTTATTATTGGGGTTTGGTATGGGTTGAGCAGGCAATTGATTTGATTTTGAGGGAATGGTAATGGAAGTGGTTGATTTTGATGTGGTTGGTTCTGATGATGTTGTTGAGGATTTTGAGGATAAAAGTGTGGATATGGTGGATAGGATGGTGGATACTGATAGTATGGAGAGTATCTTCCATAGGGACTTTGTGTTCCTTGTGCCCAGGACTGAGATTGATTTTGAAATTGGGGCCAAGGTTGTTGCCAAGAATTCCAAGGTGGAGGTTGATTATACATTTGATCATGGAATCCTTGTGTTTGAGGTCCTTGCCAAGGCCTTCTAGATACAAAATTGAGAGATTCTATGGACTCTGTAGGAGTTTCCTCCTGAAAGACAGCTTTGAGACCAGGAAGAGAAGGACAATTCTTGGTCTCATGTTTCTCAGAACAAATGACACAGGTTTCTACAACTTTACATCCAAAGGACACTCTCTCAAGGCATGTTTCTTTCTACATTTGGGACAAAAGATTGCCAAGGCACTTATCTACCTTCGTTGTTTTCTATCTTAAGGGTGTTTGCTTGTTCACTAAGACCTTGGTGATGTCAGTATTTAAAATCGACGACATGTCTCTATTTTCATCCATTTACCCTGGGTATGTATTTATTTGCTCTTGCAAGAGCAGGATCTCTTGGACCTTTGACAGTTTTGGATTTCCCTCTGGAAAGGTTGATACATAACTCAGATATTTCAGGTAATGTGAGTTGGGATATATCCCCTTTTCCCATCATGTTAAGGATATCCAACCATTCATCCCTAATTGTTTTCAACAAAAGAGCCTTTAAAGTGTCTTGATCTAGGTTTTCCATTTGTGCCCTTTTTATGTTGTATTTAAATCTTTCCAACAAATCTTCTAAGTTTTCATCTTCTTTTTGTAACATCTTGAACACTTCTTCCTTATGATTAACCAACATACAATAATCCAAGTATCTCTCTAGAAATGCTTGTTTCATGTCTTCCCATGTTCTAATAGAACTGCTGATCAGACTCATAAACCACTTCAATGCTGCTCCCTTCAAAGTTGAAGGAAATAATTTCTATTTTTGAGCATCTTGTAAGTAGTCATAAGTTCTACAAAGCACTTCAAATTCGAATAAGAAGGTTTCAGGATCTTCAGTTTTAAGTCCATAGAAGTTTGGAAGGACAGAGGGTGAAATATTTTTCATGGTTGTATTGGTTTCTTCATCAATTATAGGGAACCCAAAAGAGCTTCTTATTCTACCTCTTCCTCCATCTGCACCTCTACCTCCTTCTCCTCTACCTCTACCTCTACCTCCAAATAGTGTGTGTTCTCCATTAAAAACTCCTCCTCCTCCTTCTTCTGCCATGGTTGAATCTCTTGTGGAAGTGGAAAGGTTTGTGTCACTAAAAAGAGTTTTTAGATCTTCTTCTATGGCAGGTTCAGTGGATGAAGTGGAAGGTTTTTCTAATGGGATATCTGATTTTAGATCTTCTAGAAGTCTAGGATCAAGAGAGGATGGAATATGGGTATGAGTTGAAGGTGTACTAGCTCTGGATCTAGATGAAACAAGTGGTGTTCTAGAAATCAAACTTCTGCCTCTGCTGCTTATAAATCTTCCCCTTGAATCTCTCTCCCTACGCATAAAATTGTTTTTGGATGCCAAGAAACAAAGGTTACCTAGTTTTCACTTCCCCGGCAACGGCACCAAAATGTTTGGTCTCAATCTAGTCTCCTAAACTGAGCTCATTTAATTGTCAACCAGGGTTGGTAAACTGCTGAAGTGAAGTGTACTGTATGTACCTAGGTGCTTGTTTCTTAATGCGTTGTGTGTAGTTTTTTGTGATGTTTTTGGTCTTTTGTGATGATTTATGATGTTTTTGGTCTTTTGGTGAGTTTATGTTCACAAGAAAGATGACTAGAAAACTGATGGAAGGAAGCTAATGATTAAAAACAGACTGAAACCTAATTGGTTGATGACAAATGACTGATACAAATGCAATACTTAAAATAGAATCAAATCTAAACTATGACCAATCAGAAACAAAGCTTGATAATGAATTTTAAGCAAATGATTCAAAACACAAACTAAACTTGTCAAATTCTTTCATCAAAGGCATTTGAGAGAGAGCTTGAAACATGGTCAACTAAGCATGCAAATCTTCCTAACTAAACAATTTAAACAACTAACTTATAATGATGCAACATCTTGTCCTTGATTAGAGATTTGTTGAAGTATGTTTGGAGTAAAACATTGATATCATCATAAGATTTTCTACTCTAAAGCTAATTCCTAACTCTATTCTGCAATTTAATTGAATGTCACAAAACCTTACTCAAGAGTTATTGATTTCTTTTCAAAGTAGTCTTTTGAGGGAGGGTTATGTTTATGAAATGATAAGGAAATTGCAGAGATACTTCAGGCCTTAAAATGATATTGTCTTCTGTTCATATGGTGATGAATCAATTATGGATTTTAGAACAAGAAGAGATTTGTGAATAATGAAGGTTGTTTTGTTAAATTTAACAACTGAAGTAATCTAGTATGCAGTGACTGACAACTGAATATGGAGTGCAAATGCAATGAGTTAAGCTACAACCAAACCTAAATTGTCACTAGCCTAAAACAGTGTTAAACTACAAGTCATTATCAAACTTAAAACAGAACAACTGAGCATGAAGTAAGTGCAATTAAACTCCGGAGCATCCTAACTAAACTATCATGCATTATTCTATGGAATTATACAGTCTGTTTGTCCATCATTATTGATATTTTGGAAGAGTTCCTTATTTTGGAAGAGTTTTTAGAACAATCCTCACTGTGTAATTGAGTGCAAATGCAAATGTAAAGACTAAAAGCAATGAAAAACTAAGATATCATAGCCATCTCCTACCCATCATTATGATATTTTTGACAAGCGTTTAAGAGCAAGAACAACTATGGTACTTAGTGAAAACACACAACTAAAACGTTCAAGATCACAATCATGCTTAAGACAATATGAAGATTTCTTGGAAGAGTTTCTTCTTGTGGAAGAGTGCTTATCATAAGTATAACTGTGATGGTGAATAAAAGAGACTACAATTAAACCCTACAATACTATAGCCATTTCCCATTCATCATTATAATCTTTTGGAAGAGCTTCTTCTTGTGGAAGAGTTAGAATGAGTATAACTACAGTAACTAATAAAAGCAACTACGAATTCAACTTCTAATCCTACAATACTATAGCCATTTCCTATTCATCATTATAATCTTTTGGAAGAGCTTATTCTTGTGGAAGAGCTTATTCTTGTGGAAGAGTTAGAATGAGTATAACTATAGTAGCTAATAAAAACAACTACAAATTCAACTTCAGAAATGTAAAGGCAGCTAGAATACTTATCTAAATTACGCAAATAAATCCGTGCAAGAGGCAGGGGCCCTCTACCACCTGATGGAATCTAACTCCAAATCAAATCAACGCTTTCAAAACAACACTGTCTGCTTCATTAAAAATGAAATAACTTGAACAGAGCACTCTGCGTCTTCAGAAATGTAGCACAGAATCTAAGCAAAATCTAGAAAAAAATCTAGCCTAGCTCTCGGTTTCCCAAGTGTTTATATAACAAATGTAAATAACAAGACTTGCAACAATTTCAGGAACACTGTCTTTCCTTATTGGAATCACATTAGGACTCTTGAAGTGGCTGCGTGAAAAGGAAAAAGACATCTGGACTGAGACAGTCCTAATAGAAGTCTTCCTTCCTAAATGTGTTCCCACGTTCCAAAACCATACCCAGAATTCGTTTCTTCCTTCATGGTGAGCAACGAACCATGTAGACATGACGTGGAATATGCCCATATGCGGTTTTTCTTGAGAGGTCACCTGGAACATACTCAAACGTGAAGACAGCTGCAGAATCGCCGGTTAGCTACGGAATGTCTGCATTCTGCAGCTAGTTCCGGTCAAAATGCTTTACAATGGAAAAAATCACAAAACTTAGCAATTCAGTCATGTAAATCATTCTAGAAGTAATTTTAACTATATTCATTGATCAATTGGATCTAGGATAGCAATGGACAAGGGAAAATGAGGTAAAATGAGGTGAAGGAAAGCACAATTTTGAGGCTCATTGCATCTTCATGGGTAAGTTCTTCCACTTGATGACATCAAATTGATCGATTTCGTAGTTGTTGAAAGTTCTCTTGCTTCGGTGACTGTGTTCCAACATGATTTTTCCTTCCTCATCAAGTTCTGGCAATATTGTTTGAACTGGAAGATTTTCACCTATAACCTTCTTTAAGCATGAAACATGGAAAATTGGATGCACTCGTGAAGAAGCAGGAAGCTCCAATTTGTATGCCATAGTACCAATTTTTTGCAACACCTTGTAAGGACCATAGTACTTTGGCGATAATTTATTATCCTTCTTAGCTTGCTTGAGGGACATTTGTTTATATGGTTGTAGCCGTAAAAATACCTAATCTCCTACATCAAAACTTCTCTCGCTGCGATGTTGATCTGCCTGTTGTTTCATTCGATTTTGTGCCAAATTCAGGTTATCCTTTAAGAGTTGGAGAACTTCTTGCTGATGCTCGATGTGATCTTCCACTGCTTGAACCTTCGAATTTTCCTTAAAGATGATGTGATGGATGGTGGATGATATCCATAAAGTGCCATAAATGGGGTCATTTTTGCTGCAGTATGGAAGGAAGTGTTATACCACCATTCAGCGAGAGGTAACCACTTGACCCATTGTGTTTGTTTATCAGACACAAAACAACGAAGATATCCTTCCAAACATTTATTTACTATCTCAGTTTGACCATCAGATTGAGGATGATAAGATGAGCTATGAGCTAATTGAGTACCCAAACAAGCAAATAACTCCATCCAAAAATTTCCAGTAAAAATGGGATCTCTGTCGCTCACAATAACCCTTGGGCTTCCATGTAGCTTTTGAATTGTGTCCATAAATGTAGTAGCAACTGTACTTGCTTTGAATGGATGAGATAATGCACAAAAGTGTGCATACTTGGTAAGTCTATCAACTACCACCATGATGACACTCTTTCCTTTGGACTTAGGTAAACCTGTGATAATATCCATTGAAATCTCCTCCCAACGTTGACTTGGAATGCATAAAGGTTGTAGAAGTCCTGGGGTCTTAATTGTTTCCACTTTATTCTGTTGGCAAACCAAACATTTCGCCACAAACTTTCGAATATCAGATTTAAGGCCATCCCAAAAAAATTCTTTCTTCACCCTGTGGTAAGTTTTTAAAAATCCTGAGTGTCCTCCTAAAGGAGAAGTGTGCAATTCCAGAAGAATCTTTGTTTTAGTTGGGAATTCTTACAAAGATATAAGCGATCTTTGTACCATAAGGAATCATTTTTCCAACTAAATGTATCAGATGTACTAGGATCTTGCTGCAACTTTTGAATGAGTGTCCATACATCTTTGTTCTTCTTCCATTCATCTCTTGCTTCAGTTATCCAATCTGGTTGGATAATAGAAATGGCACAAAGCAATGCTTCCACCTCTTCATCCTTTCTTGAGAGTGCATCTGCAACAACATTAAGCTTTCCTTTTTTGTAGATTATTTCAAAGTCATAACTCAACATCTTTGTGACCCATTTTTGCTGCTCTTCTGAAGATAGTCTTTGTTCCAAAAAGTGTTTAAGACTATCATGATCAGTTTTTACCTTGAAGTTTCTTCCCATTAGGTAAGCTCTCCATTTCTTTAGTGCATGTGGTATTGCTAACATTTCCTTCTCATAAATAGGTTTCTGTAAATACTTTCCTTTGATTGGACGACTTTCAAAAGCAATGGGTCTTCCTTCCCGCATTAAAACTGCACCAATTCCATTTCCTGAGGCATCACATTCCACAATAAAGGTTTTTGTGAAGTCTGGTGTAGCTAAGACCGGTGCTAGGCACATTGCCTCTTTAAGACGTTCAAAGGCCTTAGTTGCTTCAGGAGTCCATGAAAATGCATCTTTTTTCAATAATGTTGTTAGAGGTGCTGCTATTCTCCCATAATTCTTAACAAACTTGCGATAATAGCCTGTTAACCCGAGAAATCCTCGCAACTGCTTTATTGTCTTGGGGACTTTCCATTCCTTAATGGCTTTAATTTTGTTAGTGTCTACTTTAACACCCTCGTGAGATATAATATGACCCAGATATTCCACCTCTTGTACTCCAAAGAAACATTTGGATGTTTTTGCATATAATTGTTTCTCCTGCAATAGTTTGAGCACCCTGTCAACATGTTCAACATGATCCTTCCAAGACCTACTGTAGATTACTATATCATCAAAAATACTAGCACAAATTTTCTAAGGAAGGGTTTGAAAATGGAATTCATCAACCCTTGAAATGTAGAAGGTGCATTGGTAAGGCCAAAAGGCATGACCAAATATTCATAATGACCCTCATGAGTTCGAAATGCTGTTTTTGGAATATCTTCAGTCTTCATTCTAATTTGATGATATCCTGAACGAAGATCCAACTTGTTAAAATAAATTGCTCCATGTAATTCATCCAATAATTCATCAATCACAGGAATGGGAAATTTGTCTTTAATGGTGAGCTTATTGAGCTCCCTATAATCCGGACACATTCGCCATGATCCATCCTTCTTGTGTACCAATACTACAGGAGCAGAGAAAGAACTTTGACTAGGTTGAATTACACCCGCCTCTAACATTTCTGCAATCATACGTTCAATTTTGCTCTTTTGGAAGTAAGGATATCTATAAGGCCTGATGTTTGGAGGAACACTTCCTGGAATCAAATGAATAGCATGATCATGATCACGAATAGGTGGGAGTCCTTTGGGAGTTTCAAACACCTTGGAATGATTGTCCAAGACTTATTGGAGATCTACAGAAATATATTATTTTGATGTCGGAACTTCTAGTGAGCATAATTGTGCAATTACGCCTCGTTGTCATGAAATTAGAGTTATTATCCTTCCCGTCTCTTCTTAATAACCCGTAATTCAACTCTTTCCTAAAAAATTCAAGAAACGTTCTTGAAAATTAAAAGCTACCATCCCCAAAGATTGTAACCATTGTACTCCTAGTACAACATCAACACCTCCCATAGGAATGGAAAGCATTGCACTATTCAATACATACTCCCCCATGGTTATCTTGATATTATGGCATTTTCCAGAGCAATTTATAGTTCCTCCATTTGCAACCATCACTTGACATTCTGGTGTTGGGTATAGGAAACAATTTAATTCCTTGGCTACCTTACAATGAATAAAATTATGGTGCTACCTGAATCAATCAACACTATTACCCTTTTCTTCTGATTTGGTTCTTCTATCTTGAGAGTTTGAGAGTGGTAATTCCCACCACAGCATTGTTACTATGGTCGGATTCATTTTCCTTTCAGGGCTGGTTCTCGTGTATATCCTCTTCTTGTTCATTTTCTTCTTCCTCTTCACAATTTATGTAAAATAATTTTTTCTCAGCACACTTATGACCTTTAGTGTATTTGCTATTACAACTGTAGCAAAGCCCTTTTTCTCTTTTTTCTTCCAATTGTTGTGGTGTCAACCTTGTAGGTTGTGGAAATCTAGACGTAGCAACACTTCCTTCTTTATAGAATTGGGTGGTAGGCTTCCTTGTCGCCATAATTTTACATTAAACTTTTCTTGCCAACCTGAATGCCTTCTCTAATGAATCAGTTCCAAAATGCTAACTTTCATGTTGGATATTATCCTTTAAAGTGCTCATGAAGAGATTGATCCTATGTTCCTCTGGAATATCAGTTACCCTTATATTGAACTTTAACCCTGAATGTGTCCCCCACCAAACCCTTTTTGTTTTGAGATTTATCAATCGTTAAAGAAGGTGTTTCTCTTTGTATCCTCACAATGTGCTATCATTTCCTTCGTAAAAATTGACAAAGTGACAATTTTTTTATGGGAGCAAAGCCATCGATACCATACAGATGTATTTTTTTCTAGATGTAAAGTTGCAATATGTATCTTTTGTGTGTTTTGCACATTATTGAGATCAAAATATTTCTCCATATGTAGTATCCATGTTATGGTATCCTTTCCATCAAACTTCCTCATATCCATCTTTGGAATATGGTGGTTCTTCTTGCCAATATTAGAGTTTATTAAATGACAATTATCATTTATTTTTTTATCATCATTCGTTTCCTCTACTATCTTTTCACCATTAGGAAACATTTGTTGTATCAACTTGGTCAAACCTTCAATGTTTTCTTTTAGATAATTCTTCATGTTTTTCATGTTGTTTTCCATGTTGTCTTTCATGTCATCCATCTCAGCTTCCATGCCAGTTTCCATGCCATCCATCTTAGCTTCCACGCCTTTCTTCAAACCATCCATCTTCTCTTCCATGCCTTTCTTCAAAACTTCCATTTCATTTTTTGTTGCTCTTTGCGAGAGTGAAATTTGTTGCACTTGCTCTTGTAATTTTGATAGACCATGTTGCAATTCTTCATCTTCATGAGTCATAGTAGAGCCTTCTGAAGGCTTAATGGGTGTTGAATTATTTTTACGGGGCATATTTTAGAACCCAATACTGATATCTATTCTACAATATGCCCTTGGAATCAATTCAAATTGATTCTTAAAACAAGACTTATGCAATTCGGAAAAAAAATACACACCTTTTTCTTGCTTTTGAAGAGCTCGATATTGAAATTGGATTATCTTTGTGATTTTCTAGAACTTAAATATTTTATTTTTGTACCAATGTATCCCTCTTAATTATCTTTTCGAATGCCACAAAGCCTGACCTCGACTTGTTCAAGACAAGTTGTGTCCAACTTCCACAATGACTCCACTATGGACTAGTTCAAGAGACAAACTTGTACGACGGTTACCGGCACATCGTTTTTTCATCCTTTTGTCTCTGAAAATTGATAGTTAAGAAACTACAAAATTGCATTTACGTACTCACTTTTACGTACTCCAATCCAATGCCCAGAGAGAGTTATTGAAATGTTTCCCACGATCACATGTTTCCCACGATCAACACTTTGAGATGAAATTCAGGAGCTTGAAAAAGCACTACCTTCCACAGATCATATCTCCAAAAATATTGCGAACAAAGCTCTGAAATTTTTTGATGAATTTCTTCAGGATTTCATCTTCGCACCATAATAATTTCAGATTCTGAACCTTCGTAGAAAAATAGTTACAACACAAATTCCATGATGACTTGTTTAGGAGCCTGAAAAAAGACCTAACTTCCACAGATCATATCTCCGAAAATATTGTGAACCAAGATCTGAAATTTTTAGAAAATCTTCCTCCGAATTTCTGCTTCGCACCCTAAAAATTTCAGCTTCTGAAACTTCGTAGAAACAAAGTGATAAGGAAAATTCCATGATGACGTGTTTGGAGCAACGAAACCCTAGAATCCAAAGCTCTGATACCAAATGTTGTGTAACCAGCTCCAAAAATAGAAGAAAAGAGATACCAACGTCTTATAAATGAGCCACTCCGAGGGGGAAACCTCCAATACATTACATAAATGAACACCCTTTCGATGGGACAACGATAAAACCCTTTTCTATACAGATTCATAAATACAATGTAATCCTAGTAAGCAAGAACAATCCTAGCCGACCTAACAATAATAATTTAAGGGCACAATAATAACAAAATGGGGGTTACAAGGGTACAATAATAACAATAAGGGGGTTACACTAACAACAATAAGGGACTATACTAGTAATAGAGGGACCTAACAGTGTACTTGGACTTGCAAGTCTTAGACATCAACATTTATTCTTTTGAAAGCATAAAAAAAAACTAATCTAAATCTACCCTTATAACTCCATGAGTTCATATTAGGCAGTTGAACTCATCATTTCACTACCTAAGATACCATCTTTCAAGTTTAAACCGTTTGACAGCCTTCTTTCTCTACATCCTAGAGCAGAAATTGAAACACTGACAAATCAGGTTTAAGCTGTCTAATTTGTTGTGAGACCTATGGCATACAAAACAGCTTGCCACAGACTTTACTTGCATAAACTTAAACCAAAATTTAGAAGGCTTGAGGTTCGAGAATTAAGAACATCTTCCCTTCTTTCTTCAGCTCATGTTTTTGGTTCTAGGCACATTAAAACCAAGCCTTTCAATCTTTGGCTCAGGTTTTGGTCTGATTAGAGCCATTCTCTTCTTGATTCCTTGGTTCATATTTTGAGCAAGTTAGAATTGTTTACCTCTATCCTAATCTACTCTACTGATAAGCCAGGATTAAAGTGTCTGGCGAATCTGATTCACTAACCTATCAGCAGTAAATTTAAATCTATCTAGTCATGATTAGGCTGTATGACTAGACAGCAGTGCTTGTCTTAGGTAGTGGCTTTTCGGCTTGCACACTTTCAGATTCCTCTTCTTCTTTTTTTAATATGGAACTTATACCCTTTTTGTTTCAATCTGCCCTCTTTCCCTTTCTATTGTTTTTTTTTGTATTTTTCTCTTTTCAAAACAAAAAAAAAGCAATGATATTTACAATGAAGAATGAAAGCTTCAAACTGAGATTTCAGCAGAAATAATGCTTGAGCATCCTGCCATTGACAGGACCCCCAAACAGGTCTGTACCATCCATCTCTTGTAGAAAAAATGTGTTATGACAAATGGTAGATTGAATGATGTAAAGGCCTTGCCATAAATTGTCAAACTTGCCATGTTTGCCCTTATCTTCTCTCTTAGAATCCCATTTGAGTACTTTGTCACCAATTTTGAAATCACTTTCCTTTGTCCTCTTATCAAACAAATTTTTAATATTTTCTTGTACTTTCTATGCTCTGTTATAAACTTCTTCCCTGGTTTTCCAAAGATGTATGGTCTTATTTATCCTTCTCATCATGCTATCTTCCTATGATTGTATTTCTTGGAGCAACTTCATCACTGGCACTCCTAAATGGGTAGAAAAAACTACATCTGCTCCACAAAATAGCTGATAGGGAGACATTCCAATTGATTTCTTTATTGTCAATCTATCTGCCCATAAAGCATGTACCAGCTTGTTGTGCCATGATCTCTGATTTTCTTCCAGCAACTTCTTTATTATGTTTATCAGGCTCTTATTAGAAGACTCTGCCAGCCCATTACCTTGAGGGTAATAAGTTGTGGAATGACCAAGCACAATCTGATATCTATGATAGAAATCAACCATCTTTTTAGAACCAAATGCAACAACATTGTTAGTGATAATTTTCCTAGGACAACCAAATCTAGACAAGATATGGTCTTCAAGGAATTTTATGATAAATGAGTCTGTGGCATTCCTAGAAGGGATGGCTTCTATCTATTTGGTGAAATAATTAGTGGTTGTGAGTATGCATCTACGTTGGGTAGATGAGGCAGGATGGATTTCCCCAATGAAGTCTAGGCCCCACTGTTGAAAAGGAGATTCAACAATGATTGGTTGCAAGGGCAAGGGAAGCGGTTTTCTCTTGCCTTCAAAGATTTGGTATTTGTGGCAGGAAACTATCATTTTGTGGACATCTTGAAAGAGGGTGGGCCAGTAATAACCAACTCTAAGGATTTTATTAGTAATGTTTTTCCAATAGAGGTGGCCTCCACATTATCCTTCATGAAACTCATGCTTGATCCTATCTACATCAATCTCAGGCAAACATTTAAGAAATAAACCATTGGCATTCTTCCAATATGAACATTTATCTAAAATGTAGTAATTAACAGCCTTTAAATTCAAGAATCTTTCCTTTGTTTTAAACAAAATAGGAGGGGCATTGAGATTAGTAAGCACATACAAAATATCAGCATACCAAGATGAATTGAGGAAATGATCCTCAATAAGTGGGGCTGGTAATTCTTCCTGCCCATCTAATATATCTATCATGTTTATATCAAGTTCTTGCAAGTTAGATTCAGCCAT
Organism: Pinus albicaulis; assembly: GCA_034641835.2. Lineage (NCBI taxonomy): Eukaryota > Viridiplantae > Streptophyta > Pinopsida > Pinales > Pinaceae > Pinus > Pinus albicaulis. The sequence goes on along the minus strand of CM076583.1, from coordinate 243,233,468 downwards.
TAATTGTGCTAGGCCTTGACCCTTGATGAGTTTAGTGGGGCTAATTTCCAAATCATATTCCAATATCACAACAATCCACTTTCCTCTTTTTCCATCAGGGTCTTGTGACAAAATGTCCTTTACCACTACATGAGGAACAAGTGCAATAATGTGAGAGTGTAAGATATAAAGTCTAAAATCCTTCAAGGCTTTGACCAAAGCATAGGCCTATTTTTCCATGATATTATATTTTAGAGGAGCATCTCCTAATGCCTTGTTGAAAAATGCAATTGGCTGCTCTTGTCCTTCAGGATTTTTCTGTAATAGGACAGCAGCCACAGTATGTTCTGATGCAAATGAAAATATGAGGAAGTCCTTAGTGAAATCATGACTGATAAGAATTGGAGCTTGGGTAAGTGCATGTTTAACCAGTTCAAAGGATTTCTTTGCTTCTAAGGTCCATTTAACTCCTATCTCTTTCTTTAGCATGTTTGTCATGTTCCTAAGGAGTTTTTCCAGGTTGGGTATGAACCTTCTTAAGAAATTAATATTTCCAATGAAATATTGAAGTTATTTGATGTTTCTGGGGTGACTGGTTCGCAATATAACCTCCACCCTTTTTGGGTCTATTTTAATCCCTTTTTTAGATATGATGTAACCAAGAAGCTTACCTTCTTGGAGACCAAAAAATCTCTTCTTGGGATTTAAATATGGCCCAAACTTTCTACATTTATCAAAGACATTTCTTAGGTGTACTAGGTGTTCTTCATCTGTTTTGGAATAGACTGTAATGTCATCTAAATAAATCACAATGAAGTGGCCTATTTCTTATGAGAAAGCAATAACCATGGCTCTTTGAAAGGTGGCACCTACATTCATTAATCCATGAAAGGTGGCACATACATGAAAGTGCCCCAAGGAGTAGTGAAAGCTATTTTTAGTTGGTCATCGGGGAGTACCAATATCTGATTATATCCTGAAAAGCCATCTAGAAATGAAATCCTCCTGGAACCAAATACCCTTTGTAAGATGTGCTTCATTTTAGTCAAGGGATAGTTGTCCTTTAATGAGGTTGTATTAAAGTTCCTAAATTCAATACAGAGCCTTATTTCTCTTGTTTTCTTTCTTACAACTACAAGATAAGATACCCACTCTGAGTATCTCACATGGACAATAATTCGAGCATCATACATTTTCCTAATTTCTTTCTCAACCAGAGGTGACTGCACAGGGTTTATTCTGCATAATTTTTGCCTAAATGGTTTTTGGTTTTCTTTAAGTGGTATCTTGTGCTGAATGGTCTCTGTGTCATATGCCTTTAAATCCTCATAGCTCCAAGAAAATACATTAGAGAACTCTTTAAACAACTCAATATATTTTAGTTTCATGTGAGCTGGCAACGTTTTAGATAATTTGATCATTTTAGGCTTGTCTTTACTGCCTATATTGCATTCTTCAACATCAGATTCAGTGGGTTCTATTGTTGGTTTCTTGGAAACATCATCAAAATCAAACAAGTCTTCTAGAGGTGCTAGTCCTTTGGGTAAGCCTTTGTCTTTAGACTATAGTATCTCTATGTCTTCTCTTCCTGAGTTTATGTACTCTTCTGTTTGATTTTCGAACTCTCTGGTTAGCAGATTTATTTCTACAATCAAAGAAGGTTCTTTTTGAACAGGTTGTTCCTCATTAAGATAGTCTTTATCATACTTTGAGTCTGAATTTGGAAATACGAACTCATTTCTGAACTGCAGGAAGTCCACTATCTATTTATCTCCCTCAAAGACCTGCCAATACTTTTCATTGTCTGGGACAGTCGGTCTATATTTCACTTGGACTGTGAACTATTTTTTGTCATAGGGTCTTTGGCATGAACTGGCAGCACAAGCTAAACCATTGGCAAGAATGTTTTGGTTTCTAGGGACAAAAACAAGTTCATATTCCTCAAAAGTTTTCAAAAGGCCCATGGCATCATTTCCATAGGCTCTTAGTCTTGGATGTTTGGTAGTGTACTCTCCATTTATTTTTCTAATGATCAGCTCAGAATCTCCATGAACAACTATCCTTCTGGCCCCTAATTTCTTCAGTAAATGTAGCCCTAAGAGGAGTGCTTCATAGTCTACTATGTTATTTGTACATTGGAAGTTTAACTTGTATGAATGGCTTTCAGTGTAATTATTCTCTGTGTTATGAAGCCACACACCTGCTCCAGCACCAGTTCTATTACAAGACCCATCAAAACTCATACTCCAAAGAGGGCTAGTTTCATATTTGTTGTTGTTTTCATTCCTGTCTCATTTTTCTTGTGGGTTCTAACTATCATCATGCAGTTTTATGGGTTCTGCAGCATTTTTATGTTGGTCTTGTTCCTCAGTTTTCATGGAGTTGAGACCTTTCTTCTTGACTCTCATGACTTTCACTGAGCTGGTGGACAGTGGTTTTTTCATACCCTCTCTTTTGTTTGCTATAATTTTCATATTTGGAAAATTGTTTGAGAGCCTCTCCCTTCCTATCCTATCCTCCTATGTTTTCTGTTATGTTAGGTGATTGCTCACTTTCTAACTCTAGCTCATCAAAGCTTTCATCATTGTAAAGAATGAATGAGTCTACGTCTGTATGGACAGAATAAAGAGGGGAATTTTCTGATTTTTCCTTACTACTCACCATAAATTTCATGTGTGATTCCCTATAAAGTCTTATAAGTTGGCCGAAAGCAGGAATGGTGGCATATTTCATGTCCATTTGCATGGTACCTTGAAGCTTAGCACCCCATTATCTTGAAAGAAGCATGCCATATTTGGGGGGCACATTAGCCACTACCACATCCATCACTATGCATTTGGCTGGGATTTGGGTCAAGTTTATATAGAGATCTTTGATCAGGCCTAAGCATTTTACTCTGCTAGAGTCAAAAGAATACAAATCTTTATATGGTCTGGTTATCTTAAGGCCTAATATCTCCATGATTACTTTGGGCATGAGGTTATGTGAAGCCCCTGAATCATGGATAACATTGTGTAACTTTCCTTCAATTTTAGGACCAAATAAAAGGGTTGGCTGATCATCATTTAGGTTGAAAAAGTCATTATTTTCCTCTATGTTAAAGGCCTTTATGTTGGCAATATGATGCAGAGTGTTGTCCTTGATGGAAACCCACTTAATGAAGATGAAGACATGAGACTGTTGGCATGTGTTGTCCTTGATGGCAATACACCTGATGAAGTTATTCTTGACTTGATGGACTTGGTAATTGATGTAAATCTGATATGAAATGATGTTAGTTGGCAACATGATGCTAAGTGTTGTCATTGAATGGCAACCCACTTGATGAAGAATATGGCAACTTACTTGATGAAGTTGTGCCTGATAGAATATGCTCTTGATGAAGTAAATCTGATGTATCTACAGTGAGTACATAAGGGAATGAAGAAAGAAATTCAGTTTGAGCTAGATCTATGATAAAAAGAGTATGTCTCAAGGCATACGCGGATTTGCATAGGAGAAGTCGCGTATGCACGTGGTAAAGTACGTGCCAAGTCGCGTATGGGCAAAAGCGCTCATAAAGTACAAAACTAGGGGTAACCACCATGGTATTGACCCATTGTATTGGGTAATGATTCGTCTAAATGACCCCGTCCAGGAATACCATCGGAAGTAATATTGTTTTGGCTCATGGTATTGAAAAATGGGCTCATGGTATTGTTTTGGCTCATGGTATTGAAAAAGGGGCCCGTGGTATTGAAGGCTCATGGTAATGTTTTGGCTCATGGTATTGAAAAAGGGGCCCGTGGTATTGAAGGCTCATGGTATTGTTTTGGCTCATGGTATTGGAAAAAGGGCCCGTGGTATTGAAAAAGGATAAACCTATATAAGGAGAAGAAATTCATTGTGCAAATCATGAGTGTGGGAGCAAGATGTCTGAGCTTGAATGAATACTTCTCTGTGAAGTATATCTGTATGGAAAGGGTAAAGGCTTGATGATAGATCTGAATCTATTATGCACCAATGAAGAAAATGATGAAGGGATTTCTAGATCCTGAACGTACTTGTATTTTCAGACCGAAGTATGAAAGGCTTATCCTGAAATGAGGCGAACACATGTCCCAAGTAAAAGGCAACCTGAAATCGAATGTCCGATCCGGGCGTTACGTCGTTCAAGGATGGCGAAGATTCATTCGCTATCACCGAAGAGGAAGGCGATAAGGTCGTTCATCAAGAGAAAGCGCGCGTATGCGTAATAAAAATTAGCTTTGTAACCTAAAATCGAAGTACACAATTCTCGCTTTATGGCGGGAAGCGGGGCGCGCGTATATACGCGACATCAGTAAAGGGAAAGCGCGTATGCAAACTAGGGTTTGCTGAAGCAAGGGGTATAAAATATCTGATCTGTTCTGCTGTGTTTCTGCTATCTGATCTGTGTTGATATGTATCTGTTGGTGACGTATGTTTGTGCTTAAAAGTATGGAAAGGGTCCAGTATGAAAATATGATGAAATGTGGCCTGCAAGTGGTGTTCTATTGAAGTTGTTGGATCCAGTGTGAAAATTGATGAAACGTGGTCCAAGGTGGTACTGAAGGTTGTAGCCTTCAGTCAGGGGGTTGTAGCTCCCTTCCAGGTGAGGCTGGTAAACGATATCGGGGGGTCGTAGCTCCCTTCCAGGAGAGGCTGGTAAACGAGTCAGGGGGTTGGAGCTCCCTTCCAGGAGAGGCTGGTAAACGAGCGCAGGTGGGTGCCTGCGTGCTGGTCAAGTCTGCGCCAGCACATATGTTGCAAGATGTTTTCTCTATAATAAAATATTGAAGGCTGAGCAACTGCAGCGGTGGTTTTCTCCCGACTTGGGTTTCCACCTAAAAATCCTGGTGTTCATGTGCGATGCTTTGTGTGATGGTTTATTCTGTTCTTACTGCACATGTTTACTGTTTACAGAACATCTAATGAATGAATGATGGAATGATATAAGTGAAGAACTAATGGCATAATTAGATCTTTGTGTATACGCGAGTTTTATGAAGGATATCCGCGTGTATACGCTAGTTGGCTTCAGCAAAGTAGCGTATGGGTTTTAAAGGAATGAAAAAGTAAAAAGTTTGAATATGCAGTAAATACTGATTCACCCCCCCCTCTCAGTATTTTTCCCAACAATTGGTATCAGAGGGTGGTCCTTCTGCAGAAGCTTGATCGCTTGAAGGAGATCCGTCGCAATGGGAAGTCAAGAAGGAGTGATGTCTATAAATCCACCTCTATTCAATGGAAGCAATCTGATATTCTGGAAGGTACGAACAAAAGCGTATCTGCAAAGTCTTGGTGCAGATGTATGGGCAATCGTGGAAGAAGGTTATCAATACCCAGCAAGTATTCCTACTGATGCAGCAGAAAGGAAGAAGTATGAAATCAATGCCAAAGCAATAAATGTCTTGTTAGGAAGCATGTCTGAATCAGAATTTGCTAAAGTGATGCAGCTACATTCAGCAAAAGAAATATGGGACAAAATCATTCTGAGCTATGAAGGAGATACAAAGGTAAAAAGTGCAAAACTCCAAACCCTTAGAATTGAATATGAAAATTTGAAGATGCATAGTGATGAAAGTGTTGCCAGTTTCTTTCTTCATTTGGATGATATTGTAAATCGAATGAGAAATTTGGGTGAAACCATAACTGATACTACTCTGGTGGAAAAGGTCTTAAGATCCTTGACTTCAAAATTTGACTCTAAAGTCTCAGCTATTGAAGAAAGGCAAGATCTGCAAACTCTTACTATTGTTCAATTACATGGTATTCTAACTGCTTTTGAAATGAGACAAGGAGGTCCTTCTCAAATCAAAGAAGTTGTTTTTAAGGTATCTGCAAGAGGAAAAGAAAAGGAAGTTGTCAAAGAATCCAGCTATATATCCGATGAAGAAGAAGCGAATTTCGTGAGAAAACTCCAACTAGGAACTGGAAGATTCAAAGGTAAGCTTCCCTTCAAATGTTTTGAGTGTGGAAAAGTTGGTCACTATGCTGCTAATTGTCCTTATAAAGAAAAACATGGTAAAGGAAAACAATTTGAAAAGAGGAAGAGTTATTATGCAAATGAAGATGATGATGAAGTGTCCAGTGAAGATGAAGAAGATTCTGACCAAGCTCTACAAGTGCTCATGGCAAAGAAGCAAAAGAAGAAGGTTACTCGAGGAAAGGAGATACCTCAGAAATCATGTATAGCAAAAAATTGAAGAAGATGAAACAGATTCTGACGAAGCTCTACAAGTGCTCATGGCAAAGAGGAAAAAGAAGAAGGCTACTCGAAGCAAGGAGATATCTCAGAAAATTGAAGAAGATGAATCTGATAGTGATTTGGGCCCTTGTAATCTTCTTTGTGCAAGCAATGGTGTAGAAAGTAAAAGTAAAGTTGTGGATCTAGAACAAGCTATCAAGATCAAAGTTGAAGAACAACAAAAGGAAATTGATAAGAAAGATTCTATCTACAAAGAGATGATCTCTCAAATGAAATATCAAATAGAAATGTTGAATGGACAGGTGGACAACTATCAAAGGTTTCATACTTATGCATCCAATCGAATTAAAGAACTAGAAGCAGAAATCAACGATATAAATGCAGATCTCGAAAAATCAAGCAAGAAGAATGAAGGACTTGAAGCTGCAATCATCTTTCTACAAACAGACCTTGAAGCATCAAATAAGAAGAATGAAGAACCTCTGTCATTTGAAAAGGAAGGCCTTGAAGCAGAAATCATCTCTCTCAAAGAAGATCTGGAAAAATCAAATAAGAAGAATGAAGAGCTACAACAAACATGTGAAGAAAACGAAAATTGGTTGAAAGAAGAGATTCTAAATCTGAAGGATCAAGCAGAAGATGGAAGAAGGAAAGAAGAAAGCATGACAAAGCAATGTCAAGCCTTGGAGGTTGAGGTAAACATTCTCAAAGGTAAATTAGAAGAAAAGGTTAAACTTTTGAGGTTTCAAGATAGTACTAACATTTTGGACAACATTCTGAGTAATCAAAGGTCTCCTGCTATCAAACTTGGTCTTGGTTTCCATGAAACTGTTAAAGGAGAATCTAGCTCACAAGGAAGTGCTAAAAATTCAGAGGATGTCAATGCAAAACCTGAAGTGTTGAAAGAAACAAAAGTTCAACCAACAATGAAATCTCAAAGGATATCATTCAAGAAAGTTGAATGCTTTAAATGTCATAATTATGGGCATGTTGCAGCAAATTGCAGGAGCAGATCATTTCAGCCTCAATCAAACAGTTCCTACATAGAAAGGTACTCTGGTTTCTTCAAGGGATATTGTTTTTCGTGTAACAAGTATGGACATAAAGCAGCCGATTGTAAAAGGAGGAAGATTAGAAATACTCATTATGATTCTTATGCTTATTTCTCTGGACACATGAGATGTTATTCTTGTAACAAGTATGGACATGTAGAAAAGGAATGCAGGTTGAACAGATATGAGAAATTGGATAACTTCCAGCACACAAATAAAAAGTTCAAACAAATCTGGAAAAAGATGGAGGACCGATCAGAAACGTAGGGAATTTTGACCCTACTGCAGTCATCCGCTTCTGAAGCTTACTTCTCTAATTGACTGCAGGAATGATGTGGGATACATTATGAGATTTAGTAATGTATCGTCACAGGGGGAGCAATGTATGATGTCTCTCATGATTGATTTGATTATTCTCGTTATATGTATTTCTGACAGAGCATCTGATATGAAGAAGACAGGTACAGGAAGTACAAGTTCAGGGGGAGATGAAGGAATGTGAAAAATTTCTATGCTTCACTTTCCATACGCGGGTTCTATTAACAAAAGTCGCGTATACACGCGAGTTCCAGCAGACACAGTCGCGTATGCATTGATGATAAGAGAATTTATATGATAGCTGAAGATCTGGAGCAGAGGTTTAGGGGGAGCATCAGTCTAACTGTTAATAACTGTATTATTGACTCAATATCAGCTTAGTTTCTCAGTTCTAAATAATGATGATATGATACATGGTTTCTTATGTTGAAGATTGTGGATGAGTCCTGTTTGCTTTTTGATGAAGAGTATTTATTGTTGAGATGAAAGTCTTATAATTCGGAGATAAGGGCAGTTCATGCAGAGATTGTTGCTGATAACTTGTTGATGAACGTATTTAGGTTGCACAAGTTAAGAAGGAGCACTGGTTCAAGGGGAGCAGAAGGTTGAAAACTAATGATTGCATTGTTGGCAATATGACTACTTATTCTTGTTTTTTTTTTTTTGTGATACTCATGCTCAAATAATGATGACTTGGTACATGGCTTATTATGATGAGATTTTGAGCCCTGGTTGCTGATAAGTATCTTTTGTGCTCACACATGGATGAGTTGGATGTCGAGTTTGTTACTATGGTTGAGATCTTTTGCCTACATATGTTACTTCATGTTAAATCTTGAAGATCTTGATGATATTGGACCACATGGATGATTGCTTGACACATATTTGAAGATGTTGTTCTGGTATGATAATCTCTCTTGAAAATATTGTATTGATGCTGCAAAGAATCTGAAGGTTTGGTTATTAATGTGCTTATGCTGCAACCGTTGGATGACGCTTGAAGACACAACTACACTGTTCTATCTATATGTAGTCCAGGGAAGCACTCAAATATCCTAGAAAGAAGCTGAACACTGTCTTTCTCTCACAAGAGGATCAGATCTGGTTAAAATATAGAAGATGGTATTGGATACGCGGATTTCCTGAAACACAGTCGCGTATATACGCGAGTTCCTTCACAGAAAACCGCGTATGTCTGGTTGCTGACAAAATTCTGTTTGGAGTCAACTCTCTTCAGCTCAGCTGCAGTGCTGTTTGGTATCTCTGATACTATTTGGTCTCTGGTGGTGTTCCAGTTCTCATAATTCTATCTCTAATGATTTGATGTTTTGCTGGTAAAAGTGTTCAGGATGCACAAACTAAGGGGGAGCCTTAGTCATATGGAAAGGTTGCTTGGATGCACAGATTCAGGGGGAGCATTAGCTTTGCTGAGTATAATGCATTGTTGGCATTATGGTGGTTCTGAAATATGTTCTCTTTCTTGAGGACTTTCTGGTGTTGGTCTTAAATGGTCATATTTGTAATTTGATGAAAAGGTCTTGTTGAGACCCATGTTGTAAAATTGTAATATTCAGTCATGCAAGGAATTGTCAAATTTGTAAACCCACTTGGTTGGGTAGCTGAGTCAAATTTTGTAAACCCACTTGGTTGGGTAGCTGAGTTGAAATGTGTAAACCCACTTGGTTGGGTACTTGAGTCTCATATGTAAATTCACTTGGATGGATATTTGATGTAAGTATGAGTCATTGGTGATAGGAAAGTCATAGAGTCATGTACTTCATTGGAAAATATGTTTTGAAGATTCAGCATGAACTCAGGAGGAGCTTGGTCACTTTAGTATATATATCAGATCTGCAGAACGCTTCTTCCACATGAGGAGAAAATGGGGAAAATATGTTGGTTTTTGATCCGCCCTTTGCCCTTGATGTCAAAGGGGAGAGTGACATGGTGTTTGAAGGAAGAGAAAGAATGGTGTCAAAAATGGAGAGAGTGACATGGTGTCATTGTATTCTTAATGTACCTATCTGTTGTGGTAACCAAACACCATCGTGGTTGCCATCAAGTCCAAAGGGGGAGATTGTTGGTAATATGATGCAGAGTGTTGTCCTTGATGGCAACCCACTGAATGAAGATGAAGACATGAGATTGTTGGCATGTGTTGTCCTTGATGGAAATACACCTGATGAAGTTATTCTTGACTTGATGGACTTGGTAAATGATGTAAATCTGATATGAAATGATGTTAGTTAGCAACATGATGCTGAGTGTTGTCATTGAATGGCAACCCACTTGATGAAGAAGATGGCAACTTACTTGATGAATTTGTGCTTGATAGAATATGTTCTTGATGAAGTAAATCTGATGTATCTACAGTGAGTACAGAAGGGAATGAAGAAAGAAATTCAGTTTGAGCTAGATCTATGATAAAAAGAGTATGTCTCAAGGCATACGCGGATTTGCCTAGGAGAAGTCGCGTATGCACGCGGTAAAGTACGTGCCAAGTCGCGTATGGGAAAAAGCGCTCATAAAGTACAAAACCAGGGGTAACCACCATGGTATTGACCCATTGTATTGGGTAATGATTCGTCTAAATGACCCCGTCCAGGAATACCATCGGAAGTAATGTAGTTTTGGCTCATGGTATTGAAAAATGGGCTCATGGTATTGTTTTGGCTCATGGTATTGAAAAAGGGGCCCGTGGTATTGAAGGCTCATGGTATTGTTTTGGCTCATGGTATTGAAAAAGGGGCCCGTGGTATTGAAGGCTCATGGTATTGTTTTGGCTCATGGTATTGAAAAAGGGGCTCGTGGTATTGAAAAAGGATAAACCTATATAAGGAGAAGAAATTCATTGTGCAAATCATGAGTGTGGGAGCAAGATGTCTGAGCTTGAATGAATACTTCTCTGTGAAGTATATCTGTATGGAAAGGGTAAAGGTTTGATGACAGATCTGAATCTATGATGCACCTATGAAGAAATAATGAAGCGGGATATCTAGATCTGAAATGTACTGATGTACTTGGCTTGCCAGATATTTTTGCGAAAGGCTTAGATCCTGAAATGAGCACAATACATGTCCAAGTAAAAGGCAAATCTGAAACCGGAAGGTCTGATCCGGGCAAAGCATGTCGCCCATGATGGCTGAAGACAGTCGCTACTGGCCGAGAGGAGGGCTTGCGTATATACGCGGCTTCAGCGAAGAGAAATCGCGTATGCGCAATAAAAAAAATACACTGAGGTATACGCTGGTTTGTGTGGACGGAATCGCGTATATACGCGACATCAGTGAAGTGAAAGCGCGTATGCAAACTAGGGTTTGCTGAAGCAAAGGGTATGAAATATCTGATCCGTTCTGCTGTGTTTCTGCTATCTGATCTGTGTTGTTAAGTATCTGTTGGTGATGTATGTTTGTGATCCCTGGCCGGATTGTGCTGAGTCGTGACCTGGGGATGAACGGGTCTGCAAGTGTTTTTCTAGCTAGAAGCATGATCTGCAGCCTGCAGAAACGTCCAAGGTGAGCCAGGGTTGTAGCCTTGGGCCGTGGGGTGGGCCCTTCCCTGTGAGAATAAACCAGACTGTGGGGTTTAAGGCCTCTCCAGGAGAGGCCGGTAAATTAAAGAAGGGGTTGGATCCCTCTAAGAGAGGGTCGTAAAATGAGCGCAGGTGGTGCTCGATGCCGGTAGGAGTCCCACCAACATATGCTGCATGTTTTTCTATAAGAACATTGAAGGTCGACAACCCGCAATGGTGGCTCCACTGGCTCAAATTAAAATCCCCGAAAACAAAGATGCGGTGTGATGAACATTCTGCTTCTTACCGATACCCTACTGTTTATAGAACATCTAATGAATGAATGATGGAATGATATAAGTGAAGAACTAATGGCATAATTAGATCTCTGTGTATACACGATTTTTATGAAGGATATCCGCGTGTATACGCTAGTTGGCTTCATCAAAGTAGCGTATGGGTTTTAAAGGAATGAAAAAGTAAAAAGTTTCAGTTTGCCCTAAATACTGATTCACCCCCCCCCCTCTCAGTATTTTTCCCAACACTTTAATACCTAAAATTTATACACATCTTGAGTGACTAACTCAGTGAGGGGACAGAGATCTTGATTTTTGCAATTTCACTTTCCAAATTGAAAGGGAGCTAATTCTTCGAAAGGCTCAAATCTATCTTGTTAGTCACTAACTTATCAGCAAAATCAGCTTGTTGGTTTTTAGTATGTACATCAGTTAAAACTATTTTTATAGGGGAACTAGCTGAAGTGCTAGTACTATTAGGGTCACCACTCTATTTATCAGTGGTTTGAGTCCTTTTCCCTTTGTTGTTACCAGAACTTTCAGCTGTTGTTTTGTTGTTTTCAGTAGCCCTTCTAACCACCTTTTCAGATCTATTTTTACCAGCAGTTTCAGAGGTCTTTGTTTGGGGATTTTCTTAGTTCTTTTTTCTCCTGAGGTCATATTGTTTATGGACCTCCATGATGGCATTCTCAAAGCCTTGCCTATAGTCTTCAGATTATAGGCCTTCATTATCATAATATGTATATGTGGCCTGGTCATCTCCTGTGAAAAAGTCCGAGTCTTCATTACTTACTCCCAACATGTTTATATTAGTTCCCTCTGGCTCTTCTATCATTCCCTCATCTTCATCAACAAAATTTTCTTGAAAAGGTGGTATGATTTGTTGATCGGTATCTCTTTGTCTAATTTGAGGGGGGTTTCTCCTAAAGTTTTGGTTCTGATTTTGAGGCTGGTTCCTATTCTGAGCATTTGTTTGGACAACCATACTCTCCATCATTCTTTCTAGCCTATTCATTTTATTTTCTAGATGGTCTAGTTTTGAATCAGATGTGGAAGGTGCAGTGTATTCCCTATATGTCACTTTCTTTTCAGTCCTCATTCTAGCTCTTTTGGCAATCAAATTTGCCTCAACGCTCACTGCCCCTCTCTGCATGTCTTATAATGTGTGGTAGCCCCTTTCCCTTAATTGGTAAGCCATTTCAGGGTTGAATCTGTCAGGGAACTTCATTAGAGCTAGTCCTTGAGGGGGTTTCATATGAGCTGGTAGGGAATTGTAAACATTGTTATACCTAGCACAATACTGTTGAACACCTTCTCCTACATTTATTTTAATGTTTTCATATTCAGATAAGGTCTGGAGAGGGTTCTTTTTTACTTCCCACTTGTTTAGGAATAGTTGATGGAAAGCTTGGAGGTCATGGATACTATTAGGGGTTAAGCCTTTAAACCATTTTCTTGCTTCTCCCCCTAAAATTTGAGAAAACAATCGGAGTTTAATGGTTTCATCATCTATTTCATTTCTGTCAAAATAGTCATTCATCTTGTCCACATGATGTTGTGTTGTAGTAGAAATACTAGCATCATATAATGGAATCTTGGACTGATAGTCCTATGGTAGAATAGGTAAAGGAAAAGGAAGGACCAATGGAGCATACCATGTTGCCATGGTATGAAGTTGTGGGATAAATGAGGGGTTTTCTAGTGGAGGAAGGTGATGAGGTGGAGTGGTTTGAATAGTGGGTGTATGGATAAATGAAGTGCTTGGACTAGCAAGAGGCTGTTGAGAAAATTTGGGGTGAGAGAAACCAAAGTTATGAATGAAATGAAGACTAGGTGGAGTGGCTTCTCTATTGCTACTATGGTCACCACTATGTTGGGTTCAACTTGGGGGCTCAAATTCTGTCTAACCTATATCATTAAGTGACTTAGTTCTTGGTAAATTACTTGGAAAATCTAAGTCAACTTGGATCTCTTGAAGAGCTGAAAGGTTTTCAGGGACATAATTAGCTTTGTGACTTGAACTAATAATAGTTGGTTGCTTGGATGCAGGAGACCATGAAAGAATACTTTTTGGATTATCAAATATCTCAGGGGGTTAGGGTTAGGATAAGATCTAGTATGAATGCTTCTCGCAGCCAGGATTAGACTCAAATTAAGAAAAGTTGAGCCGAATATGACAGTCTTTAGAGGCACACTGATTCTACTCCAAGAAACTCAATCTACAAAGCTTCTATGAACTGGGTTTAAAATAGATTTGACTGATAATATAAGTTTCCCAGTGGAGTCTTAGGACAACCAGAGGGGTCAGCAGGCCTACTGAGACCAATGGAGTTGACAGGTGAGCATCACAAGCAGCCTTAGAAGGTTTTGTATCACCATAATCATGTGATATTGTAGCAACATCAATATGAGACCTCACCATATAGACATTCGATGATATTTCCCATCCTCGTTGCCCCTTGTGGGGTTCCCAATATTAGTATTCACGCCAGCAATCATTTGATTCCCTTGGGGAAAAGGGTTGGTTAGAACATCCTAGGAGCTGGAAGGGCCTTGTTGTGCTAACAAGTGTTGATCATCCTGAATATTAGGGAAAAAATGATTTAAATGATCTGCACTACATAACTTGCATGGAAATTTGACTTTCTTTTTCAGCTCTTTTTTTCCCTCCTCAATATTTCCCTTCCCATATTTATCATTTCTTTTACCACATCCATTTTTCTTCCCATCGGTGTTAGAATGAATCTTAATTGCAAGTGTACGAAAAAAGACCACTTTAGCTATGCATAACAAACAACCCTAACAACAAATATGGTTGCTAATATCCTCAGATCTGCAATTAGGTGATCAAGATAAATGCTGCAAAAATCTAGATCTATGCATCAAAAGACATTAAGCAGTAAATAAAAATGATCAAACACTTGAGTAGCTTCGGGTGCTTATGTATAAAATTCTCATCCTCCCATGTAGAATCTTCAGTGGGTAAGTTCTTCCACTTGATGAGATACTCTGAAATTGATCGATTCCATAGTTGTCGAGTTCTTTTTTCCATGACCGCTTCAAGTACCAATATGATTCTTCCTTCCTCATCAAGTTCTAGCAATATTGTTTGAACTATAATATTTTCACCTATAACCTTCTTTAAGCACGAAACATGGAAAATTGGATGCACTCGAGAAGAAGCAGGAAGCTCCAAATTCTATGCCATAGTACCAAATTCTTTGCAACACCTTGTAAGGACCATTACTTTGGCGATAATTTATTATCCTTCTTTGCTTGCTTGAGGGACATTTGTTTGTATGGTTGTAGCCGTAAAAATACCCAATCTCCTACATCAAAACTTCTCTCGCTATGATGTTGATCTCGCTTGTTGTTTCATTCGATTTTGTGCCAAATCTGGTGTTATCCTCTTTAAGAGTTGGAGAACTTCTTTACCGATACCGGATGTGATCTTCCATCGCTTGAACCTTCGAATTTTCCTTAAAGATGAGGATGGATGGTGTGGATGATATCCATAAAGTGCCATAAATGGGGTCATTTTTGTTGGTAAGATGGAAGGAAGTGTTATACCACCATTCAACAAGAGGTAACCACTTGAACCATTGTGTTTGTTTATCAGATACAAAACAACGAAGATATCCTTCCAAACATTTATTTACTATCCTACTTGACCATCGATTGGAGGATGATAAGATGAGCTATGAGCTAATTGAGTACCCAAACAAGAAAATAACTCCATTCAAAAATTTCCAAAGAAAATGGGATCTGTCAAGCCACAATAACCCTTGGGTTTCCATGTAGCTTTTGAATTTCATTCATGTAGTAGCAACTCGTACTTGCTTAAATGGATGAGATAATGCACAAAAGTGTGCATACTTGGTAAGTCTATCAACTACCACCATGATGACACTCTTCCTTCTGACGGTAAACTTGTGATAAAATCCATTGAAATCTCCTCCCAACGTTGACTTGGAATGGATAAAGGTTGTAGAAGTCCCTGGGTCTTAATCGCTTCCACTTTATTCTCGTCGGCAAAACCAAACATTCCGCCACAAACTTTCGAATATCGATTTAAGGCCATCCCAAAAAATTCTTCTTCACCCCCGTGGTAAGTTTTTAAAAATCCTCAGTGTCCTCCTAAAGGAGAAGTGTGCAATTCCGTAAGAATCTTTTTGTTTTAGTTAGAATTCTTACAAAGATATAAGCGATCTTTGTACCATAAGGAATCATTTTTCCAACTAAATGTATCGATGTACTAGGATCTTTGTCAGTAGTTTTGAATGAGTATCCATACATCTTTGTCCTTCTTCCATTCATCTCTGCTTCAGCTTATCCAATCCGGCTGGATAATAGAAATGGCACAAAGAAATGCTTCCACCTCTTCATTCTTTCTTGAGAGTGCATCTCGCAACAACATTCGCCTTTCCTTTTTGTAGATTATTTCAAAGTCGTAACCCAACATCTTTGTGACCCATTTCATTGTTTTCCGATGATAGTCTTGTTCCAAAAAGTGTTTAAGACTATCATGACGCTTACCTTGAAGTGTCTTCCCATTAGGTAAGTTCGCCATTTCTTTAGTGCATGTAGTATCATAACATTTCCTTCTCATAAATAGGTTTCGTAAATACTCTCTTGATTGGACGATTTCAAAAGCAATGGGTCTTCCTTCTTGCATTAAACCGCACCAATTCCATTTCCCGAGGCATCACATTCCACAATAAAGGTTTTTGTGAATTCCGGGGTGTAGCTAGACCGGTGCTAGGTACATCAGCTTCTTTAAGACGTTCAAAGGCCTTGTGAAGGCTTCAGAGTCCATGAAAATGCATCTTTCTTCAATAATAATGTTGTTAGAGGTGCTTCTATTCTCCCATAATTTTAACAAACTTGCGATAATACCCCGTTAACCCGATAAATCCTCGCAACCGCTTTATGGTTGTGGGAACTTTCCATTCCTTAATGGCTTTAATTTTTGTTAGGGTCCACTTTAACACCCTCGTGAGATACAATATGACCCAGATATTCCACCTCTTGTACTCCAAAGAAACATTTGACTTTTTTGCATATAATTGTTTCTCCCCGTAATAGTTTGAGCACTCGTCAACATGTTCAACATGATCCTTCCAAGACCAAGTCAGAGATTAGTATATCATCAAAAAATACTAGCACAAATTTTTCTAAGGAAGGGTTTGAAAATGGAATTCATCAACCCTTGAAATGTAGAAGGTGCATTGGTAAGGCCAAAGGCATGACCAAAAATTCATAATGACCCTCATGAGTTCAAATGATGTTTTTTGAATATCTTCAACATTCTAATTTGATGATATCCCGAACGAAGATCCAACTTGGTAAAAAGTTAGCTTGCTCCATGTAATTCATCTAATAATTCATCAATCACAAAGAATGGAAATTTGTCTTTAATGGTGAGCTTATTTGAGCTCCCTATAATCCCATTACCCGCCATGATCCATCCTTCTTGTGTACTAATACACAGAGCAAGAGAAAGAACTGACTAGGTCAATTATACCCGCCTAACATTTCGCAATCATACGTCTAATTTCGCTTTTTTTGGAAGTAAGGATATCTATAAGGCCCGATGTTTGGAGGAACACTTCCCTGAATCAATGAATAGCGTGATCAAGGATCACGAATAGGTGGGAGTCCTTTGGGAGTTTCAAACACCTTGGAATGATTGTCCAAGACTTGTTGAGATCTTAAAATAGATGATTTTGATGTTGAAACTTCTAGTGAGCATAATTGTGCAATTACGCCGCTATTCTTTCTTAGAAGCTTTGTCATGACATTAGGAGCTTATTATCCTTCCCCGGCTTCCCCCGCAATACCCCGTAATTCAACTTCCTTTCCTTCAAAAAAATTTCAAGAAAAGTTCTTTGAAAAATTAAAAGCTACCGTCCCCAAAGATTGTAACCATTGTACTCCTAGTACAACATCGCACCTCCCATAGGAATGGCAAGCATCGGACTAGTCACATATTCCCCCATGGTTAGCTTGATATTATGGCATTTTCCGCAGCAATTTATAGTTCCTCCATTTGCAACCATCACTTGACATTCTGTGTCGGGTATAGAAACAATGATTCCTGGCTAACCTTATAATGAATAAAATTATGGGTGCTACCTGAATCAATCAACACTATTACCCTTTTCTTCTTTATATGTCCTTCTATCTTGAGAGTTTGAGGAGTGGTACTTCCTGCCAGTGCATTACACGATATGGTCGGATTCATTTCTTCCTCTTCTAGGGGTGGTTCCTAGTGTATATCCTCTTCTTGTTCATTTTCTTCTTCTTCTTCACAATCTATGTAAAATAATTTCTTCTCAGCACACTTATGACCTTAGTGTATTTGCTATCACAACTGTAGCAAAGCCCTTTTGCTCTTTTTTCTTCCAATTGTTGTGGTGTCAACCTTGTAGGTTGTGGAAATCTAGGCGTAGCAACACTTCTTTATAGAATTGAGTGGTAGGCTTCCTTGTCGCCATAATTTTACATTCAAATTTTCTTGCCAACCTGAATGCCTTCTCTAATGAATCAGGTTCCAAAACGCGGACTTCATGTTGGATGTTATCCTTTAAAGTGCCTATGAAGAGATCAATCCTGTGTTCCTCTGGAATATCAGTTACCCTTATATTCAATTTTTGGAAGTCCTCAATGTGCTGCCCCACTAAACCCTTTCGTTTGAGATTTATCAATTGGCTAAAGAAGGTGTTGCTCTTTGTATCCTCATAATGTGCTATCATTTCCTCCGTAAAAATTGACCAAGTGACAATTTTTTTACGGGAGCAAAGCCATTGATACCATACAAATGTATTTTGTTCTAAATGTAAAGTTGCAATGCGTACCCTTTGTGTGTTTTGTACGTTATGGAGATCAAAATATTGCTCCATCTGTAGTATCCATGTTACAGGATCCTTTCCATCAAACTTCCTCATATCCATCTTTGGAATATGGTGGTTCTTCCCGCCAACATTAGAGTTTATGAAATCACAATTAACATTTATTTTGTTCTCACCATGAGGTTCTTCTACTATCTTTTCACCATTAGGAAACCTTTCTTGTATAAACTTTGTCAAACCTTCCATGTCTGCTTTTAGAAAATTCTTCATGTTTTCCATTTTCTCATCGATCTTAGCTTCCATGTCATCAATCTTAGCTTCCATGCCCACTTCCATGCCATCCATCTTAGTTTCCAAACCAATCATCTTAGCTTCCACGCCTTTCTTCAAACCATCCATCTTAGTTTCCACGCCTTTCTTCAAAACTTCCATTTCATTTTTTGTTGTTCTTTGCGAGAGCGAAATTTGCTCTTGTAATTTTGATATGTCATGTTGCCATTTTTCATCTTCATGAGTCATAGTAGAGCCTTCTAAAGGCTTAATGGGTGTTGAATTCTTTTTAGGGGCCATTTTAGAATCCAATATTGATATCTATTCTACAATATTCCCTTGGAATCAATTCAACTTGATTCTTCAAACAAGACTTATGCAATTCGGAAAAAAAATACACACCTTTTACTAGCTTTTAGGAGATTGATATTGAAATTGAATTATCTCTGTAATTGAAAATCTTCGATATCTGAAATTCAGCCCTGTAGTAGCCCTCTGAAGCTTCTTTCAAATGCCACAGGTCTGACCTGATTTTGATTCTCCAAGACAAAGTTGTGTCCAATCTCCCACAATGACCTAATTCTGGATTGGTTCAGTAGAGCGAACTTGTACGACTTGCCACGTGTCACTATTTTGTCCTTTGTCTCTGAAATTGATAGCGAAGAAACTACAGGTCGTGTACTTGCGACCACTTTTGACGGCACTCCAATCCAATCTTCAGAGAGAGAGTTATTGAACTTTTCCCACGATCACCTCTTTGAGATGAAATTCAGGAGCCTGAAAAAGCACTACCTTCCACAGATCATATCTCCAAAAATATTGCGAACTAAGCTCTGAAATTTTTTGACGAATTTCCTCAGGATTTCAGCTTCGCACCATATGAATTTCAGATTCTTAACCTTCGTAGAAAAATTATAGCGTTCGACTGTTCGAAAGGATAAATAAAAGCTCGAAAAATACTCGATTTCCACAGACTATATTCTACCTGTCATAACCAAACTCTAAAATTCTGTATACAAGCTTCTCAAGAATTTTTTCTTCGCACCGAAAATTCCAGTGCCTTAAACTGCAGAAAAGTAATTTATAGCGAAATGCTACGATGACCTGTTCGAGCAACAACCCTAGAATCCAAAGCTCGACACCAAACAAAACTAAATTCAAAAATAGAAGAAATGAGATATCAACGTCTTATAAATAAGCCACTTAGAGGGGGAAACCTCCAATACATTACATGAATGAACAATTCTTGGATGATACAATTTACAAAACCTCCTTTCTATATATAGGAGTCCATGGGGCCATAATGTAATCCTAGTGGGCTACAATGTAATCCTAGCCGACCTAACAATAATAATTTAAGGGCACAATAATAACAAAATGGGGGTTACAAGGGTACAATAATAACAATAAGGGGTTTACACTAACAATAATAAGGGGCTATACTAGTGATATAGGGACCTAACACTGTGCCTGGGCTAACAGTCAGAACTTGTACAATAATATCTGATTACATGAGATACAAATACAACCCAGATGCCCCTGTAAATAGGAAAGGTCTCTGAAAATCTGACTGATACATGCAATCAAAAAGGCGCTGCAAGCGGTTGGGGCCGACATCGTCAAATCTATGGAGCTGCATCAAAGGCTGAAATGAAGAGGTCATTTGGGCATGTGGGGGGCTACTTGTAGGGCCACCCCCTCATGAGGGCTGAGGCATCTCACACACACCCGGGAATCATCGGTCCAATCTGCTGCATCACTGAACCATCAAGTATACGGATCTAGATCATGTTGTAAGGAGCTGGAGCTGAGAAACAATCTAGTCAAAGGGCTATAAGGAGTCCCTTTGCCTGATCTGAGGCACTGAACAAGAGTGGAAGCTAGAACCAAGGTACATTTTCCTCTAGACCTGTCTTCTGGAATAAATGATCTGATGTCGACAGAAGGAGGTCTGCCATAGGTGAGGCAATAAGGGGTCCGCAACTAAGGCATGAGAGAAAATAGTAGAGTGACTGACAGACGAACACCAGGGGTGATGATGAAATGGGGGGTACTGAGTAGTGAATGGACGACTTCCCTTGTTAGAGCATAAAGGGCATGGATGACCTGGCAGCGACTGACACAATATCATGAGGGATAGGGGACAGTGAGACTGGAGGCCATAATGTGTGACACGAGAGAGGGACCAATCAATGAAGGATGGAAGACTACAATGGTATACAAAGAGACTCAGAATAGACTCCATGAATGCGATGATGACTCAACTCGGATGCTCTAAACAAGGGTGGCTCAATGATGCTGCCACACAGTAAAGGTCCAATGCGGACCATAGAAACATGAGTACAATATGGTAACTCACGACAAAGATCAACACGAGCGTGGACAAGTATGGAGGCAAAGTGGTGCCCCAAGTAGGAGTATTGCAAGTGAATAATTTCGATTTTGAGGAGGGGTGAAGTGACGCTTCTTGGACAAAATGTATCCTGGTGAAGTATCAAATCACTAAAAACTAATGAATACAAATTTGAGGGCTCGGTGAGAGCTTTCCAATGGTACAGATGATTCGTCAAACTGAGCTACTGTTTGGCCGGAGAAGGCGAAAGAAAAATTAGGTGTTTCTCTTTTAATAAGGCGTTTTCCCTCCAAATTCACTAATTTTCATGTGGAGCTGTGGTGAATGTAGACATGAGAGAAGGCCCTAAATCTTGCAGCGAGCATAGTGGACAAACCGACCATTGGAATCGAGATCCGTCAGTTGCAGGTAAGAGGCCTAACCCTACTCTTTAATATCAGTGGACTAAAAGTTCAGTTTAGGTCCCTAAAGCTCAGTAACAGACCCCTGATCTTCTTCACTCCTAGGTCGCACTGTTTGGGGAAAAAAATACAACCTGGGTAGTAGGTTTTGGGCAGAAAACTGCGACCTATCCCACGATTGGGCCTGAAAAGTGTGTCCTAACCGAGAGGGGTCTTTCTGTGCTATTTTTTGGCTAAGAACTAGGTTTTTATGTTTGGATACAGTCTTTCTGATCTGTAGACTAACAAATATAATGGTTTTGTGTAGATATGGCAGAATTATGGATCAAATGGAGAGAGAGAGAGACCTAGGTACATTACGGTTGGAGATCTAGGAGGATTAGGGTGTCCACAGTGCATTGGCCAAGTTTGGGGTTATAAAGTTTGTGGAGAACCCTCTTATGAGAGTTGGAGAGCCCTTATTGGCTTGGATTGTTAGCTATTGGGATCCAGACCATGAGGTCTTTATAGTGTAGGGGCATTAGATTGAGTTGACGGTCTAGGATATATATTTCCTGACTAGTCTCCCACCACTTGGGATGGTCAGGAATACTCAGCCAGTGTTACCGCGAGGGAAGAACATCATGGAGTTCATAGAGCAACATTGTTGACTAGGTCTCCATGTCAAAGGGACATGGAAACCCATCAGGGATCTAGAGAGGTTAGAGACCCGTGCTGTGGCCATAGCAGTGTTGTGGATCCTGGGTAACCAGGCACTCCACCACATCGCTGGAGGGCAGATGATGCTTGTGGAGAGTTTCTTGAGTGGGACATACTATGGGTGGGCCCGGATGATTTTGTCATCGTTGAAACGATAGTTGTTGCTATGCAAGCGGTAAGTGAACCATGACTGTGCATATGGTACAGTTATGAGCTCTCTCTTCTTCGAGAAGATCCCGACACTTCGACCTCACATACAGCTCTAAGATGGGGGCCTGAGAGAGCCCAGGATGCGCCGGTGGGGGAAACTATTGTGTAGAGGAGGTGGGGCAGTCAGACGGGTGTTCCAACCTGAGTTCTTTGCTCATTGGGATCAGATGCCACTGTATATAAACACCTATCCATATAGTGGGATGAGTTATCGTGGGGACCCAGATCTGCCACTACCGCCTGGTGGAGTATGGGGGCCCGATGGTAAGTGACAAATTACTAATATTTTATGTGCATGTAAAGTTTCAGAATATTGTATATGATACCGATTCTTTCACTTTTGGTATGTAGATATAGTACCAGTGAAATTGGCCGAGTATATAGGGCGGCCTGCAGTATCAAGAGCTACAGGACCTAGTGGATCGAGAGTGCCACAAAATGAGGATGCAACGGCCCTCCTAGAGGACATCTGTTGTAGATGTGAGAGGCTTCTGACTGGTGTTTTAGAGTACGACTGGAGAGACTTGGATGACCAGTACATAGAGCCGTGTATTGGTCTACCCTCAGAGTGGCGAGGGGTCATGTGGCACATGGTGATGGTCAGACAGGGGATACACAATCTACGAGCTACAGGAGCAGAGCCATTGGCTCGGGATCCTCGAAATAGTGATTAGGTGTAGGGGCAGGTGGTACCCCCTAGTTTTGAGTTTTTGTAACATGCTATGGACATGTCATATATATCAGAGTTGATGGACTCTAAAACGTTTTATACGACACATATTATGAATATGCATCGTTTTTATGGTTTATGTTATATTATTGTCTTGCGTTAAATGCGTGTGCTAAATGCCAATCTAGAATATTGTTTGCAATGCTATCCACATAGTGATTTTGTGCTCTAGGTACATGACTGAATGTAATGATTTCAAATTCACACATCAAAATCTTCACTCATAAATATCTTCTAAAAAGGATAGGATTATGCACACAATAAACACCATTCAATTGCATGACAAGAAGCAGGGAATCTAAATGAACATGAAGGTGGAGGATGAGATGGGAAATGGCATCAGTTAATAAAGCTCTCAATGCATCATATTCGGCCTGATTATTGGTAGCAGTACCAATGCATACACCGTTCGAGAGAACTAGTGAATGCAAGGGGGTAAAGATGGCCCAATTTGCCGAGGCTAGATTCTGGGAGTAGCGACTTACACCATCGACATAATTGATATAAGGTGTGGATGGGAGGTCCATCTAAAAAGTGCCACAAGACAACAAATGGGAGGATGATGAACAATGCTAGCAACCTGAGCACAAAGTAGAAATTGAACAAATACTGCGAGAGGGAGTGATCTGGGTAGGATGTCTACTACTCACATGCTGACGAGTAGGTGGTGTGTGGGAGCTACCGGAGGTGTAGCTTATGCTCAGGCCACGAAAGTCACCATAGACACAGATGGTGCCATCCCGCTTATGGGTGGGAAAGATGAATTCATGGGTGGACAAGGCTTCCATGATGTCATCATCACAATAGAAGATGGAGTGATGGGAGGAAGGGAGACCACATGACGTGGCGAAGCTACCTGACTCATCATCATGAGAAGAGAGGTTTACATGTGCATCGTCATAGGGGATGATGGAAGAATAAGTAGATAAGGGATCCACTGATTTTGAGCCCAGGGTGATCATTGAAGGGAGGTCGAGAGAAACAACAAGGAAATATTTAGAGGGAGTTTCCAACGAGGGTCTCATGGATGATGACAGGTAGAGGATCGTGGCCGCAGGCTCCTTCATCTTGACATCAGGAGGGGGAATGTCAATGGGAGTAGGTAAATCCTCAAGCTGGCCCACAACATACTGCGCAAGTACGGGAGAGGCGGATTGGTTCTATTCAACCTCGTACTCCCAAACTATATATAATGAGGCACGGTAATGCGTAAGGCGAGGAAAATGGTGAGAGTAATGGCCATGGAGATCACATAAAGCAGAAGGTTGGTTAGTGTGAATAGTCTTAGGGTTCTTGGCTGCAGTCAAGGAAGAAACAGAGGCTTCAGGGAACGCAAAATTAACCATGGGCTTGATACGAGGCAACTCGGGACATGTATGGGTGGCATGAACGATGACATTAAACAAAGCACAGGGCTTTGGGGGCGAAGGAGGAGCAGGGTCAGTCGGGGTAACCTTGTCCTTTGAAGCCCTCTTGTGAGTTTTTCCCTTCTTACCTGAAGTGGTCACAACAGGAGATGGTTCCTGTTGAGGTGGCTGAGGCACTGTAGTAGTGGGAGAAGTCGTAGGGACTAGTTGAACCGGGGTCAAAGCAAGATAAGGTTTGGGTTGACTAGGCGGGGTAGTGGCTGGGGGATCAAGATACCAGACGAGAATCCCTAGGGTCAGGTTAGGAAGACAGAGGGTAGCCATAACAGGTACCGTGTACACTCCAAGAGGGGGAGCTAGGAACGGTATCTGACCAGACGGGTTATGGCTAGGCGGGACGACTCCAATATGGTTAAGGCCAGGAGGAACCATTTCAGGAGGATAAATCAGCTCATGAATACTAGTTGTAGGTGAAAGGCCAGGAGGAGGAGGTCCAGAAGGCTGAATCGAAGGGCTAGGAGTAGGCTGCGGAGGGGGAGGAGGCTACTGGCTAGCCGAAGTGAGCCGCTTGAGGGCAGCCCGAGAAAATTGCATCATGCAAACATTCGATGAGATGGGATCAGAGACATGAGGAGGAAGACAAAGGAATGTACCAAGAAAAGAGGAATATTTTTAGACTCCGGGTGAGACACTGGTAAAAAGGTCGACGGTTTGCCTATTGGCCACCGAAGAGATGATGGACTCAGGGGAGGTCTGAGACTTCGGTTCGTAATATGTCAACTCGTCAATGGTGACTATATTTTTGTTATGATGGAAGGACATCTTGTGATGAACCGCAGATGGGATAGAAAACATCGCATAGGTGTAGATACGACCCAATAGGATGTTGTAATCTAAGGGGGCATCAATGACTTCTACATCAACGCAAAAATTCTTGCCCGCAAGAGTAATAGGACAATTTCAAAACAGGTCAATGGGCTGGGAGGAAGATTGATCATGGAAGGAGCCAAATCAGGTGATCCGAGTTGCTTCCAAACCAAAGCGAACATCACACAGGTGGATGCCCCCTCATCAATGATACACCAGGAAATCTTGGCGTTCCAGATCTTGACTAGGATTTGGAAGGCGACGAAAGCAGGAAGAGGAGGATGTTCTGATCAGTCAGCATCGAAGACGATCAAGCGATCATCTGAAGGATATACAATTCCCATGGCAGATAGTAGAGCTTTTCATTATGAAGTGCACAACTGGAGGAGTTCCATCGTTGAAATGGTAGCAGGAAATTGCACCAAATCATCTACTATACTATATGAATGGAAGCTTTGCCAGAAGTAGCATTTCGGCGTAGTGGTCCCTTAGGGATATTGGTATGAACCTCTATCTTAGGCTGAGGGATCTATAAAGGGAAGTTAGGTGTCGAAAGAGGCTTTGTAAAACCTGAAGAAGGTGGCTCGGGGAAAAACGTAGCGAGAGGATTGTTGTACTGATGGGACCGAGTGTGAAGGTTGAGGTCAACGATGACAGGTTGATCAGAGTTCATCATGAGAATCTAGTAGTTAGAGGTACCAGATGGAAGAGGTTGAGTGGCCGCCTGACCTTCAGGTGGTTGGGTAGCCACAAATCCTTGCTGAGGGAAAGGATTAGTAAGCACAGTCGGTTGACTAGGCGCAGGACTAGGAGGGACGAAAGAGGAGGCTTTTTGTCCTCGCAATACTGCTTGAGACTCCCACATCTACCACATCTGTGGTAGAAGAGGACAATCATGTGTATAATGACCAAAAAAACCACAACATGAACAAGGCTTATTCGTGCGAACATGCCTGTCTTGCTTGGGCTGAGTGCCCTGTTGCTGGTTAGCAGTGTTAGGAGTATTACCTTGATTAGGTCCAGGATTACTGGGGGCAGATTAATTTTGAGTGCCTTTCCTCTTCTTTTTGGAAGGGGGAGGATTAGTCACGCCCTGCTGTGCATACACCTACCCCTGAGGGGGCGATGGTTGCTGTTGCGAGGGTTGAGAAGGCAAGGGAGGCGCAGGTGCTAATGCTGGAGGAGCTGGAGCACCAGGCTGTGGATACAAATAATAATGAGGTTGGGTAACAGTGTGGTAAACAGGAGGTTGGGTAAAAGGAAGAGGCATGCCATATCCTAGATACATGCTACTGGGAGGGGAAAAGGTGTTGGAGGTGCTGGCCCCTCCTTGAGGAAAACCATAGCCCATAGGAGGTTGAGCATATGGATGAGAGAGAGCTCCAATGATACCGTCAGTGGTATGAGATGCCCCCAGTGCGTTGGCACCACTGGGTCTGGGAAGATCAAGTAGAACGGTATAAACATAACTCGACTGAGCGTAGATCAGATCATATTTTAAGGAAATCTGGAGAGCGGCTTCTTCAGTTTGAGGGAAATGCGATGTGAAATCTTTGTCGATAGCAGGCAAGAGAGATCTAAGGAACCAGTCCATGTAGACACGGTATTTGAAGGTAGGGGCTTGAGATAGGCTCTTTATTCTTTGCCATCCTTGGACATGATTGGATAGGTGGGTCGCAGACGATTGACGAAAAGAAGTCAAAATTTCATTACCAATGTCATAACAGAGGGGAAGCTGGAAGTAAGACAGAAAAGCCCAGGCAAGAGTCGCAAAGGTGGTATGAGAGAATGGGGCCTGATCAACATACCACTTAGAAGCTTCATTAGTAATCGTACGTTGGAACAACCGAAGACAGATAGAGTCATCGGTAATGGAGTTAGACGAAAACCACATGTGGAAAGATTGAACATGATTTGTAGGATCTTCGCCAACAAGACCTTCAAACTTGGGGATGTTAGAAGGGAGCTTGGTTAGAATTGTAGGCCAACCAACATTATGGTGTATAGGGTCATTTATCAATTTGTCAAAATCGGGAATACTGAGGACTGCCATATAGGGGAGCAAGGGAGCAGCCGGGGTAGTTTCCGTTGCAGTCCCGTTAGTAGTATTCCCAACATTAGGTCCTGAACCAGACATGGTGAAGGTGACATAAGGAGAACTGGGGGCGAAATCAAAAGGAGAACCCAATGAACCACAAGAAGAGTCAGTGTGCAGACTCGGTGGAGGACTAACTCGAATCCTACTCGGAGGAGAAAGTATTCATATAGGAACTGAGGATGAAGGCCAAGAAGTCTCCAGGATAAATGCCTTGGTGGTGCAATGATGATGACACAAACACAACACAAAGGAAAGAGAGACCAACAAGGGCAAGGAGGTGTAGGATCAACTGATTACAATGTCGAAACAATGGTAGAGAGGTGCAAGATCAATTGATTTCAATGTTTTAAATTCTTTGCTTGGTGGTGTTAACCAAGCTCTTTTTCGCTTAGGGTGTGTGTGTAAATTTTGTAAATTTTAATTTTTAAACCCAGACGTTTGTAGAGAAAAAGAAAAAGTGTGTTGTATAACTGTAAATAAACCTGCAGATAACAGTATATGAAACTGAAATAACAGAAAATAAACAACTAATAATGCAATAATCTAAACCCAAGGAGGCGAGCCTCTCCACAACTAGTCTGTAGGTGGGAAAAAATCTAGTCAAAACACATTGAAATAGCCAATAGATCTAAGGTTGGGAGGGACAGGGATCTAAAGGTCAGATCTACTAGAAATTGGTGCAGAAAAACAACAAAAAATTAGAGGAAAGATTATTGTAAATGAGGTGGCGAAAGGCTATATCCTGGAGGGAAGCGGAGGGGACCCTGGAGGAAAACCCAAAAAAAAACTAAATGAGGTGTTTTGGATGGATAAATAACCAATATGAAGTGGATCTGAAGGTAAGGTATCATATTTGAAAAAATGGTTGAAGCCACTGAAATTTCAGACAACCTGCAACAACTAAAACTCTTCCACCAAAGGTGGAGGGTACTGAAGCCCTAGGGGGCTAGGTTCCCACTTAGTTGAGTAAAAAATAACAAGTAAAGGTCTAAAATGGGTGGAGACAGAGTTCAAACAACCCTAAATAGAGGCCCAGACAAACCCATAAAACTTTCAGAAAAACTCTCGCAAAAAGTCCAGGTCGCAATTTCTGACCTGATTTCTGTAGAGGTCGTAGTTTTAAGCCTGTTTTCTATGCCCTGGAGGTTTAGGTTGCAGGTTTTGGCCCAAAAAGTGCGTCCTGGACTTCCGACACTCTTGGCGGTAGATTTCAGAAGAATGTGTTGTCTCCGCTGCGACTGATGCCGATCACCTGCGCAATAGGTACGAAAACACACGGAAGTTATAATTTTTAATGTTTTGGGGTTTTATAGGTTAAAAACAACATCAATAAAATCAAACAAGAATCTGAAGAGAAATCCTAGGGTTTGAAGTAGCTGGATATGCAAGGATCTGAAAAACGACAGGGGTCGTAATTGTAAACCTGTGTGGAGTTGCCAATTGTTAGTATGAATCTTAATCGCAAGTGTACGAAAAAAGACCACTTTAGCTGTGCATAAAAAATAGCCCTAATAGTAAATATGGCTTCCAATATCCTCAGATCTGCAATTAGGTGATCAAGATAAATGCTGTAAAAATCTAGATCTATACATCAAAAGACATTAAGCAGTAAATAAAAACGAGATTTACTGCATGCATCCAATAGACAAGACAAGAATATGTTGAATGAATTTTGTATTGAGGGCACCTGGGAGGAAAACATAGAAGGATGTTACTAGTTCTCCTCAATGGGACGGGTTCTTGTAAGTCCTCAACACTTCAGACCTAAAATCTCTCTCTCTTGATGGTGTAGAAAACCCAGACAAAAAGTGGAACTCAAAGGGAGCTTACAAGAAAATGGTAGGAAATATGACAATGATGGTGGATCAAAGTCAGACCAAAAGTATAGATCAAGAGTGATATTTAGGCAACAAAAGGTGGTAAATGAATGGAAAAACCCTTCTATTTATAACAACATATTGAGTTAGTCTAGATATTGGTGCATAATTAAAATATTATTAACCAAATCAAGATCCAACTTTTATGGAATATTTTATTATATTTGTTGGAGGGAAAAAGAATTTGACTTGGGTCAAATCCCTTTATTTGTAAATAATAAACAGATACATTATTTATTTATTATTTTAAGGATGTGGTTGAGTGATAATCAAATAGATACTGATTTATTTAATTATTTATAAATGATTTAGTCATATTTAACAAGGAATATTATTTAAATAAGGTTTAAATAATTATTCCTAGAAAATAATAAGATAAATAACGATTTATCTAATTAATTTTCCTATTTTGGGTTAAACATAACCAGGAATATTAATTAAACTATTGTTTAACTAATTATTCCTTGAGGAAAATCAAACAAATGTAGATTTATTTAATATTTCCTCATGGGGTTTTCTGTTTAGACCATAAACAATTTAATAAAGGTGGTTTACTAAGTTATTTTTCATAGTGAAAGCAATTTTACTTAGGGTAAAATTGATCTTACATGGTGTACTTGGGTCCATCTAATAATAATAGGTTAGATGACCAAAAAATGGTGTAACAATTGGATTTTTGATTTCCTTTAGGTTTTGATTGTTAGACAATGTTAACAACTAAATGTTGAAAAGGCATAGGCACTAACGATGATGCATGAACCGAAGAAGCAGTTTGTAAGTACAAATGTTTCAATTGACTTAGGAGGTTATCTATGCCATTATCGATCGATCCTACAATCCTTTCAACATGGGGACCATGCTTGGGTTTGGCTAAATCAATCTTAGATCGAGGAGCATCAGGAAAAATCTTGTACATGACTCCAGATTGAGAATATATGAGTTGTAACTACTAGGCTTTAAATATGTCTTGTTCTTTAGTGAAAACTCCTGAGAGTGACACATCCTTAGAAATTTTTGGTTGTAATGATTTTAAAAACCACTCAAGAAGGAATTCATTAGGGATATAGGCCTTAATGAGCCTATTCCTTCTATGCCATTCCTGAATATGGTCATGCTCTATAAATTTCTTTGTCTTGTTGGAAAATAGCCAATAAGTCAGTTCCAACAACATATCAGACAAGAAATTGGTACCCTCCCAAAGATTTTTCCCAATCTCAGCTAGAAAAACTCCACCAAAAGTGGAGGACTACAGTTAATTGTAGTTAAATTAGGAGGAATCCGCCTTTTTTGGTGGCGTGCTATTAAACCCACCAAACAGCTAATCGTCGCATTAAATACTGCAGTTAGGGTAGGGGTGGTCACAATCCGACCCCCCTTACCCCACGGTATAACTTAAAACTCCACCAAAATATGGAGTGGAACTCAGATTGCTGGTGTTCCACTAAAACCATGGAAATTTTTGACTCCCCGTAATTTGCAAGATTGACAAAAGGAAGTAGTAGGGAACCACATCAAACCACTTTGGAGTCTAAGGACCTAGCCTTCCTGGGCTCATAGAGGGCTCTCTCTATGTTTATGTTTAATTGATTTATCTTTATGCTTATGTTTTCTGATTTTAGGCTAGTTATGAAGTTCGGGATTTTTTTGTTTTGTTTGTTTGATTAATTGATTGATTGATTTATTGACTGTTGGTTGAAATAGATAGACCGTGGGAAGCTTAATCCATTGCACTATGGAGTCATAAAAGTTTTTAATTGTACATCAACTCTACAAGGGTTTTCATAGGGCAAGATAACTGTTAGAATGAATATGACATGAAAAAAAATTGTGACTTCAGTAAAACTAAAGGGCAATTAAGAATCCTTTAACTATAATTCAACAAGAAAATCATTTAAGAGAGAAACTAAAGAGCAGCACACCCTAGAATTATTTAATCAAAACTTTACTAAGAAAACCTTTAATACAACAATCCAATAATCTTAAAGAGCAGGACACCCCTGAATTCTTTCGCTATTACTTTCAGACAAAGAAAACATTCAAGATAACAATTAAGTGAAATTAAAGAGCAGGACACCCCTAAATTATTTAACTAAACTTCAAAGAAGGCCTTTAAGATAACAGTGTAAGAAAAACCAAAGAGTAGGACACCCCTGAATTTTTTGACTAAAATCTACTAAGTAAACCTCAGGGAAACAAGCTAAGAATAACTAAAGAGCAAGACACCCTTGAATTCTTTAATCAGAACTTGCAAAAGAAAACATAAAGATAAAAGTAATAGACAGAGTTAAGGTGCCCAAACATCATATCTTAATCTAAAATTTATGTTCTATTATCATAGAAATGATGTACAATATGGTAAACAAATGAGAAACAATGACAAAGAGGGATAACATCACCATTAACATAGCTCAAGAATTCTGTGAACGTGCTTGTATTATTGATGTCCAAGACAGTTACAATGCTCCAGTGCAATAATCTTTGCAACTCAGAGTCTGCTCAAAATCCAGCCTAGTAGCCAATCAACTAACCAAGCCAACAACCAACCAACAATAAAAATGAACAATACATGCAGTATTTATCTACAGATGAGGAGGTGGTCCTATTCTAGGGTTCTAGACTGCACTTATTATAGAGTATTTGTAATCTTTACCTTTGAGACCATGCAAGGCCCAAGGAAAAAATTCACTGACTAACTCGCTGTAATAATAACTCTTAAATTAACTGCTGAGCTAACTTTGAAATATTTTCACTATTTGGCTCTAATATTTAACTTTTACAATAACTTCTGAGCTGCTAAAAATATCTCTGAATGCTTTATTAATTGTAGCTACTTTTATTTAAGTAAAATGAAGCTGTAGGTGGAAAATGTGATTTGGAAGAAGTAAAGGCTAATTGGCCTTGTCATTCGGATCTGTCTTCTTCGTTGATTTGCTTGTGATTTGTCATTTAACTTTTAATTTGTCTTCTAAACTCTGATTCTGTCTTCATCTGTATATTTTATCCTTTAATCCTTTACTGCCTTTGTTGTCTTTGATGTCATTTTCATCTCTTTCATTATCTCACTGTTTGATCTGCTTCCTTATATTTCCTCTATTTTTGACTCTGTCTCTTAACATTTTCTTTTGCCTTTGAATGATATTTTATCTATTCTTTAACTCTATGCTTTTATTTGTCTTCATCTCTGCGCAGTCACTGTGAAAATTTCTCTTTTCCTTAATATGTCTTTGAAGAAATTTTTTTGCCTCTATAGTGATTGAATCATCATCAATGGTCATGATCCATTTTTGATTTAGATTGATCTTGTGCTCCTAATCCTTTGATAAATAAGGCTCCTGGATCATCACCCAGAGAACCCTGTTTTAATTAGTTTTGGACATGCGAACACAAATTTATCACATTTCCTGATTCTTCGATCATCTGCAAAATAAAACAATTTATTAATAAAACGAGATCCTGTGGGATGGGGAGCAATGGTGGCTCACATGTAGTAGCACAAGTTAGGGACAAAGCCTGTTTACAAGAGGTTTTTTGTTTTCCATGTGTGGCTATGAATTTTTGGGTTTGTAGGGGTTACACGGTGGTTTGGTGGCTTATTGCAGCGACACAGGGCTTTGAAACATGTTTTAACGGGGGTCAATGGTTTCATGGTAGGAAAGTTGTGGTTTACGATTAGGGTAAGAGTGGTGAGGTGGTATTTTTCGCGGGGGTGCGATAATATGGAGGGAGTGACACATGGTGGATAGGATGGGCATGAATACCACCCATTTCACAAAGCCCAAAGGTTTTCAAATATCAGGCGATTGGGAGTGTGATATGAGGTTAGGGCTATCAGATCGTGAGGCAGAGATTCGATGGTGGTCAGGGTTGATGAAATAGCGGGCAAAATGATGTGGGGCCCAGGGGTTAATAGCGTGGGGCCTGGGATAAGGATTTAAGCAAAGGGTTTACTATATGTAGGGTTTAAAGAATAAAGGGGTCGGGGTGTTTTAATATAATGGGGGTCATGTCTTTTAAATAAACAAAGTTTTATTTAAACAGAGTGGGTCCCAAAACAAAATTAATTTCAAAATAATGTAAAAAGGGTTTTTACATTGTTTTGAATAAAAATAGAGGGAAATGAGTGAAGGGGAGGGTTTTTTATGAGGAAAAGGGGGTTTTAGGTCGGGAAAAGGCTAAAATGAGGGGGTTTTTAATGTCAAAACAATGGGTTTTTTCAATGTATGAGGGTAATCCAAATAGGTAAAGTGAGAGTGTTAGTCATCCATAGTTTTTACTATTTGTAGATGACTATAGATTGGTTCTAGATTTCTAAAAACAAAATTCCTGAATATCATGAGTTTTAGAAATCTCACTGCCTTCATTATCGTTGAGAGCAATTTTTCACGATTCTACTATTTTTTCATTCCATGGTCAACCTACCACTTCTAAAAAACCCCTCATGGGCTTATGCCACTCGTCTACATCCTATTTTTCCCACCTATAACCTTATCACTCTATTTTTGCCTTGCCCATAACTCCATTTTCCACCTAGGGTTTCCTACAATCTTAACTCATGCCCATGATTCCCAAGTCCCTCAAGCAATGATGGTCCCTAAACTATCTTTGTAGAATCTTTAGATAAATCAAGTACATTGGATTTTGGATC
Source organism: Pinus albicaulis (assembly GCA_034641835.2). Taxonomy (NCBI): domain Eukaryota; kingdom Viridiplantae; phylum Streptophyta; class Pinopsida; order Pinales; family Pinaceae; genus Pinus; species Pinus albicaulis. The sequence goes on along the minus strand of CM076583.1, from coordinate 243,199,736 downwards.
TTCAATACACCACTTTTTCAAATACTCTGTTTTTACACTTCAAGATTCCAAACCAATTTTCAATCAAAGAGAGGTCAAAGAATCCCCACTAGGTCAATTAGGATTTCATGTATTTCAAGGTCATCATCTCCAAAAAGACTACATTCATCTTCAAAGTCTGCACATAAGGTAATGGGCTATCTTGACACTTTTGCATAATTAATAAGAGGCCAACCAGTAGAAGAAATTTGTAAGGTAAGAGGTATGCTACTCAATAATGGCATCTTGCAGTAAGGGAGATAGGAAAACTAGGGTTTTTTAGGGAAATTTTCTTGGTTTCATGACCTCCATGGTTAAAAAATCGACAAGGCTTGTATCCTAATGCTCTTACACCTCCTCTTATCCTTAATATACCTTCATAAACACTTTCCATCACTCCTATCCCTCAAACTCATCATTTTTCTACAAAACCTAGCTTATTGCAACAATTTGACACTTTTCGAAACTAGGCCTGTGTTTTTCCCTTTTAGACCCTTTCCCCTCACTCAATCCTTGAAATTCCACTTTCCCCTTCTCCCTAACATCCATCCCTATTCCCAAAAATTTCCCCAAGAAGTTATACAACCCTTAACCCCTTAATTCCTCTCCCTCTACAAGGCACTCCTAATCCCCTCTTTTCAAACCACAATTTACATTGGGTCGTTAATATGCCATTATTATTATCACTTTTGAACACTTATTCCACCCATTTCTACCATTCTTCATCACGTCATTTATTATAATTTATTATTTAAATCCATTTTATGATGATTTATGCTTCTATGAATGAATGTTATTTATTCTCCTTTATTTCTAATAAATTGATGATTATGAATTATTTTATCAATGATAGTTTTAATAAATTGGTTATAACATTATTCACCATTTTTAACCTCCAAGGTAATTTCCAGATTGAAGATTTGATCATTAAAAGTGCCAACTCAGAAATGCGCTGGAATAAGGAGTGACAGTTTTGCGGTTGAGATTCTGAGCAAATGAAGACGAATCTGGAAAATCCGGAACATGGGTTTTGTCCAGAACGGACCCAATTAACTTTGGTAAAGAACGGTTTGCCGAAATTCGTCCTGTGTTGAGAGATTCGCAGAGTTCTTTAAGCACGATTTTCTCAGTTCTGTTGTTGCGGCCGTCCTCCAAATCTCAGCTGCAAAGCCAAATTCGCCTTCTTCTTGTTGATCAATTGGTTGGAAACAATCTAATTTTGTAATAGAATCATGTTGTAATTATCTCCATTGTAACCACTCTTTGCTCTCTTTGTATTTAAATCAGAACAGAGATCAGAGAGAGGGAGGACTTCAGGGATGGATTCGAATGATGGAATTGAGGATGAATTAGAGAATCAGAATTGAGGATGGAAGAGAGAATGGATAATGGCTGAGCGATTGAGAGATTTCTTGTTGTAATCCATTATAACTCTGCTTTGATATTTTAATATAAATCTGGTTGCCATTCATTCTTTTCATCTGAAGTAACCCAGCAGCATCCGCTGGCGGCCAAGGGCCCAGCCTCTGGTGGATTGTGCTACTGCTGTATATTATATTATTTGGTTTATGCGTGGTTTTTCTTATTAGCATTATTTGGTAATCTGATGTGTTGTTTAGTTTACATCACACGCTCTGTTATGTTTAATTTATTAAGGTTTCTAAAGACAGAACTATTGTATTGACTCTGCATCGTATCTCTGTTCTTTTAAGTGTTGATCTTTACAGAATACTGTTGCTGTTTAATTACAGAGCCGCTGTGCTGTGCACTTGTTCATTAACATTACGGAATTTATCTTAGAAATTATATTCCCTTGCGATTATTGAATTTATGAACGTTGCTGCTCCATTCTAAAAGACAATCGTATTATTTATAACTAAGACTGACAAGTGGATTACCAAGATCAGATTGCTATTAAGGTGTGCCGTATGTTAAGTTATTATGCATTTGTATTTGGATTTCCAGCGTTGTTTCATATCCTCTCATTAATCAATGCTGTTCTATTTCCTTGTGCTGTTCGATTTATTCTTAGAGTAAAGATTGCTATTAATTTGGCTTTGCTATTGTTCATTTCCATTAATTAGAGTTTGCTGTCCAGATTCTTTTAATTACAGTTTGCTGCCCATTTACTTTGTTGTTCTATTGTGCTATCTGCCGTTCCATTTACTCGCATTTGTTGTTTTGGTGTGAGAGACGATCTAAGGCTGTAGTGAGCCTCGGCATTCACTGTCTAGCTCCCAGACCCGTGGTCTATGCTCTAATTTCCTTTCCATCAGTTTCCAAAGGGATGGGCTATTGTTGTCAAACCCTTGACTGATACATTGTTTATTTTTCCGAATGCATGATTTAAAGTCTTAAAGTGCTTTGCTGTAAGTAGATTTTATTTCTAGCTTTCATTTAATTTTGGATTTTAAGCACTATACTGCAAAACATTACTCTTGAGTAAATAGCCGCCTTAGACTGAGTACACTCTTGGAATAAAAAGTCGTCCCTGGGTTGACAATTAATGTGAGGTAATTAGGAGTTACAAAGACACCTTTTTATCGCTCCACAATTTCCTCTTCCAACTAAGCTAGGTTTTGCTATGGAAAAGAGCCATCAGAGTAGAAGATCCATATGGTAGGTCATATCAGCAATCATGAATCCATACCAATGCATAAACATCATGCCTCCATCATTTTCCAAGAATTCATTCTAAGGGCCAAGTCATTTGCCACACCTAGGGCCAATTTTTCTCAAAAATATGTTTATGGCCAGACAGAGATTAATTTGGAAAATTTCAAAGAGTTTTTTTTCCATCATAGCACCTACAAGAAAAACCTCCTTCATTTTATACACAAGTATCATGGTTTGGGAGCAATGTAAAAAATACAGGTGCCACTGGAGAATTTCTGCACTGCTAGAGGGACCTTGGAAAAATCCACTTTTTCACATCTGGAGTGTCCAAATGACTTTCTTGATGATTCAAATGAAAATTATACTTGAATTTGTTTCCAACGATCCATCATGGAGCCAAATCCGACATCATTAAAGAGATCAAAACAGGACTGCAAGTACACCTATTTTTCTGCTGAAGTGGCGCTATGCACAAAGAAATGTTTGGATTTTGGATTTTTTACTAAGCTACAAGAGCTGGATCAATAAAAAAAAAGAATTTATGGAAATTAGACTCATCAGGCTTTCCAACGAGCCATCACAGAGCCAAATCTGACATCGGGAAGTGGTCCAAAACCTGGTTGCAAAACACCCTATTTTTCTGCTGAAGTGGCACTACGCACAAAGAAATGTTGGGATTTTGGACTTTTTACTATGCTACAGGATCTAGATCAATAAAAAACAATAATTTCTAGAAATTATACTCATCATGCTTTCCAACAAGCCATCACGGGCCCAATTCCGACACCGGGAAGGCCTCCAAATGCCCTCTGCCAAATGGCACTGCGCACAGGAGAAGTTTGGCCAGAATTGCTACATAGAGATCAAAAAACTAAAAGAGGAAAAAAAGCATGAAAGCCTTGGAGTTTTGGCTGAGGCTTCTTAGTAGGTGTCCAAGACCTCTTGAAGGAACATTCCACCAATTTTGGGAAAAATTGAAATTTTTTTTGTTTTTTTGAAATTTTGAGGCCTCTGTGTGCAACACCCTAGGCGCTACACACAAATTTGGTGCATCCTCAGCTTGAAAAAATTGCACTTTTTGGATTCCTCTCATCACCAAGAGTCTGCTCACCAAATTTCATATCATTTGGAGCATTTTTTACCCCACAAAAGGTCAAAACACATCAAAATTTTGACCTTTCTACCTGATTTTCAGACCAAGTGCTGCACACGGAGAAATGTTGAGAGAATTGGTTTTTGAATAGGTAAATGGTACCCAATTAGGAAAACTCATGAATTTCTGGAAAGTAGACTCATCAGGCTTTCCAAGGAGCCATCATAGAGCCAAATTTGATATCAGGAATGGGTCCAAAACACAGCCACAAGAGACGCTATTTTCTGCTGAAATGGCACTGCGTACAGAGACTGCCTAGTGTGTTTTGCACCAAAAGTCAACAAAACACACTCATTTATTGAAAATATATATTTTTGAATTTTTTGAGGCTAATTACACTAGAATTAGGTGCAAATAGTTATTTTCGCATTTATTTCTTAGGATATTATGTGCCTTGGGCCTTGCATGGTCTCTTGGCCATGAATGGCATTTATGGTTGAATTTGACATTTTCCTACCATATTTAGGGTTTTAGTCCTCCTTTGCTCCATAAATAGAGCATGAGGCCCCTATGTATTTTGTTGGAATTTGATGAGCTTGAAGAGAAATATACATGGTTTTATGAGCTTGGAGAAGAAATTGGTTTTGTGAAGTGGATGAATGGTTTGTTTGTCTTGATGATGGAGAAGCTTGTTTACAGGATTCCATAACTTGGTGAATGGTGATGTCTTCTTAACTTGTTAATTTTTTCTTGTTGTCATTTCGTTTCATTCTTCTTGGCTGCTATAGATCAGAAAATTATACGTTGATACATGTCCTTTATATCTTTGATGTTTTCCTCTTTTGGCCATCTTAAGGAATTCTTAATTGCTCATTAGGTCCACCAAAACTTGTTTTTTGTTTCATGTATGGTTAGTATTATAGCTTACAAGTCTGATTCATGGTATGTCCTACTTATTTGAAGTTTTCAAAACCCTATCTTGAAGCCTTAATGTGGAATATTGATTGCTAGGTTAAGTCAAAGAGGTCTCGTTCGATCTTGCCCTTTGTCCATGCTTTTCAACTTGTTTTAGAGTTCCCAATAGCTTGAAATATGATGTTTAGGAGTTCCCTCTTCATAAATTGAGTTATTTGTTTTATCTTATATGTTTTCCCAAAATCTGAAGGTGAATTTCTAAAGTTAGAAGCTCTTATGCTCTCTATGTTTCACTGGAATGTTTATCTTATCTTTTTATCAGTTTGAGTATTGTTCATAGAGCTTAATGGTTTGCCCTACCTCATGAGTAGTAGCTTTAAAACTATATATGTTTAAGACCTCTTAGTTTTTTCCCAAACTTGATGTTCACTACACCTCATACATCACCTTAAGGATCCATTAACCTTGCTAAATTGGCCCTATAGTACACTCTGTTACATCATTCAGACACTTTTGACTTAATTTGACTCCATAGCCCAATGGTTTTGACATACTCTCACTCCTCCTATTGCACTTGACCATATTACCCATCCAAAACAATAAAAAACCCTACACATAACAACTAGCCTAAAATAAAAAACCCTAGAGCAAAAAGAACACATCCTTTGCACCCAATAGAGAGATCCCTCTCTGAGTCCAGAAAGGCTACATCCTCAGACTCTAAAGCTTGGTTCCATGTTACCCTGTCATTTGGTCTACTAATTTTCCAAATCACAGGACACTAACAGAGAGGTAGTGAATAGGTTAAATGAAAATAATGAAGGCAGTGAGATTTATGAAAATACATGATAGTCAAGGAATGTCATTTTCAGGAGACTGTAGAAAATCCATAGTCATCTAGTGATATTGTGAATACAGTAGACTAACAGTGGTTCAAGTTAGGGAGAGCATCTCCTTTAGCAGTTGTCAAGAACCTCAGATCTCTCGATTTCATAGATCAGTAGCCTATTTGTATTTGGTTGATTTTCATGCTATATTTTGTTGATCTGTTGCAACTTGTTGTGGCTGTGACCTTTAAAAATTGAAAAACCATGTTTGATACAACTCAATTTTGCCTACCCATCGTTATATTCTAGCATTTTTTCTTCATTCCTTAGGTGCATTTAGAATTGCAAAACCCTTGACATTATTTTATTTTGAAAAGCAAACTATCTAGATCTAACCTTATAACTTCCAAAGGCTCAAATTAGACTGATGAGCTCTTTTATTCTCTACCTACCTACTTATCTATCAAGATTAAGCAATTTGACATATTTTTATTCACTAACTATCAACAGGAAATTTAAAGCACGAATGAATCAAGGTTAAGCATTTTGATCATCATGAATTGTGGCATTTTGGACAAGCTGCACACAATATTATTTTTGCAAAAAGTAAACTAAACTGAGGACTTTGATCTTGAATCTTTCATTTATCACTTATCCCTCTTTTTCTTATTAGTTTCAGATTTAGGCTTTTGAACCAATATCATTTTCTATCTACCTACTAATAAGCCAAGTTTAAACAGTTTGGAAAACCTTCATTTTCTAACTTATCAGCAAAAATTCAAAAAAAATTCAATCATGATTAAGTTATATGATTCAACAATACTTTTTTGAAAGTAGTGGCATTTTGACTTGCACACTTTCAGAAATATTTATTTTTGGTATGGGGCTTACCTTTTTCTTTTTATCTACCCTCTTTTCTTCTTTTCTTTTTTTCTTTTGCATCATTTTTTCTGAGATTTTTGTTTTGACAATGTTATATACAATGAAAAACTTAAAACTGATATTCTTAACTGAAATAATGCTTCAGCATCATGCCATTGACAGGACCTACAAATAATTATGTTCCATCCATTTCTTGTAGAAAAAATGCATTATTACCTCTTGCAGAATGAATGGTGTATGGAACTTTCCATAGATTATCAATTTTTCAATGCTTGCCTTTATCCATTCTTCTTGAATCCCACTTCAGCACTTTGTCCCCAATGTTGAAATCATTTTCTTTGGTCCTTTTGTCAAAGAGCTTCTTGATTTTTTCTTGTAACAATTGTGTTCTGGTGTATACTCCTTCTCTGGTTTGTTGCAACTGAAAAATCTGGTTTATTCTTCTTTGTATGTCATTTTCTTCAGACATCACCTCTTGAATGAGCTTCATTACTGACACTACCAAGCTTGTTGGGAAGATTGCATCTGTTCCATAGACTAGTTGATAGGGTGACATATCAATTGACTTTTTACTTGTTAGCCTATCTGCCCATAGTGCACGTACCAATTTGTTGTGCCATGGTTTCTTGTTTACTTCCAACAACTTTTTGATGATGTTCACCAAGCTTTTATTCGAGGATTCAACCAACCCATTACCTTGAGGGTAATAAATTGTAGAATGGCCCAAAGTAATGTGATATCTGTGGGAAAAATCCACCATTTTCTGGGATCTAAAAGAAACAACATTGTCTGTAATGATTTTTCTAGGACAACCAAATCTAGATAAAATATTGTTTTCAAGAAATCTGATAATTACTGAGTCTGTGGCAGTCCTGGAAGGAATGGCTTCTATCCACTTTGTAAAATAGTTTGTTGCAGTAAGGATCCACTTATGCTGGGTATAGGAAGAAGGGTGGATTTCTCCAATGAAATCAAGACCCCATTGTTGAAAAGGAGCTTCAACAGAGATGGGTTGTAATGGCAAAGGCAACAACTTTCTTTTTCCCTCAAATATTTGGCATTTATGACAGGAAATTACCAGTTTGTGGATGCCCTGGAAAAGGGTAGGCCAATAGAAACCAGCCCTAAGGATTTTATTAACAGTGGTTTTCCAATAGAGGTTACCACCACATTATCCTTCATGGAATTCATGCATGACCCTATCTGCATTTTCTTCAGGCAGACATGTAAGCAATACACCACCAGAATTTTTCCAATATAAAAATTTATCAAAAATTCAGAAATTCACAACCTTTAGTTTCAATAATCTAACCTTTGTTTTGGACAAACCAGGAGGAAAATTTAGATTAAAAAGCACATACAGTATATTAGCATACCAAGGAGAGTTTAGGAATGCTTCCTCAATAGGTGGAGTCGCCAGTTCCTCTTGTTCATCCATTGAGTCAATCATATTGATGTCCAGTGCTTGAAAATGTGTTTGAGCCATTAGTTTAGCTAGTCCTTGTCCTTTGATCAACTTGGTGGGCTTGATTTCCATATCATATTCTAAGATAACAACAATCCACTTACCTCTTGTTCCTTCAGGAACTTATGTAAGTATGTCTTTAACCACTGTATGAGGCACACATGCAATGAGGTGTGAGTGCAGAATGTAGACTGAAATTATTTAGTGTCTAATTAAAGCAAAAAATTTCTTCTCCATGATATTATATTTCAGAGGTGCATCTCTTAATTCCTGGCTGAAGAAAGCTATGGGTTGCTCCTATCCCATCGTGTTTTTATATACTAAGACAACAAAAACTATTTGTTTTGATGCAAAGGAGAAAATGAAGAAATATTTGGTGAAGTTAGGGCTAATCAGAACATTTTTTTTTGTAAGAGCTTGTTTCACCAAGTCAAAAGATTTCTTTGCTTATATGGTCCATTTGACTCTTGTTTCTCTTCTGATTATGTTAGTAATGTTTCTTAGGAGTTCTGCAATGTTTGGTATGAACCTTCTTAAGAAAATTATCTTTCCAATAAAAGATTGCAGCTCTTTGAGGTTTCTTGGGTGACTGATTTGCACTATTCCCTCAATTATTTTTGGGTTAATAGTGATCCCTTATTAAGATATGATATGGCCTAAAATATTCCCTTCTTGAAGGCCAAACAAATTTTTCTTGGGGTTCAAAGACAAACCATATTTTCTGCATTTTTCAAAGACTTTTCTTAAGTGAGAAAGGTGTTCTTCATCGATTTTGGAATAGACTGTGATGTCATCCAGGTATATCCCAATGAAGTAACCTATTTCTTCTGAGAAATCAATATCCATTTCTCTTTGGAAAGCAGCCCCAACATTCATTAACCCAAAAGGCATTTTAACATACATGAAGGTGCCCCAACGTTTAGTGAATTTTTTCTTGTGTTGATGTACCAACACCTGATTGTACCCTGAAAAGCCATCAAGTAGAGATATCCTTTTGGAGCATACTACCCTTTGTAGTATATGATCCATATTTGGTGAAGGGTAGTTGTCTTTCAGGGATGCTTTGTTTAGATTTCTGAAGTCTATGCAGAGCCTAATTTCTCCTGTCTTCTTCCTCACAGATACAAGATTTGAAACCCATTCTGAGTATCCAAGAGGGACTATTATTCTAGCATCATACATTTTCTTTATTTATTTCTCAACTAGTGTTAGTTGGACAAGATTTATTCTTTGTAATTTATGTTTGAAGAGCTTCTGGTTTTCTTTGAGAAGAATATTGTGCTGAATGATATCAGTATCATAGAATTTCAAGTCTTCATAGCTCTAAGAAAACACATCACTGAATTCTTTGAATAGCTCAATATATTTTTGTTTCTATGTGCTGGCAGTGTCTTTGACATTTTTATCATTATCGTTTTTTTTTACTGCCTATTTGATCTCTTCTACATTTGCTTCAGTGGATTCCATCTTTGGATTTTTAGCAACATCATTAAAATCAAACAGTTCTTCTAGAGGGACAAGCCTTTTTGGCAAGGTATTATCTCTGAATTGCAGCACTTCAAAGTCTTTTTTTTTTGGATCTGCACATAGCTCTGTCTCATGTGGGTCATCTTTTTCTAACAGATTTATATTAGCATCATCAGGGGGCTCTTTTTTGTATGTTTGTTTCTTAGCAGAGCAGTCCTCATTATGATCTGAGACTGAATTTGGCATTTCAAACCCATTTTTGGACTGTAGGAAATCTTCAATCTGTTTGTCACTTTCAAAAAATTGCCAATATTTTATATTATCAAGGACCGCTAGTCTATATTTGACTTGTATTTTGTATTTTTTTGTTACGATGAGGTTTTTGACAAGTACTGGCTACAAATTCTAGTCCATTGGACCATATATTTTGGTTTCTTGGGATGAAGGCAAGATCATATTATTTGAAATTTTTTTAGAGGTCAAGGGCATCATTCCTATATGCTCTTAATCTAGGATGTTTAGATGAATATTCTCCCTTAATCTACCTAATGAATAGCTCATAATCCCCATGGAAAGAGATCCTTTTGGCTCCTAATTTCTTGAGTAATTGTAGCCCTACAATGAGTGCCTCATATTATGCTATGTTATTTGTGCATTGAAATTTCAGTTTGTATGAGTGACCCTCTGCGGTTGTTCTCAGTTTTGTGTACCCAGACACCTGCCCCAGACCCAGTTTTTCCACAAGAACCATCAAAGCTCATACTCCATAGAGGTTTAGTTTTAGACTTTTTTTGTTTTCCATTATGTTGTTCATTTTCTATTTGGTCTGACTGGTCTGACTGTTCCTCCTCCTTTTCTTCTTCTTTTTCCACTAATTTTTCATCAACTTCTACTTGTTCACTAATTTTTTAATCATTGTAAAGGATAAATGAATCAAGGTCTTTGTGGACAGAATAGAGAGGGGAGTTATCAGGCTTTTCTTGACCACTGACCATATATTTCATATGAGTTTCCCTATATAGTCTTCTTGGTTGACTAAAGACTGGTATGGTAGCATAGGTTATATCCATTTGGAGGGTGCCTTGAAGCTTGGCTCCGCATGAATGTGATAGGAGCATGCCATATTTGGGAGGTATGTCAGCCACTACAATATCCATTACTAGGATTTTGGTTGGTATTTGTGCTAGATTAACACAAAGATATTTGATTAGGCCTAAACATTTAATTCTACTAGAGTTAAAAGAGTATAAATCTTTGTATGGGATAGTTATCTCAAGGCCTATTCTTTCCATAACTACCTTTGGCATGAGGTTATGGGAAAATCTTGAATCTAACATGGCATTGTGGAGGATTTTATCATGAATATTCAAACTGACATAAAATGGAGGCACACCTCCCTCTTGGAATTTTCCCTCTACTTCAGGTCCAAACAAAATTTCAGGTTTGTCATCATTTAAATTTATAGAATCAACATTTACTTCTATGTTTAAAGCTTTCAAAAATTGGGATCTATATACATCTTGGCCAAATAATTTAGTAAGAGGTATGGAGATTTTTATCTTGGAAATTTCATTCTTAATATTGAATGGTGTTTGTGTTTTTGGCATATTTAAATCATTTTTATCAAACACTATTTTTGCGGCAATTCCAGCTTACTGATTTTTTCTAGAGGTATCAGTTGAATCAGTTTTATTAGGACCAATAGTTGATATACTAGTGTTGCTTTCTAGACTGTTTTTGTTTTTATTTTTATCAGAACTTTTAACCATCATGTTTGAAGTTTCTACTGTATTTTTAGGATCATTTTTAGGGGTCTTCCTAGCAGAAATTTCAGGGTTCTTTCTCTTGGGAGCATCTTGGGTTTTATTGCTTCTGAGATCATACTGCCCATGTACTTCCATGATGGAATTTTCAAAACCTTGTTTATAGTCTTCAGATTCCAGGCATTCTTCTTCAAATTGAGTTGGGGAAAACATGCCTTGTTCTTCCTCGGTGAGGAAGACAATATCCTCATTATTAACTCCCACTATATTGATATGACTTTCCTCTGGTTCTTAAATCACCCCCTCATCCTCATCAGCATAATTTTCTTAGAAAGGAGGCCTGATTTTCTGGTTTTGTCCTCTCTGTATTATTTGAGGGGGGTTCCTTCTAAAGTTTTGGTTTTAGTTTTGGTTTCTATTTTGAGGAGCTGCTTGGTTTTCTCAAGGGTAAGTTCTCTCATTCATGTTTATTCTCTCCATCATCCTTTCCATAGTTTTAACAAGGTTATCAATCTCAGGATCAGATGTGGAGGTTACAGCCTCTTCCCTATATGTGACTCTCTTTTCTTTTTTCATTCTAGCTCTTTTGGCAATCAGATTTTCCTCTACACTTACCGCACCCCTCTGCATGTCTTTTAATGTAAGAGGGTATCTTTATCTTAGTTGGTAAGCCATTTTTGGGTCAAAGCCATCTGGAAATTTCATTAAGGCTAGACCTTGTGGAGGTTTCAAGTGGGTAGGGAGGGCATTATATACACTATTAAACCTAGTGCAGTAATCTTGGACACCTTCTCCAGTGTTTCTTTTGATGTTTTCATACTTTGATAAGATTTGGAGAAGGTTCTTCTTGACTTCTCATTTATTTAAGAACAGTTGATGAAAAGCAGGGAGGTCATGTATACTATTAGAGGTTATGCCTTTAAACCATTTTCTTGCTTCTCTCCCTAAGCTTTGAGCAAACAATCTTAGTTTAACATTTTCATCGTCTATTTCTTGTCTGTCAAAATAGTCATTCATTCTATCCACATGTTGTTGAGAAGTTATAGAACTAATTGCATCATAAAAGGGAATCTTGGACTCATAGTCCTGTGGTAGAACTACTAAAGGCAATGGTATAACTAATGGTGCATACCAAGTTGCCATGGCAAGGAGATGGGGAAATAAAGGGGGTTAATAATTGGAGGATTTATAAGAGGATTTAGAGGGTTAAATGGAGGAAGGTGAAAAATGGGTGTATGAATGGGGTTTGAATTTAGTACAACAAGATTCTGTTGTAAAATGGATGGGTCTAAAACTATCTGGGTTATCCAACTCTGGGATTTAGTGTTGGACAAGCTTTGTTCCAGTGGTGAGCCAGTTAGGATATTTTTCAAGTTTTTAAGGTTTTTAGGTAGGGAAATTTCCTTGTGAATAGGTCTAATAATAGTTGAAATTTTAGATCTAGGAGATTTCCTTAGGATGTGCTCTGGATTTTCAACTATTGCAGGAGGGTTTGGGTCAGGATGGGATCTGGTACAGATACTTCTAGAAGCCAGAACTTGGACCCAAGGCACAGAGAGGTTGAAAATTTATAATAGTTTGGAAAACAAACCAATCTGAGAAAGAAATACTTTATTCATGAAGTATTTTGACTGGGTTCTTATTTGAGGTTTCATGATATCAGGATTTCCAATAATTTTCCCAATGGAGTCTATAGAAAACCAGTGGAGTCAACAGGCCCTACTGAAAACCAGTGGAGTCACTAGGTGGATGATTTTAACTATATTGAGGATGGTTGTTGTCCACCATTAGCAACTAGATACTGGTCTTGGCTAACAATTGAGTCATATAAATTTGAAAGGGGTTTTATGAGTTCTTGAGGAAATATTAAGTTGTTTTTAATAACTTAGATTAAGTCCCCAGTATGGTCACCACTATGTTGGCTCCCTGTAATTTGCAAGATTGGCAAGAAAAATTAGCAGGGAACCAAATTAAACCACTTTGGAGTCCAAGGACCTAGCCTTCCTGGGCTCAGAGAGGGCTCTCGCTATGTTTATCTTTAATTGATTTAACTTTATGCTTATGTTTTCTGATTTTAGGCTAGTTATGAAGTTCAGGATTGTTTTGTTTTTTTTATTGATTGATTTATTTATTATAGGTTAAAATAGATATTTTGTGGGAAGCTTAATCCATTGGGCTATGGATTCATAAAAGGTTTTAATTGTACATCAACTCTCCAAGGGTTTTCATAGGGAAAGCTAACTATATGAAGTGGATCATTTTAGGTTATAATGAATATGATATGACAATAAATTGTTAATTCAGTAAAAATAAAGGGAAATTAAGAATCCTTTAACTATACTTCAACAATAAAATCCTTTAAGATAATCGTTTAAGAGAAACTAGAGAGCAGGACACCCCTGTATACTTTAATAAAAAATTTACTAAGAAAACCTTTAAGACAACAATCCAATAATCTTAAAGAGAGGGACACCCCTGAATTCTTTAGCTATTACTTTCCAACAAAGAAAACATTCAAGATAACAGTTCAGTGAAATTAAAGAGCAGGACACCCCTGAATTCTTTAACTAAAATTCGAAGAAGGCCTTTAAGATAACACTGTAAGAAAAACCAAAGAGCAGGACACCCCTGAATTCTTTGACTAAACTCTACTAAGTAAACCTTAGGGCAACAAGCTAAGTGGAACTAAAGAGAAGGACACCCTGAATTCTTTAATCAGACCTTGCAAATGAAAACATAAAGATAAAAGTGCGCAAACAACATATCTTAATCTAAAGTTTCTATTATATTATCAGAGAAATGATTTAGAATATGGTAAACAAAGGAGAAAAAATGACAAAGAGGGATAACATCACCATGATCATAGCTCAAGAATCCTATGAACGTTCTTGTATTACTGATGTCCAAGACAGTTACAATGCTCTAGTGCAATAATCTTTGCAACTTAGAGTCTGCTCAAAATCCAACCTAGTAGCCAATCAACTAACCAACCCAGCAACCAACCAACAATAAAATGAACAATACATGCAATATTTATCTGCAAATGAGGAGGTGATCCTATTCTAGGGCTTCAGACTACACTTGTTACAGAGTATTTGTAATCTTGACCTTTGAGACCATGCAAGGCCCAAGGCAAAATATCACTGACTAACTCGCTATAATAATAACTCTTAAATTAACTGTTGAGCTAAATTTAAGATATTTTGACTATTTGGCTTTAATATTTAAATTTTACAATAACTTATTAGCTGCTAAAAATATCTCTGACTGCTTTATTAACTGTAGTTGCTTTTATTTAAGTAAAATGAAGCTGTAGGTGGAAAAGGTGATTTGGAAGAAGTAAAGGCTGATTGGCCTTGTCATTCGGATTTTTCTTCTTCGTTGATTTGCTTGTGATTTGTCATTTAACTTTTAATTTGTCTTCTAAACTCTAATTTTTTATTCATCTGTATATTTTATCCTTCAATCCTTTATTGCCTTTGTTGTCTTTAATGTCACTGTCATCTCTTTCATTATCTCACTATTTGATCTGCTTCCTTATCTTTCCTTTATTTTTGACTCTGTCTCCTAACATTTTCTTTCTCCTTTTACTAATCTTTTATCTTTTCTTTAACTTTGTGCTTTTATTTGTCTTCATATATGTGCAGTCACTATGAAACTTTCTCTTTTCCTTACTCCGTCTTTGAAGAAAACTTGATGCCTCTATGGTGATTGAATCATCGTCAATGGTCATGATCCATTGCTGATTCAAATTGATGTTTCCCTCCTAATCCTTTGATAAATAAGGCTCCTGGATCATCAGGTAGAGAACCCTGTCTTAACCAGTTTTGGACCTAGGAACAAAAATTTATCTCCTTTCCTGATTCTTCGATCATCTACAAAATAAAATAATTTATTAATAGAATGATATTCTGCGAGATGGGGAGCAATGGTGGCTCGCAGGTAGCAGGGAAACTTAGGGACAAAGTCTTTTTACTGGAGGTTTTTTTTTTTCTGCATGTGGCTATGACTTTTCAAGTTTTCAGGGGTTACACGGTGGCTCGGGGGATTAATGCAGTGACACGGGGCTTTGAAACATGTTTGAACGGTGGTCAATGGTTTCGTGGTAGGCGGGTTGTGGTTTTTTCATAGGGTAAGAGGGGTGAGGTGGTATTTTTCATGGGGGTGAGATAATACGGAGGGAGTGACGCATGGTGGACAGGACAAGTGCGAATACCACCCATTTTGAATGACCCAAAGGTTTTTAAATCTCGGTGATTGGGAGTACGATATAAGGTTAGGGCCGTCAGATTGTGAGGTAGAGATTCGACGGTGGTCAGGGTTTGATGAAAAGGCGAGCTAAATGATGTGGGGCCCAGGGGTATAATGAGATGTAGGGTTTAAATGTAGCGTAGGGTGTTAATAACGCAGGTCCCGGGGTAAGTATTTAAGTGAAGCATTTATTATATGCGGGGTTTAAAGAATAAAGGGGTCGGGGTGTTAATAACGCGAGGCCAGGGATAAGGATTTAAGCAGAGGTTTTATTATATGTGGGGTTTAAATAATAAAGGGGTCAGGTCTTTTAAATAAACATAGTTTTATTTAAACAGAGTGGGTCCCGAAACAATATTAATTTCAAAACAATGTAAAAAGTGTTTTTACATTGTTTTGAATAAAAATAGAGGGAAATGAGTGAAGGGGAGGTTATTTTGTGAGGAAAATGGGGTTTTAGGTCGGTGAAAGGCTAAAATGAGGGGGTTTTTAATGTCAAACAATTGTTTTTTTCACCGTATGAGGGTAATCCGAATAGTTAAAGTGAGAGATAGTGAATAGGTTAAATGAAAATAATGAAGGCAGTGAGATTTCTGAAAATACATGATAGTCAAGGAATGTCATTTTCAACAGACTGTATAAAATCCATAGTCATCTAGTGATACTGTGAATACATGAGACTAACATCAATAAAAGCCACAACCTGTGCATGTGACAACGCATGTAAACCCGCTAGAAGTCAAGGGTTATGAAACTATTCGCATTCAATTTTTATGTAATGAGTTGACATGTGACCACATCCACGAAGCCCCAGAGTTATGGTTTGGATAGTCATCAGTTGAAGGTTTGATGCTACAGTTTAAATTTCATATGTGACCACATACAATGGGGCCGCCAGTAGGTTGGGACCGCTAGCAGTCCCCCCCCTCCAACTATGAAACCAATACAATTTAAAATAAAGTAGAAAACTATATGGGCAAGCTTCACCCGATAGTAGAGTTGGTGGAGACCTATGTAGGTGCACATGGAGGTCATGAGGTTGAACCCCATGGACTCTACCAAAATATTAGTCAACAGTCAAGGGGACACGTGGCAGCCTTCGGGCTGGCCACGTGTCACCCATCCAATGACCCAAATAAAATTCGTACAACCCAAATCTTTATCCCTGAATGTGCCATGTGTCATAATCTGATTGGATTTGAGAAAAGGGAATACTCCCAGTATATGCCACCTGTTGATTGTACCTTCACGCTGACACAATATCTTTATCATATGACATCGGTTTTTTGAACCGTTCACGGCTCCAAAATCACAACGATGAGACCTATTTGGTCGCTCAGGTTTGATATAGGTTTGAGCACTTTCAATTTTGAGAAAAAAACATGATCTCCTGATCAAATAGACATCAAAATACAAGAAAGTGGATATAAAGACCTTCCAAAGATAGTCTAGGATAAATACGGCCTAGTCCTACTAGCGAAGGTAACAAAAACAGTTACATTGACCTCCTAAAAAAATCATTTGTTGGTGCAAGTACCCGAGCTTCGCAAAGGCACCCTTTATAAGTACTAATGAGAGTGATACAATGTCTTCCTCGGGTACCATGGATATTCCCCCTGCAGTCACCTATGTGGTCCCTAGTAAAGGAAACCAAGGTCACTAGTTCATGGAACCAGCTCCAAAAATAGAATAAAAGAGAGATCAATGCCTTAAAAATAGCCACTTAGAGGGGGCAACCTCCAATACATTACATAAATTAACAATTCTTGGATGATACAAATGACAAAACCTCCTTCTATATATAGGACTCCATGGGGTCACAATATAATCCTAGCCGACCCAAAAATAATAATGTAAGTGAACAATAATAACAATATTGGGGTTACAAGGGTACAACAATATCAATAAGGAGGTTACACTAACAACAATAAGGAACTATACTAGTAATATAGGGACCTAACATGCCCCTCCTTCAAAAAAGTGTTGTCCTCAACACTTGAGTAGCTCCAAATGCTCCTGTATAAAATTATCATCCTCCCATGTACAAACTTCAGTGGGTAAGTTCTTCCATTTGATGAGATACTCTGAAATTGATTGATTTCATAGCTGTCAAGTTCTTGTTTTCGTGACTGCTTCAGGTTCCAATATCATTTTTCCTTCCTCATCAAGTTTTGGCAATATTTTTTGAGCTATAAGTTTGTCCCCTATAACCTTCTTTAAGTATGAAACATGGAAAACTGGATGCACTCGCGAAGGAGTAGGAAGCTCCAATTTGTATGTGATAGTACCAATATTTTGGGGATAATTTATTATCCTTCTTAGCTTGCTCGAGGGACATTTGTTTGTATGGTTGTAGCCATAAAAATACCCAGTCTCCTACATCAAAACTTCTCTTACTGCGATGTTTATCTGCCTGTTGTTTCATTCGATTTTGTGCCAAATTTAGGTTATCCTTTAAGAGTTGGAGAACTTCTTGTTGATGCTTGATGTGATCTTCCTTTGTGGACACCAATTTTTATCTTAAAGAATTAACGATGGACGGTGGATGATATCCATAAAGTGCCATAAATGGGGTCATTTTTGCTGCAGTATGGAAGGAAGTGTTATACCACCATTCAGCGAGAGGTAACCACTTGACCCATTGTGTTTTCTTATCAGATACAAAACAACGAAGATATCCTTCCAAACATTTATTCACTATCTAAGTTTTACCATCAGATTAAGGATGATAAGATGAGCTATGAGCTAGTTGAGTATCCAAACAAGAAAATAATTCCATCCAAAAATTTCCAGTAAAAATGGGATCTCTGTCACTTACAATAATCTTTGGGTTTCCATGTAGTTTTTTAATTGATTCAATAAATGCAGTAGAAACTATACTTGCTATAAATGGATGAGATAATGCACAAAAGTCTGCATACTTGGTAATTCTATCAACTACCACCATGATGACACTCTTTCCTTTGGGCTTAGGTATACCTGTGATAAAATCCATTGAAATCTCCTCCCAACGTTGACTTGGAATGGATAAAGGTTGTAGAAGATCCGGGGTCATAATTGTCTCAACTTTATTTTGTTGGAAAACTAAACATTCCACCAAAAAAATTTGAATATCAAACTTAAGGCCATCCTAGAAAAATTATTTCTTCACCTTGTAGTAAGTTTTTAAAAATCCTGAGTGTCCTACTAAAGGAGAAGTGTGCAATTACAAAAGAATATTTTGTTTTAGTTCGGAATTTTGGTAACTATATAAGCGATATTTGTACCATAAGGAACCATTTTTCCAACTGAATGTATCAAATGTACTAGGATCTTGCTGCAACTTTTGAATGAGTGTGCACACTTCTTCATCCTTCTTCCATTCATCCCTTGCTTTGGTTATCCAATCTAGTTGGATAATAGAAATGGCACAAAGAAATGATTTCACCCCTTCATCCTTTCTTAAGAGTGCATCTGCAAAAACATTTAGCTTCCCTTTTTTGTAGATGATTTCAAAGTCATAACCCAACATCTTTGTAACCCATTTTTTCTGCTCTTTTGAAGATAGTCTTTGTTCCAAAAATTATTTAAGACTGTCATGATCATTTTTTACCTTGAAGTGTTTTCTCATTAGGTAAGGTCGTAATTTCTTTAGTGCATGTAGCATTGCCAACATTTCCTTCTCATAAATAGCTTTTTGTAAATACTTTCCTTTGATTGGATGACCTTCAAAAGCAATGGGTCTTCCTTCTTGCATTAAAACAACACCAATTCCATTTTCGAAGGCATCACATTCCACAATAAAGGTTTTTGTGAAGTCTGGCATAGCTAAGATTGGTGCTAGGCACATTTACTCTTTCAGATGTTCAAAGGCCTTTGTTGCTTCAAGAGTCCATGAAAATGGATATTTCTTCAATAATGTTGTTAGAGGTGCTGCTATTCTCCCATAATTCTTAAAAAACTTGCAATAATACCCTGTTAACTCGAGAAATCCTCACAACTGCTTTATGGTTGTGGGGACTTTCCATTCCTTAATGGCTTTAATTTTTCTAGTGTCTAACTTAACACCCTCGTGAGATACAATATGAACCATATATTCCACCTCTTGTACTCCAAAGAAACATTTGGATGTTTTTGCATATAATTTTTTCTCCTCTAATAGTTTGAGAACCCTGTCAACATGTTGAACATGATCCTTCTAAGACCTGTTGTAGATTAGTGTGTCATCAAAAAATACTAGCACAAATTTTCTAAGGAAGGGTTTGAAAATGGAATTCATCAACCCTTGAAATGTAGAAGGTGAATTGGTAAGACCAAAAGGCATGAAAAAAAATCATAATGACCCTCATGAGTTCGAAATGTTGTTTTTAGAATATCTTCAATCTTCATTCTAATTTGATGATATCCTGAATGAAGGTCCGACTTGGTAAAATAAATTTCTCCATGTAATTCCAATAATTCATCAATCACGGGAATGGGAAATTTATCTTTAATAGTGATCTTATTGAGCTCCCTATAATCCAGACACATGCGCCATGATCCATCCTTCTTATGCACCACTACTACTGGAGCAGAGAAAGAACTTTTACTAGGTTTAATTATACCTGCCTCTAACATTTCTGTAATCATACGTTCAATTTCGCTCTTTTGGACATAAGGATATCTATAAGGCCTAATGTTTGGAGTAACACTTCCTAGAATCAAATGCATAGCATGATCATGATCATGAATAGGTGGGAGTCCTTTGGGAGTTTCAAACACCTTGGAATGATTGTCCAAGAATTTTTGGAGATCTGGAGAAATAGATGATTTTGATGTTGGTGTTAGTGTGAATTCTAATCGCAAGCGTACGAAAAAAGCTCACTTTAGTTTTGCATAAAAAACAACCCTAAAATCAAATATGGCTATCAATTTCCTTATATCTGCAATTATTTGACCAAGATAAATGCTACAAAATCCATATCTATGTAGTTAAAGACATTAAACAACAAGTAAAAGCAAGAGTTGCTCCATGCATCCAATAGAAAAGAAAAGAATATTTTAAAATAATTTTGTATTTATGACACCTGGGAAGGGAACATAGAAATATGTTACCAATCCCCCTCAATGGGATGGGTTCTTGTTTGTCCTGAGCACTTCAAATCTAAGATCTCTCTCTCTTGATGGTGTAGAAAACCCAGAAAAAAACGGAACTCAAAGGGAACTCACAAGCAATAAGGTAGAAAAATATGACAATGATGGAGGATCAAAGTCAGACCAAAAGCGTAGATCCAGAGCGATCTTTAGGAAACAAAAGGTAGTGAATGAATGGAAAACCCCTTCTATCTATAACAAAATATTGAGTTAATCTAGATATTGGTGCACAATTAAAATATTATTAACCAAATCTATATCCAAATTTTATGGAATATTTTATTATTTTTGTTTGAGGGAAAGAATTTGAATTTGGTCAAATCCCTTTATTTGTAAATAATAAATAAATAAATTATTTATTTATTATTTTAAGAATGTGGTTGAGTAATAATTAAATAAATAGTGATTTATTCAATTATTTATAAATTATTTAGTCAAATTTAACAAGGAATATTATTTAAATAATGTTTTAAATAATTATTCCTAGAAAATAATGAGATAAATAGTGATTTATCTAATTAATTTTCTCGTTTTGGGTTAAATATGACCAGGAACATTAATTAAATTGTGTTTTAATTAATTATCTCTTGAGGAAAACCAAACAAATAGGGGTTTATTCAATATTTCCTCATGGGGTTTCCTGTTTAGACCATAAACAACTTAATAAATTATGGATTACTAAAGCAATTTTACTAGGGTAAAGTTGGTCTTACATGGTGTACTTTGGTCCATCTAATAGTAACAGGTTAGATGAGCAAAAATTGGTGTAACAGATTTCCCCCCAGCATGCAAGCGTTAGGAGCTAATCGTATGACAGAAGTACGTTGTAAGAACTCAATCACTAGACACCGAAGGGGGAGTTAGAGAGAGAGAAATATAAGGTAGAATAAAGCGCAAGAGGACAAGATCCTGAGGAGGCAAGACTTACAAGTGTGAGAAGTCTCTTTTATGAGTGTTAACATGTTCTACATGAGGTAGGGGAGGCATACCTATGCCCGCCAAGATAAAAAGTACAAAGAATAATGTGTCCAGTAAACAAGGGACTGAACTATATAGTTCATGCTGGCATAAAAATGGGCCAGATAAAAGCATGATAATGGATCCCACATACATATTGTGCCTGGGACAACAACCAGAACTTATATAATAAGATTCGAGTACATGAGATATAAGTAAAAGCAAAGAGGCCCTGTAAAATAGGAAAGGGATCTGAAAATCTAAATGATACATTCAAACTGAAGAGGCTCTACAAGCAGTTGAGGTTGGAACCATCAAATCTATGGAGCTTCATCCAAGGTTGTAGTAGAAAAATCATTCGGCCGTGTGGGGGGCTACTTGAAGGGCCACCCCCTCATGAGGTCTGAAACATCTCACACACACCCAGGAATCACCGGTATAATATACTACGTCACTGAACCAATGAGTATACAGATCTTGATCATGCCATAAGGAGATGGAGCTGAGAAACAATCAAGTCAAAGAGAAATGGAGATTCCCTTTGTTTGATCTGAGGCACCGAACAAGAGTGGAAGCTGGAACCAAGGTACACCGCCCTCTAGACCTGTCTTCTGGAATGAATAAGTTGATGTCGACAAAAGGAGGTCCGCCATAGATGAGGCAATAATAGTCAACTAAGGCAAGAGGGATAATAGTAGTGACTGATAGACTGACACTAGGGATGATGGTGGAACGGGGGGGTACTAAGTAGCAAGTTCATGACTTCGCTTGTTAGAGCATAAAGGGCATGGATGACCTGGCAACTACTAACTCGACACTGGGGGGGATAGGGGAGAGTATGACTGAAGGAAAAAATGTGTGACATGAGAGAGGAACAAAGCAATGAAGGGTGGAGGACTATAGTGGGATACAATGGGACTCAGGACAGACTCCATAGATGTGATGATGACTCAACTCAAATGCTTTAAACAAGGGAAACTCAATGATGTTGCCACACAAAACAGGTCTGATGGGGATCATAAAAGCATGAGTACAAGATGGTTACTCACGAAAAAAATTGACATGAGCATGAACAAGTATGAAGGCAGAGTGGTGCCCCAAGTACAATTGTTGCAAGTGAAGAAATTCAATTTTGAGGAGTGGTGAAGTGAGCCTTCTTGGAAAAAATGTGTCTGCGTGAAGTATCTAATCACAAAAAATGAAAGGATACCCGTTTGAGAGCTCGGGGAGAACTTTCCAACTATACTAATGTATTTTCAAACTAAGCTATGGTTTGGTCATAACTATCAGAAGAAAAATCTAGGGTTTCTCTTTTAATATGTTATTTTCCTTCCAATTTGAATCATTTGTAAGTATAGCTATGGTGAATGTAGAGAGGAGAAAAGGCCCTAAATCTTGCGACAATCGTAGCAGACAAACTGACCATTGGGATCGAGATCCATCAGTTACAGGTAAGAGGCCTAACCCTACTCTTTCAATTCAAGGGATTAAAGTTTTAGATTAGGCACCCAGAGTCCAGGAACAGGCCAAGTCGCAATTTTTGGGGTCTGTTCTGCGACCTGCGTAGTAGGTACTAGGCAGAAAACTGCGACCTGTCCTAGGAAATGACCCGATAAGTGTGACATGTCAAACAAAGGGGGTTTCAATGTTGTTTTTGCCTGAGAGATGGGTTTTTTATGGTAGACGGGCATAGGTGCCCCTAAGAATGTTATGGTCATGCCAAAATGTATTTAGAAAAGGGGAATCTAAACACATTTTATGATGTGGTGCACCATTTTTTTTCGTTATGGTTATACATTTCGAGAAAGGGAGTGGAGGATTAAAAATATATTTTGGTACTCCATGAAGAAAATGGACTAAGTTTCCAGGTTGGCATACATGGTGTCACTATCCCAAAGAGTGGATTTGGATATAATGAACTGATGCTCACCTAGAAAACACACGGGTTGGTCAACAACAATGTCTAAGGGATTGGGTTGTTGATGTAAGATGAAGGAATGATGAGGGGGATCATCCCTAGAGTGATCTAAAGAGATTAGGGACTCTAGAGGTTCTTCTAAATGGGGAAGAATAATGATACTAAAGTCGACACAACCAGATACACTGGGAGAGTTGTGGAGAATTTCTTCTCTTGGTCTCTCAAATGTGGGTGCCCCCTTACCCAAACATTGGGTTTCAATGTAATGGCCATAAGGTGTATGTGGTGTGAACACATGGGTTCGATGTAAGGGGGAATAGATAAAGTCAGGGGTGGTGATTTCTTCCATAATTTCTATGACGTAATACCTCTCATCCATGCGGTTGAAGGAAAACCACTCCGACGCAAGAAAGATACTCGACTCATCATCATGAGAAGAAAGTTTCACATGCACATCATCATGGGGGTTGACGAAAGAACAAGCAGATAAGGGATCCACTGATGTTGAGCCTAGGGTGATCACTGAAGGGAGGTCAAGCAAAACAGAAGGGGAATTCTCAGAGGGAGCTTCCATCGTGGATCTCATAGATGATGACAAGTAGTGGAGAGTGGCCAAAGACTCTGTCATTTCGACATCCGGAGGGGGAATGTTAATAGGAATGGATGTGTCCTTTGGTTTTGCTGAAACAAAACACACAAATAAGGGAGCAGTGGACTCGTTGCACTTGGCCTTGAATTGGTGAACTACTGCTATAGAGGTGCGAAAGTCCTCGAGGCAGGGACAGAGGTGGATATAATGGCCATGGAAATACAAAAAGCACAGGATCCGGATCTTGGGGGGATGCCCCCAAGATCTAAGAAAATTGAAATAGATCTGACAAGATCTGCAAAATTAGAATGCAAGAAAAAAAAAAGAGAGAACACAAAGCAAATAAAACCATAAAGAAACTTGTTTTATTAAAATAGAGAATAACTATAGAAGCTACATTGTGGTGGACAATCTATCCTTTTACAAAGTGAGGCCTGTTATTTACAGCCTTTTTTTGAGTTACAATACCATGGGTAGATACTATAGGCGGATACCATGGGTCAATACCATGGGTGGATACCACTTACAATACCATGGGTAAATTCCTTGTGTGGATGAATACCATGGGTGGATACATACCATAGGTGAATGAATATCATGGATAGATGTCACTTACAATACCATGGGTGAATAAATACCATGGGTGGATGAATACAATGCAGGGTCGATGCCATTTTCCATTCGGATCATTCCTCTCTCCTTAAGAAGCAATGGTCCCCATTGTGTGAAGTTCCCTCCTAAGAATCCTTTGTTGAATATGAAGAGCCACTAAAGAGAAGGGTTTTTTGTAGTTAACCCATAAACGTGATTAATGAAGATCCGAGGATAGAGATACCTTGTAAAGCTTGTGACCAACTGTGATATTGACAATGTGCGGCCTAGAAAATGGACTTCGATGAAGTGTGGGTTTGTGGATGAACCAAAACCATGAAAAACGAAGATCCTAGGATAGAGATACCCTGTAATTCTTGTGACCAACTGTGTGACTAACAATGTGTGGCCTAGCAAATGGACTTCGATTAAAAGGATTTTGTGCGGTTGACCCATAGCCGTGATGCTTATTGTTGATGAAGTAGCAGGTGCCTACATAGCTTGGGGTGGGAGCACACATCTCCAAATAACCCAAGCCGAACTCTGCTATGCTGAAACTTATGAATGTGAACCAGGAGCCTACTAAAGTGAGGTGGGAGGGCATGTCTCCAAAGGGAACCCACTTCGAATGCTGCTCCATATTTAAAATGAGCATAAATCGGTCAATATAACTCGAAAGATTTATTAAAACCTATTTTTGGAAATGGAATGATCATTCTGCATCTTCTCATGTGTTTTAAATGTCTATCTGGAGAATCTAGAGTCTCCGATTCGTGCTGGAATTGTCTTGTCATCACAAAATTTCTGAAAAAATAGTTGATTTTAAATCAACGATAACTCCCACATCTAGACTCGGATTCGATCGATTTTTTTTTGAAATTGGTTGATTTTTCAGGGGGAACTCAGGTATATAGCCATTTCTCTGAAATGTCGCATTGAAAACTATGAAAAATGACAGGAGAGCCGTTGTCCACGAATTGTCGTCAGAACATTTTCTGCAACATTGCTGATTTAGAATCATCGATATCTCCCTCATCCAAACTCCAATTCGGTCGATTGTTTTTTTGAATTTGGGTATTTTTTTGCAAGGAATCTATATCTAGTCTTAGATTTTATAAAATTTTCACCAAAATGTTCATATCTGATCTTCAAACTCGCTGCCCAAGAAATTCATGGAGTTTGTTAAAGATTGCTACCAAAAATTGAAACTGAAATATGCTTCAAACCCTCATTCTATGATTCGCCAGAACTTGAATTTAATATCGATCCGGATCTGGGGAGTGGAACCAAGATCTAAAAAAATTGAAATGGATCTAACAATATCTGCAAAATTACAATGCCATAAAAAAAGAGAGAACACAAAGAAAATAAAATCACAAAGAAACTTGTTTTATTAAAACATAGAATACCTGTAGAAGCTACATTGTGGTGGAAAATCTCTCCTTTTACAAACTGAGGCTTTTTATTTATAGCCTCTTTTGAGTTACAATACCATGTGTAGATACCATAGGTGGATACCATTGGTCAAAACCATCAGTCATTACCATGGGTAGATACCACTTACAATACCATGGGTCAATACCATAGGTAGATACCACTTACAATACCATGGGTAATTTCCATGTGTGGATGAATACCATGTGTGGATAAATACCATGGGTGGATGAATATCATGGATAAATGTCACTTACAATACCATGGGAGAATAAATATAATGGGTGGATGAATACCATGGGTCAATGACATTTACAATACCATGGGTAAATTCCATGGGTGGATGGATAACATGGGTGGATGAATACCATGGGTGGATGCCATTTTTCATTCGAATCAACAAAGCTAATTTTTGCGCAAAGACTTGAGTTTTGGGACTGAATTGGGTATAGTGACATAGACCTTTGGGATATCAGACACTGAAGACGCTTCATTGACCTTGGGCTTGAGACAAGGAAATTTAGGATAGGTATGGGTGGCATGACCGACAACATTATACAAATCACACTAGGTGGTATGCTTTGGAGGCTAAGGAGGAGCAGGTTGTTTGGGCAAATTTCTTTCCCTGTGCCTTCGTAGAAATTAGCTGAATAAATCACTTATTCAATGAAGATTAACCCGATCATACATCAATTTTGAATTGCATGCATAACACATAACCTTCTTCTACAATTAATTGTCACATGCGGAAATAATATAGAAGCAATCGCACATCAAATCAATCACACATTAACTCAGTATGTATGGGGAAAGCCTATAGCTGAAAACCCCGCAGCTATTGTGTATATTATAATGGAGAAATCATGTAACAATCATAGTACAAAACTCTTCACAAGCTCTCATGCACTACCTCCCATGCTACACACTATCAAGCTAGATCTAGCAAATCACTTGCTCCAATCCTTAGCCACTTGATAGCCAACCTTGATTGCGTATTTTAATGCTAGGTGATGGCCTCCTTATATATATAAACCACCAGCCTAAACTTTGCAATACTCATAGCTTACTCCACCTATCTATGTGTTGCAAATAGCAACAGTATAGTTACAACTGATAGCTAACTCTACCCTTTCATCTATCTCTTTCACTGGTCTTCATTGAACTGATCATGCACTGTAGTGAACTGAAGTGTTCTTGGTCAGTTGCATGAGTCACCTCCATGACTCAAACTGAAGTGCGCCAAGAGAGTAAACTGCTGTTTATAGTCAAAATATTATTAAGGGTAAATAATATTTGACTTCCATATTTTTAGGAGATCAGTCTAAAAATAGCCCGGGTCCTAAAAAATAGGGTCTCATCTATTTTTACCGACATGTCGCATCCATCAAGAATCTCCAAGTAGAATTCCCAAATTATGCTCCGTATGTCTAAAAATAGACATAGTCTAAAAATAGACTTTGCGCCAGAATTTGCCTGCGGGCCCACTTAGTGAAGGCGACTTCATTTCACTAAGCTCCATCATCTTGCCGCATTCTCAACACCCTTCTTGCGATCTTTTCCCCCTCACCCGAAGCTTTTGCAACAGGAGTAGGTTCCTGTTGAGGTGGCTAAGGCACAAAAGTGAAGGGAGGGGTTATGGCAACTGGTTGGACCAGGGTCAAAGAAGTATAAGTTTTGGGTTGACCAGGTGAGATTGTGGATGGGGGATCAATGTACCAGACTAGGATCCCCATGGTCATGTTAGCAACAGATAAGGTAGCCATAACAGGTACCGAGAAAACTCTAGGAGGGGGAAAAAGGAACGATATTTGACATGAGGGGTAATGGCTAGGACGGATAGCTCTGAGGTGATTAAGACTAGGAGGAACCGTACCAAGAGGGTAGATAGGCTCATGAATACTAGCTGCAGATGAGGGGCTTGGAGGAGTGGGTCCTGAAAGCTGAGTCAAGGTGTTAGGAGCAAGTTGTGGAGGGTGGGGCTACTGACTAGTTGAACCAGTCTGTTTGAGGTCGGACCAAGACGATTACACCATTAAAATGGTTGACAACCTGGGATCAGAGATAAGAGGAGAAAGACTAGGAAATGAACCAAGCAAAGAGGAAATGAACCGAAGAGATGATTGACTCAGGGGAGGTCTGAGACTTCGGTTCGTAAAACATCAACTGGTCGATCGTGACAATCTTTCCGTTGTGAGGAAAGCACATCTTACGGTGAACCGCAGATGGGACAACAGATATTGCATAAGTGTAGCTATGACCCAATAGAATGTTGTAGTCTAAGGGGGCATCAATGACTTCTACGTCAACGCAAACAGTCTTTCCCGCAAGGGTTATAGGACAGTTGTGGAATAAGCCTATGGGATGGGAAGAGTGGCCATCCCACGCATGGAGGGTGATAGTGGAAGGGGCCAACTCCAGAGATCTGATTTGCTTCCAAACAGAAGCGAACATCACACAGGTGGATGCCCCCTCGTCAATGATACAACGGGAGACGTTGGAATTCCATATCTTGACAAGGATTTGGAAGGCGATGGAAGTAGGAAGGTGAGGATGTTCTGATCGATCAACATCAAAGACAATAAAATGATCATCTAAAGGATCCACAGCACCCATGGCAGTTAGTAGAGATTTTTGTTGTGAAGGGCACGACTGGAGGAGTTCCAGCGTTGATATGGCAGCAGGGGATTACGCCAAGTCATATACTATACTATATGAATGGGAAGCTTTACCAAAATAAATTTTTCGGCATAATGGTCCCTTGGGGATTTTGGTATTAACCTATGCCTTAGGCTGAGGTGTTAGTCATCAGTAATTTTTGCTATTTGTAGATGACTAAGTGTTGATCCTAGATTTCTAAAAACAAGATTCATGAATATTGTGATTTTTAGAAATATCACTGCCTTCATTATCCTTAAACCAAAATTTTCACCATTCCACTAGCTTGCCATTTCATGGTCACCTCATTGCTCCTAAAAGACTTCTTATGTGCTTTTACCTTCCTTTGTTCTTGTAGACGACTAGGGATTTTGAGGGAATTTTTCTTGGTTTCATGACTTACATGGTTAAATCATCAACAAGGCTTGTATCATGATTCTCTTACACCTTCCCCTATCCTTATTATGCCTTCATAAACACTTCACATCACAACTATCCCTCAAACTCATCGTTTTTTTACAAAACCTAGCCTATTGCTACAATTTGACACTTTTCGAGACTAGGCCTGTGTTTTTCCCTTTTGGACCCTTTCCCTTCACGCAATCCCTGAAATTACACTTTTCCCTACTCTCTAACATCTATCCTTGTCCCCAAAAATTTCTCCAAGTATTTAGACAACCCTTAACCCCTTTATTCCCTTCCCTCTACAAGGTAGTCCTAAATCCCCTATTTTTCCTACACCAAAACCTAATTTAGTCTTCCAACTAAGCTAGGGTTTTCTATGGAAAAGAGGCATGGGAGTAGAGGATCCATATGATAGGTCATATCAGCAAGCATAAATTCATACCAACTCATAAAAATCATGCCTCCATCATTTTCCAAGAATTCATTCCAAGAGTCAAGCCATTTGTCACTCATAGGGCCAGTTTTTCTTCAAACTATGTTTCTAACCAAACAGAGATGAATTTGAAAAAAGTGAGAGAGTTTTTTGTCCATAATATGTCCAAGAAGAAACACCTCCTTTAGATTTTACACAGGTATCATGGTTTGGAAGCAATGTCAAAAATACAGGTGTCATGGGAGAATTGTTTCACTTCTGGAGTGACCTTGGGGAAATCAGGTTTTCTCGTAGCTGGAGTGTCCAAATTACTTGCTTGATGGGTCAAATGAAAACCAGACTATACGATATTTCTGATGAGATATCATGAACTAAATTTGGAGTTGGAGAAGGCCTACAAAAGTTGCCTGCACCAGCACTCTACATTTATGCACCATCATTCAGCACTTTTTGAGCAGTCTTGGGAGAATCAACTTTTGATAGGTCAAATCAGCTCCAATCAGAAAAAAAGTTATATTTGGAAAGCAGATAGGATAATTTTTCCAACGAGCTATCATGGGCCCAATTTTGACACCGAGAAGGCCTCCAAATTCCCTCTACAAATTGGCACTGCGCGTTGAGCACAAGGCACTAACCCGACTTGCCCGACCCGACACCTCGTTCAGGCGCTGCGCATTCACCCAGGAAGGCCTTCTAAGCCTTGCAGCCAATCAAATCAATTCAAAATATCTTCAAAATTACTCCAAGGTTTTCCAACGTGCTGGCAAGGGTATGTACAGGTTCTAAAACACATTTTCAAGCTTGTTAAATGATTTGTAAGACAAAAGAAGTTGAAACCTTAGGTGTTTAAACTAGAAGTCATTGTTTCAACCTAACTCCATCTGCGTTTGAAGCATATCAGTTAAAGAAAAGGGTTATTTGCATAACTAAGGTTGTCATCAAGTTCCTCAGCCTCTCATTCAGCCTAAAAAACCTACACCCTCACTCTTCTACTTCATTACTTGTAAAAATTGCCTTTCCATTTACCCTCTTCCCAATTAGTTTCATAAGTAGAGCTAGGGTTTTGTTCAAAGACAACAATGGTCAAAATTTCATAAATAGAGGACTACGGTAGCAAAGGAAAATGTGAATGAAGAAGATGCCAATGAACCTAAAATCAGTAAGGCACATAGCAGAGGATGACATCTTGCAGCAAAGAAGAGAACAAAACACTTGGCCTTGTAGGAGAATTAGGGCCTTGAGCTTGAAGGTCTAGCAGTATGCCAAGACACTAATAAATTGCAGAAATGGGAGCAGAGGAAGATTTAGAAGTTATTGATGTGTGCAAGAATTCCAAATTTTTCCAAAGTGACTCAAGCAAAACCTGCAGAACAAAGATGAAAGAGTATTAGTGAGAAGGATAAAGCCAAGGTTTTTAATCACCTGCCAAGACTAAGAGGATTTAAAACTCCATGGTGAAGATAGAAGAAGGTTTTGATAATACTGTTGTGAGAAAGCCTCTCAAAGGTATTTAAAAGGTTGTCATGCCTAAATGAGAAAAAGAGTTAAGTTCAACTCCATGCTGCAAGAAAATAAATGCTCAAGAAAGTGCCGCTGTTGTTGAGTGCAATCATCACAAAGGTGTCGAAAGCAACATATCATGCCTCCTTGACCAAAAGAAAGATCAAAATTCATCACTTCATCAACCTGCAGGAAATGGTATAAAGAGATATCAGTAAAGGAGAAAAAAGGCTTAAAACCTCAGAAAATAGTTTATCAAATTTAAAATCAATTCACAAGCCCATAGAATTCATTGCACACTTCTCATCAATCATGGTTCACTTGCAGAGAGTTCAAGTTTTCAAGGAAAGAAGAAATTTAAGTTTTTAAGTCAAAATGGGAAAAATTTTGTGGCACTGCACATTTGGAGGAATTCCCTGTGCAAATTTGCACTGCGCTGCGCGTTCAAAGGCAGGCACTACACGTTCACCCAGGAAAGCCCGACAAGCCTAAAACGCGTGCAGGCATTGTGTGTTCACAACCCGACTGGCCCGAAACTCGTGCAGGCACTACGCATTGGGCAGGAAAGCCCAAATCTATGTGCAAGCGCTACGCGTTGGGCACGGAAGCCCAAATCTCTGTGCAGGTGCTATGCTTTCTTCCTGAAGCTCCTCCTTCACCTGCAAATGCCCAAAAGAGTTTAAAAATACCTTCAAGCTACTATCAAGGGTTTTCAAGCAAGGCTAAGGGTTAAGTAGATGTCGTAAACCAATTTTCAAGCATATTTTATGTTTTAAATGAATGAAAGGAAACCCTAACAAGAAGCCCTAAGACCCAAGCTAGAAATCACTACTTTCCATTCACTCCATCCGCCTATAGAGGAAAATCAGCAATAAAAAGATGACCGCATTTTTTGGAGTTTCTCACCCACCCAAAGCTATCCATAGACCTATCTCATTCATAACACTCAATCTCCTCACTTACTCATTACTTCATTAGCCTAAAAACTGCCATCTCATTTACCTTCCCTCCACCTCATTGCATATCAATCCTCAGGTTGACAAAACAAAGAATAAACATATCAGCAGAAGGGGCTGCCATTTCACCATCCCTTCATGTAAATTTCATTTACAGTCCTAGGATGTCAAAGGCGGAAATATAGAAATATCGATAAAGCCAATGCCACTAAGAAAAGAAACAATGATGAATTAAACAGTGAAGAAATGAAAGTAAAGAGGGAAACAATGATGAATAAACAAATGATGGAACACCTAGCAGTCAAGGTAATGAAGAAGTTGACATCAGTGAAACAAATAATAGTGAGGTTCATGGAAGTTTTGAAGGCAAAAAAGAAGGCAGTGATGTCATCACGAAAGACACAAATGAAGAAGTAAGCCAAGATGCTAATAAGCCTGAAAGCGGCAAAGCACACATCAATGATAATGATGATGGTAGGTCAAAAAACCATGAAAAAGTTGTAAGGCTGCCAACCAAGAGGCTTATGAAAGACATGATGGAACCAAGGGCTAGAGACAAAGAAAACCTTAGAAAAATGGATGATCCATCCCATAAAACCATCCCAGACATAAAAGACAAGGCAAATCTAAATTTTGGGAATTTTTTGAGAATTTTTGGTTTTTTGCTAATTTTAAGGCCTGAAGGTGCAACACCCCTAGCACTACGCTTTCACCTTAGGCATCCTCAGGAGGATAATTTTGAATTTTTGGAATCCTTAGCTCAATTAAATAATTCTCACCAAATTTCAGAGCATTTTGAGGATTTTTGGTCCCTCAAGAGGCCAAAAACTAGCTCATTTTCACCTTTCTGCCTCATTTTCAGGATTGCCGCTGCGCCTAGAGTAGCCTTGGGAGATTAAATTTTTGGATAGTTAAATGGAGCCCAATAAGAAACCCAAGATAATTTTTGGAAATTAGACTCAACAGGCTTTCCAACGGGCCATCACGGAGCCAATTCTAACATCCGGAAGGTCATCAAAACTTGGTCGCAATTGGATCGAGTTTTTCCTATGCAGACGCTACACTTTCAGACCTCTTTGCTACGTTTTTGGCCAGAAAGTCAACAAAAGACACTCATTTATTGAAAAACAATATTTTAGTGTTTTTTGGGGCAAATCACTCCAAATTTAGGTGCTAGGAGTTATTTTTTCATTTATTTCATGAGATATTTTGTGTCTTAGGCCTTGCATGGTCTCTTAGACATAAATGACATTTATGAGTGCTTTTTATATTTTCAAACCATAGGTAGGGTTTTTTCCCTCCTTTGATAGATGAATAGAGCATGAGGGCCTCAATTTATTGGGTTTTTATTTGATGACTCTTGTGAGTAATAGATACTTTTTTGGATACTAAAGAGAAATTGGTGGTGTGGATTTGTGGATGGCTTGTTTTTATTGATGATGGAGAAGGCTTGCTTGCAGGATCCCTGAGCATGGTTATGGTGATGTGCTTATATTAAGTTCTTGTTTTCTTATGTATCATTTTGTTTCATCCTTCTATATTGCAGTAGGACAAAGGTTTTAGACTAAGAAATGTTTTTCAAAGGCACTGTCTAGTCAACTTAGTGTTCCTAAATTGATGTCATAAATTGCCAACTAGGGCTAGTAAACTGTTGAAATGAAGTGCACCATATGTGCCTAGGTATCTTCTTCCTACTTCGTTATGCTTAGATTTTTTCTAGTGTTTTTGGTTTTATGTTTTTATGCTAAGGGGAAAAACTAAATTACTAGCAGAGAGAAGTTACTGATCACACTAAAACAGACTAAAATCTACTCTAAACTATGAATGATACCAAGAACAGAGAATGCTAATCTACAAACTGTAAAGCTTCTAAGAAAAGTAACTCATAACATTAAACTTATTCCAATTCGTTTCATTAGAGATATATTAGAACAAACTGAGAAAAGGATTAGTTTTGATGTAATGAGAAGTAACAACAACTTAAAAAATCACAGAGAAATCTTATTCATTGTTAGAAATTTGTTGGAACATTTTGAGAAAAAGATCATTTGTAACATAGTAAGGAACCCTATGCTAAAATAACTTATGACACTAGATTTAACTCATTCTGCAACTCACAATGTTACTATTAAGTCTCATTCAAGGATTACAAATTTCTTGGAACAACTTGGGAAAAAGACTGTTTGTAAAATCATGAGAATCTCTTACATAATTGCAGAAAAGTCAAGAACTCAAAATAATATAACTAATTCTCGTTCATATAATAGTGATGTGTTAGAAGAGTTTGAGAACAAGAGTAGCTTATAAAATAATGAGGATTTTCTAAATCTAACTAACAGGACTGAAATGCAATTAACAGAACTGAAATGCAATGAACTCAAAGTACTACAGCTAGATCTCATTCACGTATTAGTGATATATTGGAACAGCTTATGAGAACAAGATTGACTGTAATATTTGATGTAAGTAAATGACATAAAACATGGTGCAAAAGGATAAACTCAGAAAACTTCCTAAGTTAAGAACAAAACATAGTTAAATATCACTTATCTAGAAAATATGCAAAGGCCTTTTCAGATAGTAGGGGCCCTCTACCATCAGATTGGCACACAAATCCTTAACTCCCTAAAGTTGCTTCAGATCATGCATCAAAGTTATACTTCTTTCATTAGAAGAAAACACTCATAAATAGAGTATCACAGTTTTTGAACACTAAAAACAAAACATCAACTAATTGTTTCTCGGTTCACTGAGTTATTTTTATAAGCAACTACATAACTGACATTGAGTAGAAATAGGCATAGGTGTCTTTTATAATCAAAATCGAACTAAAACTCCTATTGAGGACTCGTATTTTGCTGAAGACACCTCAAGAGTCCTTATCCTTATAGAAGTCTGCTTCTTGGTTTTGGCTTTGTCCACGTGCATAACCACTTTCAGATTTTTGCTCAGTCCTCTTGGATGACAAGGAATGATGCAGGAGAGTTTTGGAGTCTAACCATATATCTCTTTCCCTCAGATGACACATGTAACCTGTTTAAACACAAAGATGGCTACGGAACATACGACTAGCTATAGAATGACTGCATTCTATAGCTAAGTCTGCTAAAAAATCACTACAACAACAAAACCACAAAAGTATAATAAGTCAGTCATTGCATGTATTCTTAAAGTTATTTTAATCATTCTTATTGATCTTTTAGGCCTATAAATGATAAAGGATAAATGGAATGAAGTGGATTTTGGTGAAAAGAAAAGAAATTTTTAGGGCTCAACATACCCCCACTGCAAAAATTTTGCATGTCCTCATGCAATCAATCCATGTATTCTGAAACTTCAGCCAGGAGAACTAGCTTCCTTTTTCTGCTTTGCTTGGTGTTCAATGGCATCCTAGGCTTTCTTATGACCAATTTGAACCTCAGATTTATAAGTGCCCTATTCAATTTATTGTTTTTCTTGTTCAGCTTCTCACTAGCCTTATACAATTTTTCCATTTGCAGAGATAGAGTTGTGTTCATGTCACTTTCCAGTTTGACTTTTTCCCTTAAAATTTCATTTTCATTTTTTATATGCCTATTTAGTACCTCCAATTCATATTTGTCTCTTTTCAGCACTTCAATTAAAGGTTCTTGTGGACTAGGAGTTCTTTCTCTATTTTCTGAGGCTTTTTTTTCTAATGATTCAACATAATCATAGATCTGTTGTTGGGCTGGATCTACATCCGGAGTTCCTCTATCAGGATCTTCTTCATACTGGTACTTAGGAGATCTATCAATTGGTGTCTCTTCATCTTCAATATCTATGATTCTTGTTTGCTTAACTCCTGTCTTCTTCAATATGCCTTTAAGCCTATGACTTCTTCTTAGTTTAGATGGTCCCTCACCTTTCTCTTTAGCATTCTTTCTTATTACCTTTTCCTTTTTGAGTTGTTTCTTGATTTTGGCCAATTTTTCAGAGATAATTTCCTCACTGTCTTCTTGTGTTGATATATCAGTTTTAATTTCAACAGATTTGGCAAATTTTCCCCTCTTGCTTCTTTTTATAGGTTTTCTTCAGACATAGTTTCTTTAGGTTCTTCAAAATGATTTCTCAAGAGGAATTCATCCCAATTATCTCCTACCTTCTTCAAATGATGCTCAATTAAAATTTTAACTAAGCCATGATGATATAAGGTGGTTTCTAAGAACTGAATCCTTTTCTGGACATTAGAAGCCATCCTTTTTAGACTATTGAGCAAGAAAAAGGGTATATTTATCTCTTCATCTAGGAAATTCATCATAATTCTAATGTGATAAACATATAAAGTGCCAAATCTCCCCTCACAGGTTATAAACTTTTGTAGAATTAGCAACATATTTCTCCATTTATTTTTTAAGGCTAAAGTAGGAATGCCTTTCTTGAATACTGAAATGTCCATACCTGGTGTTTTTAGCATCTGTCTCCAGGCTTCATTGTGAAATTCCTTATTTTTAAACCAACGCTCACCTTGCCTCGGCAATTCTATTGCTTTTGCTATGAAGGATTCTGTGATGATGAACTTGATATCACCAATTTTGACCTCTGACCCGTTGAATGACCGGGAAAATGACTTGGTGACCTCCTTTTGAAATCCATTGAACTTCTCCAAAAAGTTTAGCCATCCAACCTACTGTAACATCTCTTTAATATGAGGGTAACCCTCTAGATATTTCGTTTCGACTGGATCTGACCTTACAATAAGTCCCATTGCTTCCTTTCCTCAGCTTCAATTTACTGCTCTGTTACTGCTCTCCTGTTTGAAGTAAAAACGGCTGTTGAGGGTTGTCTCACCCCAAAAATGACTTCTCTGTTTCTGCAGACAGGAATTGGCTACGAAATATAATGGCATTGAATTGGATACGGAATGAGTGAAATACGGTGAGGGTAAATCATAAGAATGATTGAGTTTAAGAGTTTGTCATGGAGTGAAAGACCGTGGAGAAATCTCATGAATATTTTCAAAATCATCAATGAATGTTTCGGGTTAATGACGTGACCTAATAGGTCACTTCAAGTACTAACCATTAACTTCTAATTAATGATGATTTGATATGGAGTGGAATGGAAGGGATTTGTTCAAGGATTTTATGATAGGCTTGATCAATTCGAATAATCAAAATAGCTTTATGAAACATACATATGACTTAACCATACTATATCTTTCATAATTTGCTATCATAATAATTTCACACACAATTTTACCTTAGCCCTTCTTTTGATTTTTTCTGCTTTGATATGTTGTCTTTCCTATTGACACCTAATCCTATGGGATGGGTGTGAATATTCAATATTGTATATTATTTAATATTAGGAAATAAGGAAGGCCAAGAGTCATTGGGAGATGAATCCCAATAGCCTCCCCTCCATGTATAAATGCATGTTCATTCTTCATTCAATAACACATTCTGATTTGAAGAGTTACCTCCTGGTTTGACATGGTATTAGAGCCAGTCCCACTATTGGCATTTTTTCCTGTGGTGTAACTCCCTCTCCTTTGCTCAGTCAGTTTTTAATAATAGTTTTTGTTGCTCCTACTTATTGCTAGACTGTTATTCTGCATTTTTTTTATCTCTGCATAGCTCTGACATTTGCAGCTCCTATAGCTCCTGAAGATTCTGCAATCCTGCAGTTCCTGAAACACTGCAAATTGCAGCCCCCCCTGCAGTCCTGCAAAGATCCCATTCCTAAATTTTGTAACGGCCTCTCGGCCTCCCTCTCTCCAACGCTCTCCTTTCCCAACGCCTTTTCACTCAACTTAACTCCCCATTCCACTGCGCCCTCCCTTCAGCTCGTCCTTCCACCCTCCCTCGCTCAAGCTCCTCCCACTCTACTCGTTCCCCGACCCCTTCGCTCCTGCTACCTATCTCTCCGCCCCTTGGCCCTCTCCCTTCTAGCGCTGTCGACTCATCTCTATCTCACCACAAACATTCCCACTGCGCCATCCCCAACATCGACTCCTGGTCTATGTGTCATACCACTCCATTTCATCGGCT
The DNA here is from genome assembly GCA_034641835.2 of Pinus albicaulis. Classification (NCBI taxonomy): domain Eukaryota; kingdom Viridiplantae; phylum Streptophyta; class Pinopsida; order Pinales; family Pinaceae; genus Pinus; species Pinus albicaulis. The sequence goes on along the minus strand of CM076583.1, from coordinate 243,161,878 downwards.
CACCATACCTCTCGGCCCTCCACGACTGTTCCACGCATGCACTCATATCAACGCCCATTCAATATACTTATATCAACGGCCACGACTCCTGGCTCGAATCCTGGTTTGACATGGTAACACGCGCTGTCACTACACAACGCCTCTCCATGGCCTGTTGGCCCTCCAGCGCTGGCTACCATTAAACCACTGCATATATAAAAATGCCCTCCATTTATAATACGCCTCATATTTTTTTTCCACCAGATGTAATACCATTGCTCTGTCACAATTTATAAAAACCGCCTCATACGTTCTGTTCACCTCATACGCTGCTCTGTCATTTGTAATACGCCTTTGACATTTCTATTCAATACCGCCACTTTTTTATATATGACCTCCACATATATACCGCCTCTGTCCATACGTTGCCCTCCATATATAATACGTTGTTTGTTTATATAACACCGCCCCTCCTGCATATATAATAGCGCCTCTCCTGCATATATAATAGCGCCCCTCCTGCATATGCTTTTCAATACACATATATTGCTGTCTGTCGATACAGTCTGCCCCTCCTCATATGACATTATGACATTCCATTTAACATTATGACATTAATATCCATCCTCCCACGTATTCTGGCCGCATTCACTCATAATACCACTGCCTCTTTTATCATTCATCCGCCCCTCAGATAACATTCCATTCATAACTTCTGTCCATTATTCAAAAGTGCCCCATTTATCAACAATACCACCCCCTCCACCATTTTTTCATATAAATTTTTTTTTCTCCAAACAAAAAAAATATAGATATATATATATTTTTTTTGCAGAATTCAGTATTTGCAGCAAAGAGTTTTTTGTCCTTTTAAATTGAGTATATTTTCCAGCAAAGAGTGTTTTTGTTTTCTCTCCTTCAAAAGAGATTCTCCAACAAAGTTTTTTTTCTCTCCTCCTTCAAAAGAAGATGACAGTCCCTTCATCTTCTAAAGAGGCTGCATACTTGGCACAAGGAGAAAAGATACATGTTTCAAATTCATCCAGAGGAAGAGATGGCAGAAAAAGAGGAAGAAGAAACTTCAGAGAAAAGGGGGGCAGACAATCTAAAACTCAGCAGCAAAGAAATCAAGACGAAGGTAAAACTAATGACAAAGACAAAGGTAAATCACCTGAATTAGCTCATTCTGTTCTAGCACATTGTAACAATGGAGTAACTGAAAACCTATTTGATGTTTCATTTACTTCATGGAGAGATGATTGGTTGCTAGATTCGGGAGCAACATGTCACATGACATTTAGAAAAGATTTTTTTGAAGAATTCACTGACAAAGTTGATGGAGCAGTATATTTCGCAGATAAATCCAAACTCAAGCCATCAGGGCTTGGCACAGTCAGGCTTAAACTGCCTGGTCTTCCTGATCATATCCTACATGAGGTTCTATACCTCCCGGAGTTGAAGAGAAACTTGTTGTCCCTGGTCGAAATCCAGCAGCAAGGACACTCAATTCACTTGTTTGATGGCAAGGCAGAGGTCAGAAAAGCATCAGATCACTCACTTGTCATGGAGGGAATAGAAGAAGGGAGACTCTTGAAGCTGAAAGGTTCATCTGCTCATGCTCAAAACTTTACATTCAGTTCACATCATGATGAAGGTACATTCCCATCAAGTCTTTTATGGCATGCTAGATTTGGACACTTAAACTATGACAGCCTTCGTTTGTTGAAGAAAAATGGTGTTAATGGATTGCCTACAATTCCTAGAAAACCTAAGGAATGTGATGCTTGTATTCTAGGAAAGCATAGCAAACAGCCATTTCATGATTCACACTCCAGAGCACATAGAAAACTTGAGCTTGTTCATTTAGATTTATGTGGCCCTATGCCTATTTCTTCTGCAAATGGAAATAAATACATGATGACATTTATTGATGACTACACCAGAATGTGTTGGATTTACTTATTGAAGAACAAGTCTAATGCTTTTCAAACATTCAAGAATTTTCATGCATGGATTGAAAATGATGCACAAACTCATATTGGCTCTCTACGTACTGATAATGGAAAAGAATACACTTCAAACTAATTTGAAAATTATCTTCGTCAACATGGAATCAAACATCAAACAATTGTGCCATATAATCCCCAACAGAACGGTGTAGCTGAAAGAATGAACAGAACTATTTTAAATATGGTCCGCTCCATGTTATTTTTCAAGAATGTAAAATTGATGTTTTGGGCTGATGCTGTTCTATGTGCTGTTTACATAAAGAATAGGTGTCCTTCAAGTTCAATTAGAAACAAAACTCCTTTTGAAATGTGGCATGGCCACATTCCTTCGGTAAAGCATTTCAGGATCTTTGGGTCCACCTGTTATGCATTGATACCCAAGGGTCAAAGGAACAAACTTGGTGCTAGAAGTCCAAAATGTATCTTCTTGGGGTACTCCAATACCTCCAAAGGATATCGTCTCTATGATGAAGCAAATAAGAAGTTTGTGATAGCAAGAGATGTCATATTCCTTGAATGTTCCAAGAGTGACAAGGTTGTTGAGCGACAACTTGATCGCCTGGATAGATTCACACATGCAAAGTCTTTCCAAGAATTTGATAATGTGATTCCACATCTTGAAGGGGGGATTTTGATATTGAATCAAACTGTGGAATCATGTCCTAAATCACTCTCTCCCCCACATGAAGAAACAACCACGGATGACACATTGGATGATGTGATTGACAAAATTGGGATATTGAATCTTGAATCAATCCCAACTCAGTCAAGTGAGCAGCCTGGGCCATCTCAGAAAGGTCCTCCCAAATGGCTGACAAAGACACTAGAGAATGTTCATCCTGATGAGGTTGGAAAAACAGGAACAAGAAGTTCCACTCAACAAATTGAAGGTGATGTAGATAATTCTAATTCTCCTATTGATATGGATATTGCTTATAACTGTGAATTGAGTTTGTCTACAGATCATGAACCAACTTCCTTCAAAGAAGCGATGCAGAAGGAGTATGATGCCTTGATAAAGAATGGCACTTGGAAGTTGGTTGATCCACCTTTGGGAACGAAACCAATTGGCTGTAAGTGGGTCTACAAGAACAAGTATAAAGCAGATTGCTCACTTGACAAGCACAAGGCCAGGCTTGTGGCAAAAGGTTTTGCACAAAAAGAAGGAGTCGATTATGAAGAAACTTTTGCTCCCCCAGCAAAATGGACCACCATCCGGACTCTCTTTGCCTTAGCAGCTCAGAATGGATGGAAAGTCCATCAGATGGATGTAAAAATAACCTTCTTGAATGGATATCTAAAGGAGAAAGTTTATATGTCCCAGCCAGAAGGATTTGTGGTAAAGGGTCAAGAACACAAAGTTTGCAAGCTTATAAAATCCTTGTATGGCCTCAAGTAAGCACCATGAGCCTGGTATGAGAAATTGACCGAGCATCTTCTGAAACTTGACTTCAAACATTTTGATCTTGATGATGCAACTTTGTTTGTTAAGAAATTTGGAAAAACAGTTGTATATCTTGTGGTATATGTAGATGATCTTTTGATAACAGGAAACAATGAGAGCTATATTGCATCCATGAAGAAAAAGTTGAAGAAAGGTTTTGAAATGACTGATTTGGGTCATGTTCATTACTATTTGGGTATTGAAGTAATTCAACATCCTAAATTCATATTTATTTCTCAAAATAAGTACATTGGAGATCTCTTGAACAAATTTGGCATGGATGATTGTAATCCCTTAACCACTCCAATGGAACAAAACTTGAAGCTCACATCTATTGAAGGGAAGGAATTTGAGGATGCAACTAAGTATAGACAGCTTGTAGGAAGTCTTATCTACCTGACCACCACCATACCTGACATTTCATTTGTTGTTGGAATCCTCTCAAGGTTCATGCAAAAACCTTGTGAAGGACATTGGTCTGCTGCAAAAAGAGTGTTAAGGTACTTGAAGGGGACTCAAGACTTTGGACTCAAATATAAACAGGTAGGCGACTTCAGCTTGATCGCATACTCTGATTCAGACTTTGATGGCGACAAAGAAACAGGGGTGTCTACTACAAGTTACACCATGAGTCTTGGATCAGGAGCTGTCTCATGGAGATCACACAAACAGTCAGTTCCAGCAGATTCCACGACCGAGGCAGAATATGTGGCAGCAGCTGAAGCAAAAAAGGAAATTGTGTGGCTCCGGAAAATCCTGGAAGATTTGTAGATGAAACAAATGTATTCCACACCACTCATGATTGACAACACTTCTGCAATAAAGTTGGCCAAGAACCCAAAGTTCCATGATCGAACAAAGCACATAAATACAAAGTACCATCTAATTCGACATCATGTTCAGGCCAAAACCATCCATCTACATCATTGTTCCACAAATGAGAAAACTACTGACATCTTCACCAAAGCACTTGGAAGAGAAAAGGTTGAAAAGTTCAGATCGATGCTTGGACTCACCAACATCCCTTCGGATTAAAGGGGGGAATGTTGACACCTAATCCTATGGGATGGGTGTGAATATTCAATATTGTATATTATTTAATATTAGGAAATAAGGAAGGCCAAGAGTCATTGGGAGATGAATCCCAATAACCTCACCTCCATGTATAAATGCATGTTCATTCTTCATTCAATAACACATTCTGATTTGAGGAGTTACCTCCTGGTTTGACATTTCCTTTGAAAATTATTGATCTTTTAGACTCCATAATCCTTTTGATTTTGCTTGCTGAAGTAGGTTTGAAGGATCAACTGGCTGCTGAACAAGTGGCTGCTAAATGGTTGGTTGCAGAAAAAATGGCTGCAAAATAGTTGGCTGCAGAAAATATGGCTGCAGAATATCTGGCTGCAGAATGTACCTATAAAAGATTTGAGACATGGAATGAAATGAATTGAAATATGGATGGAATGAAGTATGAAATTAAATGAAATGGATCATGAAATACAGTGGAATGAAGTATGAATGAAGTGAAATATGATGGAATGAAATGGATCATAAATGAGGAGTGGGATGAAATATGAAAAGTGAGCCTGCAACTTATGATTTTGTAATACTCAATTGCAGAAAAAGAACAATTTTGAAAATCTGAAATGAAATGAGATGGATCATGAAATGGAGTGGAATGAAGTATGAATGAAGTGAGATATGATGGAATGAAATGGATCATAAATGTGAGTGGAATGTGATATATAAAGTGAGCCTGCACTTATGATTTTATGATACTTGATTGTAGGAAAAGAACAATTTTGAAAAGCTAAAGTGTTAGAAGAATTCTGATTTTCACCTTATCTTTTCTGTATAAACATGTTAATCAATGATTAGTTTTCATGTTTATACTTTTTTTTTTTTTTTAGCATCTAATTACAGAAAATACAATTAAGTTGATGAAGAAGAAGGATTCTTCTTCATTAACTTCACATCACTGTTCTCTTGGAATTTCTTGACAAATTCTTCTCTTGAAAGTGTCTTATGATAAAGTTTCAATCTATGACCATTTACAAGAAAAGGCACTTTATCTTCATCTATTGTCCTGATTTTTATTGCTCCATTGTCAAAGATTTTCATAATTTCATATGGCCCAAGCCAATGTGTTTGGAATTTACCTTGAAAATCTTTGAACTTTGAATCAAACAAGAGGGCCCAGTCACCTTCTTTGAATTTCTTTTCCTTAATGTACTTATCATGCCATCTAGTCCTTTTTTGTTGGACTATATTTTTTCTCTGGACTGCATCCTGTCTGATCTCATCCAATTCATTAATCTGCTCCAATTTGTGCTTTTGTGCCTCTATTAGATCAAGTCCTAGCTGAACTTCCATTTTAAAATTTTGAATCTGAAACTCTATGGGAAAAAAGACTTGTTTTCCATAAACAAGTTTATCAGGGGTATGACCTGTTGTGCTTCTCCATGTAGTCCTATAGGCCCACAAGGCTTCAGGAAGCCTATCTGCCCAATCTCTTCTATGTAAATGAACAATCTTTGTTAGGATCCCTTCAATGAACTTTTTGGTAGATTCCACTTGGCCATTTTCTTGTGGATGATAGGGAGTATATTTTATGTGTCTGATTTTGTACTTCTCTACCATTTGTTCCACCAAATTTGATGTGAATTGAGCTCCTTGATCTGTAACAATTTCTCTTGGGACACTAAAACGAGTAAAAATATCCTCAAAAAGAAAATTAACTACAGATGCTTCAATAGCAGAAATTAATGGCTTGGCCTCTACCCATTTGGTAACATAATCCGTGCAAACTAATATATATTTCTTTTGTCTTGATGGAGGACTAATAGGTCCTACAAAATCTAAAGCTCATTTATCAAAAGGTTCAATATGTACCTGAGGCTGCAATGGCATCTCACCTGAAGGAGAAGGTTTCTCTACCCTTTGGCAGCTGTCACACCTTTTGACATACTCTTTAGCATCTTTAAAGAGGGATGGCCAATAGTATTCTAAATGAAGGATCTTATAAGCTATCCTTTATCAACAAAGTGTCCACCACAAGGTTCATCATGACATGCCTTGAGGATCTCAGGCATCTCATCTTCTCGAACACATCTCCTAATAATAAAGTCTGGACCTGTTTTGTATAACTCATTAGCAACCCATGAATATTTTGCACTGTCATAAATGATTTTTCTTTTATCTCTTGCATTCATAATTGAAGGAAATTTCCCTGAAACTAGAAAATTGGCAATGTTAGCAAACCAAGGAGTTCAAGTAGAAACTGCAAAAAGACATTCATCAGGGAATTGATCTTCAACTGGAGTATTGTCTTTAATGTTCTGGAATCTAGATAGGAAATCAGCTACTGTATTTTGTTTTCCAGGCCTATCTAGAATGGTGATGTTAAATTCCTGTAAAAGCAATAACCATCTTATGACTCTGCCATTAGTAATTGATTTGTTCATTAGATATTTAATTGTAGAGTGATCTGTGTGAAAAAAAGTTTCATAGCCTGTTATATAGTGTCTGAATTTATTTATGGCATGAACAACAACTAAGAACTCTTTTTCAGTTACAGTATAATTTAACTCCAAAGGGGTCAAATTTTTACTTGTATAGTAGATGGCATAAGGAATCAGGTCTTTTTGTCCCAATATAGCTCCTAAAGTTGTATATGAGGCATCTGTTGAAATATGAAAAGGTAATTTCCAGTTAGGTCCCCTCAAAATAGGTGCTTCAGAAATTTTTATTTTCAAGGTCTCAAAGGCTAACTGGCAATCAGGATTCCACTTGAATTCACAGTCCTTGGTAAGTAGTTTGAAAAGTGGAGATGCTATCTTGGTGAAGTTTTCTATAAATCTTCTGTAATACCCTGTAAATCCTAGAAAACTCCTAACATCTTTTTGACAACTTGGAACAGATAAGTTAGAGATGACTTCAAATTTTGACTCATCAACTCTAATCCCATCTCCTGAAATGTGATGCCCCAAAACAATCCCTTCTGTAAACATCATGAAACACTTCTCATGACTTAGTGAAATATTTTCTTCTTTACATCTCTTTAAAACTTTTTCCAAGTTTGCTAAGGCTTCTTCAAATGTGTTTCCATATACTGTGAATTCATCCATATATACCTCTACACAGTCATGTATTAGATCTGAAACAATTCCTAGTACTGCCCTTTGAAATGTTGCAGGTGCATTACATAGTCCAAATGGCAATACTCGGTATGCATAGGTACCCCAAGGACAGGTAAATGTGGTTTTTTCTTGATCTTCAAGTGCTACTTGAATTTGATTATAACCACTAAACCCATCTAAAAATGAGAAGTACTTTTGCTAGCTAATGTATCTAACACTTGATCTATTAAAGGTAGGGGAAAATGATCTTTAAGAGTAGCTTTGTTTAATTCCCGGTAGTCAATACATACCCTCCATTTACCAATTTTTCTTTGGCACAATTACCAAAGGAGAAACCCACTGACTATCTGAAATGGGATAAATAAAGTTGACATTTAACAATTTCTGCAATTCTTCTTTAACAATCTCCCTAAGGTTTGGATTCATCCTTCTCTGAGGTTGTCTGATTGGTCTACAATTTTCCTCTATGTAGATGTGATGAATGCAAGTCTTAGGGTTTATCCCTTTCATATCAGTGTACTCCCATGCATATGCAGAAGAATGTCTCTGTAATATTTTGACTATCTTTTCTTGTTGAAATTTCTCTAAGTTCTTGTTTATGTTTAAAGTTTTACCTAGAAATATCTCAATTGTGGAGCTGCCAAATTTATCCATGGAGTAAAGAGACATCTATCTTGATGATAAAAACTCAATGTTAGATTCTTCTTGAAATTGTTCATGTTTGTATTCCGAAGAGGATTCAAATTTTTCTAACGTATTTAGAATCTGGCTATCTTCACTAATTTCTGAAATTGTGAAGAGAGGTTGCATGTCTTCTTCATCCTTAATCCATTGAGTATAATCTAACTCTGTAATTGTTCTTGCTGGAGGATACAAGGTAAATTTCTTGGTTGAACTACCATCAGAGATGTACATATCACCGGATCTATAGCTAATGAAAGCATCAGCTGTAGCTAACCAAGGTCTTCCTAATATAATAGGATGTCCTCCTAAATTATTTTTAGGAGTTAGGATCATAAAATCCATAGGGTAATCCCAAGAATCTAAGGACACTAGAATGTCTTCTATTACCCCATCAGGTTTAATCACAGATCTATCTTCTAATTGTAATAATGTGGGTGTAAAAAGAAAATTAGGAAGTTTTAGTTTATCCATGATTTGTCTACTCATGATATTGATTGTTGCTCCTAAATCAATAAGTGTGTTTTGGATCTCAGTTCCATTGGTTTGTATTTTAACAACTGGATTTCCTGGGTCTAGATACTTTGGAATAGCAATCTTACCCATCATGATGTCTACTATTTTTCCTGCCAGTTGAATTTTCTTTGTCTCTTTTATTCTTTTTCTTGTTTTTTTCATGCTTAACTCCTTTATTGTCTTTGCTAAGATTGGAATTTCCTTGATAGCTTGTAATAATGGGATCTTAATACAAACATTCCTTAGCTCATCTAGGAAATCATAATTAGGCACCATAATTTGTTTCTCTAGACCCTTATCAATTTGTAATCTTTCTGGAAAGGGAGGTGTAGAGATGAATGTTGATGGATGCTCTAATGTAGGAGTTGAAATTATTGGTTCTTTTTGTTTTTATTTTTCAATATTTGGGTCTTGAAAAGATGTGCTCTCTTCAAGACTTTTATATACCCGTAGAGAATCTTCCTCAGAGTTGTTTTGCTCTTGTATGATTACAGAAGGTTTCTTCTTTTCAAGTATTATTCTAGACCTAAGTTGAACATGATTAAGGTCTAAAGGAGTAATCAAATAGGTTGGGAACTTTTGACCTTCTATCATGTATGTGTTCTGAGGATTTTTATTGTTGGGGTTTGGTATAGGTTGGGCAGGTAACTGATTTTCTTTCTGAAGAAATGGTAATGGAAGTGGTGGATTTTGATGTTGTGGATTTTGTTGAGGGTTTTGTTGAGGAGGGAAATTTGGATATGGTGGATAATATGGTGGATATTGATAACACTGAGAGTATCTTTCATAGGGATTTTGTGCTCCTTGTGCCCAAGTTTGAGATTGATTTTGGAATTGAGGCCAAGGTTGCTGCCAAGAATTCCAATTTGGTGGGGGTTGATTATACATCTGATCATTGAATCCTTATGTTTGAGGTCCTTGCCAAGGCCTCATAGAGACAAAATTGAGAGATTCTGTGGAATTTGTAGGGGTTTCTTCTTGAAATACAGCTTTAAGACTCAGAAGTGAAGGACAACTCTTGGTCTCATGTTTTTCTGAACAAATTACACAAGTCTCTACTATTTTTGCATCCAAAGGGCATTCTCTCAAGGCATGCTTCTTTCTACATTTGGGACAAAAGATTGCTAAGGCATTAGATTTAGCTTTTTTCTTATTTTGTAATTTAAGGGTGTCTATTTGTTCACTAAGACTCCCTAAAATGTCAGATTTGAATTCATCAAGCATATGTCCTGTTTCTACCCTGCTTACTGTCCCAGAAGCAGACTTACTTGCCCTTGCAAGAGCAGGGTCTCTTGGTCCTTTTAAAGTTTTATATTTCCCTCTTGAAAGGTTGATACATAATTCAGCTATTTCAGGTAATGTGAGCTGATATATATCCCCTTTTCCCATCATATTAAGGATATCTAGCCATTCATCCCTAATTTTTTTCAAAAAGAGAGCTTTCAAAGTATCTTGGTCTAAGCTTTTCATTTTTTCTCTCTTGATGTTGTAGTTAAATCTTTCCAACAAATCTTCCAGATTTTCATCCTCTTTTTGTACCATTTTAAACACTTCCTCCTTATGGTTGATTGGCATACAGTAATCCAAATACCTCTCTATAAATGCCTGTTTCATGTCTTCCCATGTCCTAATAGAACTATTGATTAAACTCATAAATCATTTTAATGCTGCTCCTTTCAATGTTGAAGGGAATAGTTTAAGTTTTTGGGGATCTTGTAAGTAATCACAGGTTCTACATAGGACTTCAAATTCAAATAGGAAGGTTTCAGGATCTTCACTTTTGACTCCATAGAAGTTTGGAAGGATAGAGGGTGAAATATTTTTCATAGTTGCATTGGTTTCTTCATCTACTATAGGAAACCCAAAAGAGCTTTCCATTTCCCTTCTACCTCTTCCTCTACCTCCTTCTTCACCTCTACCTCCTTCTCCTTCTCCTCTACCTCTACCTCTACCTCCTCCAAATAGTGTATGTTCTCCATTAAAGACTCCTCCTCCCCATTCTTCTGCCATGGTTGATTCTTCTGTGGAAATGAAAAATTTTATGTCTCCAGCAGGGGTCCTTGGATCTTCTTCTAAGCATTAGGGGAATTTTGAGGTCTAAAATGGGCCTCCTAAGAAAAATGTACAACAAAAATACACTTTTTAACAACCAATAGGATTGAAGATGATGATGTCAACCATGGGGGATGATTTACCATTTTTTAAATAAAAGGGTAAAAACATTAAAAAATAATAAAATAATAAAACTAATTTTTTAACTCGTATTTTCAACTTATCTCTCACAATTTTTACTCAAATTTCGAGTGGGACTATTCGTTGGATGCAAAATTTAATTCCTCATCCAAGGGGTACCCATGTTGCATACTTTCAATGAACCCTGCTACATGAAAAATGGGAAATACATAAAAAAACGTGATTACAATCACGTTTTTTATGTATTTCTAACTTTTCGTGTAGTAGGACCCATCGAAAGTATGCAACATGGGTACTCTTTGGATGAGGAATTAAATTTCGCATCTAATGAGTACTCCCGCTTGAAATTTGAGTAAAAAATTTAGGAGATAAGTTGAAAATATGAGTTGAAAAAGTATTTTTTTCATTTTTCCCTCTAAAATTTGATGATGTCATCAAATCTTATTTGATTTTTTCCACTATTATTTTATAATTTCCTTAGGAGGCCCATTTTAGACCTCAAAATTCCCCTAATGATAGGTTCGGTAGATGAAGTGGAAGGTCTCTCTGATGGAATATCTGATCTTAGGTCTTCTAGAAGTCTATGATCAGTATAGTATGGAATGTAGGTTTGAGTTGGAGGTGTGCTGCCTCTTGGTCTTGGTAGAAAAAGTGGTGTTTTGGGAATCAAGCTTCTGCTTCTTATAAATCTACCCCTTGAATCTCTTTCGCTACGCATATCATTGTTTTTGGGAGGTAAGAAATAAGGCTATCGAGTTACACTTCCCTGGCAACAGCGCAAAAATGTCTAGTCAACTTAGTGTTCCTAAATTGATGTCATAAATTGTCAACCAGGGCTAGTAAACTGTTGAAGTGAAGTGCACCATATGTGCCTAGTTATCTTCTTCCTACTTTGTTGTGCTTAGTGTTTTTCTAGTGTTTTTGGTTTTATGTTTTTATGTTAAGGGGAAAAACTAAATTAATAGCAGAGAGAAGTTACTGATCACATTAAAACAGAATAAAATCTACTCTAAAATATGAATGATACCAAGAACAGAGAATGCTAATCTATAGATTGTAAAGCTGCTAAGAAAAGTAACTCATAACATTAAAATTAGTCTAATTCGTTTCATTAGAGATATATTGTAACAAACTGAGAAAATGATTAGTTTTGATCTAATGAGAAGTAACAACAACTTAAAACATCACAGAGAAATCTTATTCCTTATTAGAAATTTGTTGGAACATTTTGAGAAAAAGATCATTTGTAACATAGTAAGGAACCCTATGCTAAAATAACTTATGACACTAGAATTAACTCATTCTACAACTCACAATGTTACTATTAATTCTCATTCAAGGATTAGAGATTTCTTGGAACAACTTGGGAAAAGGACTGTTTGTAAAATCATGAGAATCTCTTACATAATTGCAGAACAGTCAAGAACTCAAAATAATATAACTAATTCTCGTTCATATAATAGTGATGTGTTAGAAGAGTTTGAGAACAAGAGTAGCTTATAAAATAATGAGGATTTTCTAAATCTAACTAACAGGACTGAAATGCAATTAACAGAACTAAAATGCAATGAACTCAAAGTACTACAGCTAGATCTCATTCACGTATTAGTGATATATTGGAACAAATTATGAGAACAAGATTGACTGTAATATTCGATGTAAGTAAATGACACAAAACATGATGCAAAAGGATAAACTCAGAAAACTGCCTAAGTTAAGAACAAAACAGAGTTAAAGATCACTTATCTAGAAAATATGCAAAGGCCTTTTCAGATAGTAGGGGCCCTCTACCATCAAATTGGCACAAAAATCCTTAACTCCTTAAAATTGCTTCAGATCATGCATCAAAGTTATAATTATTTCATTAGAAGAAAATGCTCAGAAATAGAGTATCACAGTCTTTGAACACTATAAACAAAACATCAACTAACTGTTTCTCGATTCACCGAGTTATTTTTATAAGCAACTACATAACTGAAATTGAGTAGAAATAGGCATAGGTGTCTTTTATAATCAAAATCAAGCTAAAACTCCTGTTGAGGACTCGTATTTTGCTGAAGAAACCTCAAGAGTCCTTATCCTTATAGAAGTCTGCTTCTTGGTTTTGGCTTTGTCCACATGCATAACCACTTCCAGATTTTTTCTCAGTCCTCGTGGATGACAAGGAATGATGCAAGAGAGTTTTGGAGTCTAACCATATACGTCTTTCCCTCAGATGACGCCTGTAACCTGTTTAAACACAAATATGGCTACGAAACATACGACTAGCTACAGAATGACTGCATTCTGTAGCTAAGTCTGCTCGGAAATCACTACGACAACAAAACCACAAAATTATAATAAGTCTGTCATTGCATGTATTATTAAAGTGATTTTAATCGTTCTTATTGATCTTTTAGGCCTATAAATGATAAAGGATAAATGGAATGAAGTGGAGTTTGGTGAAAAGAAAAGGCATTTTAGGGCTCAACAGGCACCTTAGCTCTATTTGTTCTTCACTGCCTCTATGTTTTCCTCTGCTAGGTCAGTTTAGAGAATTCTTAGTTTCTCTCTAGACCCACTCAAGCTTGTTTATCTTATGAATGATTTGATACAGTAGATATCAAATATGTTTTATGGTTAGCCCTGCTTGTTTGATGTCACTAAAACATTGTTCTTAAGATCTTTCTTTGAAGTATCACTAATTAGGCTTTGCAAAGAGGTTATGTTTTGATCATGCCCTTTGTCCATTCTTGAAAGGTTGCTTTGGAGGTATTTATGGCTGTGATCAATGATGTTTAGGAGTTCCCTCTTCCTTGATCTATGTTATATGTCTATCTTAAATGTTTTCTAATCTTGAAGGTGAAATCACTAGAAGTTTTACAAGTTACTTGTCTTCTATAGTTCACTGGATTGTTTATCTTAAATACTTATTTGCTTGAGTTTAATCAAAGAGTTATTGGTTTTCCCTGTCTTATGATTACTTATTTATGATGAATAGTGTTAAAGGCCCTTCTTGTTAAAGTATTTGACAAAGGATTCTTAACTTCCCTTTTCCCTACTTTTTTCACAAACTTGATGTTCATTTCATCTCACACAAACCTTGAAAATCCATTTGACCAGGTTAGATTTTCCCTGTGATGCACCCTAATTCATTGTTGAAATATCCATAGCCTTTTGTAGACTCCATAGCCCAATGACTTGAAGATTTATCACTCCATCTATTCTACTTGATCATCTACCCAACCAAAACAAATAAACAAACCTTAAACTTAACAACTAGCCTAAAATCAAACACTAAAAGAAAACAAGTTCACATCCTTTGCACAAAATAGAGAGGGCCCTCTGTGAGTCTAGGAAGGTTAGGTCCTAGGACTCCAAAGACTGGTCTGATGTTACCACTGTTCATTTTTTCTCACCAATCTAACAAATTATGAGGACCTAACATGAGGGATCAGTAATGGACCATTGGGTGTCGAAAGAGGCTTTGTGGGACCTAAAGAAGGGGGATCGAGGGGCTTGTTGTACTGATGGGACCGAGTTTGAAGGTTTAGATCAATGGTAATGGGTTGGTCAGAGTTCATCATGAGAATTTGGTAATCGAAGGTACCAGATGGAGGAGCTCGAGTGACCGCCTGACTTTCAGGGGGTTGGGTAGCCATGAATCCTTGTTGGGGGGAAGGATTGTTAAACACAGCCAGTTTGATAGGTGTAGCATGGTGAGGGACCAAAGGGGAGGCTTGTTTTCCTCGGGATGATGCTTGAGCCTCCCACATCTGACACATCAAAGGAAAAAGAGGACAGTCATGGGTGTAGTGACCATAGACACCGTAACAAGAACAAGGTTTGTTCGTGCAAACATGCCTATCCTTCTTGGGCTGAGTGAATTTTTTGTGTGTTTCTGTGTTAGGTGCATTCCCTTGGGGATTAGGTCTTTGATTACCTGGGGCAGATTGGTTTTGGTTTCCTTTCCTCTTCTTTTTGGAAGTAGGAGGATTAGTCGCACCCTATTGTGCATACACCTGACCTTGAGGGGGTGATGGGTGTTGTTGCGGGGGTTGAGAAGGAAAGGGAGGCTAAGGTGCTAATGTTGGAGGATCTGGAGCACCATGCTGCGGATACGGATAATAAGAAGGTTGGGAAGCATTGTGGTAAATAGGTTGGGCAAAAGGATGAGGCATGTTGTATCCTAGATACATGCTACTGGGAGAGGGAAAATTATTGGAGGAGCTGGCCCCTCCGTGAGGGAAACCATAACACATGGGGTGACGAGTGTATGGATGAGAAAGGGCTCCAACGATATCGTCGGTGGCATGGGATGCCTTCGGTGCGTTGGCACCACCAGGTCTAGGGAGATTAGGTAAGGCGGTATAAAAATAACTAGCCTGTGCGTAGATCAGGAAATATTTCAACGCAATCTAGAGTGCAACTTCTTCGGTCTGAGGGAAATGAGATGCGACATCTTTGCAAATAGTAGGCTAAAGGGATCTGAAGAACCAGTCCATGTAGAAACGGTCATCGAAGGTAGGGGCTCGACATAGGCTCTTTCTTCTCCTCCATTCTTGGACATGATCGAATAGGCGAGTCACGAACGATTGATAGAAAGAGGTCAAAAGTTCGGTACCAGTGTCATAACGAAGGGGAAGTTGGAAGTAAGATAGAAAATACCTGCAAGAGTCACAAAAGTAGTATGAGAGGAGGAGGCCTGGTTGACATACCACTTAGAGCCTTCTCTAGTAAGGATACGTTGGAACAACCAAAGATGGAAAAAGTCATCGGTGATGGAATTAGATGAACACCACATGTGGAAAGATTGAACATGGTTTGTAGGATCCTCTCCAGTAAGACCTTCAAACTTGGGGATGTCTGAAGGGAGCTTGGTTGGCATAACAAGCCAACCAGGATCATGGTGTATGGGGTCATTAATCAAATGGTTAAAATTGGGGCCAGCTGGGAGTATAAGGTAGAAAGGGAGTAGCTGGGATAGTTCCTGTTGCAGTCCCACTAGTAGTATTCCCAGCATTAGGGTCAGGGCTACCACCAATGTTAGGTCCTGAACTAGAATTGATGAAGGTGATAGGAGGAGAACCGAGGATAGAACCAAAAGGGGAACCTGATGAACCAAAAGCTGATTCAGAATGAGGACTCAGTGGAGGACTAACTTGAACCCTATGTGGAGGAGTAAGTCTTCCTAACGGAAACTCAGGATGAAGGCCAAAAAGTCTCTGGGATAAACACCTTGGGGGCGCAATTATGGAAAACCAGACATGAATCACAGAAGGAAGAGAGACCAACAAGGGCAAGGAGGTGTAGGATCAAATGATTACAATGTCGAAACAAGGGCAGGGAGGCATAGGATCAATTGATTACAATGTCGAGGGCAGGGAAGTGCAAGATCAATTGATTACGATGTTATAGTCTTGGCCTGGAGGTGTAAAGCAGGCGCTCTTCACTTAGGGTGTGCGTGTATGTGATAAGTGTGTTAATTTTAACTAAACTCAGACATGTGTAGAGAAAAAAAATGTGTTGTATAACTGTAAATAAATATGAAAATAACAGTGAATTAAACTGAAATATGACAGAAAATAAAAAGCTAAAGATGCATCAATTTAAACCCAAGGAGGAGGGCTTCCCAACAACTAGTCTATGGGTGGGTAAAATATAGTCAAAAAACACAACAATGGCCAATGGATCTAAATTTGGGAAGTACAGGGATCTAAAGGTGAGATATGCTGGAAATAGGTGCAGAAAGTAGCAAAAAAATAAAGGGGAAACTGCTACACATGAGGTGGCGAAAGGCTATAACCTGGAGGGAAATGGAGGGGACCCTAGAGGAGGAAAACAAAAACTAAAAAGAGGTGTTTTGGATGGGTGAATAACCAATCTGAAATGGATCTGAAAGTACAGGATTAGATCTGAAAAATGGCTGAACACACTGAAATCTTGAACGACCTGCTTAAGCTAAACTCCACCTAAAAAGGTGGAAGCGTACTGAAGCCCTAGGGGGCTAGGTTCCTACTTCGACGAGTAAAATAGAGAAAGTACAGGTTCAATATGAGTGGAGACGGAGGTCAGAAAACCATGAACAGTAGCCCACACAAAACCATAAAAATCATAGAAAATTTCCCGCAAAAAGTACAGGTCACAGTTTTTGACTTGTTTTCAGCCGAGGTTGCAGTTTTCTGGCATTTTTAAGCACCTTGAAGGTTGAGGTTGCAGGTTTTGGCCCAAAAAGTGTGACCTGCACTTCTGACACTCTCAGGAGCAGGTTTCAGAAAAAAGTGTCTTCTCAGCTGCGGCTGATACCTGTCACTTGCACAATAGACCCAAAAACACATGGAAGTTAGAATTTTTATTGTTTTAGGGTTTTAAAGGTTAAAAACAACATCAAGAAATGCAAAATAAGAAGCTGAATAAAAACCCTAGGGTTTGAAGCAGTAACCCTAGGGTTTGAAGCAGTTGGTCATGAAAGGATCTGGAGATCGACAAAGGTCGTATTTATAAAACCTTGTAAAGTCACTAGTTGTTAGTGTGAATTCTAATCGCGAGCGTACGAAAAAAACTCACTTTAGCTATGCATAAAAAATAGCCATAACATCAAATATGGTTGTCAATTTCCTTAGATATACAGTTATTTGACCAAGATAAATGCTACAAAATCTAGATCAATGCAGTTAAAGACATTAAACAACAAATAAAAGCAGAGTTTCCTTAATAAGAAAGACAAGAATATTTTTAAAGAATTTTGTATTTATGACACTTGGGAAGGGAACATAGAAAGATGTTACCAGTCCCCCTCAATGCGATGGGTTGTTGTATGTCCTGAGTGCTTCAAATCTAATATCTCTCTCTCTTGATGCTGTAGAAAACCTAGACAAAAATGGAACTCAAAGGGAGCTCACAAGCAAAATGGTAGAAAAATATGACAATGATGGAGGATCAAAGTTAGACCAAAAGTATATATCCTGAGTGATCTTTAGGTAACAAAAGGTAGTGAATGAATTGAAAAACCCTTCTATTTATAAAAAAATATTGAGTTAGTCTAGATATTGGTGCATAATTAAAATATTATTAACCAAATCTAGATCCAACTTTTATGGAATATTTTATTATATTTGTTGGAGGGAAAAATAATTTGAATTTGGTCAAATCCCTTTATTTGTAAATAATAAATAAATAAATGATTTATTTATTATTTTAAGAATGTGGTTGAGTAATAATTAAATAAATAGTGATTTATTCAATTATTTATAAATGATTTAGTCAAATTTAACAAGAAATATTATTTAATTAATGTTTTAAATAATTATTCCTAGAAAATAAAAAGATAAATAGTGATTTATCTAATTGATTTTCCTATTTTGGGTTAAATATGACCAAGAACATTAATTAAAATATGGTTTAATTAATTATCCCTTGAGGAAAACCAAACAAATAGGGGTTTATTCAATATTTCCTCACGGGGTTTCCTGTTTAGACCATAAACAACTTAATAAATTATGCATTACTAAGTTATTTTTCATAGTGAAAGCAATTTTACGAGGGGAAAATTGAGTGCTTATGGTGGAATTTGGTCCATCCCAATAATAACGAGGTTAGATGACCAAAAATTGGTGTAATAGTTAGGACTTCTAGTGAGCATAATTGTGCAATTACGCCTCGTTGTTCTTTCTTTAGAAGCTTTGTCATGACACTAGAGCTTATTATCCTTCCTGGCTTCCCTTCAATACCCCGTAATTCGACTTCCTTTCCTTCTGAAAAAAATTTAAAGAAAAGTTCTTGAAAATTAAAAGCTACCATCCCCAAAGATTGTAACCATTGTACTCCTAGTACAACATCAGCACCTCCCATAGGAATGGAAAGCATTGGACTATTCAATACATATTCCCCCATGGTTAGCTTGATATTATGGCATTTTCTAGAGGAATTTATAGTTCCTCCATTTTCTTCTTTTGAAGTTTCTTGCTCATTTTCTTTCTCCTCTTCACAATCTATGTAAAATAATTTCTTTTCAGCACACTTATGACCTTTGGTGTATTTGATATCACAACTGTAGCAAAGCCCTTTTGCTCTTTTTTCTTCCAATTGTTGTGGTGTCAACCTTGTAGGTTGTGGAAATCTAGGTGTAGCAACACTTCCTTCTTTATAGAATTGAGTGGTAGGCTTCCTTGTCACCATAATTTTACATTCAACTTTTCTTGCCAACCTGAATGCTTTCTCCAATGAATCAGGTTCCAAAACGCGAACTTCATGTTGGATGTTATCCTTTAAAGTGCCTAGGAAGAGATCAATCCTGTGTTCCTCTGTAAGATCAGTGACCCTTATATTCAATTTTTGGAAGTCCTCAATGTGCTGCCCCACTAAACCCTTTTGTTTGAGATTTATCAATTGGGTAAAGAAGGTGTTGCTCTTTGTATCCTCATAATGTGCTATCATTTCCTCCGTAAAAATTGACCAAGTGACAATTTTTTTACGGGAGCAAAGCCATCGATACCATACAAATGTATTTTGTTCTAAATGTAAAGTTGCAATGCATACAGTTTGTGTGTTTTCCACATTATTGAGATCAAAATATTACTCCATCTCTAGTATCCATGTTACGGGATCCTTTCCATCACTACAAGAAAAAAAGACATTGGTGAGGGGCATGCTTGTGACGGACCTTTGAGTCCGTCCTGTCTTTTATATGGTAGGTCCTTAAAAAAACGTCCTTGTAAATATATCCTAGTAGTGAATACTTTCAAGTTCATCCTGACCATTTTCAATGACACTTTTGGTGAGGGTGCTTTAAGGCCCATCACTAACTCTCTCTTTGGTGACACTTCTAGTGATGAAATTTTAATGACCCTCACCAATTCTCTTTTTGTTACTTTTGGTGACAGTCAAAAAATTTCTGTCATCATTGATCATTACAATAGTTTTTGATGACGGTATGTTCTTGTTAATATTTTTTTGTTAAAAGATAACGATTTAAGACCATTATTGTGGAGTATTTTTTATAATATGTCCAAGGCCATAGTGGTTAGATTCTGTCAAATTTTTAAGAAATAATTAGTGTGTATAACTTTCCTCAAGTAATGAATAGTCGACTAGAGTTTTCCTATGAGTCAACACATGATTCATATCTATTAATTTTATTATCTGGAAAATTCCCTTTAGATAAAGTTCCACTAGTGTGTGTAGGAAATGTGTTATTTAATACATAATCAAGCTTTGAAAATTCTATTAATGAGAAATGTTTCCTCTCAACAATAACTGAACACCTTAAATTAATGCTTTGGCACACACTAGCCATTTCTTAGCTTTGCTATTCATTTCACCCCGTTTCACCCCATTGTTGATGACTAGATTCCTAGCTGAGTTTTCTAGAAAATGATCTCCATATGTCAATTTATCATCTAGAAAACCCCCAAACAAATTTTTGCCTTCCTAGCCCTTCCTGTCAGCCTATGATCAGAGCAATCTTCAGTTTCCAAAGTCATGTCTTGTTTCAGCAAAATATCCCTGTCTATAGATGTCTTAGTCTTGTTGGTCTACTATAATTTTCCCCTTGGTTCTCATGAAACTCACTGTCCAATGTTTGACAAAGTGTCTCCTTTCCTATCCTTGATCTTCTTGTCAAACACAATCAGAATCAATGAAAGTTGCCCCTAAGTTAGGTAGTGGTGCTTTAGAGAAATCCCTTCCTCGAAAAAAATAGCCTGAGCCAGAATCCTTTGTTCAATACCAACCAGCCCTGAATTAGCGCTTAATCTGCAAAAGCAAACCTTGATATACCCCTAGGTCGTGCCACTGAGAGGTCTTGTTATCTCAATCTGTAAGAAATTATACAAATATCTAATACAGAAAGAGATGAGCATGTGTACAGTCTAAAGGAATATGCTTAAGATTGGGCAAAATCTCCATAGAACACTAAAGGAGCTTTTAATGTTTAAAAGTCATATTGTTTGCATCTCTGCAGGGGGGAAATTGAATGACAAACAGTTTCCAGACAAAAGCAAAGAGACAGTCCAAATAAGTCTCTCATGTTGAAGGAATTTTCCATCATTAAGTAGATGGAAAGCTGAAATTAAAAGAGAGCGGGAGTACATATTTCCAAAGTCAAAAGTTGTCTAAAAAGCAGAGATATATATTTCAAGGAAAGATGACATAGTTTTGGAAATAGATGAAATATCATGACTATGATGACCTCCTTCAAAAGAGAAAATGTTAGAAAACATCATGCTAAATAACCTCCTCCAACAAAAGAGCAGATGGTTAGAAAGGCATGATGTGGCCTCCTTCATGAACAAGTAGAGGGCCAACATGTTTTTAAAATTGATTTTAGGGCTATTGTAGGCCACCTCCTTCCAAGGGATAAAACAAAGGATGCATCAACAGGTTTTAAAGTGTGCTTGATTATTTTTTCTATTGGAAAAGACTGCACATTTGGAACAACTTCAAAAAGATATGTCTTTTTTATGCACTGAAGAAATCATAAAGAAGAAGGCTGCTGCTAGGATCAACAAATTTTGCTGACAGATTTAGGTTCAACAAATGTTTCAATCTATTTTACATCACAAGATGGGAAAGTACTTTGGCCAGCATTATTAAGAGGTTATGAAAAGTGTTGCATGCAAGCATCTGCATATCAATAGGTTAATCTACTATTTATACTTTTTCATACACCATTGCAAGTTGTAGGGATTTCACATCAAAACTTGATAAGCAAATTAGCACTGGAATGGATTCTGATGGAATCAAACTAGAATTGATTTTGGATTCCAGTTTTGAGGTTGCAGACCTCCTTCACAAAGAAATAAAGGACCAGCTCTTCAAAAAACTTTACATAGAAAATCAACTCATTCATAAAGCCAAAGGTGTGATAAAACAATGTTTCACTTTCAATCAAAGAATGTCCCCATCGAATGAAAGACAGAGTTTTTAGAAGACACGTGACAGTCATCCAACATAGGCCTCCTTCACAAATAAGTAGAGGGCCCACCATTGTTTGAGGATATCCAAAATGACAAGCATAAAATCAATCATGACCTCCATCAGCAGATAATGAGGAAAGCTTCATGATAGGTCTGAAGGATCATTTGTAAAGGCTGAAATAGTATTTTGTAATAATCTCCCATTATACACAAATTAAGCATAACAGAGTCCTTATGGCCACTTTCATAGACAACAGAGTTTGGAAGGACAAAATGGAAAGTTTTTAATCATGTTGTAGAGAAATTCCTACCTCATAAACTATAGATTACCACATCATTTTGAGGAGTATTCCATTCAATATGACAAAGGTTGCAAAAGACAGAGGTTAAGGAGTGCCCAGGCAGTTTATTTCAAAATGAGTTTCTGAACAAAAAGAGATGAAATTTACAAGTGTGAGAGGGGTTTTTGTCCCTCATAGTTTCAAGAAGAAAAACCTCCTTCAGTTTCTACACAAGTATCATGGTTTGTGAGAAATGTAAAAAATACAAATGTCACGGGAGAATTTCTGCACCAGGATTCACCATTTTGACCAGTGTTGGGACAGTTAGATTTTGAACAACCAAATGGATACCAAATGAAAAACATCAAGAATATTTGGAAATTATACTTCCATATCTTTCCAACGAGCCATCATGGGCCAATTTACGACAAAAGGAAGGCATCCAAAAGTAGCCTGCAAACAAAACTATGTATTTCTGCACCAGCATTCACCATGTTTTACTAGTGTTGGGACAGTAATTTTTTTAACAACCAAATGGAAACCAAATGAAACAAATCAGGCATATTTTGAAATTATACTTCCATATATTTTCAATGAGCCATCTCGGGCCCAATTCCGACACCGGGAAGGCATCCAAAAGTGGCCTACAAACAGCACTATGCATTTCTGCACCAGGATTCACCAGTTTTGACCAGTGTTGGGAAAATCAATTTTTGAACAACCAAATTGACACCAAATGAAAAAATTCAAGTTTTTCTAGAAATTAGACTTCCATAGATTTCCAAAGAGCCATCTCACGCCCAATTCCGACACCGGGAAGGCTTCCAAAATGGGCTACAAAAGTGTGTGGCGCGTTTGAAAAGTTGCGCGGCGCGCCTGGGAGGGAAAATACAAAGGCTTCCTATTGATGTGTGGCGCGCCTGTAGCACCTGTCAAAAACTCACCTAAAAACCTTCAAAAACTCTTTTGAGAGCTAATCAACCAATCGAAAAGAGCTCTTAAGAATTTTTAAGGCATTGATGGAGAACTACTTCGGTGAACAAAATTTCTATTGGAAGTGAGGAAACTAAAGTAAGCATCGAAAGGATTGTTTTATCTCTTGATAGAGAAAGCATTTATGCAATAGGTTTTATTGGGAAATCAAGTGTGGCTGTTTGTATAGTGAATCCTGGGAATGGGAAAATATTTAAACATGAAGTGGCAACCTATGATGGAGGCCTATCACTAGACAAACTAATTGTGACAAAGGATACATTGGTTGCTTTGGATTATGCAAGATCAACTATTATTACAAGTGGCATTACGAATGGAGACCTGTCACTACATCAGACATCTCTTTCTAGTCTTTTTGAAGATTTTTTCATCTAAGGCAGAATTCCTTCCATTAAAATTTGTAGTTGCTTTTGCATTAAAAGTTGATTCACATATATTACTAATAAAAGTTGGAAATACTTGTAGTGAGCTTTATTTACTTGAGAAAGTAAGTCAACCAGCTATTACTAGCGATGGCCTACTCTTATATTTGACATTTGTAGTAATTCACAACACCTAGAAAAGAAACAGGGGTTTCTCTTCTTGTCTGTCTTTGAATGATGGAGTCAAATGATAAATTTTGAGGAATTTTTGAGCTAGATCCTCCAAGGGTATCTTACAAAGGTTTTATAGTAAACTATCTGCATGTAGATATGTCTCATGGATTTAGGGCCTTGGTAATCACGGAAGATCATTCTCTTGCATTATTGCAACAATGTGAGATTGTTTGGAGTAGAGAGGGTGGTCTTGCTGAAATCATAGATGCAACTACTGCAGAATTATGCGTCTCAGTTGTTGAAGTGGAGCACATCTTATTTGAATAGATGAAGGGCCATTTGCTGAAATTGAAGGAAACCTTAATGCTAGCAAGTGCTGAAGAGATAGATGTTATACAAGCAAGGAGGCTGAATAATGCAGAGAAAACAAAAATGACAAGGGATCATAATGGATTTCGGAAATTGTTGATAGTATTAACAAAGGCAGGAAAATTTTTGGCTCTTCACTTTGGAGATGGTCACATTATATGGTCACAGTTGATTCCTACTTTTTGGAAAACAGAAGAATGCCAAGCTCCTTCTGTGTTGAAGGTCCTTCCTTGGCGGATCCCTCACCAGCATGCTTTAGATGAGAGTCCAACTGTTCTGATAATAGGGAAATGTGGTCTAGGACCTGATGATACAGGAATTATTTCATTTGTAGATTCTCACAGTGGCAAAGAACTTGAATCTTATAGGCTTTCCTATCCCATATCTCAAGTGATTCTTCTGCCAATGACAGATTCAACTGAGCAACGACTACATCTTTTTGTTGATAACAATGCAAGGGCACACTTATTTCCTAGAACCAATGAAGCACTGTCTATGTTCCTTAAAAAGATGCCAAATTCAGTTTTCTACAACAAGTTCATTTCCCAATGCAGCAAAAGGACATGTTTTGAAGGTATTCATATCTCTGGTCATATGTTTGATTTAAAATAAGGTTAGACATTAGATTTTAAAGGAAAACAGTGATGAGTGAAAAGGGTTCCTTGACAATTTTTAAAGGGATTTTCAGTAGCCTCATTTCCATCAAAAAGACCTGTTTGCCAGCTAGAGATAACACAGTTTCTCGGAAATAAAACAGAGTTGTTTTAATCACTAATAAAAGAAGATATTACTGTGGAAAAGCTAACTAACCTTCTTCCAATAGAACTTGATTGCTAGGGTCATCACAAGGGGACAATTTTTAAAGTTAAGGGCTTGCTATCAGTTTGAAAGAGGTCTTTGTTGTAAATAGTTAAAATCTATACAGCCTCTAAAGGGAAAAACAAGGATTGAAAGGTAAAGTCATCATAGTTTATTGAAGATCTGTTTGCAGATGGAGTGCTTGGGCGAAACAAAGCAATGCAGTGATATCAAAAAGGGAAAATGTTTGAGGGGAAGTTTTTGTGCTAAAACAAAGGAGACTTCTTTTCAAGAAGCCACAAAGATGTCTTGTTAAAGGCCTCTTGGCTCAAACAAAATACTGAAGAGATGACTTTAGTGATGATGAGGAACAAGGCAAAGAGTCTAAACATAGCAGTGATAATGAAGAGCAAAGTGATGGGTAGTGAGGCATTGATGAAAGGGAACATTATGGCAACCAGCACAGTAATAAGCATAAGGGTGATGAAGTACAAAACAATAAAGGGAAAGAGCATGACAGTCATAAAGAAGGCAGTGACAAAGAAAAAACAAGGCAACCCTCAAGCAAGAAATGATGAGGGCAAGCAAATACAAGACATGGATCATGAAGGGAATTATCCAAAGCATGTGCTAGCTGCCTCTCCTAGGCAAGGTGCCATGAATTCTTCACCAAAGCTAGAATGCCAAACAACAAAGAAGAAAACCAAGAAAATCTCAAAACTACCCAAAGATGGCGCCCGGTGAGAAAAAAGGGGAAAGACACCTTTAGGCTTGGAATTTTGGCTTGATCTTCTAGACATGTTTCTAAAAAGCCTAAAATAACTTGCTCACCAAAATTGAGCAAATTTTGACATGTTCTTGTTTTTCAACATTTTTGGGCCTAATTGCGTAAAATCATGGGCATCGCCATTTCAGTTTGGGGCATCATCAAAGGATGAAAATGGTATCATTGGATGCCATAATTTCAGGAGCACATACTCAACAATTTTCAGAACATTTGAAGATCATTTTCTCCCCCTAAATGGCAAAAAACACTCACTTTTTCTACACTCTGCCCCGCTTATCAACAAGGCTGATTTTTTTGGTTTTTACACACAGGTCTATTTTTCGAGGACTTCCAATGGTCAGTTGGGAGAAAACTAAACATTTTCAGAAATTAGACACTCAAAGCTTTCCAACGAGCTGTCATGAGCTTCATTTCGACATCGGGAAGGCTTCCAAAAGTTGCCGGCAAGTCAGGAGACCTTTTGCTGATGTATTTTTTGAGTATTTTTGCAAAAATTGAACCTTTCAAAACTGCTTTTTCCTCATGTGCGTTTAGCTATTTTTTCACATGAGAAGTTATGAAAAGTCAATTTATTTCTCTATTTTATAACTTTTTAGATATTTTATGAGATATTTTGTGCCTTGGGCTTTGTAAAGCCTCAAGAACAAAATAAGATATTTTGGATAGGCCAATGAGATTGCAAGTTGAACTAAGAGGCTTTCCTCACTTTGGCCTATATATTAGAAGGATTTCATAATGTATTTCTAGGTATGAATAGAAGAAATATATGGTCATATAAGCTTTGGAAGAAATACTTGTCTCATGCTTTTGGATAGTCTCTTGGATGTTCTTGGATGATGAAAGAGGTTTGTTGTTGGATTCCATGACTTGGTAGAATGGTATAGTGTCTCTATCTTTGTTTTGTTTCCTAGTTTTCATTCATAAATCCATGTTCTTGCTTGCTATAGGATAGTAGAGAAAAAATTTGAGACATGCCCTTCGAGGCACCTCAAATTTCTTGTTTCTTCATAGCTTCCATGTTTTCTTTATTCTTAGTCACATTAAAGAATTCTTGATTTCTCTTTAATAACTTAAGGATATTGTTGCTTGTTTCATTCATGGTTTTACATGCTAAATATGATTTACGGTATGCCCTGCTTACTCATGGCTAGCCATAGCTCCATCCATGAAATTTCTCTTTGACTGATTAGATTGTCATTTGTTGAACCAAGGAGGTCTTGTTCTGATCTTGCCCTTTGCCTAAGACTATGCAATCTTGTTTTCAAAGTGCCCAATAACTTGAAGTATTGTGTTTAGGTGTTCTGGCATAGTGATTTGAGTTGTTTGTCTGCCTTAAGTGTATTTCCCCAAATTCTGATAGCCATTTCCCAAATTTAGAGAGTAATATATCTCTATGCATGGCTTGAATGTTTATTTCTATGTATTGATTAGCTTATAGTTACATTTCTCATGATTAATGGTTTGCCCTACCATGTTTATGTCAGCTATTAAACTAGTTATGCTTGAAATCCCTTGTTGTTCACAAACTTGATGTTCATATTACTCCATTTTGCCCAAAGATCCATTCTACCTCGAATCAAATCGGCCCTTCAATAGCCTTGTATCACCATCTGAAATATTTCTTGACCTTTTGGACCCCATAGCCCAGTTGATCTGACATCTTTTTACCTATCTTATATCTTTGATCAGTTTCATCCCTCACAACCAAAAAAACAAAAACCAAAAACTTACTTCATAACTAGCCTAAAATCAGAACATAATAAGCAAAAACACAGATATCCCTTACACAGATAGAGAGAGCCCTCTCTGAGTCTAGGAAGGCTAGTTCCTTGGGCTCCAAAGACTGGTTTGATGTTACACTGTCATTTGGCTTGCCAATCAGCCAAATCACAGGACCCTAACATAATGGCAATCATGGTGGGACTTTGAGTCAAAACATCCTAGGTATCCCTTAGGAACTCTCAAAATCTCAGTCAAACTTAGAAGAGTAGAATCTGGTTGTCTCACCATCCTAGAAAAATGATGACTCAGCTACAGGACACTCTTACAAACCTTAGGACTACATAAAAAACTCAGAAAAACCCCAAAAAACTCCCTTAGATTGGTTTTTGTCAATATTGGTGGTGGACCATACACATATACCTCAAAACAACTAAAAATCCACCTGGCAACTCCACTAGCCTCCAGTAGGCCTTACTACTTTACTAAGCTCTAGGCTACTATCTGATTGAGCCACCTCATCGCCACACTAACATAATGGCGATCACGGTAGGACTCTGAGTAACAAACAAATTTAGATTCCCTAAACATTCCAGCAGCCTTAAGAATACTATCTGATTGACTTATCCCACTGCTCACTAACATAGTGGTGATCACGGTGGGACCTTTCGAGTTAGTGACAATCTAAGTACTCCTTAGTAACTCTCGAAGTCTCAATCAAACTTAGAAAACTTAAGTGTTGTTTGAAGAGTGGAAGCTAGCTTTTTCACCATCTTAGCAAAATGATGATTCAGTTACAGGAAACTCTTCCAAACCTCATAGGTTGCACATAAAAACTCAAAAAACCTCAAAAACATCCCCAGATTGGTTTTTCCTAGTTATTGGTGGTGGACCATAGCTACATCTCTGTAAAAAAAACCAAGTTCCACCTGGCGACTCCACAACTCTCAATAGACCTAAAGACTCCACTGGAGGAAGAACCTAAAACATGACCAGTCATCCTAGAAAGAAAAAGCACTCAGGCCTTAGTTGGATTCAAGAAATTATTGTCTTTATCTATAACTATGTTCTATCCTACTTTGAGCCTGATCAAGAATACACTGATGAGATCTACATTGATCATTGGAAAGATCTCAAACCTCGAAAAGCTATGCCCCAAATTTTAGACCATGAGCAGGCTCATACACCTGTGCTTACCCCAGATTCACCTATGGAAAACCTAGCAAAACATGAGCCTCATGCTACCTTTCCCACTCTGGCTGAAACCTCAAACAGTCACGAATCTCTTTTGACACTACCTATATCCACAAAGGTCCCAGAAAGATACAAGCCTCTAGTTTTACCTCCCATCTTCCAAGCCCTCCCTGCAAATATTCAAAATAAATTACCCAGATTTGATGGAGAAAGCTCCAAAGTCACCGCTGAAGAGAACATCCAAAATCTTGAGGATTTACTTGACCTTTATGAAATAGAAGAAGATGATGTGCGTATTAGAATGTTTTCCTTATCATTACAAGGAAAAATTATGAGTTGGTTTAAAGACCTTCCAAGTACAAGCATTACCAATTTTCATCAGTTCACTCAAATCTTCCTAGATAGGTGGGTGGTCATGGGTAATAAATTTCTCATCATAAAGGAGTACAATCAGTTAAAAATACAACCAGGGGAAACAATACAAAACTTTTCAGCCCAGTTCAATAAAGTATACCATGCAATGCCTGCTAACTTAAAGCCACCCCTCGGATGTGCTCTCTTGCACTACCCAGATTATTTTGACCTAGAGATGGTTTTCCGGATAACAAAAAAAGATCCTTTGACCCTAGAAGAAATGAAAAGGATAGCAGTTGATGTAGAATTCAACATACTAAATAGGGAGGCACAACTAAGAATGATAGAGAAAGACAAAGCAAATCAAGAGAGACTAATATCTTCAGAGGAAAAGTTGGAAAAATTGGTATGTATGTTCGGCAAACTAGAGCATATACTTGACAGGAAAAGAGAAAAACACAAAGTTAAGGTTAACACTGCTTATTCAAACCAACCTACACTTCTTCCTCAGGATGAACACACTCGACTATTACAAGACAAGAGTTATAAACAAAATGTGCCTAATAGGAAAGTTGCAAATAAAAACATAGAGGAATGCTCTAAAGAGACTATCAGCCATTTTGAAATCACAGATTCTGAAATGGAAGAAGAATCAAAACCTTTAGGTTCTCTACCCTTATGCTTTAAATCAGTCTAGACTTTGAAAGAAAATTTTCATCCTAAAGATCTCTCAGCAGTTATTCAGGAAAACCCTGCTCAAGTTAACTCTCACCTAAATCAAGAAGAGTTGATTGAAGAGGAATTCAAATATGAGATAGAAGATAAATAAAAACTTGTAGGATATCTACCTTTATGCTGGGAGTCATTTGAGTTCATAAAAGAAAATTGGCCTCCTAAAAATATATCAGAAAAAATTCATGAATTACATGCTAACTATCCTCAACATCACAAAGAATTGGTTGAAGATGAAAACAAGCAAGAAATGAAAGAGAACCCATAGGATCTCTTTAAGGGCATAAGTGATGATTCATAATTTCTCATAGGTGAAGCCCAAAAAGACATTCATCCTTCAAATCAGATTTCCCAAGAGAAAGAGGATTATTGTAGAGAAATAAAAATGCCTCCCTTTTTAACTGAAGAGGAAATAGATCAATTTATAAACATGCAGACAGCCTCTAAAACTTCATATGAACAAATTTTTTTTTATCTTTCTCCTGTTAATCTTGCATATCATAAGTCAAAAAATATATTTGTAAATCAATTTGAAGAAAAGCAATCTGATAGTCCAATATGCATGGCTGGTGACATTACTTATATTAATGATTCTCCAAGGTTTGATCAATATGTTGATGATTATGATTTCCAAACAGAAGCTAACTTTGCAGAATACTCAGCTTTTCATTTTTGGGAGGAAGCTCAGTTTCATAAACTTGAGAAAAGTGAGCAGCCAATATAGGTCATCTATGACGCTGATGAGGAGAGCCTTGAGAGTTTAGAAGTAAGTGAAGAGTCTCAGACTCTTTGCTCTACTTCACTTCAGTCCATTAGAGATAACATTCACATAATTGGAAATCAACAGTCTTTCAGCTTTGATGATGAGGTTGAGGAGGATGATGAAATTCTCGAGCATGTTGTAAATGAGAAGCCTTTTCCTGAAATGGTTGAAGAAATCATTTTGGACATGGAATCTTCGTTAACTCCAGATTTGCAGCCACCAAGTTCCATTGAGTTACAAATTGTAGAGGAAGAAATAGAGGTTGATAAACACATGAGAGTTGTCACACTAGCCTTTCAAGATAATTTACTTTCAAAGTGTATCCCTGCTCATCAACCTAATGAACTTCACACAATTTTCAGTCCACTTAATCAGAACACATCAGCTTGGAAAGAAAACTACACTACAATATATGATGAGTCTGATAGTTCAAGTGATCATGAGCAAGGGGAAGAGTTGCTTTACCAGGAGAGTCCCAAATATAGCCAAGTGGAAGAAAGAGTAGTCTTGAATGAAGCCTATATATCAAACCCTCTAGATCAGGTATTATTCCAAGATCCGTTTGTTGTTTTCCTTGAGAAATATGAAGGAGTAGTGGGTTCTATCATGAACAAATTGTTACCAAGAATGAGAAAAAACTTAAGCACTACTATCCGAAAACAAGCCAAATGGGAGTGGCCTTTTCATTACTTCAGCATCATGAAAGAACTAAACCAAGGTCAACCATGCAATCATCTACTTGACTGGCTATATTGGAAAGAAGAGTTCACCAAATGAATGTATGATGTGTACAGTTTAGACTAGGATAGATAGATAGCTATGAAAAATAAGCTCAGACTTGTGAACATCTTTTCAGTTTTAGATTGTTTGAAGAAAAAGTGAAAAAGCAAAAAATTCAAAAAACAATAGAAAAATAGAAAAAGAGGGTGGTTTGAAAAATAGAAAGAAGGCCCCATGTTCAAAAAATAGTCATTCAGAAAGTGCGCAAGTCTAAATGCCGCTACTAGTGCTCAAATTTCTTGTTCAGTTATCTAGCCTAATCATAGCTGAACATGTTTTAAATTTATTTGCTGATAAGTTAGTGAGTGGAAAATATGGTCAACATTGTGTAAGCTTGACTTATCAAAGAGAGTAGATTAGGAAAAGATACTGGTTCCACATGCTCAAAACAGAACCAAAGAGGGAAGCGGGGATGAAAAACAAATTGTGCATCCTAGCCCCGTTTTTCTAGATTTCATTTTTTGCAAAATAATATTTGTGTGCAGCTTGTCCTTCATGCCTCAAGTACATGAAAAATCAGACTGTCTAACCCTGATTTGATGATTTTAAATTTCATGTTTTATATTAGAGAAAAAAATCCTGTCAAACAGCTTAACCTTGACAGTTGATCTAGCATAGGTAGAGTAATGAAGGAGTTCATCAGCTTAATCTGAACTCCCGGCAGATATAAGTGTAGAACTAGATAGGTTCATTTTTCAAAAAATATATATATATATTGTCAAAAGGGTTACTAGTCCAAATGCACCCAAAGGAAGAAAAAATGTTAGGAAAGATAGTGGGGTAGGTAGAAATATCATTGATGCTAATCATGCTATCATTTTTCAGAAGTAGCATCAAGGAAGAATGACATTTGCGCCAATGGGTAAGGCATTGGTCTTCATAAGCCAAATATCTGCAATTCTAGACACCTCCTGAAAAGGAGCTGCCCTCCCCAAATGGAGCCACTGTTAGTCATTAGTATTTTTCACCTGTTGTTGATGACTAGATTCCCAAATGAGTTTTCTAGAAGCCGATCTCCATATGTCAATTTTCCATCTAGAAAACCCCCAAACAAATTTTTTCTTTCCTACCCTTCCTGTCAGCCTATGATCAGAGCAATCTTCAGTTTTAAAGTCATTTCTTGTTTCAAAAAAATATCCATGTCTATAGTTGTCTTGGTCTTGCTGGTCTACTATCATTTTCCCCTTGGTTCTCATGAAACTCACTATCCAACGTTTGACAAAGTGTCTTCTTTCCTATCCTTGATCTTCTTGTCAAACACAAGCAGAATCAATGAAAGTTTCCCCTAAGTTAGGTAGTGGCGCTTTAGAGAAATCCCTTCCTCGACAAAAATAGCCTGAGCCAGAATCCTTTGTTCAATACCAACCAGCCCTGAATTAGCGCTTAATCTGCAAAAACAAACTTTTATATACCCCTAGGTCATGCCACTAAGAGGTCTTGTTATCTCAGTCCGGAAGAAATTCTACAAAGATATAATACAAAAAGAGATAAGCATGTGCACAGTCTAAAGGAATATTCTTAAGATTGGGCAAAATATCCATAGAACACTAAAGGAGATTTTAACATTTCAAAGTCATATTGATTGCATCTCTGCAGGGGGGAAATTGAATGACAAACAGTTTCCGGACAAAAGAAAAGAGACAATCCAAATAAGTCTCTCATGTTGAAGGAATTTGCCATCATTAAGTAGATGGAAAGCTGAAATGAAAAGAGAGCAGGAGTACATATTTCAAAAGTCAAAAGTTGTCCAAAAAGAAGAGATATATATTTCAAGGAAAGATGACATAGTTTTGGAAATAGATGAAATATCATGACTATGATGACCTCCTTCAAAAGAGAAAATGTTAGAAAACATCGTGCTGATAACCTCCTCCAGCAAAAGAGCAGATGGTTAGAAAGGCATGATGTGGCCTCCTTCATGAACAAGCAGAGGACCAACATGTTTTTAAAATAATTTCAGGGCTGTTGTAGGACACCTCCTTCCAAGGGATAAAACAAAGGATGCATCAGCAGGTTTTAAAGTGTGCTTGAGTATTTTTTCTATTGGAAATGACTTCACATTTGGAACAACTTCAAAAAGATATGTCTCTTTTATGCACTGAAGAAATCATAAAAAAGAAGGATGCTACTAGGATCAACAAATTTTGCTGACAGATTTAGGTTCAACAAATGTTTCAATCTACTTTACATAACAAGATGGGAAAGTACTTTGGCCAGCATTCTTAAGAGGTTATGAAAAGTGTTGCATGCAAGCATATGCATATCAATAGGTTAATCTGCTGCTTATACTTTTTCATACACCATTGCAAGTGGTAGGGATGTCACATCAAAACCTAATAAGAAAATTAGCACTGGAATGGACTCTGATGAAATCAAACTAGAATTGATTTTGGATTCCAGTTTTGAGGTTGTAGACCTCCTTCACTAAGAAATAAAGGACCAGCTCCTCAAAAAAAATTACACAGCAAATCAACTCATTCATAAGGCCAAAGGTGTGATAAAACAGTGTTTCACTTTCAGTCAAAGAATGTTCCCATCAAATGAAAGACAGAGTTTTTAGAAGACACATGACAGTTATCAAACATAGGCCTCCTTCATAAATAAGTAGAGGGCCCACCATTGTTTGAGGATATCCAAAATGACAAGCAGAAAATCAATCATGACCTCCATCAACAGATAATGAGGAAAGCTTCATGATAGGTCTGAAAGACCATTTGTAGTGGCTGAAACAATATTTTTTAATAATCTCCCATTATACACAAATCAAGCATAATAGAGTCCTTATGGCCACTTTCATAGACAACAGAGTTTGAAAGGACAAAATGGCAGTATCTTATGACCTTTTCATTTTATAAAACAATGTAGGCATTATGGTTCTAAAAGGCTACATCAGTGGTTTTAAAGGTGAATGATTTCCTTGATTCAAAAACATATTTTTTAATCTTGGTTGAGAGAACTTCCTACCTCATAAACTATAGATTACCGCATCATTTTGAGGAGTATTCCATTCAATATGACAAAGGTTGCAAAAGACAGAGGTTAAGGAGCGCCCATGAAGTTTGTTTCAAAATGAGTTTCTGACCCAAAAGAGATGAAATTTACAAAAGTGAGAGATTTTTTTGTCCCTCATAAGTTCAAGAAGAAAAACCTCCTTCAGTTTCTACACGCGTATCATGGTTTGTGAGAAATGTAAAAAATACAGATGTCACGAGAGAATTTCTGCACCAAGATTCACCATTTTGACCAGTGATGGGACAGTCATATTTTGAACAACAAAATGGATACCAAATGAAAAAACTAAAGCATATTTGTAAATTATACTTCCATAGCTTTCCAATGAGCCATCTTGGGCCAAATTTCGACAATAGGAAGGGATCCAAAAGTAGCCTGCAATCAACACTATGTTTTTCTGCGCCAGCATTCACCATTTTTAACCAGTGTTGGGACAGTCAATTTTTGAACACCAAAATGGACACAAAATAAAACAAATAAAGCATATTTGGACATTATACATCCCTAGCTTTCCAACGAGCCATCTCGGGCCCAATTCCGACACCGGGAAGGCATTCAAAAGTGGCCTAAAACAGTACTATGCATTTCTGCACCAAGATTTACTAGTTTTGACCAGTGTTGGGAAAATCAATTTTTGAACAACCAAATGGACACCAAATGAAAAAATTAAAGTTTTTCTAAAAATAATACTTCCACATATTTCCAACGAGCCATCTCGCGCCCAATTACGACACCGGGAAGGCCTCCAAAATGGGCTGCAAAATGTGCGGCGCGTCTAGGAGAGAAAATACAAAGGCTTCCTATTGATGCGCAGCGCGCCTGTAGCACCAGTCACAAAATCACCTAAAAACCTTCAAAAAATATTTTGAGAGATGCTCAACCAATAAAAAAGGGCCCTTATGAATTTTTAAGGCATTGATGGAGAACTACTTCGGCGAACATACTTTTCTATTGGAAGTGAGGAAACTGAAGTAAGCATCGAAAGGATTGTTTTATCTCCTGATAGAGAAAGCATTTATGCAATAGGTTTTATTGGGAAATCAAGTGTGGCTGTTTGGGTAGTGAATCCTGGGAATGGGAAAATATTGAAACATGAAGTGGAAACCTATGATGGAGGCCTATCACTAGACAAACTAACTGTGACGAAGGATACATTGGTTGCTTTGGATTCTGCAAGATCAACTATTATTACAAGCAACATTACGAATGGAGAGCTGTCACTACATCAAACAACTCTTTCTAGTCTTTTTAAGATTTTTTCATATGAGGCAGAACTCCTTCCATTAAAAATTTTAGTTTCTTTTGCATTAGAAGTTGATTCACATATATTACTAATAAAAGTTGGAAATACTTGTAGTGAGCTTTATTTACTTGAGAAATTAAGTCAACTGGCTATTATTAGCGATGGCCTACTATTATCACCAGAGCAACAAGCATTTGCAGTGGTGCAACACCAGACAAGAGCAGGGTTTCTCTTACTTTCATGCTGGATGATGGTCAAAATAATGAAATTTTGAGGGATATTTTTGAGCTAGATCCTCCAAGGGGTATCTTACAAAAGGTTTTTATAAATAACTATCTATGTGTAGATATGTCTCATGGATTTAGGGCCTTGGTAATCACGGAAGATAATTCTCTTGCATTATTGCAACAAGGTGAGATTGTTTGGAGTAGAGAGGGTGGTATTGCTGAAATCATAGATGCAACTACTACAGAATTACCATTAGAGAGTGATGGCGTCTCAGTTGCTGAAGTGGAGCACAACTTATTTGAATAGATGAAGGGCCATTTCCTAAAATTGAAGGCAACCTTGATGCTAGCAAGTGCTGAAGAGATAGCTGTTATACAATCAAGGAGGCTGAATAATGCAGAGAAAACAAAAATGACCAGGGATCATAATGGATTTCGCAAATTGTTGATAGTATTAACAAAGGCAGGAAAACTTTTGGCTCTTCACTCTGGAGATGGTCACATTGTATGGTCACAGTTGATTCCTGCTTTCCGGAAAATAGAAGAATGCCAAGCTCCTTCTGTGTTGAAGGTCCTTCCTTGGCGTATCCCTCACCTGCATGATTTACATCAGAGTCCAGTTGTTCTGATAATAGGGAAATGTGGTCTAGGACCTGATGATACAGGAATTCTTTCATTTGTAGATTCTCACAGTGGCAAAGAACTTGAATCTTATAGGCTTTCCTATCCCATATCTCAAGTGATTCCTCCGCCAATGACATATTCAATTGAGCAACGGCTACATCTTTTTGTTGATAACAATGCAAGGGCACACTTATTTCCTAGAACCAATGAAGCACTGTCTATGTTCCTTAAAAAGATGCCAAATTCAGTTTTCTACAACAAGTTCATCTCCCAATGTAGCAAAAGGACATGTTTTGAAGGTATTAATATATCTGGTCATATGTTTGATTTAAGAGAAGGATAGACATCAGATTTTAAAGGAAAACAATGATGAGTGAAAAGGGTTCCTTGACAATTTTTAAAGGGATTTTCAGTAGCCTCATTTCCATCAAAAATACCTATTTGCCAGCTAGAGATAACACAGATTCTCGGAAAGAAAACAGAGTTGTTTTAATCACTAATAAAAGAAGATATTACTGTGGACAAGCTAACTAACCTTCTTCCAATAGAACTTGATTGCTAGGGTCATCACAAGGGGACATTTTTTAAAGTTAGGGGCTTGCTATCAGTTTGAAAGAGGTCTCTGTTGTAAATAGTTAAAATCTATACAACCTCTAAAGGGAAAAACAGGGATTGAAAGGTAAAGTCGTCATATTTTATTGAAGATCTGTTTGCCAAGGACAGATTTCTTGGCTGAAACAAAGCAAGACATTGATATAAAAAAGGGCAAATGTTTGAGGGGAAGGTTTTTATTCTAAAACAAAGGAGACTTATTTTCAAGAAGCCACAAACATGTCTTGTTAAAGGCCTTTTGGCTCAAACACAATACTAAAGAGATGACTTTAGTGATAATGAGGAACAAGGAAAAAAGGATAAACATAGCAGTGATAATGAAGAGCAAAGTAATGGGCAGTGAGGCAATGGTGAAAGGGAACATTATGGCAGCCAACACAGAAATAAGCATAAGGGTGATGAAGCACAAAACAGTGAAGGGAAAGAGCATGACAGTCATAAAGAAGGCAGTGACAAGGACAAACAAGGCAGCCCTCAAGCAAGCAATGATGAGGGCAAGAAAATACAAAACATGGATCATGAAGGGCATTCTCCAAAGCATGTGCTATCTGCCTCTCCTAGGCAAGGCGCCATGACTTCTTCACCAAAGCTAGAATGCCAAACAACAAAGAAGAAAACCAAGAAAAGCTCAAAACTGCCCAAAGAGGGCGCCTGGTGAGAAAAAAGGAGAAAGACACCTTTAGGCTTGGAATTTTGGCCCGAGCTTCTAGACATGTTTCTAAAAATTCTTGAGGGACTTGCTCACCAAAATTGAGCAAATTTTGACATATTCTTGTTTTTCGACATTTTTGGGCCTAATTGCATAAAACCATGGGCATCGCAATTTCAGTTTCGGGCATCATCAAAGGATGAGAATGGTGTCATTAGATGCCATAATTTTAGGGTCACATACTCAGTGATTTTCAGAACAATTGAAAATCATTTTCTCCCCCAAAATGGCGAAAAACACTCGCTTTTTCTACACTCTGCCCCGTTTATCAGCAAGGCTTATTTTTTGGGTTTTTACACACAGGTCTGTTTTTGGAGGACTTCTAGTGGTCATTTGGGAGAAAAATAAACATTTGCAGAAAGTAGACACTCAGATCCTTCCAACGAGCTATCATGAGCTTTATTTCGACATCGGGAAGGCTTCCAAAAGTTGCCGGCAAGTCAAAGGACCTTTTGCGGATGTATTTTTTGAGTATTTTTGTAAAAATTGAACCTTCCAAAACTGCTTTTTCCTCATGTGCGTTTAGATATTTTTGCACATGAGAAGTTATGAAAAGTCAATTTATTTCCCTCTTTTAGCATTTTTTAGATATTTTATGAGATATTTTGTGTCTTGGGCTTTGCAAAGCCTCAAGGACAAAATAAGAGATTTTGGATAGGCCAATGAGATTGCAAGTTGAACTAAGAGGTTTTCCTCACTTTGGCCTATATATTCCAAAGGCTTTCATTGTAAACAGGGCTGAAATTGATGAATAGAAGAAATATATGGTCATATCAGCTTTGGAAGAAATACTTGTCTCATGCTTTTTGATAGTCTCTTGGATGTTCTTGGATGATGAAAGAGGATTTTTGTTGGATTCCATGACTTGGTAGAATGGTATAGTGTCTGTCTCTTTGTTTTGTTTCCTAGTTTTCATTCATAAATCCATGTTTCTTGCTTGCTATAGGACAGTAGAGAAAAAATTTGAGACATGCCCTTGGAGGCACCTCAAATTTCCTGTTTCTTCATAGCTTCCATGTTTTCTTCATTCTTAGTCACATTAAAGAATTCTTGATTTCTCTTTAATAACTTATGAATATTGTTGCTAGTTTCATTCATGGTTTTATGCATGCTAAGTATGATTTACAGTATGCCCTGCTTACTCATGGCTAGCCATAACTCCATCCCTGAAATTTCTCTTTGATGGATTAGATTTTCATTTGTTGAACCAAGGAGGTCTTGTTCTGATCTTGCCCTTTGCCTAAGACTATGCAATCTTGTCTTCAAAGTGCCCAATAACTTGAATTACTGTGTTTAGGCGTTCTGGCATAGTGAATTGAGTTTTTTGTCTGTCTTAAGTGTATTTCCCCAAAGTCTGATAGCCATTTCCCAAATTTAGAGAGTAATATATCTCTATGCATGGCTTGAATGTTTATTTCTATGTATTGATTAGCTTATAGTTACATTTCTCATGATTAATGGTTTGCCCTACCATGTTTATGTCAGCTATTAAACTAGTTATGCTTGAAATCCCTTGTTGTTCACAAACTTGATGTTCATATTACTCCATTTTGCCCAAAGATCCATTCTACCTCGAATCAAATCGGCCCTTCAATAGCCTTGTATCACCATCTGAAATATTTCTTGACCTTTTGGACCCCATAGCCCAGTTGATCTGACATCTTTTTACCTATCTTATAT
The DNA here is from genome assembly GCA_034641835.2 of Pinus albicaulis. Lineage (NCBI taxonomy): Eukaryota > Viridiplantae > Streptophyta > Pinopsida > Pinales > Pinaceae > Pinus > Pinus albicaulis. The sequence continues at coordinate 243,122,606 of CM076583.1, read as the reverse complement.
CTTTGATCAGTTTGATCCCTCACAACCAAAAAACCAAAACCAAAAAATCAGAACATAATAAACGAACACACAGATATCTCTTACACAGATAGAGAGAGCCCTCTTTGAGTCCAGGAAGGCTAGGTCCTTGGGCTCCAAAGACTGGTTTGATGTTACACTGTCATTTGGCTTGTCAATCAGCCAAATCACAGGACCCTAACAACACCTTGCATGTCTTGGAACATCATTGTACCTAGAACATATTGTCATGACAGTGAAGCCCAAGCACATGGTGGCATGTGCTAACATAACATGTAACTCTCCTAGCATGTGTTGGCATGCATGTAGTCCCTAGCATGCCCTGGAACACCTTGGTTGAATTCATTGACATACATTAACACTTGGCACACAATGCCACTTGGCATGTATTAGGACCTATTATTAGTGTGACTAGCATTCCCCTTTTGAAAAAGATAAAGTCCCGACTTATTAACCCTCTTATTGGTTCTTCCTTTTGTTGCCTTGACACATATTGACCTATAACCCCGGCAAGTTGCACATCCTTAGCACCTGGCATGTATTGGAATATCTTGGCACTATTAATTGGCACATATAATTAGCACACCCTTGAACTCCCAAGCACACATTGGGAATTCTTGACATGCCTTGGTATTCCCTAGAATTCCTTACCAATGCTTAGCATACCTTGTCACTAACTCCTTGGCATGACAACTAGCACTCATTAACAATAGTCCTTGGCACATGTTCCTCATATTCAATAACTTCCATGAATTTTTACCTAGTGCTCCCTTAATGTTTTTTCCTAGTACTCCTAACACTCCTCAACATGCGTTAGCACTCTCTAGCACACCTTATCACTCTTTAACATGTCGTTCCACTTCATAACATGCATAACACTCCCTGACACATATTGGGGGCTTGACACGTGTTGGTGCTTGGAAAGTATTGGCATCTATGGAATACGTTGATATGCCTTGGTATGATTTGGCATGGTTTAATATTAAATTTATTTGAGATCAATTGTTGGAAAGTATATGAGAAGCAACTAAGGAAGACTTGGAACCTATTGTTGCCTAGTGTTGGTGTTCCTAGCATGCCCCTATTGGAAAAGGTAAATTGATGACTTATTAACCATTTTATGTGTTCATTTCCTTGTAGTTTAACTTGTTTCTCCCTTTTTTTCCTTGACAGTCCCTGACACGCATTGACAAACCCTTTCACATCTTGGCACGCCTTCTCACTCGGCACATATTAGTATTTTTGACATGTCTTAGCACTATTTGGTACATATTAGCATTCCCTAGCACGCCTTA